>CM042138.1:140031302-140078802 GCA_023376005.1 Doryteuthis pealeii | reverse complement strand
GTTATTTTTTCTAATTTAAGTATTTAGTTATAAGAGGAAGTAAAGAATAAAATGACAGTTATTTTATCTTGTTAATGGATTTCATTTAAGATTCATTGAAGAGATTTTTGCTTATATTCATTAAAATAAAACCAAACAGTTAGAAATCAATAATACTAAACACATATTTATTAAATTCGATTTTTTAATATTAATATGCAAATTAGCCTTCCCGTTCAAACTGTAAACCGCTATTTTGTTGTATATATAAATATAATTGCATGTTGTCAGTATGTAGACATAGTTAACAGTATTAATAATGTAAGACAATTTTATTGAATAATTGAGGTTTAGATAAAAATAAAATCATGGAGAATGCGATGTCAATAACTAAGAGAATTGTGACTTGAGTAGGAATATAGTTTCGGTTACAGACAGAAAAACAAAAAACACACAATCTCCATTATAATAAGATTATTATTATTGTTATTATTTTGTTATTGTTAATTTTATCATTAACAATAAACTCTGGTATATATGCAGAAATCTCACAATGAGCAATGACAATTTTGTCTATACTGGGTATGACTCTAAACTGCATCTGATGAGGGGTTGCTAGTTCTGAATATCTTGTAAGTGTGGAGTACACCTTCATTGCAATTATTCCCAGGTTTACTCTAACCTGGAGTGGTACTACTTTTAAGATCCTATGTATGGGTAAAATACACTTGTTTGAAAATTATTTGCATTCTATAGAACTGTGTGAAAAAAAAGCTCCTAAAGAACAACTAAACAAAAAATGTAAATAGGGCATATAATGAATGCGATTCCCAAACCTCCCAGCATAAATTAACCCATACGCTAAAATCAGCCAATCAGTCAGCGTGCGTGCGTGCGTGTGTGCGTGTGTGTGTGTGTGCATAAAGTTATATTGTATTTTATATGGAGGAGCCTTCTAAAATGGTTACCGTCGTAGGAAATGGACACGACACGACGAGTTCAAATCCTGGACGAGGCTGTTTGCATTTCACATAGCGCTAATACCCTTGGGAGGTATGAATCAACTACTCTCCCTCCAGCTATTGGTAAATAGTGGGCAGACTGGGCTCTTCAACCTTGGCTATGTAACCAGTCTAGGAGAAGGTAAACTCTGAATTCAAACCTGTTAAACTCCGCTCAAGAAATTGACCTTGTGTCACATCCTACTCGTGCGGAGGGGTTGGCAAATACCTATATTGTATTTTATATATAAGTAGATGTTTTTTACACCCTCCCCATAATTTACACACTTCATTTATCCTCGCTAATTACACATAAATTGTAATCAAGTAGCACAGTAAACATAAATTATTGCAAATTATTGTTTGCTAAAGATCTGATGAGCTGCGGGGAGTCAATGAGCTCTGAAATTCTGATAAGCTCAAACATTGTTCTGCCGAAGGCTGTAAAGGAAAAAGAAAAAGAGCTCCAAAGATTCCTTGATACCAACAATACAGTTATCCATAAAATAGAATATGCAACGATATATTGATCTTGTAGTTTCAGTAGAATTAAATACGAACAAATGATATGTGTATTAAGTATTATATAGATTGTTATTTTATATTTTTGCATTATTTATTACAAAGGCATCAATAGGATTTATGTTTAATAAAATTGCAAATAATTCTTTCTTGCTGAAATAGCTCTTCTTGATTTTCTTTTTTTTTTTTTTTTTTTTTTTTTTTTTTTTTTCGTTTTGGGGAATTTCTACAGGTCCTGCTAGTTTGAATAATCATTGTTGAAACAATATGGTCAGTTTAGATAAGAAGAAATCTTGCTGAGAAAAATGTATTTCCTCTGTGGGCATCCTTTTGACTAGATGTACATCACTCTTTTTTCCTTTCTTTCCTTATTTTCATTATTTTCGATTGAAATAAAATAGCGTTATCGCTTCCGTGCACCCACTCTCTATATCTCCCCTACTCTTTCTTTCTTGCTTTCTTTCTTTCTTTCTTATTTTTTCTGTGTCGCATGTCCTTTTTCTTCCCTTTCTTTCTTTATAAAAAAACGGAATGGTCCATTATTTTGCTGAGTTGACTACACTCATAAGAAATAAGAAATAAGATAAGCAACACCAGATAAGCAGGATTTATATTTTTGCATTTCATCTTGGACGTTCTCATTTTTAACCAGAGGGTGTTGCAAGATGATAACGGTCGTACAAATAAGAAACTCGAGTATTGATACATAGAAGATGCCAGGTCGTTTTACTACTGTTTAATACGAGATGATAAAGTCTATGGATGACTATGACTATTTTGATGGTGAGACAAGAGTGTATCATAGATGTGGCAAAATACATTAACTATTCATTTTAACTTTTTTTCTTGTTAGTACTGTGTTTTGTTTCAGATGAAAGAGCCAGACTTCCAGTTTTGCTAATGTCTCTGTTTCTTCCCAAAATAAATTAACACCAGAAAATCTTTCTATCTCCTTTAAATGCGATACAACTTCCGGTGAATTGTGTTATATGAGTTGTTAGTGCGAACCGACCAGCCAATGAATCTATACTAAAAAAAATAGAGCACAGTCCACTGTTGTTCGTGTCGCATTAAACGTGTTTATCCTTCTAAATACCTACCTGTTTTGTGTGTGTCAATCAATCTGTATCACATGTCTGCGTCTAATTACAATTTCTACCATACACCTATATATCACATATCTAGGAGCTTGTTTAGCTCAGTCGATAGAGTGTCAGGCTAGGTAATCGTATGATTCCGTGTTTGACACCAGTCCTCGCGTGTGAGTAGCACAGCTTGGGTAATCTGATCTGTGCAGTAAAGCATATGGGAGCTGACGGTAGGCGTGGTGCTCTTCTTCAGCAAAACAATCTCGCTGTTTGGCTGATAACGACAATAGGCCACACCACCGACTATATATCATAACTAGTTCTTCTAATGTCTTTTTTTCAATTCGTTTGATTGATGAGATACCCACGTTCAGTTGTATTGAACAGTTATCGACAGTGACAAGGTATTGGGCGGCCAAGACATGTCGATACAACAAGGAGTCGGGGAATTTACCGCGGTGTATTAGACCACAAAAAGTTTACTGTGGCACAAAATGAAAGTAATTTTAACCTTTATCTAGCTAAAGCCAAAACGTCAATAAGACAGCACCCCTTTTCTTTAATTTTCTTTTTTAATAAAAAATTGTAAATTGTCACTTATTCTAATTTTCATTCCTTAAGAACAGAGCCTAAACTTAAATATAAATTTTTTTTCTATGAATTTCTTAATTATAACAATGAAAATAAAAAATAGTACACATCAAGAGAGAAAAACGGCTAAAATGCGCCATTTTGCGCATATTTACAGATTTTGATTTATAAAATTCCCACGTTTTAAAGACTATAAAAACTTTATTCTACTTAGACTACAGTTGCAGTTTTCTTGGGAGTTTATATACTTTCAGAAAGCTAAAGATTTACACAAAGGGGGGGGGGTAATAATAAAACAGTGGAAGTAACTCTCAATTACTTATTACAGTTTACATGTGATTTTTTTTATCCTTCCTCTTCATATTACAGCAAAAATTACGATAAATTTCATTCTTTTTTCAGAGATTTGTTGGGGTTAAAAAGACATGTGAATTTTTGGCTATACCTATCTTTATCCTACCGAACATACAAACATTAATGCAATTGCTATTCTTAGCATAGGAGGTGTTATTAAAGTTGGCACATTTTTTCATCCCTCCTGTTCATATTACAGCAAATATTACGTGAAATTTCATTCATTTTTTCAGAGTTTTGTTGAATTTCTATTCATAAGGGGGTTGGGGTAACAAAAATACTCGTGAAATTTTGGCTATACCTACCTTTAAATTACCGAATATGCAAACAGTAATACGATTGTTATTTCTAGCATAGGGGGTGTTATTAAAGTGAAACAAATTCACTCTTGGAAAATTTTCTCAATTCTATCGTACCATTTTTAACTAATAAATTTAATCTTGGAGAACTTTTCCCAATTCTCTCGCGCATTTTTAAACTGACTAATAGATACTCAGAAACGAACATTCTGCAACTTCTGCATTTTTTTTTTCTAAACTTTATACACGAAATTTTATTTTTGAAAATTTTTAACAATTTTAAACGTCAAGTTTTAACTTAGCAATATTAACAGAAAATTAGGTTTTGTTCTGGAAATAAATGAAACTTTCGTATTATCTGTGTTATTTGGACTATTGTCCTCATCTTCATTGTTATCTGTACAACGTTTCGGCCCATGTGCCTTCCGGCCTTCTTCAGGTATTTCTTGTCGGACTTGGGAACCTTCTCGGACTTGGGAACCTTCTTGTCGTAAACGAGAACCTTCTTGTCGTAATCAGGAGCCATACTTGAAGAAGGCCGGAGGGCACATCGGCCGAAACGTTGTATAAATAACAATTAAGATGAGAACAATAGTCCGAATAACGCAGATAATACTAATCATCAAACCTCATCTCAAACATTCAGAGAAATGAAACTTTAATTAACAAATACTTAATATAATTAGAGATAAAGCTATGAATTAAAAAGTTCAAAAAACAAAGATTCTATAACTTCTGTATTTTTTTATTATTCCTAAACTTTCCATGCCAAAGTTTCTTTCTGGTAATTTGTTTTTAACAATTTAAACTTGAATGAATGAAAAAGTTTACAGCTTCGGAAAATCGTGATCCATATAAGGAACATTGGTAGGAAAAAGGTTAATCACGATAAAAGAATTTATCCTTCACTATTTACGGTTTATCTATCGTTGTTGCAAAGGTAGTCATAGTACCCGTCTTAATCAGTGTCCATCCTTAAAAGTGTCTTCAATGGACATGCGCATGTCGTAACTGGAAATTGAATCGATGGAAGAAGGTTATATGGTCCGATAAATTTCCTTTTCCTTTGAGTAAAATAAACAGCAAGTTTAACTTGTGCGTCGCCATCCTGATTGTTTGTTTAATGGCATATCAACCTTCACGGGTTATTTTAATGCTAAAGCCATCCTTATAGAAGAAGAGTAGTGGAACTATTTGACCCATAGTTGGGGGGTGAGGGTGTGTATACCTTTCCTATTACCTATTAGTCCAAAAGTGAACGTAGGAGTTCGAACTCGCTAACTACGATATCGCAGTTGAGCACGTTAACCACTACGCCACGGAAACTTCCCATTCACAATCAGGAGGAAGTGATCACATTTACATTGGAAAATAATTATCCAATTATTAAGTTGTTCAAAACCCTTACCAGTTTAAAAAATGTGCATTATTTATATAATCGCTGCTGATATACATTTAAAGATTCTTAATATTGAAAAATTATTAAAAACTAGATTATATTTTAATTAACACATACGAAAAAGCACAGAGAACAATGATTATATAAAGAAAGGATACACCAGGCATTCAACCGTTACCACAATATGGTATCATCTCCACATTAAACCACAAACCTCTGTAATTAGTAGACTATTTAAATACCTCAATAGCAATATCTCATCTCCTGAAAGCGATGCCAACATACGCCTAGGAAAGACATAGGCAACTATCGACAGGTTATCGACTATATGGAAATCTGATCTAATTGATAAAATAAAACGGACATTTTTTCATGCTGTAGTCGCGTCAGTACTATTGTATGGCTGCACCACATGGAATTTAGCGAAAATCTTGAAGAAAACGTTAGATGAGAACTTCACAAAGATACTGCGTACTGTTTTGAACAAATCATGGAAACAAAAACCCACAAAATGTTATAATAAATAAATAGATATTTCACAAATTTTAAGTTTTTAACGTCATATTTTTCTTACACTATGTCGCTTATTTTATTCATATATCTATTATTATGCTAAAGCTGAGCGAGTCAACTTTTGCCACCTAAAGGATTTTTACCTATGTAGTTTAATGACCTAAAACACACCCCAAAATATGATTTAATCCTAAATCTAATTAATGGTTGAAAAGATTCCATTTCATTTGGTTCTAATTAGACATAATTTGCGATTAAGTAAAAAAATCCACCATTCTCTGTCTATACTTCCAGCCTGTTTCTTTCTTCCCTTCTCAATATATTTAGAATACCTACTCGGTATATGTCTTACTTTCTCTATTTGAATCAATGTATGAGAGAGAGAGAGAAATCAACTTTCGTTTCAAGTTTCTCTCTCTCTCTCTTAAAATTTATCGATGGAGCGTAAACATAAGATAATTGTTTGATTTCTAAAAAAAATGTAAATAAGATTCGTACATAATTTGTGACTTAAAATTGTTTTCTTGGTTGTAAAAAAATAAATAAATAAAATTGATGTCATGTTTTAAAATAGATTTTTTTTTAATTACTTTAATTATTAATTTTTTTAATTTATAGGGTCAGAGGAAACAAATAAAATAATTGTGAGTAAAAATTTAGGAAGAGGCTATTATTTAGACAAACCTACTTTTATGTTTATTTTACCGGTCCTTTAAATGTTTTTATTATGAATGCAAGTAATGTTAAAATGTCAACACAGATTTAACACAAAAGTTTATTTATATTCATTTATATTTATATCTTGTGAAGGATAAAGTTACAAGGCACTGACAAAGTTGCCGTAAAATCTATATTTTACAAAATAAATTTGCACACACACACACACACACACACACACATATATATATATATATATATATATATATATATATATATATCCAATTGCCGCTTTACCTTTTTTGTTACCGTGGCATTAGGTAGTTATCCAAAAGTATCCAATATATCATAAACATAGAGTAATAAAGAGTTATGGGTCTACCATGGTTTCGATCTAAATTATCTCATCAGGACCCTGCCTTATAATAGATTAAGTCGATGTCATTACTTTTAAAAAGATGTTTATCCACTATTACACATATATAAATACACACACAGACATCTTATTATAATGGAAATTGTTTTTCTGTCTGTAACCAAAACCTATATCACTACTTAAGTCTCAATTCCCTTAGTTATTTGCATCACATTCTCCATGATTTTATTTTTATTCAAACCTCAATTATTAATAGATTTTTTTTACATCATTAAAACTGTTGACCATATCTACATGTTAATAACATGCAATTGTATTTATATATGCAACAAAAATATTTACAATGTGAATGGGAAGGCTAATCTGCATGTTGATATTAAAAATTTGATTTTAATAAATATGTACTTAGTATTTTTGATTTCTAATTGTTTGGTTTTATCTTAATGAAAATGAGAAAAAACACGGTGATAAATCTTGGAAGAAATCCATTAACAAGAAATAACTGTAAATCAATTCGTTTCTTCCTAATTTAACTAAATAGTTGAATTATGAAAAATTAGCAATGAAAAACGGGAGTGATGGAAGAGTAAGTTCCAGTTGTTCTATTGTTCGATTATACCCCCCCCCCACTGTTTCAAATCGTTTTATCTGCATTATTATTTAGTTTCGTTAGCATTTCTAATTTGATATTATATTTTATTACATTAAAACTTAAATTACTTGCACCCAGAGGGTGCATATTGTTGAAGTGAGTTAGTCTACTGTTGGTTTGAACAACAGCAACTAGCTAAGCGCAACTGAACAGTGCCAAGGCAGTTGGTATTTATGGAAATCAAGAATAGTCCATTCATGTATTTGGGTGATTCCATTCATTGAGTCCTGATTGGCTGCTTGGTTTCTATGATGTTATGAGTCTTCATAAATACCCTGGCATATTGCAGTAGTATTGCAGCAAGATAGATTCGTATTCAGTTATGAATACTTGTTGCCTTGTCTTACCAATTCGACGGTAATTGGAAATAATATGATTATTCTACACATATTTTCTAGTATATATAGATAGATAGATAGATAGATAGATAGATAGAAAGATTATAGCCTGATACAAAACAATGATTTTACGAGTATATAGACGTATTGAAAGCTGAGGCTTCATGAAGATTTTTTGTGTTCATATTCCAAATGTCAAGAGTCTGTTTCAGTGAGCTTTTACGCTGAAATGAAACAACTATCGCAACCTAAAAAAAATGTTAGTTCGAATTCCAGTCACGCTATTACGTTCACTTTCGGACTAATACCCTTCGGAAAGTTATGAACCCCCTCATTCCCACTACTTCTTCTATTATGATGGCTTTGAAATTAAATGACCAATAAAGGTTGCTATGGCAATAAGACAAAAACAACAACAAGAAAACAATCTAACTGTAACATGATAATATGGAAGATGATAATATTTTAACTCAACAAATCTTATATTTCTATTAATTATTTATACATATGTTGTGTACACATAATAAACTTAGTGGCAACATTCAGTTATTTATGCGGGAGTGGTTGGTTGTTTGGTTGGATGGATTTTACGGCATGTCAACCCTTGTTGGTTTATTCTATGCCGAGGATGTCTTGTTTTATTCATTCTTATTCAATTAAAAAAACACAATATTCATGTATTAATAATTCAATATAAAATGAATTATTCAATTAAAAAAATATGAATTATTCTTAATTTTTATATAAATGTTTATGAATTTGTATAAATTTTATAAATTTTTATATAAATTTTAAAAAAATTTTTAAATTAAAAAAATATGAATTATTCAATTAAAAAAAACAATTTTTAAACACATTTTTAAACTCATATTTTTTGTATTTAACCTATAGACATGACCCTAACAGGCACTACCACTCGGGTAAGAGTGGACCTTAGAGTAATGGTGATGAAGGAGTACCTCACACTCACCAGAATTCCAGAATTGGAACTTCACCACTAGATGCAGTTTAACGTCAGACCCAGGACACTGAGACCCTCAGCCACCACCTTCTTGCACATATTTGATAAAAAGGCTTGAGGGTTTGCCATCGGGACAATCCTATAGGTGCTAGGGCTTGACGTGACCAGACGATTGATTCGAGGGGGCCTCTCCGACCACCTGCCCAGCCTATGTGAAGGCAAAAGTGAAGTGTTGCATGTCATGGATTGTTCAGCCACCAGGATTTCGTCCTTAAACCTCACGGGTCACCACCCACGGCCAACGGGTGGCCCCATTGAGGGGTGATATCAACCCTCTGCAGAGGTGCTGGGCCGGTTTAGCTCAGTTGGTAGACTGCCAGCTTTGGAACTACAAGGTTCCTGGTTCGATACTGGCCCTCGCTAACTCAGTGTATGAGTAGCACAGACATCTATGCGGTAAAGTGAGGAGCTGATGATAGATGTGGCACTCATATTCTAAAAAACAATTTCCTTGGTCAAGCGCTAGTGAAAAGAGGATAGACTATATCGCTGTCTGGCTGATATCGACTTTAGGCCACTCCGACGACTACTTTTTATAGAGGTGCAGTCGGCGAATTTTACAACCCCAGCGGACAGGGTGGTCCGGTGATTGGGGCGATGTCCCCTTGGTATGGTGGTTACTACTACTTTTGCTCTACAAATATGGTTTTGGCGTTACATAACCACGAAAATGTGTTATGCCCTTAAACAAAGGAAACGAAACGAAACCTAAAAACATTTTTTAAAAAGCTACAGATTGATAGACAACAAACGAGAAAAATTAGATAAATGACTAAATTACAGAATTCGAATTTATAAAAATGGCCGATGGATTTGTGTTCATAGAAATGGAATTCATCTTTACAATCATTTCGCGGTGAATGGTAAAGTTCTGATTAATATGCAAATTAATTTCTGTCTTCGTCAGAAATTTCCGCTTGTTTAATCTGGCCTTCTATTATTAACCAAATTGGTTCCAGAAAGATTTTTCAACGAGTCTCTTCCGGCTAAAAATGAACTTGTCTAGAAAATACTTTGCAACTTATTTTGACTTAATTATTATTTTATGCCGTTACAGAGAAATATTCACTGAAATGTGGGTGTTTATATATATACACGCTAAAATTGTTAGCATATGTGTAATAAAATGTCTATGCAGAGAATGTGAAACATCCTTCAATTAATTTATATATATATATATATATATATATATATATATATATATATATATATAATTTTGTAAGTCGAAAAAAATGTACGTACTATCTCCAACTTAGTAACGTTTTCAGCTTACCTTCATCTGAGCCGGGGTAATTGAAACTGGTTTTCACAACCCATCCGCTTTCTCTTCTCTCTCTCTCTCTCTCTATATATATATATATATATATATATATATATATTAACACACACACACACATACACTTTTCTTGCAATTTTTTAATTTTTTTACACACAGTAAATTAATTTTGTTTCTCAGTGTGATGTGAGCTTATTTTCGCTACAAGCTTATTGCATTTTTGTGTGAACATGTCCGTGTGTTTGCTCTAAATTCTATGTACATTTTGTGTTTTAAGACATAATGTAAAGTATATAAATTGTTATTTTTAGTCAAGCCGTTAAAAAGTTGAACTAATGCTAGATTTAGGTTAAACTTAGCTGCTACAAATTATAAAAAGCCAGTGCCTTTATAAAGGATAAGATCATATACATATCTAATTATCATTACTGTTGTAAATACCTATCTACATTCGTTCTCTGGATTTCACGTGCGTCACACTAAAACTGAGAGAATGAGAGATAACTATACTTAAAAAGCAAATATGCACACATAAAATGTAAGCCACAATATATAATATTAATGCAGTTAAATATAGTGGAATGCAGAGGCACACTATGAATATCTACAGTTGGGTGTTCAACTACTTGTGATTATTATTATTATTAGTAGTAGTAGTAGTAGTAGTAGTAGTAGTACAAAATAAAAAACACCCTCCGGGCAATGTAAACAGATTTTTGAAACATATTGACTGAGGGGTAAGAGTAAAAAAATTCAATGTCAGCGAGTTTGTACCCAAGTAAGTAAAATCATCAAATTCATTAAAGGATTAAAAAAATAAAACAATTTGAAATGTAAACTTTAAATATGGATCAAAATAAAAACAAACTATATATAGATATATAATACCAGTCATGTATTTAAAACTTGTTTTAAAAAACAACGAGGACTGTCTAATGTTGCATGTTCAAATTTTGAGTGTATTTATTCTGTTATGGCGATTTTGGGTAATGTGACGTAAGCAGTGACGTAATTTTTGTTACAGACAAAAACCGGAAGCGAATCTCCATTATTAATAGATTATCATTATCATTATTATCATTATTATATCATTATTATCATTACTATTACTATCATTATTATTATTATTATTATTATTATTATTATTATTATTATTACTGGTGCTCCCAAAGCGCCAGTTCTGCTTACCAAAAGTGGCCCACTTGGCACTCGCATTCGACTGTCGTCTGCGAAGGACGAGAGGGACGACTCCGTTAATCGGGAGAGTCGCTTCTTTTCCCCCGTTCCGAGTTCGAGAGTAGGTCGAGGCCGTGAACGGCCCCGGGCCTCCAGTCGTTCGCTTTACCGGATGGAATTGCGACGATCGAGCGCCAGCTATCCTGAGGGAAACTTCGGAGGGAACCAGCTACTAGACGGCTCGATTGGTCTTTCGCCTCTACACCCGGTTCCGATGATCGATTTGAACGCCAGAGGCGCTTCGAACTTCCACCAGAGTTTTCTCTGGCTTCATCCCGACCGGGCGTAGTTCGCCATCTTTCGGTATTATTTTTATTTTCACTCCTTTTTAGTTTTTCACATCAGCGTTAGCTGATGGTATTTTACGGGAGGCTGAGTAACAACAAGTCTCTTCAGGTCTCCTGGACTCTTCTGAGTATTCTAGCCGATTGCAGCAGTGTAGTAGTCTGGATTGTCTCAATTCTTCCTCTGATTTTCAGATCCTCTAGTCTTTTTTCCAAGTTTATTGGGACCGTTCCAAGTGCACCAACTACAATTGGTATCACTTTCACTCTCATATTCCACAGCTTTTTCAATTCTCTGGTAAGTTCTAGGTATTTATCCATCTTTTCACTTTCCTTCAACTTCATCCTGTGATTATTATTATTATTATTATTATTATTATTATTATTATTATTATTATTTCACTTCTTGCGAATTTTCCACACCAACGTTGATTATATATATATCTAAGGAAGGCAATTAAAACATTCTTTCATTTTCAAAGATGGTCCTTGTAAATATATACACGTTTTAAGAGACGCTGGATTGTAAATGAACAAGACAGAAGGTTGCGCATATATCGAGTTGTTTGTTTATAAAAAAAGGGGGGGGGAGAAACTTGTTTCATAAAACAGATTCTTTGGGATTTTTTATCATTGTGTAAGCAAATCTCAGAATTAACAAATATTTATCAAAAATTGATTCCCTTTCTTCATTCTTTTCGTTAGTCACTGCCTTTTCCTTTTTTTACATAGTTTTAAGGATTCGTATTCATCAAGTGATAGCTTTTTAGTATCTATCTATCTATCTATCTATCTTCATACCTGTCTTTCCGTCTGTATGTCTGCCTGTCTCTATCTTTCTATCTATCTATCTATATGCCTATCTTTATCTATTTATCTATCTATCTATGTCTCTTCATACCTGTCTGTCTGTCTGTCTGTCTGTATCTATCTTTCTATCTATCTATATGCCTATCTCTATCTATATCTATCTATCTATCTATCTATGCCTCTTCATATCTGTCTGTCTGTCTTTTTCTCTCTCTCTCTCTCTCTCTCTATATATATATATATATATATATATATATATATATATATATATATATATATATATATATATATATATATATATATATATATGAGAAGTAAACAAACAAACAATGAGTTTGCCTTAGCCGACAATTTTTGCGAGAATATGTGCTTAATTGAAGTCATACCTAATTTTGAAAATTAATTAATTGATAATTAATGAATTAGGCGGGCATATCTGTTCAAATGTAAGGCTAAACAACAAATCGAGAAAAAGTCAATAGGCCGAAATGTACATACAGAGATTGACTTTTTCTCGATATATATATATATATATATATATATATATATATATATATATATCTTCAGACCGGTCTCTTTATTTCTATCCATCTTTCTATATATCTATATGTCTTTCTTTATCTATCTATCTATCTATCTAAGTAGGGTCTCTTTATACCTGTCTGTCTGTCTATCCCTATCTATCTATCTATCTATCTTTTTGTATCTATCTATCTATCTACAAGAGTTGATATGCCATTAAATTAAACAACCAGCCAACCATTCTTCTTGTGGCTTTCTTGTACACAAATTGAGGCCGATAAACAATTCTCTTTTCTGATGAACTTCACGTCGTTCTCTTCCAAGTTGTCACAATGATAATGGTAATTATGTTCATTGAATTGGAAATTGTTCAATAATATCAACCGAACATCAATTACAAATTAGACAGGTAAATTTCATAAGATCTTATCATTTAACAGATTTTATTAATTCTATGGCGGATTGAATAAAACTTCACAATCAGTTCAGCCTATAAAACATTTTTAACGGTGGCAGAGTAATTTGTGACTTCGGTCCTATCAAATGACACTTTGTAAAAATAATCAGCAGTTGAATCTCTACAAAGAGACAAAAATGGAGAAACATTTCTCGCGGACAAAATAACGCAGAGTCTTATGGAAAAAGAAAAGAAAAATTGGCAAACATTAAATAGTTACAAAATGGTAATGATTCTACCATGTTTATGGAGGGAGAGTAGTTTCAGATCAGAAAGAAATACAGAGATCACTTTATCTATTGCAAACTACAATTCGCATGCACGCACGCACGCTCGAACACAGACACACACACACACACACACACATATATATATATATATAATCAAGTCGTTCTGATACCATGGATTCTTTTGTCTGTCTGTCTGTCTGTCTGTCTGTCTGTCTCTCTCTCTCTCTCTCTCTCTTCTCTCTCTCTCTCTCTCTCTCTCTGTGTGTGTGTGTGTGTGTGTGTGTGTGTGTGTGTGTGTGTGTGTGTTTCTCTCTATCTATCTATCTATCTCATTCTCACTATCTGTCCCTACCGGGTATCGCTCTTAGCAAGTCCTTTAGAGTGCATCCAGTGCACACATAGGAGCTTATATATATATATATATATATATATATGTGTGTGTGTGTGTGTCTGTGTGTGTCTGTGTCTGTGTCTGTGTGTGTGTCTGTGTCTGTGTCTGTGTGTGAGTATGTATGCTTGTGACAGCAGGGGAGTCTATCCCATTTTCACAAGCTTTAGTCCAGGGAGATTGTAATTTTTGCGTCTGGGACGGAGCGCCACACTTACCATCAGCTCCCCATTTTACTGCACAGATCCAAGCTGTGCTCTGCTGCTCATGCACAGAGTTTCCGAGAGTAGGTATCAAACCCGGAACCTTGTGGTTCCTAAGTGGATATATGGCGTTATGAAGATATACAAGACAAATACGCAATCAGGACACATGATATGGTTTCCTGGGTTCAGTGCGTCACACCTTCAGCTGGGTTTTAGTCGATCTGATCTTCAAAATACCAACAAAGGGGAATAATTCAGTCGATTAAGAGGAGCCCTTCATTTTGTCGTTCCTAATGGTAAACTTTAATGTGGTTAACCTTTTTTAAGTGTCAATGTTACCTCGTTCATCTTGAAGGACACATTTGATAATCTTTCTTTTCTTAATGAATGTATCAGCATCATTAAAGACTAATTGGATGTGTTAAACTATTTTATATGTACAAGGACCGATATTCATCGACAGGAAGAAGACCTAACAATGAGGGTGTCATATAGTACCTAAATAATGAGAAAGTAATCGTCTGTTTTCCTATAAATAATGTCTGATAAAACATTCAGTTGAGAGAAACAATGAGATCTCACGGAACTAGTTAATTCAACCTAGCAATTATTAAATGTTCTGTTTGCCGTATATATTTGCTTAGTAAACCTTTTTTCTTTATCCTTAATACTTGTTGTATTCCTTCCTATTATTTTTCAGGCAACTCTGATACTTAAGTTACAAAAGAGAAGTATGTTTAGTTTATAACATCTCCACAGATGCTTTTTGAATATTACGTTCCACTCAGTTGAATCTATTTGAATTATAAATAAAACTCAAGCCATTCTCAGAGTTCACAATAGAAAGGGAAGAAAACAAACTTATTTTGAATAACCCGTATAGTGGGTATAGCATTTATGGGTACAAAAATAACACACACGCATAGGTGTCATATTTTGACTTAAACCATCGATGAGGAATTCTACTGGCGTTTACTAATTAATAACGAGAAAAGAAAAAAATAGTTTACTTTTTTGTAAGTCAGAAGTAATTTTATAAAAATGAAAAATGAGAGACACTTTCTTGCCTTTGATCAACGTCACAATTAATAATTGGGCAGAACTATGGGAATCCATAATAACAAAATTTCCCAATTTAATACAATGAACTTTCAACGTACTAGTCTCTTAAAGAGCATTATTCTAGGGGAACTATCAGACATGTTCAATATAATTGGAAGGGTAGAACATATCATATAAACAAGAAATAGGTACTCTCATAGATTATTTTAGATTTCGTTTTGCAAGTGAGAATGAGTAATTTTGTTAAAATGAAAAACATTAAAACCAAAATATTGGATAAAGGTTATATTTTCTGACTGGGTTTACAAATTCAATCAAAGGTCACTGCAGCTGCTCAATTGATATACGCCTTGTGTCTTAAGAAAAATGTGTGAAATGAGATTGCAGTTATATCGCACTACACAAATGCAAAAAGGAATATAAAGGAGAAACAAACTATTTTTTTAAACACAAGAAAATCATATCCAAAAGGAAGGGGACGGAAAATAATATCTGGAGAAAGAAGGACTTCGGTTATTCCATGTCTTTAACATTCGGTGGTGTTATCAGCAGTGATCAGGAGAAAATGAAGGAAGACAATTTGCAAAAATGTCACTTTCCAAATTATCTGAATTTTGCTGCTTCTAAGAAGGGACAATGGACGAAGAACCCCGAAGACACCAAATGTGAAGCTCCAAAAATGACAAGTAATAGAATCAACTAAAAACAGCAAAATATTATTAAAGTTGATTTATGGACACATACAGAAAGAGAGAGAGAGAGAGAGAGAGAGAGAGAGAGAGAGAGAGAGAGAGAGAGAGAACACAATCTTTTTTTCTAGAGTTGACCACGCAGAGAATTTTTCGAAAAGAGATTTCATTTACATCCCACTAAACAAATGCAATAAAAAAGGAATATACAAGAGAAAACAAGTTTCTTTAAAGACGGTCACTTGAAACATAAGAAGACCATATCCAAATGTTAGTCGGTTTAGTTTCATTGATTGATGGCATATCAACCTTTGTGGGTTATTTAATACCAAAGCTATCCTTATAGAAGAACAGAATGGTATTATTTAATCCATAGATAGAGGAATTGCGGGGTCATACTTTTTTCCAATGATATCAGTCAGAAAGTGACCGCAATAGCACCACAAGAGTTCGATCTCGCGTACAACGATGTCGCAGTCCAGCGCCTTAGCCGCTACGATACAGGAAATCTATAATACATAAATTCACCACATTAACTCAACAGTACAAAATATACATGACTGGGTAGGAACGTTGATTCACTCAGAATTTTACAAAAGTTGCAGTCTAGAACGTTAACAGTACGCCACCGGGACTCTTCTATTCAAAGATAAATACCATTCAATCATTATATGTTTGAACTCGCGTACTACGACGTCGTAGTTCAGCACGTTATCCATTACGCAACGGGGACTCCCCAATATTCAAAATTAAGAGGATGGAAAATGATATCGGAGAAAGAAGAACTTCCGTTATCTTCTCTATGTTCAAATAGTAGTTAGGGTTTGGTTTGGTTTGTTTGTTTTGTTTTGTTTTACGCCATATGAACCTCAGTGGGTCATTTAATGCCGATAAAGTTTTGAAATAAATCAATTCTTAATGGATAATACAGTTTTTTTGTAAATACATATTTATATTTAACCCATAGATGGGACCCTAACCGGTACTACCACTCTGGGTCAGAGTGGACCAGGGAGCAATGGTGATGAAGGGGTGCTCCACATTCCCCAAACCTCCAAAACTGGTACCTCACCATCAGATAGTGTTTAACGTCATTCCCAGGACATGTAGACCCGCAGCCACCGCCTTCTAGCACCCATATGATAAAAAGGGGCTGGTGCTTGCCATAAGGGCAACAGGGTTGGGAAAATCATATAGGTGCTAGGGCTTGACGTGACCAGCCGATTGATCGGAGGGGGCCTCTCCGACCGCCCGTCTAGCCCAAGTTAGGGCCAAAGTGGAGTATTGCATGTCATGAACTGCTCATCCACCTGGGCTCTATCCTTAAGCATGACGGGTCGCCACCCACGGCCAACAGGTGGCCCCATTGGGGGAATTTTACCCCTCTGCAGAGGTGCAGTCGGTGCATTCTAACGCCCCAGCCGACAGGGCGGTAGTAGTTAGAGAACGTAGCTGAAAAGTGAGAGATGAAAAAAGCACAATGACTATTCTACCGGACTGATCTGTAAGTTGAGTTGGCATAGATTTCAGGGTAGAGTGGTTTTATTTGTTCAGCCAAGATGGAATTGGATATTATCCCTGTGTATAAATATGGAATCATCAGTGCTACACAGCTTTCTGAGAATAATATCGTCTGTGAGACGAGCGTTGATGGAAATGAGCGAAGTCGGTTGGTATTATTAGCTCCCATTTATTTTCTGTTTCGTTACCTTCACCTGTTCTGAAAGTTACCCGCTCTCTTTCTTTTATGGATTGTACACATGAAGAAGCCGATGCAATTGATCACCGAAAACGTTAAGGCAACAACAACAACAAAAACAACGTAATGAATGAGTTTAGTAGTCACCATGGACGCTAGAAAGGTTCGTTATTTCTAAACGCCTGATGCCTCATTTTCTGTCATTTCACTCTGCTGCTTTTCCTTGTATTCGAGAATTGAAGATCACTGCGGTTTATTCCGAACCTTGGACATGTGCCCGATCATTTAAGCCACTGCAATTGAAGAATAGTGGGATATGATGGATATGCAGCAGATAGGGACATAATGATATCGATATTAAGATTGATCAATACATTTTTTTATCTCCATAGCCGTGAAATAAATTACAGAGTTAAGGAAAAGGGAAATCCTTTCTAGTGATTGATCCAAGCTACTGAATATCGATCAGATTGAAAATCAATCGAACACAGCAATTCACTTATTAACACTATGAAGGCAGTTGGAAACGCCGGTCAGTGACAGCCGATGTTCAAATCCAAAATGAGAAAATTTGAAATTGAATATAAAATGGCGAAGAGAAAAGCGAAATATTTGAAATGAGGAAAACTAATTAAAAATTCTAACGTCAATGATTTTGACGTCTTTTTGACGTAAACGATTTTTTCCCAAATTTAAACAAAATTTACAAGGTTGGCATTTATCAGATATACTTCCACCCTATATATATGTATTTACCAACTCCTCCACACGAACAGGATGTGACACAAGGTCACTTTCTTAAGCGGAGTTCAACAGGTTTGAATTCAGAGTTTTCCTTCTTCTAGACTGGTTGCCTAACCAAGGTTAAAGAGCCCAGTCTGTCCTACTATTTATCCATAGCTGGAGGGAAAGTAGGATTCATACCTTTCCCAAGGTTATTAGCGCTAAGTGAAATGCAAGTACCACATCCAGGATTTGAACTCAGAACGACGAGCCCAATTCTCATGACTTTAACCATTAAACCACGCGCTTCCACCCTATATAGGCTTGCTAGAAACAAACAATTCCAATGTTATTCTATTAGTTTTAGATGTTTCTGCACAATTACTTTTTTGCTAAACTTGAAAATTTTTGTTAAATTTGAGAAAATTCTTTTACGTCAAAAAGCACGTCAAAATCGAACTGTTTTCACTTTGTATTAGTGCTTATAAAAACTGTGTAGAAACACTTAAAACTCATAAAATGATAGTCCAATTGTTGTTTATAACAATTTTATATTGTGTTGCACCATATCTGATAAGTGTTGAGTTCGGAAACTTTTGAGACAATTTTTTAAAATTGCGTATTTCGAAATTGTCAATTGCCCAACGCTCAACTTTGTTTCTATGTATTTCCGCTTATCAAAAAAAAAAAAAAATTTTGGTATTTACTTCACCACTGACTCGATGTTTACTTCAATTATTTTGGGAGATTATCAATATATAGTGCAGTCCGAAAGTCTTGTCACCCCTTCATATTTTTAGAAGTGAAATAACTATATAATTCAACTCGGTAATTTTTAAAGATATTTCTTTAGAGTTTAAATAATTAAGTAACTAATATATTATATTATCAAATAAAAGATAATGATAGTTAAAACAATATATATGGTGACAAGACTTTCAGACCACACTGTACAGTATAATTTGGAGAGATTATGACGTGAAACTAACAATCACAATTGTAAGGAGAATGTTGCCCAACATTCATCCAACAGTTTTAACCTTGTGGTAAGACTACCTATATATACTATAACAATTTGAAAGAAATGTTACAAATTAAAATTCAACATTTGAAATAGGAATGGGGTATTATACGCACACATGCACATACACACAGTTGAACACACACAAACACACACACACACAAACACAAATTATACAAAGATAAAAGGGGGATAAAAAGAGCGCAAATGGATATTACACTGGGTTTCAAATTATCAAGGAGGTGACACTTTTCCATCCCACCCAAAAAACTACCTGTTGAAATTTAACTAAAATATCAGAAAATTATATATATATATATATATATATATATATATAATATATATATATATATATATATATATTTTGGGAGATTATGTGCTTAATTAAAGTCATACCTAATTTGTTAATTAATTAATTATAATTAAATGAATTAGGCGTGAATATCGGTTTAAGTGTGAAGTGTAATTCATTTAATTATAATTAATTAATTAACAAATTAGGTATGACTTTAATTAAGCACATAACCTCAAAAAATTGTCGGCCTTCGCAATTGTTGACCACTATTATATATATATATATATATATATATATATATATATATATATATATACCAATACCAAAATATGTAAGGTTCTTCGCCGTTGAAAGAAAAGGAAAATTCAGACCGTAATTAAGGATAACACACCCAGTTACATAGTAGTAAACGAGATCGAACTCTAACCACGCTAATGCGTTCACTTTCGGATTAATATCATTAGAAAAGGTATGGACGTCCTCACCTCCCAAGCTATGGGTTAAATAATATCACTACTGTTCCTCTACAAGGATGGATTTGGCATTAAATTACACACAAAGGTTGATATGCTATCAAACAAAGACACCAAGTAGAATTCGACAATGCAGGTGTTAGCAATCCCTAAATGAGACAATGGAAACTTTTTAAAAAGTGGAAGGGACAGTGAGATATGTGAGAACCCGAATGGGATATTCTGAAAGTACTACTGACGTTAGTAAGAAACAGGTTTTGATGTATAAAGTATTTTCCTTGTTAATTGTAATTAAACGTTGTAATTTTCATTGTAATCAAACGTTTCAAAATTAACTGAAAAAAAAAATTATACGTAATTTTCTGCCAGTCTATAGAACATTTTATGTAGATTGAAGAGAATTTTTTGAAAAAAAAGATTTTAAAAAACCCAAAGACATAGACCAAATACTAAAACTTCATTGCAATAAAATACTTGAATGTTTTCGGAGAAGAACGAATAGTGGAATCAAATTAAAGAAGAGTAGACGTAGTTTTTAGGTTCTGCCTTCAGATATTTGTAAAAAGTAGCAATTGTAAGTGACGCATCTGGAATAGAAATGGGGAGACTGAACGAGAGAAAAGAAAGAACAATCAGTAGTTTAAAAAGGAGGAAGAAAGTAAGAAACAAGTTGTCTGGAAAGAAAATAATTAATATTGAAAAAAAGGGGAGCTCGTTGTGTAATGGGTATCATCGTAGGAAATAGACACGGAGACAAGTGTTCAAATTCTAAACGAAGCATTTCACGTAGCAATAATACACTTGGGAGAGGTATGTATTCAACTATTCTCTCTCAAGCTATGGATAAATAGTAGGACAGACTGATCTCTTTAACTTGGTACGGCAACCAGGACAAGAGAAAGAAAATTCTGAATTCAAATAATATGAAAGATCTATTTGAAAATGTCAATATAGAAGACATTTTGTCCCTTTTTGAAGGAAATAAAATGATACCATAGAATATAGACATGAACCTAATCAATACCATAGAACATTATCCCCAATGTTGCTAACACATTGTTAAAACTAATTACTACAAAAGTGTAAATATAGATACACAAATATATCACTTCCTGGCCGTTAGGCATGACATAACCCCAGACGGATTGATATGACGTTAAAATCAACCAACCAACCAACCATCTGATCTGTGCGGTAAAATGTCACATCAGAAACTGTTATTTTGATGCAAACAATATGAAAGATCTACCTTTTTTAAAGTCAACATAGAAGACATTCTGTCCCTTTTGAAGGAAATAAAATGATACCATAGAATATAGACATGAACCTAATCAAAATTATATAACATGATCCCTAATGATGCTAACACATTTACAACAAAAGTGTAAACATATATCACTTCCTAACCGCTTGGTATAACATAACCCCAGATGGGTTGATATGCTGTTAATATCAACATCCAAAAATTAATTGTTGAATCTATAATAATAATAATAATAATAATAATAATAATAATAATAATAATAATAATAATCACCTTATCCCTGCAAGAAGACCAGACCTAGTGTTGATTAACAAAAAAGAAAGAACTTGTCAACTGGTGGATTTTGCAGTTCCAGCAGATCACAGGGTGAATCTAGAAGAAAATGAAAAAATGGACAAATATTTGGACCTTGCCAGAGAACTGAAAAAGTTATGGAATATGAAAGTCAAAGTGATACCAATTGTAGTTGGTGCACTTGGAACGGTCCCAAAAGGATTGGAAAACGGTTTGGAAAGTTTGGAAATCAAAGGAAGAATTGATACCATCCAGAACACTGCACTGCTGTAATCTACCAGAATACTCAGAAGAGTCCTGGAGACCTGAGGAGACTTGCTGTCACTCAGACTCCAGTGAAAAACCATCAACTAACACTGATGTGAACACTCAAAATAATAATAATAATAATAACTGTGGAATATGAGGGTGAAAGTGATACCAATTGGTTTTGGTGCACTTAGAGCGGCCCAAAAAAGTTTAGTAAACAGACTAGAGGAACTGGAAATCAGAGGAAGATCGAGAACATCCAGACACATATTTATCAAAATCAATTTTTTAATATCAGTATGCAAATTAACCTTCTCGTTAACACTGTAAACCGCTATTTTGTTGTATATAAATACAATTGCAAGTTATTAGTATGTAGATATGGCCAACAGTATTAATAATGTAAAACAATTTTATTAATAATTGAGGTTTGAATAAAAAATAAAATCACAGAGAATATGACGTAAATAACTAAGGGAATTAAGACTTGAGTAGTAATATAGTTTCGGTTAAAGACAGACAAAGATAAAATCTCCATTATAACAAGAAGATGTAATAGAAATATATTTTGAACTCTTTGCGTTTGGAATTTCCTTTATATCGATTAATGTTTGGATTACTTGGAAAGTTGACCTGAAATACTTACTCTATGATACTCGAACTTATCTTGTAACATTTCCAATGTATATAAAAATAAAAATACTTACCAACAAACTATTTCCTTACAAATCATAGATACAAAAAGATAGGATTTGATATTGGGTGACCTACAAGGGTTAATATACCATTAAACAAAATAACTAACTAAACAATGTATATACAATCTCTGTATCTTGACTATATTTTTTTGTTTTTGATATACAGTAATTGATATTTAATGTTTTTGTTTTGTTTTTGTTTTGTTCTGCTTCTTTTTTTCCTTTCTTTATGCATTTTAATTGCATCATAACTACTTTTTTCTATGTTGAATAAAGTTTCATGAACTTTGATCAACATTAAATATAAATACAGAATAAATTTAACATGAATGAAATCGTAATTATAGTTGCGTCAGTAGAAATTTGTAGTAATTTTATGAAAGTAATTTTTTGTTCGATCTCTTACATAATTGACGTCATTATTCTAAGAGCCGCGTCCCACCAATGCAGCTGCATGTAGATAAGCGCGCGCGCGTGTGTATGTATATATGTATGTATGTATGTATGTATATGTGCGATGTATGAGTGTTTGTGTATGCATGTAAGAGAGAGAGAGCGTGTGTGTGTGTGTGTGTGTGTGCGCGTGCGCGCGCGTCCTTATTTAACGTCTTCTCATGGAATGTTCTTTTGTACCCATCGTCAACGGACGGACGGACGCATAGAAAGAGCAGTCGATTTCAATTTCACCAAATCTCACTAGCATCAGATCTCGTCGCCAACTCTCGTTTTGCTGTTTCTATTTTCAGAATCACTTTTACTTCCGCCTCTGCTTCAAATCTTCTCATTCGTTCGTCTGGATTCGTAAGGCGCCAATATCTGACAGCATTCTGTAATCTCTTGCAAAACGCGCGATATTCACGAGATTCACTTTAGAGCTACAAATTCATACAATTCGTTTTGCTTTTTTCTCTATTCAGGAGGATTGTTTATTTATTTATTTATTTATTTACTTATTCATTTATTTATTTATTTCTTATACCAGGCTACGTAACTATACATATAACATATCCACGTAGATTATTTTGAATTCCAAGAGAAAATATGAGTTACGTTCCTTTTACAAAAAAATTATCTGTCGATATATCTCCCGCCTTTTTTATACAAGTCTGTCACCGCGGGAGTAAGTCAATCCTTACTCAATTCTATATTTCTAAAAACAAAAAATTCCGTCTTTTCGTAGACCCTTAACAGCAACTGTCCTGCATACATGCACATGAGTATATATATATATATATATATAATATATATATATATATATATATATATATATATAATACATCGCTGATGAGACTTAATAAAGTTGAAACAGTCTGTACGAATAATTCTTTACCGAAATTCACTTGTCATTATTATCTTCTATAATTATCGAATTTTATGCGATATACGCATTGTAATTGCCTTCAAGCAAAAATATATAATATATATATATATATATATATATATATATATATATATATATATAAAGTCGACGGGGCGGCCTAAAGTCGGTATCAGCCAGTCAGCGAGGGAGTCTATCCCCTTTTCAATAGCGCTAGACCAAGGAGATTGTTTTAGCATCTGAGGTGGAGCGCCACACCTACCATCAGCTCCTTACTTTACCGCACAGATCCCTGTGCTACTTTAGAGGATATATCTAGATCGGGATTAAAGGGATGGGGAACCAATATATATATATATATATATATATATATATATATATATATATAAGTTGAAAAAAGAAGCAAATCCAACGGTATGTTGAAATGAAAAAGAAAAAAAGAAAATGTTGAATGGATAAAATAGGATTTATTTTATTTTATTATACTGACACGTTTTTCGGCCAGGAGTTTATTCATGTATACATGTATTCTATCTATTATTATTTTAAATGCAAAATAAAGTAACAATAATAGAAAACTACAACAAAATGTTTAGTATACAAAGAAATAACGGTATTTGTCAGAGTAAATCCTTGTTGTTTTTAATCAAATCGGTTGAAATACGGAGAATTTCTGAAATGTTCGAAAAAAAAGAACTCTTTTGAAATCGCTTGAAGAAAGTGTTCTATATATGTGTGTGTGTGTGTTGGTGGTTGGTTTTAAAAGCTATCACAATGCAAAGAAAACTCTCTCTCTCTCTCTCTCTCTCTCTCTCTCTCTCTCTCTCTCTCTCTCTCTCTCTCTCTCTCTCTCAGTATATATATATATATATATATATGAGTTTTATAATTTGCTTGAAGCATTGCGTTTATATTGGTTTGGTGGTTGGTTTTGAATACTATCCCAATGCAAGTGTAAAGAAAAATGAGGTAACTATGATGTTTGTTTACCTTTAATTTATTCTTAATATTTCAGAATAAAGATCCCTTCGTCAAAAGATTTCTGAAAGCTATGTTCTGGAGCTGTTACCTTGTTGCTAGCAGAAATATTTTGACCAAGGGATATTTATCCGAAACATTAAGAATAAATCAAAGATAAACAAACTACATCATAGTTATCTCATTTTTCTTTACACTTGTATTGGGATAGTCTTCAAAACCAACCACCACACCAATATAAACACAATGCTTCAAGCAAATTATAAAACTCTTTATATATATATATATATAGAGAGAGAGAGACAGACAGACAGACAGACAGACAGAGACAGAGACAGAGAGAGAGACAGAGACAGAGACAGAGACAGAGGGGGCCAGAAAAATTGTATTATTCCGTAATCTAATAACCTGAAATGATCTCATTTTTTTAAACGATAGTCAACCAACTATCGTTCTCTACAACCCAGACAAGATTTTAAAATTTTAATAATTGTAAAGAAGAAAATTTGTCAAATAGTGGATGTCGTTATTCGAAAAGATGACTAAAAATTAAGAGAAAATGAAAATCTAGACTATGCAAGAGAACTGGAAAAAAAATGTCGAACGCTGACAGTTGGACGCATCAGGAAAAATTGAAATTCTCTTGGCGACAGCAATACTGAAATTAGTAAAAATACTAAAGAGAGTGCTGGAATAGTGAAAGAGTTGTTATTAGTTGATCTCCAATGAAATCCGCCAAATGACATTGACTTGAAAGGTTGGTTTCTTTATTTAATGGCATATTAAAATCTGAAGATAATTTGAAGGAGAATTGGCCAAGTTATTAGATTACAAATTGATATTAATTTTTGTAAAACACTATACACTTCAAATGATATTAAATGTTTTTAAACACCATATATATCTATTATTATACTAAAGCTCAGTAAATCAATGATTATTTCCTAAAGGATTTTTTTCCTATTTAGTTTAATGACACAAAATACATCACAAAATATTCCTTGGTTTTGGGATTAGGTTATGTTTGGAAAAAATTCCATTCTATTTGGTTCTAATTAGTCATAATTTGCAATTATGTCAAAAATTTACCCGACTCTTACTTCACATTCTGTAATATATTGTCTGATCAGTGCACCCAAGGACCAGGCTGAATAGGAAGTGCATGGGGGTTAGGTGCAGTCTGGAAACGAAAACAGGGTGTGACCCCTGACCTGGCCTTTTGTACCTGGAAATGCAGGTGAACATTTGACATGATTTAGGATGCAGAAATATGTAGGCGTAGCCCATAGCCAATGAAAACAGCCTGCGTGGGCGAAGAGGCGTGTCTACAGAAAAACTACGTAGGTGTCACGAACAAAGAGGCGTGACACCGGAGGTCAGACTACAATAAAAGAAGCCAGTAGAGATCGATTAGACAGACAACGATCAGGTTCGAGATCACGTGAAAAGAACTCCCGAAGGCTCCACGTTTGCGTAACCCTGCCAACGACTCTCAGCTGTACACAACCGAGGGAATAAACATCTCAATCTTAATTTTCCTAGATACAAGTGTTTGTGTTCTTTGACGGGTCCAGTGTGTAACAATTCAGCCTGTCACCTCCCTTCTATATATATATATCTTGATTAACTACTCTCTATATATGTTAGTTTTCTCAGTGAGGGTAAGAGAGAGGTTGGAGAGTGTGAGTGGTAGATAAACTTATTCGTAAGTTAATTATCAGTAGCTAACGGCTTATATATAAGAAGGGTCAGTTTTTGATATAATTGCAAATTTTAGCAAAATGATTTTAATGTTTTGGGGATTTTTTTATTCTCCGGTCGTATTTATTTTTTTACATTTAATTCGTTTTGCAAACTAACTTTCATCCTGATAACAGTTATCTACCCAGAGCTCAATAGGTGACCCAACAGATCACGTTTTTCTAGTATATGTAATGATTTGATTCAAACAATGATAACAAACAAGTTTATATAAATCATCCTTGATAATGGTTCTATGCAGAACCAAAAGTACTCGGTATTTCGGACAATTCATAACTTATTTTCATGATGAAATCAAAAAAATAATATACGAATATATTCTTATATAATATGAGTTTTCGCGTGTGCTTCTAAATTATTTAATCAAGAATTAATGCAAAAATAAATTAATGATATAATAAAAATGAATGGAATGAATAGAATAATTGAAAAAGATATTTTCCAAGAGACCTCTCCCAAAAGAAAAAAAAATAATAACTTTTGAGAGAGGTCATTAATAGAAAAATATTTTTACACTCTATGGGACTCTCTATCGAAGCACTGAATTATTATATAAAATATTGGAGAAGATAAAATAACGTCTTACCTTTGTAAAGTTATGTTGAGGAGTGAAGTTTGTAAAGTTAAGTTGAGAAGTAATTCGAATTTTTTCTGTCTAATGTTGTCTATGCAATTTCCGTTATAAATTGCAACAATTGTATCTTTTTGAATTTAAGATGAAAACGGTCAACTGAAATATTTTTGAATAAATATTTACAGTTGTAGAAATAAAAAAATAAATAAATAAAATTTTTTTATTAGAGAAATGTATGGATTATTTACTCAGACTTAAAATGATGAATGATTTAAGAAATATATATTTTAATTTTAAATAGATGAAATAGAATAAAATAAAATATTTAGACTATAAATGGTTAAAAATGTTATTTTTCTTTATCAATAATTCTAGATTGACTTGAATTTTTTAAGTGGGTATGACATTTTTTTTAAATAATTATATATAAAGATAAATATTATATTATTATAGATATTACATAATTTAAAATTGTTACCATTAAGTGTTCACCTTGAACTTATTGCTTTAGGGAACAAAGTAAAAATATGCAAAGTTAGTTTTTATAGAGCTTAAAAATTATTGTTATTATATTATTATTCCAAATTGTATCCTCCTAGGATATTTCCAGTTTAGAATATTTTGAATATAATACAGGGTTAATTGTTAATTTCCAATTGTGTCTCATCAGATCGATTCCCGCGTTCAAACGTGGTTTCGGAGCTTTAAATCGATGACCACTCGGCAAAATTGGGCGTTCCAGTAATATAATCTAGTTATATTACTTGAAATATTGGAAAAAATTACATGTATTATGTAATATTGTAAGTAATTTTTATAATCTAATAGACATCAAAGCGCGAGTTTATTTATTTTCGAGTTATTGTTGTATATAAATGAGTCTTCGCGTCTTTTTCAATTATTCTTTCATTCCATTCATTTTTATTATATTCATTAATTCATTCTTAACTAAATAATTTTGAAGCATATTTATTTCTAAACTTTTTTTTTGTTAACTTCTTGTTACTGAAAAAATTGCTAGAGTAAAAACAATTTTAAAATGTACCTACTCAAATTTTGAGTGTATATAACACAGGGTTGTTTTTATCTATGTATTAACAATTTTGACTATGAATTAAATACTCATTACATATATAAAAGTAAGTAAGTAAAGTCGTCGGGCGGCCTAATGTCGGTATCAGCCAATCAGCGAGGGAGTATATCCCCTTTTCACTAGCGCCAGACCAAGGAGATTGTTATTTGTAGACTTACACAATCATTGAGAATAGTGTGACGTAAGCTTGGCGTAGTTTTGATTACAGACAGAAATACACCCAATCTCTATTATTAATAGATATAAAAGAAAAATATGATAAACGAGCACAATTAATATTTATTCATGATTCTTTTTTTAAAATCTTTCTTTTTGCTTTCGCCAGATGTCATTCTTTTCGCAATGCAACATCTACCACTTTTTTGTTTCGGAAATGTCTTGATTCGATTTCGAAAGAGTGAAAGAAAAGGGAGATATTTGTAATGGTAATGTGTGTATTATCTGAAAATTTTCCAAATTTGGATACCCATAAAATACCCATAATTCGGCAGAGTAACCTAAAGTCGGTATCAGCAATACAATGAGGGAGTCAATCCACTTTTCACTAGCGCTAGACCAAAGAGATTGTTTAGGCGTCTGAGGTGAAGCGCCACACTGACCATCAGCTCCTCACTTTACCGTGCAGATCCTGACTTGGCGAGGGCCGGTATCGAACTAGGAACCCTTTGGCTCCTAGTAGAACGCTCTACTGACTGAGCTAAACCGGCCCCGGTGGGAATCCTTGTTATACTAGAAGCACGGAAACGCAAAGAATAAGAGGAATTCAAAATAATGACTACTATCTTACTTCATTATTTTATTTCATTATTTTTATTTTTTTATTTTTTACTTTTCCATGCTTCTAATATAACCAGCAAGGCTTACCATCATCTATTACATATACATGTTTAGCACCTCCTCCACACGAGCAGAATGTGACAATGCCAATTTCTTAAGTGGAGTTTAACACATTTGAATTCAGAATTTTCCTTCTCTAGACTTGTTGCCTAACCAAGATCAAAGATCTCAGTCTTCCCTACTATTTACCCATAGCTGGATGGAGTGTATGTGGATGCATACCTTTCCCAAGGTTATTAGCATTACGTGAAATGCAAACTGCCTCGTCCAGGATTTGGACTCGCGTCGACGATTCCATTTCCTACGACCATTACACCCATTACCTCCACCTATCATATATATCCTTAAAGAAGCATACATGGACTCCTTAACATTATATACACTAGCAAAATAAAAAACACCCTCCGGGTGATGTAAAATAATTTTTTGAAAGATATTGCTTGAGGGTGGAAGTTAAAAATTAAATGTCGCAGAGTTTGAACCATAAATCATAAAATCATCAAATTTATTAAAGGAGTAAAAAATAAAACAATTTGAAATCGAAACTAAGTTTTATTAACTTTGAATATCTATTAAAATAAAACAAACAATATATAAATATATTATACTGGGGATGTATCTGGCAGAGGGCCAAATCCTGCTGCCATACATATGACCTACCATTGGCTACCCTTGTTATCCAGGGCTTGACTACAGTGTTTAGCAACTCCACGTAGGCATCTGAATTCAACCTGATAACCCTTGCTTAGTTTTAAATATTTGCTGAAGGCTGATCGGTTGATTTATTATTTACGATTATGGCATGAGATCAACACAAGTTAATCCCGCACACCATTTCGCTACTAAAGTCAAGGGTGGATCACTACTGATACAATCCGAGGTTAATCTATCAATGATGGAGATCATCACTGTTTACGTCAATACATAGAATAAAGAACAATTGATATTAATAAAATAAATAAAAGCTTTTCCTTATAATTCAACATTTAAATCCTTTCCGTTTTAATAATGACAATTTAAATAAATAAACTATATTATCTAAATAAATAAATAAACTATTTAAAGTATGAAATTAATTAAAAGATTATATTATCACTTTAATAAGAAAACATTATTTGTGAAATTTGTAATGAATTTAAAAAATTATTTTTTACTATTTCTCTGAATGTTTGAGATGAGGCTTGATGATTAGTATTATCTGCGTTATTCGGACTATTGTTCTCATCTTCATTGTTATCTGTACAACGTTTCGGCCGATGTACCATCAGGCCTTCTTCAGGTATTTCTTCTCGGACTCGGACCTCTCGACTCGGAACCTTCTCGGACTCGGGTTCCTTCTTTTCGGACTCGGGAACCTTATTTTTTACTCTCGCCCTTTTTTCAGTAACAAGAAATTAACTAAAAAGATTACAAATAAATACCTACGATTTTGTGTAAAATTTATGTGTAAAATATTCAAAATAATTATTTTATCAATAATTAATAGATGCGCGCACCATTTTTTTATTTGAGGGGACAGAACAAAGGTTCCATTTCAAATTGTTTTATTTCTTTTTTATCTCTTTTTTTCTTTTCTTTTTTTTTTTTTTTTTTTTTTTACTCCTTTAATAAATTTGCTGATTTTACTACTATGATACAAACCTCTGACGTTGAATTTTTAACTCCCTCGCCTCAGGCAATGTCTTTCAAAAATAAACATTTACATCGTTCTGGGGGTGTTTTTTTTTGGGGGGGTGCTAATCTTATTATAATGGAGATTGTGTGTTTTTCTGTCTGTAACCGAAACTATATTCCTACTCAAGTCACAATTCTCTTAGTTATTGACATCACATTCTCCATGATTTTATTTTTATTCAAACCTCAATTATTTATAAAATTGTCTTACATTATTAATACTGTTAACTATGTCTACATACTGACAACATGCAATTATATTTATATATACAACAAAATAGCGGTTTACTGTGTGAACGAGAAGGCTAATTTGCATATTAATATTAAAAAATCGAATTTAATAAATATGTGCTCAGTGTTATTGATTTCTAACTGTTTGGTTTTATTTTAATGAATATAAGCAAAAATATCTTCAATGAATCTTAAATGAAATCCATTAACAAGATAAAATAACTGTCATTTTATTCTTTACTTCCTCTTATAACTAAATACTTAAATTAGAAAAAAATAACAATGAAAGACGAGAGTGATGGAAGAGTAAGGTTCAGTTGTTCCATTTTTTATTATACTCCCTCTATTTCAAATCTTTTATTATACTCCCTCTGTTTCAAATCTTTTTATCTGTATTCTTATTTAGTTTCATTAGCCTTTCTAATTTAAATACAATATTTTATTACATTTTACTTAAAATACTTGCTTAAAATTTACTTAAATACTTGCACCCGGAGGGTGCATATATTTGCTAGTACAAATAATGATCAGTTTGCTGAATCGGAGTGCACAATTTACTCCTAGGCCAATGTAAAGATTGGTACAGCACTATCTCCTCTTCTCCTTTCTCATCCTTTAACCACGGGCCAGAATGGAGATTGTGTGTTTGTCTGTCTGTAACCAAAACTATATCACTACATAAGTCACAATTCCCTTATAGTTATCGTAGTTATTTATTTACGTCACATTCTCCATGATTATTATTTTTATTTAATTCTCAATTGATTAATAATATTGCCTTACATTATTAATACTACATAATAATAACATGCAATTGTATCTATATATACAACAAAATATAGTTTATAGTGTGAACGGGAAGGCTAATTTGCATATTGATATTAAAAATTTGATTTTCTTAATGAATATGAGCAAAAATCCCGGGGATAAACCTTAAAATAAATCATTAACAAGAAAAATAACTGTATTTATTCTTTACTTCCTATTTTAACTAAATAGTTAAATTAGGAAAATTTAGCAATGAAAGACAGGAGTGATGGAAGAGTAAGTTTCAGTTATTCTTTCGATTATACTCCCTACTGTTTCAAATCTTTTTATCTGTATTCTTATTTAGTTTCATTAGTCTTTGTATTACATTAAAACTTAAATACCTGCACACGGAGGGTGCATATATTTGCTAGATTAGTATAAAATATCTAATGCAAAAATGTGTGCTTATTCTTCTTCCTTTTAAGTGCGGCAAATTTTCTTCCATGAAAATCAATCATCGAAATCGTCGCTTTTTAACGTTTTTAAGTTTTGAACTTCCCGATCAGAAAGAAGAAAAAAAACTTACAATGTCTTCCTAAATTTATGAATAAAAAATTCAACTAAAAGAAAAAGAAGGAAAAATAAACATTTTTTTTTTTTTTTTTAAGAATTTCGCTACAAAATGAAAAATTGTTTTGTATCTGGTGTCGCTAATACGTATTTTTTCTTTTACTTTCTCCATTTTTTTCCTAAACAAATTTGTCTTCACATCCAAAGATTTCAAAGCATGTATATCCGTCGCCTGCCCCACCGCTCTCTCTCTCTCTCTCTCTCTCTCTCTCTCTCTCTCTCTCTCTCTCTTCTCTCTCTCTCTGTTTCACTTTCATATAATATATATATATATATATATATATATTAACTTGTATGTATGTATGTAAAAGAGTTTACCTAAAATATACATGTGTTAATGTATTATATGCCTTTTATTTATTTATACATTTATTTATCTACAGAAAAAAAATGAATGATAAAATAATTCTGAAAAACATTTTTTCCCGAAAAGTGGCTTAATTTTTTTAACTTTAAGAAAATGTCATAAAATCTTCTTATTGCATCTTACATCAGAAAGTCTAACGTACATCGCTTTGTCGACTGAGGCTGTAGAATACGCCGTTTACACCGCTGCACTCCCTCGGAATGGGTCCACTTTTTGGTCGTGGATGGCGACCCGTGGTGACTATGTAGTCATTGAACCGATTACTAAGTGGTCCCAAGACATTCCACTTCGGCTCTTACTTGGACTATACGAGCGTTCAGAGAGGCCCTATCCGATCAATCGACTAGTTATGTCTAGCCCTTACACCTATATGATTGTCCGGACCGTATTCTTCAAATTGCCCTTATGGCAAATTGTTGTATGCTCTCTTTCCTTACTTTCTTACTTCTATTCTTCTAGCGTCTCTTCTGGCGTCTGGACTTCGTCTTGGGGACTTCGTGTTTGGTCTTCCATTGGGGATTTCTCTTTATCAGAAGCCCTGTGTTATTGGTAGTTTTTAGATAATAACACAAGACTTCGATTTATCTTAGATCCTATTTTATTCTGAAATCCCCACCAGACTACCTGCGCAGATTGAGTTGGCGGCGTACATAACACGACTTACCACCGTCGTGATCTTGACCGATCTAACTAAAATCTCTTTCTAATCTAAACTGGAAGAGGGTCTTCTCCACCGATTCTCACGGTATCCACCGGAAGGAGGATCAGTACTGAGGTCAAGCCTTGTCATTCAATCCTTCAAGGCCGTGGGCTGCAACTTATAACAGCCATTTTGGTTTCTACACTATTGTACATAAGTATTAGGAATCTAATAATTATGTAACAAAATACCCAACCCTCTTTATCATATAGGTGCTAGAAGGCAGAGTCTGAGGGTCAACTACCAGTTTTTAATACATACGAAGTTGTTTCTTGTAATTTATGGATACACATGAAAGATTATTTCCACCAAGTTGTTGATGCAGATGAAGTTAATAAAAAATCCTTTATAAAATTATTTCTACCAATTGAGTTTACTGGGTATGATTCCAAACTGCATTTAGTAGTGAAATTCCAATTGTGGGGCTCTGGGAAGTGTGGAGTACCCAGCATCTTATATTTCAGAGCAACAATTGCCAGTAGCAGTCTCACATTGCAACGACTATCATCATCATCGTCATCATTAGGTTGTACTGGGTATTTACCTTGTACCTCACTTGTACGGGTCAGGCACAAAGCCCTATTAACGCACGACCACCCACAAGCCGAGACTCATGGGTGGTGGGTGGAAAAATTGCGTTGATTCCTCAAGGGGGCGCCTCAAGCACTGAGCAATAAACCCAGCCCTGCCCCTTTAAATCGATGGGGGCAGATGTTGCCTGGGGGGATGGCCCCCTGGGATCAACGCAATTAATTTACTCTCAGCAGGTTCAGCGGCCGAAGCTCGCTGGTCTTCTCTTTTGGTATAATCTTCTCACATGGACTAGAAGTCACTTATGCGTTCATCCTTACTTCACCAGCAGTACCCAGAAATTCTTGTTCGCCTTATTTTGATGGTTTGTGAGATGGGAGGTAAGTAGCCGTACAGCTGTTATTTTTGTAGATGTTTTTCTTCTAGGATTTGTTCAAAACAGCGTGCAGCATCCTCGTGTAGTTCTCATCTATCTTTTTCTCCTAAAATGTTTCTCTTGCGTGATAACTCTTTTTGTGAAGTTACGTATAATGAATAGTGTTTTCGGAAATTACTATTTCCCTGTTTTTCATGGTGGTGATGAGGGGGGGGTGACCATCCGCATCTTCTTAGATGGTTGAATACAATTTAAAGTAACCGATACAAAGGTAAAAATGAGATAAAGACAGAGAAAAATATTCTGTGGAAAATAGAAGAAGAAGAAGAAGAAGAAGAAGAAGAAGAAGAAGAAGAAGAAGAAGAAGAAGAAGAAGAAGAAATCAAAGAGTAAAAGAGATAAAGGGTGACAAAGTAAAGGAGAAGAAATGGAATGGAAAAGAAAAGAAAAATGGAGGGAAACAAAGAAAGGATTTTTTTTTTAGAAAAGAAGAAAGAATAAAAGTAATGAAAATCAAAAGGGAAAGAGAGAGAGAGAGAGAAAGAAAGAAAGAAAGAAGAGAAAGAGAGAAAGAGAAAGAGAGAAAGAGAGAGAAAGAGAGAAAGAAAGAAAGAGAGAGAGAGAAAGAGAAAGAGAGAAAGAGAGAGAAAGAGAGAAAGAAAGAGAGAGAGAGAGAATTAGGAGGAACTGGTGAAGTGAAACAAATTTTGAAAAAAGAGAAAAAGAAAAAAAGGTTTCGATAACTGCAAACGAATTTAATTAAATCTCGCTCGACTAAAATGGTGGAATCTAAATAAAATGACCGAATCGTAAAGCTGGATTTTTCTAAGTGTGTGTGTGTGTGTGTGTGTGTGTGTGTGTGTGTGTGTGTACGTCTGTGTGTATGTGTAACCATGCGTTTGCGTGTGTGTGCACACGTCTGTGTGTATATGTATCCATGCGTGTGTATGTGTGTGAGTGTATATGAGTGTGTATTTATCAGGAGCCTTTTCAATTGTGTTTTGGGGATTTTTTTTTGTTTCTGATTAGAAATAAATTGTTTCGAATTCTGTGAATAAAACTCACCTCCTTATCTAAAGATGCCAGAATTATTTGCTGACTCATCACAATGTTTTCCCCAAGGCGACATTTAAATTAAGACAATTTCCATGTTTTCTGCATGATTATAATTTCACACGTCAATTGTTGATTGTTCTTCTCTTCATAATGCGTAAAACAATGAATGATGCTATTGATTATTTCTCATATGAAGAGAGAATATCTTATTTCGCCAAATTTATAATGGGCTATTTTTCGCAATAGTGAATCTATATTCCTTAAGGACTTAGCCGAAATTGTTTCTCCGGGACATTTTGTTCTAAGTGCTAAATAATGGTTGAAAAATGTCTAAATAATATTCAATGCACTGCGTGAAGAACTTAGATTCGTTTTATTTATTTATTTATTCTATTTTATTTTATTTTATTTCATCTTATTTATTTCATTTTATTTGTTTATTTTATTCATTTATTTTCATTTATTTATTTTTAGTTATTTATTTTATTTTATTTTATTCTATTTTATTTTATTTCATGTTTTATTTTATTTTATTTCATTTAATCTATTTATTTTATCTATTTATTTTATTCTATTTTATTTTATTTCATCTTATTCATTTTATTTATTTTATTCATTTTATTTTATTTATTAATTAATTTATTTATTTTATTTATTCATTTATTTTTATTTATTTTATTTTATTTTATCTATTTTATTTTATTCAATTTTATTTAATCTATTGTTTATCTATTAATTTCATTTCATTTTATTTTATCTTATTTTATTTATTTATTTTATTTATCTATTTACTTTATTTCATTTTATTTTATTCTATTTCATTTTATTTAATCTATTTATCTTATTTAATTTATACTGTTTCATATACATTATCATCGGATCGTAGCGTTTTCCAGTGTTCTGTTTTCCCTAGCTTACGGTCAAGTCAGGGTGAAATTATCGATTCCTGATAGATCACCGAAGTTAAACAGTGATGAGCCTGTTCAATTGGTGACCATTAGACGAATATCAAAATGACTTGATTCGGAATTAAATGACTCAAAAATGGTTGTGTTGTAGAATAGCTAACACCCCTTCAGCACTCTACCAGATGGACTGGCTCATAGCCATAAAATAGCCTACGATTAAAGTAGATTAACTAGCTGAATAATATTCAGGCTGACTTTGCTGCGTTGGCTATACCGAACTGACCCACCTCTTTTAATGTAAGTTTGTCTCGTTAATTGTTTGTACTTATTTGTTCTGTTTTTGTATGTATCCGTTTAGCACTGGATGCTGGTGCTTAATAAATGTATAAAGAACACCATTATTCTGTATATCTTTCTACCTCGCAACACAACAGGACGATATGTCATAAAACAAAACATCCAAATCAAACCATCTAACTCCACTCACTCTAAATTCTCTTAAATTTTTGAATTCTTAATTTACTAAGATCTTTTATAAAAGGTGTGGAAGCTAGATAGCATGATTTTTCTGATTTCATAATTTTTGATAGACTGTTGCTTGTTTAACTATTTTTTTTTTCGAACAACGTTTCGAATAATACATCTCTAGCCATCATCAGAAATGTGTTGTATGTCTTTGCCTAATGAAAATCCTCGTCCAGGATTTAAACTCGGGTCTCCGTGTCAATTTCCTTCGACGATAACGACACAAAGGAAACCAAAAGAATATATGGAATAATTCAAACACACGAACTTCAGAAGAAAAAAACATGAATATATAATAGAATAAATGTAACTGAAATAAATAGAAATAGATAAAGTTCAGTGACTCTAAAATCAACTTATTTATTTCTGTTACTTTTATTTTCCTTCTTTCATCTTTAGTTTTTCAGATCAGAAGAATTGTTGATCGAAATAACTTCACTTTAAATATCTAATTCAAGAGGTATTGGCATTTCCATGTCTTAATATGAGCATTGTCACAACAGAGAGTTTTAGTGAAGTGAATATATATTAGGGACTGGCAAAAAAAACCTGCTTCTACGAGTTTTATAAGCAAATTAAAAATAATTAAATCTATTATTTAAGGTCAAACTTTGTCTAAATCGATAAGTAGTAACATAATGACCATCATTAAAGAAAGAAAAATATCATTACATATGCAGTTTATTTTTAATACATTTAAAGGGATTTGTTTTGGTCAATTTCGACGCGATCCACCATTCAGTCTCTTTTTCAATGGTTTTAAGCGCTTGTTTACAATTTTTACTGTAACATTCGCGATTGCAAAAGAATTTACCAAAAATCAGTTAATTATCCGATTCTAATGAAATTTTCAGTATTGATTTAACAATTAATGAATTTTATAATGCATTAGTTATTTTATTTCAAAACTCTATTTTAGTATTTTTGCTATCAAAAATTAATATACAAAATTCATTTAAAATGTGAAAAATCTGATGTTAAGTTTCAAATGTTATATTTTTAGATTCTAGAAATAAAAATCTATTTAATGCAAACCTTATTTCATTGCATCAAAGTATACTTTTTGAAGAAAAACTCGATTGAAAATGTACCCCCCCCTTTTTTAAGCAGAAAAAATATCGATGTATAATTTTTTCCTTTATAAGATAATAGCCAATTAAATAATTATCGAAATGAGTAAAAAAATCTCCAAAAAATTAATTATCTATTATTTTTTTACATTTTATTTTTCGATTTTCGGTACTTATTTTCTAATAGAAAAGCCAACGTAACATTTCTTTTTGTTTCTATTCATAACTTCGGTTTTTTATCTCTTTATCTATACTGTAATTAGTACAATATAAGACCAACTTGAAAAAAAAAATGTTACGCCCCCAACATAAGAGGGGTCAAAATTAAGTGACCTGAAAAAAATGAGAAAGTGTTGATATAAAATAAATAATGCATTATAAAGATCATTCATTGATAAATAAACACTGAAAATTTCATTAAAATCCGATAATTCCCTGATTTTTGTTAAATTATTTTCTGTAGCCCCCCCCCTAGGCTCATTTAGCCAGTAGCTATATATATATATATATATATATATATATATATATATATTGTAGATAATATGGATGCTATATTTGTAGGTAGACAGTGCTCAATATTATTTGATGAGCATTAATATTTAAGTTAAGGTAGTGTGGACATGGAGTCAATATCTGGTTACTGAAAGTTTCTCGCCAATACAATAGCTTAACTTATATATATATATATATATATATATATATATATATATATATATATATATATATATATATATATATATATCACGAGTGGAAATGGTCCATAACCACGATACCCATGGTATTTAAGGCCTTTTTATTTACAAATAACTTTGCTCTGTTTACAATAATTAAACATTGAGCTCTCATACGGAACCTGAACTCTACAACAAACTACTGGTAGAGAATAGGACCAGCCTAGAATCACCTTGTACCAAAAAACTTGGTACCACACCAAAGTATATATATATATATATATATATATATATATATATATATATATATATATATCATATTGAATACTATTTATAGATAATCGCATGATGATGATGATGATGATGATGATGATGATTAATTATACAATTTAATCACAGCATTCTTTTCTATGGCTTGATTGTGGCGCGGCGATTATATAGACAAATTGATACATTGTTACAGCTCTAAAGATTATTATGAAAACGGTTGTTGATAATGATGACTGAAAAGGTGATAAATTATTTTTGAAAATCATTGATCAATTAATCAAATTCATCGATCAAATTATTGGAATTTTTTTGTTTTGTTTTTTCTATTCAGATTGCAAATTTTATCGACGTTCAAATTGATTGCGTCGAAGAAATCCGTATCGATTTTTCTCGTTTTGTACAGAACTAAAAAAGACAAAAAAAGAAAGAAAGGAAAAGAAAAGAAAACCAAATAAATCTTTGTCTTAAAAATAACAAAGACAAAATAAATGCCTTCATAAATTTCGCTCACAAAATACCTCAGCAGCAAAATTCCAATTTATATTGTTTTGAACTTTTGCTCCAAACAAAAATCTGTCAACCTTAATTACAAGTTTTGTTTAAGTTTCTTCTTTTTTTTTTTTTTGTCTGTTTGTCTGTCTGTTTGTTTGTTTTTTGGTAATTTCATGTCAGGTGAAAAATTGACGTGAATGATTTTATTAACCTTCTGGCTGATGTTTAGTCAAACGAAAAACAAAAGCTAAGAAAAATTTACAAATAGAAACTGGTTGTTTGGAAAGTAATATTGTATTTGAAATATACAAATTTGGAACCACCCAGTTAGAACAACATCAGAATGAAAGAGGAGAAGAAAAGACAGATTTAGATTAACATTTTATTGTTTCTCGGTTAACTTTGCTTTTGGTTAATTTTGCTTCACCTTCGAGCAAGACCAAGGCACAAATTAACTGAAGCGTGTCTGATTGACGGTGATTCAAATTTCTCGACATTTCATCCGTATTACTCAAAGAAATAGGACCAGTGGGTATGAACAGAAGTTTTTTTAAATGCAGTTCTCTAGGATCCTAGAGAAAGTATCTTCTTATTTGAAGTGAGCACACTCGTGCACAGATATATCCGGGTTAAGGGATATATTCTGAAGTTCGTATTTGGTATATTATCGCAGTGGTAATTGGTACATAGAAATATCAATCCGTCTGTCGTGTCGTGGTGTCGTCTAGCGAGTAAAGTTAGCTTGTAGGCATAAGGTCGTCGGCTATCGAGTAAGTGTAGGTCGTAGTTCCAACACAGTGTCGACTATTTATACATGACACTGTCCAATCAGATTATAGTGAGGGGGTACCAAGGTATTTACATATTCATTATATCATGCGCCCACTTCAAAAAATTTTTATTTATTTCGAAATGAGTTACATCAAGTGTGCACACGACTCGGAAGTTTGGAGTTTGGGGGAGGGGTGATAAAACTGGTCATAACAATACACGGATCTATCTAGCTAGGTTCACTCGCCGACCGATTCATTCAAAAATAAAATAAAGATCTTGCAGTCTCTCCTTGCGCAACCCCCTTCCACCAAAATAGAGAAAGTATCTTACATACATACCAACAACATCTTGATCATAGCATAATGATTTACACCAGAAAGGGAAATGAAGTCGTCATTAAATAAAAACAAACGTATGAGAAAATAGAGTAATTACACTTGGAAATGTTTCCGTTTTCTTAATCCACCAGCTCTTAAGATTATAATTTGTTTTGATCTTTATGATATTCATTATTATCAGATTATTATTATCTTACATACATACCAACAACATCTTGGGCATACCATGATGATTTTCAACAGAAATGTTCACTTTTCAGAAAGAGAAATGAAATTAAAAAAGAAAACGTATGAGGAAATAGAGTAATTAGACTTGGAAATGTTTCTCGTGTTCTAAAACCACCAGGTTTAACATCTTTAGATTGTAATTTGTTTTGATCTTTAAGATATTCCTTATTATCAGATTGGTTTGTTGGTTGGTTGATTGGCTATTTTGTTTAATGGCATAGCTTAACTTATATATATATATATATATATATATATATATATATATAATAAAGTAATCCACAGACACGTGTTTCGAGGTATCACCTCTCATCAGTGTGGTTATACCGTTTTAACAGCTACCTCTGGCTATATATATATATATATATATATATATATATATATATATATATATCTGGCTATATATACACATATATATATATCATATCGAATATCATTTATAGATAATAGCATGATGATGATGATGATGATGATGATTGATTATACAATTTAATCACAGCATTCTTTTCTATGGCTTGATGGTGGCGCGGCGATGGTTATAGACAAATTGATACATTGTTACAGCTCTAAAGATTATTATGAAAACGGTTGTTGATAATGATGACTGAAAAGGTGATGAATTATTTTTGAAAATCATTGATCAATTAATCAAATTCATCGATCAAATTGTGGGTCATTTGATGCCAAATCCTGTCTTTTTGTATATACGATTAAGCAAATAGTTTGTAGGTAAATATTAGTTTGGTTTGGTTTTATGAATTGGTAGAAATAAGTTTCATTAACTCAATGTGTATCAATATATTGGTTGAAATGATTTTTATGTTACATTTTTGATTAACTTCATGTGTATTAATAAATTGATAGAAATAATTTACATTACCTTGCAAGAATATGTGCTTAATTGAAGTCATACCTAATTTTGAAAATTAATTAATTGATAATTGATGAATTAGGCGGGCATATCTGTTCAAATGTAAGGCTAAACAAATCTATATGTATCAGCAGAGTTATAGACAGGAAGACTGCTCTATGTGTGATTTGAACCCTAACAGGCGGGGATTCTAACCGTTGCACTAGCTGGTTTCCCATGTTTTTCGTTTGTTTTGAACTCAGTTATATTCCACTTTTGGTGACTTGCTACACGACAGTATGAGAAGTAAACAAACAAACAAGCCTATACCAAACACATTGTTTACTTCTCATTACCTTGCAAATAGATCTATTTAGATTCATGTGTATCAATATACTAGAAGAAATAAGTTCATGTGTAGTAACAAACTGGTGGTTATGTTAGGTTTGTCATTAACTTCATTTGTATTTGACATTCGGATTTATCATCAGAGATAGTTTTCCATCTACCTCTTCGTAAATCGTGAGATTTGCCACCCCTGAAATCAATTTCCTTGTTTAAACCTTTTTTATAAGATGAGACAGTTGGGAAAATTCCCAAACAATGGAATAATTAAGCCTCGTGAGTATTTTATCTTTGAGAACATCGACATCTGAATGGGCCACAAAACTAAATACTAATTCGTTTGATATCAATACATTAGATAGTGCTGAAATAAAATAATATGAAAAGTGCTTACCTGCTAGTCTCGTCGTTAGTAAATTGGTCGGCTTGTCGGATTTCTTTAAATATGTTGTAACTCATTTTATGTAAATTCACCCTTTATTTTGATTGGGTGACACTCTTAAAGGTATTTACCGTGTATCCCACGTTTACAGGTGTGACACAAGGACATTTTAATGTGGGACCACTCACGTGCCGAGACTCATGGATGGGAGGTGACAAAAATGCGTTGATCCCTTCAGCATTCCCCCTCAAGGGTGCGCCTCAGGCATTGGGCAATAAACCCAGCCCTACCCTTTAAATCAAGGGGGAGGTATTTTCTGTGGGGATATCCCCCTGGATCAATGCTGTTAATTATTTAACTGGTCCAGAGGCCGAAGCACTCTGGACCCCCGACGAGGTCAGGTAAGTCTACTTCTCTTTATTACGTTTTCTACTATGCTTTCTGTGGTAGGCAGTCTATTGACTAAAAAGAAAACCTTCACCAGACCTACGGACTTTTATGTCGCAACGAGGCATTATTACCACCTCCTAGTGCCGGGTTAGCTCAGTCGGTAGAGCGTTCGGCTAGAAACTACAAGGTTCTTAGTTTGATACCGACCCTCGCCAACTCAGCGTATGAGTAGTACAGGGATCTGTGTGGTTGAGTAAGGAGCTGATGGTAGGTGTGGCGCTCCACCTCAGAAGCAAAAACAATCTCCTTGGTCTAGCGCTAGTGAAAAGGGGATAGACTCCCTCGCTGTTGGCTGATACCGACTTTAGGCCACCCGACGATTTTATTTTACTTATTATCTTCTGTAATCAGAGAAGTCGTTTTTTTCTTTATTATCTCCACTAATCGCAGGTAGTACCACTTTTCGTGGGGTTGACCTCTCTCAAGTGGCGATTTGCCCTATTTTTTGGCAGTTTTTGCCACATTAAGTAAGTACGTAAAGTCGTCGGGGTGGCCTATTGTCGATATCAGGCAGACAGCGAGGGAGTCTATCTCCTTTTCACTAGCGCTAGACCAAGGAGATCGTTTTGGCATCTGAGGTGGAGTGCCACAGATACCATCAGCTCCTCAATTTACCGCATAGATACCTGTTCTACTATATGCTGAGTTAGCGAGGGTCGGTATCGAACCCGGAACTTTGTGGTTTCTAGTCGAACGCTCTAACGACTCAGCTAAACCGGCCCTAGCAATACAAGGCCAAACATCTTCGACCACCCAGTGAGAAATTAACTCTTTTTTCTGATAGTTTTGTATAATAACTATTTTACCATCAGTGCACTTTCAGCGGGGTTTAAAGTCGTCGGGTGGACTAAAGTCAGTATCAGCCAGATGGCGAGGGAGTCTATCCCCTTTTCGCTAGTGCTAGACCAAGGAGATTGTTTTGGCGTCTGAGGTGGAGCGCCACACCTACCATCAGCTCCTCACTTTACCACACAGATCCGTGTGCTACTCATACGCTGAGTTGGCAAGGACCGGTATCGAACCGTAACCTTGTGTCTCCTATTCGGGCGCTCTACCGACTGAGCTAGTATCGTTCAATAACCTCTATTTACGAGCAATATTTCTCGTCTAGAATTTTTTAACGAAATAATTGTTTAACTGTACAGCGTCAAGATTTCTCAGAAAAGGTGAGAATAGATACCATGACATTTACAACAACAGTCTCTTTAGCTAAACTTTAGAATTGTTTTTTTTTTTCTTTTGTTTTTTTTACTCTTTTCGATATTTTGACAATAACTTTAATGTATGATTTCCAAAGTTGAGAAAAAGTTTTAACGCCAACGGAATCAGATTCAATGGACATATTGAAATTGAATATTGGGTGTTTTTTTTTCCCAAAGGCAGTTGATTTGTTTAGTTCGATTCTGTTCGCTGTCTTTCTTGTTTTAAAGTCAGTTATTTTCTTTAAAAATGTTTTTAAATATTGGATAATGGAAACAGCGACTGATTCTCTGGAGAAAAAAACAACATTAAAACCAATAGAATGTCACCAAAAATATGAATATGTATTGTAGTCCATATATATATATATATATATATATATATATATATATATATATATACACACATATATATACACATATATATGCACATATACACACACACACATATATATACACACATATACACACACATATATACACACACACACACATATATATATATACACACACACACACACACACACACACATATATATATATATATATATATATATATATATATATATAAGTATGGAGATGTGTGGTGTAATGGTTAGAGTCGTAGGAATGGACTCGTCGACCCGATTCAAATCCTAGACGAGGCTATTGCATTTCCCATAGCGCTAATACCCTTGAAAAAGGAATCCAAATATTCTCCCTTCAGCTATGGGTAAATGGTAGGGCATACTGGTCTTTTTAACATTGGATAGGTAGCCAGTCTAGGAGAAGGAAAACTGATTTCAAACCTGTTAAAATCCACTTAAGAAATTGACCTTGTGTCATATCCTGCTCGTGTGGAGGCGTTGGTATATATATATATATATATATATATATATATATATTAGACAGTCCCCGAAATTTGAGCTTCCAATTCCAAAATTTTGCTGAGTTATGTCAATTTTAGCTCTCCAAATTTGGTGGGTTCACGACAAATGGCGATGTTTTGTCTGTAAAATGAGTTCTTGAGCTTCCCTACTCCTAAAAATTGGTTTATAAAAGCATTTTTACCCAAGGAATCTAAAAATGCTATCAAAAAAGTCTGAAAATTAACCAGTTTTAAGTTATTGATGATTTTAATTTTTTCATAGCAAGATCAATATCTCGATGTGGCACTGCATCGATGACAAAGATTTTTCTATTATTATTTCATATCTATTGAACATTATTTGTACCAAAAAGATAGTTTGGTTCACCTGTACAAAATTTCAGAAAAAAAACATGGCCTGGATGATTTGACATGTAATTACCCATATACATAAGTAAATATTGCTCAGTATCGTGGATAGAGAATGTATATCTAAGTTAGGGTAACGTGGACATGAAGTTAGGTAGTGTGGACATGAAGGTTTCTCGCCTATACGATATTCAAATCAAGTTTGGGTTTGAGAACCGCATAACTGACCGGGGCAATAACAGTGAGATATCATTGCCACTTGCCTAAGTTCACTTTCATCACGCAGGTCACAGTTTAAAATGCGTGGGTATTTTGACGAATTCTGCATAATGTTCCACACAAAATGATAAAACACTGGCATCTTCAGTTTAGGAAAAATGTATGTATGTACCAACCACTCCACATGAGCAGGATGTGGCACAAGGTCAGTCTCTTAAGATTAACAGGTTTAAATTCAGTGTTTTCCTTCGCCTTGATCGGTTGCAATACTAAGGCTAAAGAACCCAGACTGCCCTACTATTTACCCATAATGGGGATAGTTGGGTTCATACCTTTTCCAATGGTATTAGCGCTATGTAAAATACAACCAGCCTCGCCTAAGATTTGAACTCGTGTCGTCGTGTCCATTTCCTATGATAATAACCGTTACACGACGGACGCTTCAGATGCTGTTTGAATAAGTATGTGCATGTATGGAACTATCTGCTTGTTTTGACCTGAAAAGTGTGTGTGTTGCGAATGTGTAGCTATATAAAATATGCTAATCCTTTATGACCAAAAGTAACAATTTCAAGAATTCACAATTCCTGTATATCATATACATTTTATCATTCAGATCTAATTTCATTTCTAACTGAACGCATACATACATGCATGTACACAGAGAGACAGAAACGCTCACACACGCACACACATAGACACAAACAAACAAACACACACACACACACACACATATACATATATATATATATATATATATATATATATAAAACTCATTTTTAAACACATTTTTAAACACATTTTCATCTATTTAACTCATAGATGGGACCCTAACAGGTACTACCACTCCGGGTCAGAGTGGGTCTGGGAGTAATGATGATGAAGGAGTACTGCACACTCCAGAATTGGAACTTCACCACTAAACGCAGTATAAATTCATGCTCAGGATACTAAGACCATCGGCCACCGCCTTGTAGCACATTTATAATAAAAAGGGTTGGGGTTGCTATAAGGACAATATGGTTAAAAAAAAAATAATCATATAGGTGTGAGGGCTTGGTGTGACCAGCCGATTGACTGGAAGGGGCCTCTCTGACCACTTGCCTAGCCCGAGTGGAGTGTTGCATGTTATGGAATTCTCAGCCACCATGATTCTGTCTTTAAGCATCACGTCGACACACACAGTCAACAGATGGCTCCATGAAGGAGGGAGGGTTTAAATTCTCAGCAGAAATGCAGTCGGTGTATTATACAGTCCCAACCGACAGGGCTAAATAAAAGACAAATAAAAGAAAGAAAAAAAAGATAAATAATAGAAATAAACAACTTAAAAACAAGAATATATAAAGAATAAAAGATAATTAAAGAAATATATAGAAAAAGAATTTTCATTAATCTATATACAAATATAGATAAGTGATTTATTTTTTACTTTTTAAATGCCGAGCAACGCCGAGTAGCTCTGCTAGTCTTTAATAAATAAGATGCTAATTGAGATAAAATTTTAAAAGTTAGAGTAAAGTTGTTGGGTTGGCCTAAAGTTGGTATCAGCCAGACAGCGAGGTAGTCTATCCCTTTTTCACTAGACCAAGGATATTGTTTATTTAGCGTGTGAGACGGAGCGCCACACCTATCACCAGCTCCTCACTTTACCGCACAGATCCCTATGCGACATACGCTGAGTTGGCGAGGGCCGGTATCTAACCAGGAACCTTGTGGTTCCCATCCGGACACTCTACTAAAGAGCTACTGAGCTAAACCGACCCTCATTAAGAATATAACATGAATAACAAAGGGAATTGTGGCGTCGGTGGTGACGTACTTTTGATTACATACACATAAACTCCGTTCTAAGAGATGTTCATTTAATGATACAATTCATATAACACAATCTTTTAATTGTTGATCAAAATACAACTAGAAATGAAAAAGAAGAATTTTTCCAATTTCTTTGATTATCTGATTCCTGTTTACTTATTAAATTGTTCTTATTTATTTGCATTAAAACAGAAGAAACAAAAAAC
>CM042138.1:140018802-140026302 GCA_023376005.1 Doryteuthis pealeii | reverse complement strand
TACTTCTCAATAATAAAAAAACTGAGGCTGGCTGTAAAATATCGCTTTCTTATCGCATTTATTTGTCTTCAAACTACTAAAATATATATTTTTTAAATAATGGGGGGAGGGGTAAAATATTTACAATTACTTGTCGATAAAAAATTGGGTGGGGTATAATGTCGCTTTCATGTCGCATTAACTTGTCTGAGAAAAGGCCTTCAAACAGCTAAGTGGTTCCCTTTTTCAACAGGCACCGCTTAGCGTTTTTATGGCAGGAGGTTAGGACGCATGAATCCGATTTGCACCCATTTTATTGCCGCATCAAATTTAACAGAATGAATACAAAATGACATGAAAGACTAAAGGTCTACATAAAGAATGTATATAGAGAAATATCCTACTGTGATCGATAGATTGGTTGGTTGGTTGGATTTTATTGACTAACTAAGTGACCCTTCTCTTGTTTTTCCTTTAGTCAAATGAAAATGTTTACTCCAGTTTAAATAACTTATTTGGACAGTTTTGGAAAACTTTAAATTAGCCTTTTATATTTAAGTATATATAATGAATGTACTGGTATTGTTTACATACACTCACTCATATACAGAGAGGAAGGTAAAAAATTAATTAGCAGATCTATAACAGTAGAGAGACAAGTTCAAACCCTTGAATTTCACATAGCGCTAATAATCTTAGGAAAACTATGAATCCAACTATTCTCCTTTCAGCTATGGATAAAATAGTAGGACAGACTGGGCTCTTTAAACTTGGCTTGGCAACCAGTCTAGGTGAAAGATAACTGTTAATTTACACCTGCTAAGTCTCCGCTTAATAGATTGACCCAATGCCACATCCTACTCGTGCGGAGGGGTTGGTAAATATGTATAACTGGAGAGAGAGGGGGAGGGAGAGGGGGAGGGACGGAGGGAGAGAGAGGAGGGGCTTTGGATGGATAGATCATTAACTCCGTGTCCTGGCATATTATTGCAAGTATTTTATAATGAATGTACTAACATTGTTTATCTGCTTCTTGCTATTAAATGATGAAGATATAACGATGAAATTTTTGTTTTGAATTTTTAGGGTCACCCGGTGGATATCAAATTTGATTTCTACCGCCACGTACACATTTACTGATAAATTATATATCACAATGGATGAATTGTGCATATCTCATACAGAGAAAATAAAATAACTGTTTTCTGTTGAGAGAGAGAGAGAGAGGGGGAGGGGAGGGAGAGAGAGGGGGAGAGTGAGGGGGGCTTTGGATGGGTAGATCAATAACTCCGTGTCCTGGCATATAGTCATTGTTTGAATTTATGTTACATAATCTATGCGGTTGCATAAGATTATTGTCAATCCCCTGTATTTCTAAAGGGATGGCCCTTTTCATATCACGGGCGGGACTTTCCATGGAATAGTACAGAAAGCCCGCGAAATACGTGAAGTCACGTGGGACCTGGTTGGGTCCTCAGTTTCAGTTTAAACGTCGGGCAGAGAAGATGTCCTGCCTTAACTGGAACTCACTGCATACGCGCGCTATGTTAGTCAGATGTTTAGTTACATGAAATGTTTAGTTAAGTAAATAAAAGCTTAAGAAAATAACACGGTTTTGTGATTAATGAATGTTTTGGTAACAAGACTGATCTAGAAGAAGAAATGAGTTAAGTGCGACCGACCACCAAGACGAAGTCCAGACGCTAGAAGAGACATTAGAAGATGAACAGCAGAAGAATAGAAGAAAGTAAGGAAAGAGGAATGCAACATTTAGATCTGAAATTTTAATTGTTTGATCTATGTGATTAATAAACAAACACACACTGACAAAAGAAAGATATTATATTGAAAATGAAATATTGCATTTTTCATCATTAGAAGAAAGTCTCGTTGATTTACTTACCTACGTATATAGTCATCAAATCGGCTGAATGGTCGAACGAATATCAAATAAAAATGTAATTTTCAACGTTTTATTGTTCCTTTCATTTACGAGATGAATGGCTAAACTTGACTTGTCTACTAAATTGTGCAATGAAGAATAAGTAAATACGAAAGAGAAAAATATTTGAAAAGATGAAAAGACTGAACAAACCAGAAATTGAGTGCTAATTTTTCAAGTATATATATATATATATGTGTGTGTGTGTGTGTGTGTGAAAACCTTAATTTACCAGAAATAAATTCATTTCGGTTACTTTTGGCTCTTCAAGTCTGAAATCATAATGGACAAGAATTACAAATTAGGTCTTTTTAGATATGAGTGTCTCTTCTCAACGATTTAAAAAAAATTATTTTCAGAGTTTCTTTAAAATGCCAACTTACAGACACGATCACACTGGCAATTCTAATACAATGTTTTAATAAATTTCATGCATTCACATTCACAACGCTTGGATTTTCAAATTTGGTTTCTTGCAAATGTGGACATCCCATTCTTTCCTAAAGAAAGCAGACACGAAGAGCAAAGGTAGCCGAAATTTATATACATATACATATACATATATATATATATATATATATATATATATATATATATATATATATATATATATATATATATATATATCTTCTTATTATAATGGAGATTGTGTGTTTTTCTGTCTGTAACCGAAACTATATTCCTACTCAAGTCACAATTCTCTTAGTTATTGACATCACATTCTCCATGATTTTATTTTTATATAAACCTCAATTATTAATATAATTATCTTACATTATTAATACTGTTAACTATGTCTTCATACTGACAACATGCAATTATATTTATATATACAACAAAATAGCGGTTTACAGTGTGAACGGGAAGGCTAATTTGCATATTAATATTAAAAATCGAATTTAATAAATGTGTGCTTAGTATTATTGATTTCTAACTGTTTGGTTTTATTTTAATGAATATAAGCAAAAATCTCTTCAATGAATCTTAAATGAAATCCATTAACAAGATAAAATAACTGTCATTTTATTCTTTACTTCCTTTTTTAACTAAATACTTAAATTAGAAAAAATAACAATGAAAGACGAGAGTGATGGAAGAGTAAGTTTCAGGTGTTCCATTTTTATTATACTCCCTCTGTTTCAAATCTTTTATTATACTCCCTCTGTTTCAAATCTTTTATTATACTCCCTCTGTTTCAAATCTTTTTATCTGTATTCTTATTTAGTTTCATTAGCCTTTCTAATTTAATACAATATTTTATTACATTAAAACTTAAATACTTGCACCCGGGGGGTGCATATATTTGCTAGTATATATAATTCATAAAAAAAGAAAAGACCAAAATTAAATACGAAAGAGAAAAATCTTTGAAAAGATGAAAAGAATGAACAAAGCAGAAGTTGAGATTTTGTGAGAAAGTTTTTAATCCAAGTTGTACAGAATAGCAACACATTATAAAAGTAATGAACACGACAATTTAGGAGGAATACTTGGATTACTTGGCGGTGCCCTTAGCATTTTTAGGGGGCTCGCTTGTGTAACGGTTATTATTGTAGGAGATGGAATTGGCGACTCTAGTTCAAATACTCGATGAGACTGCTTGCTAATACCCCTGGCATCTGCCACCAGCTATAAGTAAACTGTACTCTGGGACCTCTCTCTCTCTCTCTCTATATATATATATATATATATATATATATATATATATATATATGTGTGTGTGGTGTGTGTTTGTGTGTGTGTGTGTGTGTGTGTGTGTGTGTGTGTGTGTGTGTGTGTGTGTGAATAAAAAGGCCTTAAATACCATGGGTATCGTGATTATGGACCATTTCCATTCGTGGGTATCTAGGGCCCACCGAGCTTCTTCAGACCACGTTTTTATTTTATTAAGACTGGCAATTGGCCATTCACGAATAAATTTAGTCTGTTTATAAAAATTAAACATTGAGCTCTCATACGGAACCTGAACTCTACAACAAACTACTGTTAGAGAATAGAACCAGCCTAGAATCACTTTGTATCAAGAAACTTGGTACCCCAACAAAGAATATATATATATATATATATATATATATATATATATATATATATATATATATATATATATATTCGTTTATTTATCATACAACGTGTAATACCACGAACGATACCCTGTCCTCATCAGCCGCTAACCAGGGGTAGTAACACAATTTCGGAGACCAAATTATCTATCTATCTATCTCATACATACATACATACATACATACATACATTCATACGTCTATATATCTCATACTTACATATCTATCTCATACATACATATTTATCTATTTCATACATACATATCTATCAATCCCATGCATACATGCCTATCTATCTATCTCAAACATACATATCTATCTATCTATCTCAAACATACATATCTATCTATCTATCTATCTATCTCAAACATACATATCTATCTATCTATCTATCTATCTCAAACATACATATCTATCTATCTATCTATCTCAAACATACATATCTATCTATCTATCTCAATCATACTTATATATCTATCTCAATCATACTTATATATCTATCTCATACATACTTATTTATCTATCTCATACATACATATCTATGTGAAGAGATGGAAGTGAATCCGACTGTATGTAGAATATTAAAAAAATTGAAAAAACACAGGTTTAAACTTACCACTCAACTTATCTAAACCTGTGTTTTTTCAATTTTCTTAATATACTACATACATATCTATCTATCTATCTATCTATCCATCTATCTCATATATACATACATTCATACATCTATCTATCTCATATATACATACATTCATACACGTATATTTTTATGTGTGTTTTAGGTACACACATCTGTATATATGTATATATCGATGAAAAGGTGTGTAAGCCATCGCTGAACACAGATAACTGACGCTGAACTCAGCCAGACACAAATGGAGGAGGAGGAGGGGGAATAGAGGAGAGGGTATTTTTCTTGCGTAACTCTTCTACGTTGAAAGGTCAACTTGTTTTTGTAATCAGCCGTCGACATTGTGGTTTTTATTTGGGCTTGAATATCAACAATTAGTAACGATGGGAAACACGCAATGATTGCAACCACCTCGACCATTAGGCAATACCCGTCTGAGAGATTTGTTAACCTTATTTTAATCGGGCACCTGGTGAAACAGAATTCGCTAATAATGGTCTTGCTAAAATAGTTTGCTAATTGTCGTCTCATAGCAAGCACGATATATATATATATATATATATATATATATATATATATATATATATATATACTCTATCAATGATATTGAACACTCTTTACTGTTTATATTATCAATATATATATACATATATATATGTGTGTGTGTGTGTGTGCGTGTGATCCACAGACACCGTGTTTTGACGTATCACGTCTCTTCAGTGTGGCTAGACATTAGCAGGCTATCTCCAGCCGGGATGGAAACCCAATCGATTTATTATCAGTTAGGCTTTATAACCACTCGACCATCATCCTCTACAGACTGGGACGATGATTTTAACTGATGAATACATACATAAATATATGTGTAAAGGTCACCAACCGTTTTATAGGAGAGCGTTGCCTATATATATATATATATATATATATATATATATATATATATATAATATACCAAACTTGTTGGTAAATCCTCGCGGTGAGAAAAAACCCGGCAAATAGTTTGATTGTAAAAATATACAACCAAACATCAGCCGGGGAGGAAAAAATTGGAAAAAAAGAAAAGACCAAGATATCGCACCAACCAAAAATAATCTATTCGTACAATATTTGGCCAAAAGAAAAAAAACAATATATATATATATATATATATATATATATATATATATACAACCGCCAGGAAACTAAAGCTAATAAGTAAAAGTGCTCAATACCAAAGTAGAGCAATATATATATATATATATATATATATATATATATATATATATATATATATATAAGTTAATGGCCATATGGAAATCTGGCTTCTCTAATAATATAAAAGTGGAGTTATTCCAAGCTTTAGCCGTTCAGTACTTCTGTATGGTTGCACTACTTGGACTTTAACGAAAGGTATGGAGAAAGGGCTAGAAGACAACTACGCAAGAATGCTACGGAAGCCAAACCCTATAAAATACTAGCTTAACTGCCACACACCCCCATCTCACAAACCATTCTAATGAGACGAGCTAGATATGTTGGACACTGTTGGAGAAGTAAGAACGAACTTATATGCGATATTCTTTTATGGATTCCCAAACATGAACAAACCAATGTTGGTCAACCAGCAAAAACTAATATTTATCAGCTCTGTGTGTACACTACATGACATCTAGAGGACCTATTAATTGCGATGGCCAATAGGAACGGGTGACGAGTGAGAGAGAGAAAGAGAGAGGCCCAATGGAATCCGTGCTGCTGCTGCTGCTACTGCTGCTGCGGCTGATGATGATGATGATGATATATATATATATATATATATATATATATATATATATATATATATCATATAGATCATACACATCATATATATATATATATTAGTATATATAGAGAGATCATACACATCTCGCTCTTGATGAAGACCACTTCAATAAAGGGTCGAAACAAATTTCTGTCAGCGAATTATAAAATCATGTGTTTGTTTTTTCTGAAATATTTATTTCATATATTAGTATGTAATAATAATATTAATTTTACTATTTATAATTTTATATTTTTATATTTTTGAATAATTTTGAATAAGAAAAACAAACAAATAATAAAACAATAAAATATCACCTTGATGATGATGATGATGATGATGATATATCTGTTACCTTTTCTTGTTAATATCAATAATTATTCTAATAAACGAAAATGAAGAAAGAGAAAAGAAGAAGCATTAGATTAATTGTATTGGTTGTCTACCAAAATATCTGTTGACGTCTTTGGATAGTTTTTGTTTTTTGTGCTTCGCTGAAGGGGAAACTGAATAATTGATCTTTTCGTGATACTTCTTGCCAATGAAGAAATAAAAAATAAATCAAGTGGAACGAAAAAGAAGATTCTTAAGGGGAGATGAAATACAAAGGAGCAAAGAGTTGTAAATAAACTATGATAGATAGATAGATAGATATGAAGGAAGGGTGGATGGGTTTAGGATCCGACGATATGCTGTAGATAAAAGGAAAGTGTTCAAGAAATGAACAACTCAAAACAAGACACAGGGTGAAACAGTTTCGTCCGTGTTCACAGACCTCTTCAGTCATTGTAACTTTATTTGTAACTCATTGCAAAGCATACGTTTAAGTACAGGTGGCGGCGGTGGCACCGGGGAGGTCAAGGGGGTGAGTGTGTAGTGATGTGAGATTAGGAGGAGCGGGGAATTTTGGGTAGGATGGTGTCGCTAGGTCAGTTGTGTGGAGGGGTAGGGGATATTTGTTTGAAGTGCTGGGGCGGTGACAGTGGTTGATGGGTCAATTGGTGTGGGCATATATTAATTTATGTGAGTAAATGTTCATGTGTAGCTAAGTTATGTTAGAGGCGATAGATAGATATGTACATATTTTGATATATATGAACAGAGGTAG
>CM042138.1:140008802-140016302 GCA_023376005.1 Doryteuthis pealeii | reverse complement strand
TCCTGGAATAACTTATGTTTTAAATATGTAAAGACCAAGAGAAAAAAACTGGGAAAAATAAACAGCAACAATAGCAAGAATGACGACGACAAAAGATGATATAAATTGGTTGAAAGAAAAATTCAACAAAGAAAAAAAAAAACAAAGAAAAATATAAAGACCGGTAAGAAGAGAGATAAAAAAGAAGACAGAAGAAATGAAGTCGAAAAATATATCGGAAAATGAAAGAAAGGTAAGGAGATATAAATAAATGGAGAAAATGCGGGAAAAGAACGACTTGAGAAGAAAGTAAAAACAATAATACAAAGAATAAAAAGGGAAAAATAGTTAGGAAAAAAAATGAACGAAGAAAGATATAAGGGGAGATAATGCGTGTTATTAGTGTTGAAAATGGGGGAAAATACAAATGAATAAAAGTGAAAAAAAAAATGGAAAAAAAGAAAAAGTGAATATTTTAAAAATGATAAAAACAACAAATTGTGGGGGGAAAAAGCAAAAGGATAAAAAGGAAAAAATAATTGGAAGGGAAGAAAGCAAAAAAAATGAACGAAGGAGATACAAGGGGAGATAACCAGTGATAAAGAAATAAATGACATTAGTGTTGAAAATGGAGAAAAATACAAATGAATAAAAGAGAAAAAAAATTGAAGAAAAAAAGAAAAGAAAAAGAAAAAATGAAGATTTTAAAAGAATGACAAAAAATAGCAAATAGTAAAAAAAAAAGTAAAAGAACAAAAGAACACGGAATAAATGAATAAAACTGGAATATTTCAATGGGAAAACTATGAAAGAAAATTTTATGTGAAGACGAACAAAGATAAAGGAAAAAAAAGAAGAAGCTAAATGGAGATGAAAATTAAAAGTTAGTTTTATGTTGCTATGATTTTAGGTTATTCGTGGGATTTTTGGCTTGTGAGTGAAACTCGCAATTATCTTAAAAGATGGACACGAAAAATTGAAATTGGCAAAAATAGAATCTTCTGAAAGAGTCACCTTCTCACTAATATATATATATATACATCGATCAAATCTTTTATTGTAAAGAAGAATTTTAGTGCCACTCAAAAATGTTGGCAATATTTTTCAGTTCCAATTGAAAGAACTAAGCGATAAAAAGAGAGAAGGAATATATGAAAGAAAAACAGAAACATAGTTGAGCATAAATATTTGATTTATTGATGGATTTTAACGGCATGTCAACCCGTCCAGTCCAATTGGACACATAGCATAGTGTATAAAGACGTTGGTTTAAGACAGTTCTAAGTGACAGTTAACTCTAGACTGCAGGTTCACTGCTGGTCAGGGGAAGCATTCATCATCATCATGTCGCGCTGTTAGCACGGCTATCCATGACAATCTCTCGCCAACCCTTCCTATCATTCATTTTCCCAGGGAGGTCCTCTGCGCAGCAACCTGCATCTTTGCTTAGTTGGCCAATGTAGGTCCTTGATGGGCGGGCCACACTAGCATGTCCGTGTGTTGGCTTCCACAGGAGAACGTCACTTATGAGCTCATCCTTGCTTCTCCAGCAGTGCCCGGCATGTCTTGTCCGTCTCACTCGAATGGTTTGTGAGATGGGGGGCAGGTGGCCATATAGCTGTTTCCTCGTGGGGTGCTGCTTCCACGATTTGTTCAGAACTGCACGCAGCATTCTTGTGCAGCTCCCGTCCAGCTTATTCTCAAGGCGCCTCGTTAGGGTCCAAGTGGTGCATCCGTACAGCAACACTGATACAACCACCGCTTGGAAGAAATGTCGCTTTAGCTTGTCAGTGAGATCGGATTTCCATATTATTGATAATTTGTTTGTGGCCGACCATGCTTTTCCTATTCATGTATTTACATCGGTTTCTGTGGATGAGATATTACTACCTAGGTATGTGAATTGTTCTACTGGCTTAAGGGGCTTACCGTTGAATGTGGTTATGTCTCCTTTTCTTTTGAAACATATGTACTCGGTTTTATCGGAGTTTACATAAAGGCCAATATTATTTGCTGCCTTCTCTAGGCTATGCAGTAGTAACTCGGCCTGTGGTGGCGTATCTGCAAGGAGTGCAAGGTCATCAGCGTAATCTGCATCTGTGACTTTTTGCGCGGGATATCGCCTGCTTCTTGCCTTTTTTAGTGTGAAGCCTTCTTCTTTTATGGTATCTAATGATGTTCGGAGTACACAGTCTAAGCATATGATAAATATATATGGTGCTAGTGTATCTCCTTGTAGGACTCCAGTTCCGATGTCAAAGAAATTTGTGTCGCAATCCGGTGAGCGTACCATTGCTTGTGTGTCTTTGTAGAGCATCATTATAGCAGCAACAGTTTCTTCTGGGAGCCCGTATGCTAGTAGTATTTGTTCCATTTTTCCTCTGTGTATGGAATCAAATGCCTTAGAAAAATCTACGAATAGTAGCGTTGCCTCTAGATTCTTTGCTCGAATCCCTTCTATGATTCGTCGTATAGTCAGGATCTGAGAGGTTGTGGATCGGTTTCTACGGAATCCGTTTTGGTTTTTCCTAAGAACTTTCTCTATTTCGAGTCGGATGCGATTAAGAAGAAGGGCATTATAGATCTTGGCTGCGATAGCCGTAAGAGTTATGCCTCTGTAGTTTTCAATTTTAGCTCACAATGCAAAAGCAAAAAATTGACCAAGTGAAACCTCGTAACTCTGAAAAATTGTAAACTAAAACACTCGTAAACCAAGGTACTAATATATATATATATATATATATATATATATATATATATGTGTGTGTGTGTGTGTGTGTGTGTGTGTGTGTGTGTGTGTGTTCAGAAACCCTGCTACAAAATACCCTAATTAGGTATGGAAATGACGCCAATGTGGAGATCTTTTGAAAACGTGAGGCGAGACATCCTCCTATAAGCTGACAATTATAAGAAATTTACAATAGTTTAAAGTCGACAAAGACTTTAGTACGGTACACACACACACACACACACACACACACTTCACTTCCATTTTCTCTTCACACACACACACACACACACACACACACTTCACTTCCATTTTCTCTTCACACACACACACACACACACACACACATATATATATATATATATATATATATATATATATATATATATATATATATACTGTAAATTCTCAATGCAACAAAACTCGCTATAACAAATTTCGGCTTTAACGAACTGGCTGATCCATTCAAATTGACTTCGGATATACCGAACGAAATTCGATAAATAATGGCGAATACGTGAACAGTTGCGTTGTTCCTTCCTATTTACTGACTACATGCGCGTGCGCACATGTGTGATTACGGCTGTAGTGACATTGAAGTTGATAGTATTTCGCTGACTTAAAAATTGACCTAGATGCTACTAAAATTAAATTTTACTAGAATAATGTAGAAGTAAAGTTGTATATTTGGATATCTGTTTATGAATGAAATGAAAATTAATGACAGTTTAACAGCAATTTAACTGTCAAAATTTACAACTAGCGAACTTAAGATGTGAGTGATGAAAGAGAAATAGTGTAAAGTTGTGGTATCAGTCTTGATAGTGTAAGAAAGAGCTTGTAAGTAAAATAATCATTTTGTCTTTTCTTTTTCATTTTTATTTTGTTTTGTTTTGTTATTCCTTGTTTGTTTTTGGGTTTTTTTAAACCATCTTCTAGAAGATGTTAAAATGCTTCATCTGAAAGTTATTTTAGAATATTTATTTTTTGAATTGCACATTGGTATCCAAGGAAATGAACAGGCAGACAAAGCCGCAAGAAAGGCACTTCAGACACATATGAGCAAATCTAAAATCCCATATACAGATCTGAAACCAACCATAAACAAATTTATATTAGACAAATGGCAGAAATCATGGGACAATCTGACTCAAAACAAGCTCCACGAAATACAAGAAGTTATTGGAGAGTGGCCGACGGGCCACAGAAGTATTAGAAGAGAAGAAGTAATACTCGCCAGATTGCGTATTGGGCACACCCACATTACCCATTCGTACCTGTTAAAAGGGGAGGGTGCCCCAGTGTGCCCAACATGCAAAGTACAACTTACAACCAAGCATATCCTTCTAAATTGTAACAGACTTAAACATATCCGCGCAAATTACTATCAAGCTAGAAACCTGAAAGACATCTTCAAGAATACAAACCCTGAAAACATTTTAAATTTTATTAAAAAAGCAACCTTTTCAACAAAATATAACAGAACATAACCAATTATCTCCATAGAACCACTACCTTAAAGTCTGAAATCCAAAATAACCTTTTTGGCATTAAATGACCCACAGGGGTTGATATGCCGTTAAACAAAACTCAAACTCAAACGCACTTAGTCTGATTAAATAGCACATGTACGTAGAAAATAGAAAGAAAAAAAAAACAAAGTATCCCCAAAAAGATACGTTTATTATAGATGGTGAAGTCGATGTAAAAACGTTTCGGTTTTTATCAAACCTTCATCAGGACATTAGGATTCCTTCCCTATCTATCTAACTACCTATCAATGTATCTAATAATCTGTCCATCTCATCCTCTTCGTCTAAGTGGCTACACAATATTTTAGATTTTATAATAACATTATTAGTCCAAGTTAAAAGTGCGGTAAGGGTAACCCAAAGCCGGACGTTTTTAAACCTTATTTTTCCGGTGCAGGTATCATTGGGGAACGAGATAAGGGTGGGTTGGTCCGTTAACCCAAACTTATTTTCGTTCCCCAGTGATACCTGCATCAGAAAATAGTTTCGCGCTTTTAACTTGGTCTAAATACAGAATTTATTGAATGAAAGGCAACTATACAGCAGTAAAGGCTGCAATATCTTTATCTCAATATCTGAGATATAGAATATATAGATGGTATAATTTAGAAACTTGGGATATTAGCGCTATACGAAAATACAAACAGCCTCGTCCAAGATTTGAACTCAGGACGTCGAGTCCATTACTCACGACGATAGCCATTACACCATGCGTCTCCCTATCCTTGATATATCATTAATATTTAGACCAAGAGATACTGTTCTCATGCCTTCTATTGGGTTGACTCATCTACCATGTGGTCTTAAAACTATTTTGAGTAGAGCCCAAATAGAAGTTTAGCCGTTTGTCGTAATCTATCAGTGAGGCTGTAATAAAAGAGGAACAAGGAAAATTTATTTACTTAAGCTTTATTTAATATAACTTAACTATGGTCCTGTTAAGGTAAAGATTCTTTGTTATTTATAGTGAACTGGTCGAGGGGGAGACAACTATGTTTGACTTCACCACAGAGTGGAATAAAGTTAAATAACAGATAGTGTAATAAAAGATGAACAAGGTGAATTGCTATGATTAAGCTTTATTCGATATAACTTAACTGTGGTCCCGTTAAGGTGAATATTCTTTATTATTTATAGTGAACTGATCTAGGGGAGACGACTATGTTTGACTTCACCACAGTACGGAATAAAGTTGGATAATGAGTAGTGTAATTAAAGACAAATAAGGTAAATTGCTTTATTTAAGATTTATTCAATATAACTTAACTGTGGTCCAGTTAAAGTGAACTGATCCTGGAGAGACAACTTTATTTGAATTTACTACAGAGGCAGGATTCATTTAAGAAACAATGTTCGATAACACGATAGTTATAACTGGGATTATTATTTACTCCTTTTGAGTTTTCACATCAGCATTAGCTGATGGTCTTTCACTGAAGTCTGAGTGACAGCAAGTCTCCTCAGGTCTCCAGGACTCTTCTGAGTATTCTGGCAGATTGCAGCAGTGCAGTATTATTATTATTATTATCATTATTATTATTATTATTATTATTTCACTCTTTGTAAGTTTTTAACACCAATGTTAGCTGATGGTCTTCCACAGAAGTATGAGTGACAACAAGTTTCTTCAGGTGTCCAGGACTCTCCTGCGTATTCTTGCCGATTTCAACAATGCTGTTGTTTGGATGATCTCAATTCTTCCTATGATTTCCAGGTCCTTTAGTCAGTTTTCTGAACTCTCGGGAACCGTTCTAAGCGCACCAACTACAATTGGTATCACTTTCACCTTCATATACCATAGGTTTTTTTTAATTCTCTAGCAAGGTCCATGTATTTACCTATTTTTTGGTTTTCTTTCATTTTTCATCCTGTTATTTGCTGGAACTACAAAATCTACCAGTTGACAAGTTCTCTTCTTCTTGTTAATCGATATTAGGTCTGGTCTTCTGGCTGGCATAACTCAAAGTCCCAGACAATTTTATTATTATTATTATTATTATTATTATTATTATTATTATTATTATTATTGCAATTGAGGATCTTTGTTTGAGGACAATTATAAGCATAAATATATTTTGTGCACGAATAGCTCACCACCAAGGAATTTATCTTGTAGAGTTTCCTTAAGACTTGATAAATGTTTGTCCATTGAGTTTTGAAAGTGTGGGGAAAATTAAAACAAATGGCTTTTTCTGTTTCTATTTAAGTTTTGAGCACTTTTTTCTTAGTATTGTGTATATCAAATTGCATTTCCATCCAGAATTCACAAGATAATAGTCAGGAATTGTTTCAGCTTGAACATTAATTTTGTTTTAAATCAAACCTTTTCTTCGAGCAGTCATCGTCGCAACAATATATAAATAAAAGCAGAAAACCGACCATTGTTTGGAAAAGGAAAATACTAAATAAATTTGCAAAAATGTATTTTTTTAATCTTAAATTTCAACAAGTATAAAATTCGAAAGAATTATTTCATAAAATATCTTATTCAAATACAAAAGGGAAACGTGAAAGTGAACAACGTATAAGTTCGTAAGTTTGTTTTTTTTTAAGAAAAATACTATTTTTCTTCACTAGAAATGATTCTTCTTATTCTAAATACTAAATAAATTTGGAAAGATGCAGTCAAAAAATATTCAATTTCAACAAGTATAAAACTCGAGAAATTTATGAAGACAATATAAGTTGAAATAATTATTTCATTAATATTTTATTCCAACATACGTTGTTTTGAAAAGGAAAATACTAAATAAATTTGCTAAGATGTAGTTTTAAAAAAATGTTCAATTTTAGCAAGTTTCAAACTCGAGAAATTTTAGAAGACAATATAAATTGAAATAATTATTTCATTAAATATTTTATTTCAGCACACGAGCAAAACGTGAAAATGAACAACATATAAGATCGTAAAAATATTATTTTCCTTCTCTTGGAATTATTCTTCTTATTCTAAATACTAAATAAATTTGGATAGATGCTGTTAAAAAATGCTCCATTTTAACATGCAAACCTCGAGTAAATTTTGAAGACAAGTTAAAAAAATTGTTCCATTGAATATTTTATTGCAACACACGTGAAAATAAACAACGTATATATATATATTTACCAACCCCTCCACACGAGCAAGGTGTGACACAAGGTCAATTTCTTAAGCGAAGTTTAACAGGTTTGAATTCAGAGTTTTCCTTCCCCTAGACTGGTTACCTAACCAAGGTTAAAGAACCCAGTCTGCAGTACTATTTACCCACAGCTGGAGGAAGA
>CM042138.1:139981302-140003802 GCA_023376005.1 Doryteuthis pealeii | reverse complement strand
TATAATGTCGCATACCTTTCTTACTTCTTACTCTGGTCGTCTATCATCTATCTTGGTCTGATATATCTTCTAAGGTCTCGTCTGGTCTTCTATTGAGGATTCCGGGTCTGGTTTCTGTTGCTAGGGATTTCTTGTTATCAGAAGCCCTGTGTCATTGTTAGTTTTTAGTAATAAACACAAGACTTCGATTTACGATGATGTTACTTTATTCGTAGATCCCCAGACCAGACAATCTGCGCAGTCCCTTACATCTTGCTAGCTCGGCTTCTAAGTTCTAACTGACTAACTGAGTTGCTTACTCCTTAAACCGGAAGGGGGCTTTCTATGGGGTTTCCGGTTCTTACGGTCTATCCCCAGAAAGCAAGGTCAGAGTGAGGTCAAGCGCCGTACTCACCCTCAAGGCCATCAGCTGTACTGATCGCCATAATGATTTCTACACTACCTTAAAAATGTATTAGGGTCCAATTATTATGTAACACGAGTTATTCCTTGTGTGTGGTGTAATGGTTACCGACATAGGAAATGGACACGATGAGATGAGTTCAAATCCTAGATGAGGCATTTCATATAGCGCTAAAACCATTGGAAAAGGTGTGTATCCAAGTATTCTCCCCCATCTATGGGTAAATAGTAGGGCAGACACTTTTAAATTCAGAGTTTTTCTTCTCATAGACTGGTTACCATACCAACGAGTCAAGCAGCTAAGCATTAATTCAGTGATGTAAGATTTGGATTAACTGATGAAATGACGACATCAAGACACTGAACGAGGAATTGGAAGTAAAATGTTTGTGAAATGTACGTGCGATGTCGGTGTACAAAGTCAAATAGTTAATTCGAATTGACTGACAACGTGATCACATCAAAATCTATTGGATAATCGAGACAACGTTCTACATAGCTAAAGTTTAAACGACTCTTGGGATTACAAGACTAATAGGGGATACGAGAAGTAATTAGTTCCCGTTTCTGTCAATAGATGCAAGGTAGGGTAGCCAGCAACATTATAAAAGAAGAAGCGGCAAAGTCAAAACCCTCTTTCACTCATCCAGCCTCGAGAGAAGTAACAACGCACCAGTTGCTTTCTGTCCATGGAAAGGGGGCTTTGTGAATCAGCAACTGGTGTCGCATGAATATGATAACATACTTAACATGTAAGTCTTTTTTTACCAGCTATATATCAAGTACAACACATTCTCTACTAAAGACTATTTTCATATTAGGACATTTCACTCATACAACTCTGTATAAGCTGTTTCTCGTGTCTCCTTTGTTTGTATTCTCTTCTATTAAGTTTGTTCAGGCAATAAAATTAGGAGACGAGTTAGCTCAGTCGGTAGAGCGTTCGGCTAGAAACTGCAAGGTTCTTAGTTCGATACCGGCCCTCGCCAACCCAGCGAAATGAGTAGCACAGGTATCTGTGTGGTAAAGTAAGGATTGGTGGTAGGTGTGGCGCTCCACCTCATACGCAAAAAACAATCTCCTTGTTCTAACGCTAGTGAAAAGGGAATAGACCTCTCGCTGGTTGGCTGATACCAACTTTAGGCCACCCCAACGACTTTACTTTTACTTTTTTATTACTTCGTCGTGAATTGTTGTCATATTCATTATGTATGGGGAAATGATATATGCAACCAACTATCGTTCTTCTATACGACAAAGGAATGCTGTGTAATGTGAGAAATTCGGACACATGATCCCTTCAATCGATATACAAATTCAGTTTGAGATTTAAGCCGTTATCGACACATGTTACAAAGTTTATTTAGGTAGCCCTGCACTGTTTACTGTTGTGAATATGTTACTTTAAATTGTGGGAGCTTATCTCAGCCCTTTGTGATGTTGTAGCGATAGTTGACTGTTTTTTCCCGATTCAGGCACGTAGTCGCAAAACTATGTTTAGCCCATTTGTAAACATATTTTAACTAAAACATGTTTCTCCGTACATATCACCCATTTTTCTGTAGATATCACTGGGTTTTTATTTCTCTCTAAAAATCTGGAACACCCTGCCATTTTTAATAGCTTCAAGACAAATATTTTTGCAAGATTAAAATAATTTTTCAATAAACCAATTCCAAACAACGCAGGAAAAAATATGGAAAGATTTTGAGAGGGGTTGAAAAGAAAATAAACTTCAAAACAAAATGGATTCTGTTATTTTCAATAAAGTTTGTTTGAATATATATATATATATATATATATATATATATATATATATATATATATATATATATATATATATATATATATATATATATATAAGCTTCGTATGAGCAGGCAGCATAAGATCTTAATCGAGAGTGAACATGTTTGGCTACTGAAATATTATGCATAGGCATCTATTTGGTGATCCTTTCGTTACTTCTCCTGAAATAGCTCATGTTTTTTAATGGAAAGACCAAGAAAGGAAAAACTGGTAAAAATAAACAGCAATAATAACAACGACGACGATGACGACGACAAAAATGATGAAAATTGGTTAAAAGAAAAATCCAATAAAGAAAGGAAAAAACAAAAAAATATAAGTTCAGTAAGAAGAAGATAGACAAAAAGAAATTGAGAGAGAAAAAAGAAAGACAGAAGAAATAAAGAAATTAAAAAGATAGACAAAATAAAAGAAAAGAAAAGGAGATATAAATAAAAGGGGAAAATGCGGGAAACAGAACGGCTGAATGTGAAAGTGAAAGTAATAATACAAAGAATAAAAAGGAAAAAATAGTTGGAAAGAAAGAAAAGAAATGAACAAATGAGATACAAAGGGGAGATAATGCGCCATAAAGAAAGAAATGACATTAGTGTTGAAACTGCAGAAAAAGAAAGACACAAGAAAAAAATTCTGTATTATTTTTCGCTACGAAAAATAATACAGAATTTACATTGATTGAAAAAAGAAAGTCTGAAAAAGATATTATTTTACTTTTTCTCAAAATTCCCCCTATTTATTGAATGACCCTCGTACAGATTTTTGTGTTTACATAATCAATATCGAATGTTATTAGCATTGTATTTTTTATTTTAAGAAATGGTGTGCGCATCTTCATTTATAGGCGTCGTTATTCCGTTTGAGGCCGATAGAAACGTATTTAATCCAGATGAAAATGTGTTGTTTTCTTCCGCTGTTAAGTAGGAAAGGAGACAGGCAAAGAAACATTTATGAAATGGACACAGGACAATATTAATTTTTAATGAATGAATATAACTGGGTCGGCCAAACTTGCTTAATATAAAAGCCACAAATGATAAAGCTCAGATGTTTGAGAACCTCAGAACATTATCAAAGTTTACACAGACATACTTATTGTTACTGTTGTGAACTAGCTTAGTTTACTTTTCATAGAGAGTAAATGAGCGGGTCCAATTTGGCGACGAGGATGAGATCCAACTTGTATACTGCATCATACAATATTCAGTATACTAGTACATCCAAATCGAGTTTCCGCCAGACATAGAGTAACTCGCAACAGAGTACTAAAACATCGAGGTAGATAGTTCGCGTAATGGTTCCGTGATCTTCGCAGTCTCAGTAATCACACGGATGTTCTAAAACCGCAGTATACAAATAGTCTTGGACCAGCTCATTTACTTTCTACAAAAGATAAGCTAGGCTCGTCCACAACACATAGACACACATCCCTGTTGGCTGGGAGTGTAGAATATGCTGACTGCACCTCTACAAAGGGTAAGACCCCACCCCATTGGGCCACCTGTTGCCTTGGGGGCGACCTGTGATACCTAAGGACAGAATCCTGGTGACTATTTTTTCCTTTTATTTAGCTGTAGAATGCACCAAGTGCATCTCTGCAGATGGGTAAAACACCCCCAATGGCCTCGCCTGTTGGCCGTGGGTGACGACCATTGATGCTTAAGGTCAGAATCCTGGTGACTGAGTTGTCCATGACATACAACACTCCACTTTGACCCTTATTTGGGCAAGACGGGCGGTCGGAGAGGTCCCTTCAGATCAATCGGCTGATCACGTCTAGCCTTAACACTATATGATTGTCTTGACCGTATTGCTCTTATGGCAACCCACCCAACCCAACATTTTCAAAATAACAAAATGCCTTATCAAAAAAGCACAATGAAGGTTATAGGGATCGGGGAAAAAAGAAAAATATTATTAATCGATTTTTCTTCATGCAGATAAATAAAAGTGTATGAATTATAATGTATGAAGAATTAAGATTTCAATCGAATTAAATTTCCTAGGTTTTAAGTTACATCCAACCAAATTGGAATAAGATTTACTGGGGAATTGGGAATACATTTACAAACTAGGGTATGGAATAAATGTAAAATTAGTGGCTTAGGATTAGAAATTGTGACGATATACGTTCACCCTATTCGAAGCGTCAGTGGTGCCTGGCGTGTCTGACTGCTATTTGTGAGATGTCCCAAGTACATGCTCGGTATTAAACTTTTGCGTGGTCCATGGCTGGTGTGAGTCGTAGCGTGAAGGGTCAGGATGTTGGAAGCTGCGAATTCAGGCACCCGGGTGGAGTTCGACTAACCGCTTGATTAACGCAGTAAGCTGCGAAGGTTGGCAGAAAAAATGTGGAGGTGGGGATAGACTATTCAGTTTCTTCGAAGGGGAGACGTTTTGGGACTGTAATATTTTGGTATGTGAAAAGTCTTTGTCGGAAGACTTTTGCAGTTAGGAAATCGCTTACCCGAATGACTTTTTTTTCTGCATTAGAAATATGTTTTCTGTCCGAATGCATAATACCCTAAAATAGACCCCCACCCACACACACAACTGTTTTTGGTAATAAATAGAATCAGCTGTAATTGAACTTTGAACCTGGGATTAACGACAATTTATATTTGGTTCTGAATTTTTAATATGAAGTTGTTTCTAAATTAAAAGTTGAAAGTCAATTAAATTGTGTTTTTTTTTCTCTCTCTTTTTTTCTTATTTTAGAAATAAATTGATGAAATAAAATAAAAACATTAAAGTGGGTAGAAATTCTCTCCAGAGAATATTAATTTTAAATGTATGTGTGTGTATGTGTGTGTGTGGTTGTGAGTCTATATGTGAGTTTGTGTGTTTGTGTGTATGAGAACTAAAAATGCGAGAAGGAAAAGAGATTAAATCAGAGAATTCAGAGTGAACTCTAATGGAATTAAATTATTTTAAGTTTTCCGTTTAATTTTTTCCAGTAAAATAAATGGAAGAATATTAACAAAACAAAAAACATCAAAAAAGAAAACAATCACTTAATGAAAAAGAAATGGCTAGAATACTTTGTAATACTTTTAGACTTAACCCTACTTCTCTTTCGTTAAGAGTAATTCAATTTTTATCTATTCACAATGGATTATGGAGGCGCTTGTTGTATAGTGGTTATCATCGTATGAAATGGACACGGTGAGACGAGTTCAATTACTGGACGAATCTGTGTTCATTTCACACAACATTAATACATTTGAGATTTGGAGGTATTTGTTGTATATTGGTTTTCGTCGTAGGAAATGGACACGATAGGACGAGTTCAAATCCTGCACGAGACTGTTTTCATTTCACATAGCGCTTCCCTAGGGAAAGTTATGAATCCAAGTATTCTCCCTGCAGCTATAAGTAAATATAGAGTAGAGTGGGTTCCCCAGTAAATTTTATTCCAGTGTGGTTTGATGTAACTGAAATCCCTTAAAATCTAGGAAATTTAATTCGATTGAAATCTTAATTCTTCATACATTATAACTTTGGTATGGCAACCTGTCTAGGAGAAGGAAAACTCAAAATTCAAATTAAAGGGACTCTCTTCTCGTTAGTCACAACTTCTTTGATATCTCCCCCTCCTCTCTCCTCCACCTCCTTCTATAATGAACACAGCAAACCTATTTCAAATACTAGACGAGGCAGTTTTCATTTCGCCTTGCGCTAATGATGGCGTCCCATTGTGTTGGGATGGTTAACAAGCTAGTCTTGCAGATTCATTAGTGCTGAATAGCGAGTTCAATCCTCACTGGATGTCCCATACATGCAACTTTGTGTTACATCCAAACCTTGGCAAACGGGTTGGGTAAATACCTACCCTTGGGAAAGGCATGGATCCAATTATTTCCCTCCAACTATGGATAAATAGTAGGGCAAAGTGGACTGTTTAACTTTAATTGGGAAACCGGTCTAGGAGAAAGAAAACTCTGAATTTAAAATTGTTAAACTCTGCTTAAAGAGTTAACCTTGTCTTGCACCCTGTTTGTGTGGAGGGGTTGGTAAATATCTACTTGTTCTAGAAAAGGACTGCAAAATCTACAAGTTGACACAAGTTCTCTTTTTCTTGTTTATCAATATTATGTCTGGTCTCCTGGTTGGGATAAGGTGATCCGTCTCCATCTCAAAGCCCCAGAGAATCTAATGTGTTTCATTCTCAATGACAGATTCTGGTTTATGCATATATAATTTTGTTGTATAGTCAAAATTATTATTATTATTATTATTATTATTATTATTAGTTTTTTCACACCAACGTAAGCTGGTGGTATTTCACATTATTATTATTATTATTATTATTATTATTATTATTATTACAATGAGTTTTTCATACCAGCGTTAGCTGATGGCCTTTCGCTGGAGCGTGAGTGACAAGTCTCCTCAGATCTCCAGGACTCTTCTGAGTATTCTAGCTCATTTCAGCAATGAGTTTGGGTGGTTTTAATTCCTCCTCTGATTTCCAGTCTCTCCAGTCTTTTTTTTCCAAACTTTTTGGGATCGTTCCTAGTGCACCAACTACAATTGATATCACTTTCAACCTCATATTTCACAGCTTTTTTCAATTCTCTGTCAAGATTCAGGTATTTGTCTATCTTTTCGTTTTCCTTCATATTATTATTATTATTATTATTATTATTATTATTATTATTGATGCAGTATTAATTTTCTCGTGATTCACTCAATTGCTCATGTCTGCAAGGAAGCATTCCCCCACTGGCTATGGCACACGAATGTGTTGAACAAGTCTCACAGGTGAAATAAAGATTTATCAAATCTTCTGAATCTGACAGCACGCCAACATTCTGCTGACGGGAATATGGCATAGTTATATAGTGTGGGCATGGAAGCAGACCCCCGAAGCATTGTAATGAATAAATGGAATAACTGTTTGGTGTTTTCGAAGGTCCATGGAGTCGTGCTGTTAAGGCTAATATCTTCATGGTTGACCACATATTAATTCAATTCAGGACCAATGCATCATGCATGCAGTTTAGGGATTGCACGTGGCCTTTGCTACCTTTGCCGCCGTTGTTTCCGGTGTATTCACATCCTGTTGGCAGTTTTCGCATTCTGGCTTAATATCACCATTCTTTCATAACGGTCAGTGTTCGACTTGCTTTTTATTACTATTATTACTATAGTATAACCAATAGAAGAAGTGGAATAGCAGTTATGTATATAGCTTGTTATAATGGAGAGTGTGTGTTTGCCTGTCTGTAACCGAAAAACAAAAACAAAAAAACAGAAAAAACAACAACAAAACAACAACAACAAACAAACAAAAAAAAATGAAAAGAAAAAGAAATAGAAAAGAAGATTGGATAGAGTGACTTGCTAACACTTCATGCTCTGAAAAAGTTATAACTGTTATGGAGAAATGGTATTATCCTTTTTTCTTTTCATATTTTCAATTAAAACAGATTTAGGAGTTTAACATATGTACAAAGTTGAACACCTTTATTTTCAACCAAATATATTAATGTTCTAAACAATTAAAAAATATCCAAAAATAACACAAATATGTTGAATTAGATTTATGTACAAAAATTACTGAATTTGGTAAGAGAATTATGTAATAGTTTTGATGCCTTAACCTTTAGGAAAAAGATGCTATTTTAATTAAATCTTATTATAATGGAGATTATGTGTCTGTCTGTCTTATCCGAAACTATATCACTATTCAAGTCACAATTCCCTTTGTTAATTACGTCACATTCTCCATGGCTGTTATTTTTATTTAAACCTCAATTATTGATAAAATTGTTTTACATTATTATTACTGTTGACCATATCACCATACAAATAACATGCAATTGTATTTATATATACAACAAAATAGCGGTTTACAGTATGAATGGGAAAGCTAATTTGCATATTGATATTAAACATTTGATTTTAACCAATATGTGCCTGGTATTATTGATTTCTAATTTTTAATTTTATTTTTATGAATATGAGTAAAAATCTCTTCAATAAATCTTAAAGGAAACCATTAACAATATCATTTACTTCCTATTTTAACTAAATATTTGAATTAGGAAAATTTAGCAATAAAAGACGGTAGTTATGGAAGAGTAAGTTTCAGTTCTTCTATTTTTTCATTATAACCCGCTCTGTTTCAAATCTTTTTATCTGTATTCTTATTTAGTTTCATTAACCTTTCTAATTTAATATAATATTTTATTACATTAAAATTAAATACTTGCACCCGGAGGGTGCATATATTTGCTAATTCTAATAATGCCGGTTATGATTAAGGTTTTTGACTCACATTATTATTTTTCACTCGATCTGATAGTCTTTCACTAAAGTCTGAGTGACAACAGGTCTGCTCGGGTTTTCGGGACTCTTTTGTGTATTCCAGTCGATTTTAATAATGCTGTTGCTGGTCTCGATTCTACATCTGATTTCCAATTCCTCATAGCTATTTTCTAAACTTTTGGGGATCTTCGAAGGAGCTTACTACATTGGTATCCCTTTCATCCTCATATTTCACAGTTTTTTTTTAATTCTCTGACAATTATATTCACTCCTTTTGAGTTTTTTCACTGTTGTCTGAGTGACAACAAGTCTCCTCAGGTCTCCAGGACTCTTCTGACTATTCTAGCTGATCTTAACAGTGCTACTGTTTGGATGGTCTCGATTCTTTGGGTTTCCAATTCTTCCAGATTCTTTTCCAAAACCTTGGAAACCGTTCCCACGACCCCAATTACAATTGGCATGACCTTTACTTCACGTTCCACATTTTTTTAACTCTTTGACAAGGTCAAGTATTTGTTATTTTTTCGTTTTCTTTCATCTTCACTTTGTGGTCCACCGGGACAGCAAAATCCATGACACTTTTTTTTTTTTTTTTTTTTAATTAATACTAGGTCGGGTCTTCTTGCCAGGATTTGGTGATCCGTATTATTATTATTATTTTCTCTCCTTTTGAGTTTTTCACATCAGCGTTAGATGATGGTATTTCACTGAAGGCTGAGTGACAACAAGTCTCCTCAGGTCTCCAAGACTCTTCTGAGTATTCTAGCCGATTGCAGCAGTGGTCAGTAATCTGGACGGTTTCAATTCTTTCTCTGATTTCAGATCCTCAGTCTTTTTTTTTTCAAGTTTATTGGGACCGTTCTAAGTGCACCAACTACAATTGGTATCACTTTCACTCTCATATTCCACAGCATTTTCAATTCTTAGCAAGGTCCAGGTATTTATCCATCTTTTCCTTTTCCTTCAGATTATTATTATTATTATTATTATTATTATTATTATTATTATTATACACCGTCGTATACAGTGATATCAGCAAGGTAAATAGACACCGCTATCTTTGGGAACTTGGACGATCTAAATAATTCAATTAAATATGTATTCGTTTCATTATTATTTTCACTCAGTGCAAGTTATAATAGGCCTCCTGCAGACCATACTCACTTCTTTACTGTTAGATATGGTTATTCTATTGTTTCAATTACTGAAGAACAATGCACAATATTTGTCTTGACCAGAAGAAACGAGATGATGACTTTAGCATCCGAAAGATTTTTTGATATAAAGTTATAGAAGTCAACGTTGGTGTCCAATGCTTAAAAATGAATATGAACTGAAGACGAGAGGACGTAAGAGATTTGTGAGAAAAGAGGAGAGGAAAAATAACGAAGAAGGCAGTTACACTTTCCAACATTTTTATTGATATTAAAAATCACACGAAAGCAGAAAAAAAAAACATAAAACTAATTCTTGTAACATTTATTGAATTTGTCGCCGACGCTGGAGGAAATAGTTTATAGTTTGTTATAATTTGATTTTGTTGCTGGAAAATTAAATCAAGACACCAGAAAAAATGTTTAAGTACTAAAATGTTGTGAATTGTATTCAGATATTTGAAGTTGTAACCATTTAAAAATGAACAAACAAAATAAACACAGCTTTAATAAAGTATCTACTTTGTGCATGATGATAAAATGTTTTGTTTTAAGTGTGATTATATTAAAAATATTTTCCCTCTGGCAGTTTAAAATAGAGGAGTGTGAAAATATGAGATTAATTAGGGTGAGGCGGTTTGAATTCGTTTGAATGTCACGTTCACTAATACCTAAGCGCATACTTTTTTTTCGAGTAAGTGTCTTGCAATGTCTCGCGAAAGAAGATCTCACCACGTGAACACACCTCATGCTATACAAACTGACTACTTTTAATTACACTTCCATCTGAAGATTTTGTGAAACATATGAAACTTAAATAATGAAAATATTGTATCCATAATTTTATAATTTTAGATGTTATGCCTGCTCTGCTAAAATAGCATTGAGCACTCTATCTCAGCAAACACTTTTCTTATTTGTAGTCCTTCATACGTGCATATGTTCAAATTGGAGTGTAAAAAGTATATCAGTTAGAAATATTAATCGATTCTTCTGGAAAGAATTTTCCAAATATTCATTACAAATACTAGCAAAAATATGCACCTCCGGAGTTAAATTTTTATAGGCCATCCTTTAGCCTTCAATCCTTGGTAATCCTCTGGTAAAGAATCCTCAGTCTTGTTAAGTTCCTTCGTCAATGGTTACAAGTATACTGTGAAAGAATCAGTGTTTAAGTAGTTAATCAGCCGAACATTATGGCTGTTGATTGGCGAAGGAATAGACCACGTGACCTTGCCTAGTCTATAAATTCAGGTGGGGAATTGGATCACACCTTAAAAAAAAAGTCCAACAGGCGCAAGTATTTAAGTTTTAATGTAATGAAATATATCAAATTAGAAAGACTAAGGAAACTAAATAAGAATACAGATGAAATGATTTAAAGCAGAGGGGTATAATCGAAAAATAGAACAACTTTAAAACTAACTCATCCTTTCATTTTCCTTAATTCCCGTTTTTCATTGCTAAATTTTCCTAATTTAACAATTTAGTTAAATTAGGAAGTAAAGAATAAAATTAGTTATTTGTTCTTGTTAATGGATTTCTTTTAAGATTTATCCCCGAATTTTGCTCATATTCATTAAGATAAACCAATAATTAGAAATCAATAATAATAAGCACACATTTATTAAAATCAAATTTTTAAGATCAAGATCAAATTAACCTTCCCGTTCACACTGTAAACCATCTTTTGTTGTATATATAAATACAATTGCATGTTATTAGTATGTAGATATGGTCAAAAATATTGTTACGGTAATTTTATTAATAATTAAGGTTTAAATAAAAATAAAATCATGGAGAATGTGACGTAATTAACAAAGGGAATTGTGACTTGAGTAGTAATATAGTTTCGGATACAGACAGACAGACAGACAATCTCTATTATAATAAGATTTGATTAAAATAGCATACATAATTCTCTTACCAAATTCAGTAATTTTTTACATAGATCTAATTCAACATATTTGTGATATTTTTGGATATTTTTAATTGTTTAGAACATTAATATGTTTGGTTGAAAATAAAGGTGTTCAATTTTGTACATATGTTAAACTCCTAAATCTGTTTTAATTGAAAATATGAAAAGAAAAAAGGATAATACCATTTCTCCATAACATTTATAACTTTTTCAGAGCATAAAGTGTTAGCAAGTCACTCTATCCAGTCTTCTTTTCTATTTCTTTTTTCTTTTCTTTTTTTTTGTTTGTTTTTTGTTTTTTTGTTTTTTTTTTTTTTGTTTTTTTCAAAAAGGGTTTATTTTTAAAAAAATATCTTATGTTCCTTTCTAGCTATAGTCTTCTTCTTTATGAGTTTGAATTCAGAGTTTTCCTTCTCCTAGACTGGTTTCCAAATCATGGTTAAAGAGCCTAGTCTGCACTACTATTTAACCATAGTTGGCGGGAGAATTGTTGGACGTGTGCCTTTCCTAAGGTATTAACGGTATGTTGAATGCAAACAGCCTCGTCCAGGATTTGATCTCGGGTCGTCGTCTTCATTTTTCGACGACGATAACCATTACACACGAGTGCCTCTATAAAATAGTCGTGTATTGCTTTCTTATTCTATTTTTCTATTTTCTTTATCTGTTGCCAATAATCACTGAATAACGAATTTATTACTCAATCTAATGAATGAATGAATGAATTTTTAGTTTTATGACGACAGCAAATGCCGTTTATAGATTATCTCTCCTAGTAATTAATGAATGAATGAGTTTTTAGTTTTATGAGGACAGTAAATGCCATTTGTAAATTATCCCTTCTAGTGATGAATGAATGAATGAACTTTCAGTTTTATAAGGAAAGTAAATGCCATTTATAAATCATCCCTCGTAATTAATGAATTAATCAGTAAATGCCGTTTATAAATTAGATGTTATGTTATTTTATAAGTATTAAAAAGACAATTTAATGAACATTTATTGATTAGATTGCATAAAATCTAACCAATTCAACGATGATTATCTATACATATATAAAGGGCAGTTGTGTGTGTGTATGTATATGTCCGGAGGAAACTTTGAAAATAAAACAATTAACGACAAAGTAAATATATTTATACATTAAATATCACCAGGGCTTGGGGTTTTTTTAGCAAAATTAATGAAGATTTGATTTATATTTGGAAGATATTGAAAAATTCAAATTTGAAAAGTAACAGAAGGGAAAGTCATTTGCATGTTATTTTGTTTATCTTTTCTTTTTTTCTTTTTTTTTTTTTTTTTTCGCTTTGAAATATAATATTGATTGATTGAATAAAGTGCATCATTTATATCTTATCTTTTTTTTGTAAATCATTGAATGGAAATTTCTTACTATGTTTTTATATATTTCCGTGGGTATTTTTATGGGCCAACCAGCGAGGATCTCACTCGCGATAAGTTATAATGGATCTGCGAGACTAACTTTTTAAAAAAATCCCCCCTCTACCCAGGGTAGCCACTTCTAGTTATTGCACTAAGGTAGAAGTGTATCATTCTCATTTCTGTATCGAGTCTCCAATTGTTTCTCTCTCTCTAATTAGAATAATCATGATAGCATCGTTTAACGTAATGTTCAAACTGTTGTTGAAGATAGAGAAAAGAATGAAAAAGGGGTGTTGTATACTGGAACATAGAATGTTTCGATATACTAGTAGATCCAAACAAGGGTTTGCGCTAACAATAAATAAATTTCCCACACAGTGCTAAGAATTGAGGTTGTTAGTAGAAGGTACTAGTAATGTTCTCCGACTGATCTAAACAGCAGTACACTAGTAGTCTTGGATCAGTTCATTTACTCTCGAAGAAAATGTAAGATATGCTAGTCCACAACAAGGGTATATCTTCCAATGAACTGACGTCTTTAGGATGTGTGTGTGTGTGTGTGTGTGTGTGTGTGTGTGTGTGTGTGTGTGTGTGAATTTCTCGGGGATGGGTGTTCAAAGGTGTTCAACCACATTTGTTTCACAGGTTTCAATTTAGAGTTGTCCTTCTCCTAAACTGGTTGCCATAGCAAGGTTTAAAAGCCCAATCTACCCAACTATTTACCCATAACTGAAGGGAGAATAAACGGATGTGTACAATTTCTAAGGATATCAATGCTATGTGAAATACAAACAGCATGGTCCAAGATTTGAACTCGGGTCGTCGTGTCCATCTCCTCGGACGATAACCATTACCTAACGAGCGCCTCCAAAATTTATTTGTGATACACAATTCTTTAAAAGAAAAACTAAAGTAAGCAGGTAAGAAAAAAGGAAAAAAAAGAAACTACAATCATCCGGAATTTCGAACTGAATTAAAATGTGCGTAAATGATTAAAGAAAATGGCTTCACTGTTATTTGAGTTCGTTTTTTTTTTCTTTAAAGTTATTTACTAATCATAGCTAAATCTTGCTATAAAAATTGATCCCACAAATAACGACTTGCAATATTATGGCAGGCCAAGTGGTATACGAGATTACATCAATAAATCCGCAGCCTTATATGAAGTAACTAGAAACGGCTTCCCGACATCATCTGGGTAGAAGGGGGTAAGAAGGGGGTAGTCCATTATTATCGAATCGCAAGTTAGATCCCTGCAGGGTGCCCGATTAAAATCCATATGTAAAAAGACCTTCTGTTGATCTAGATACTCTGAAAAGAAAAATCAATGTTTCTATTTAAAATAGTAAATGCAAAAAAAAATCCATGCTGTTGTCATTTAAATTTTATTTTTTAATTATCTTCACGAATATAATAAAATCAAAAAGCAAGATCTGGTGATTGTAAATGTTTATACATTTCCTTTATCATTAATTGTTTTAGTTTCATAGATTCCTCCGGACATACATACACACAAACTACCCTTTATATATGTATAGATAGATTAGCTGAATTTTTATCTAAATTCTTTCCTCTCGAGGATTTGTGTTCAAAGATGGTCCTCAACACTGACATTCCTTCCTTCGGGTCGGGGGTCCGGTGGCTTCGGCCACTGGGCTGTTTGTGAAAATTAAAGGCATGATTTCAGAGGGGGAAACCTCACCCCAGGCAACACCTGCCCCTTGATTTAAAGGGCTGGGTTTATTATCCAGTGCCTGAGGCGCCCACTTGAGGGGGAATGCCAAGGGAATCAACGCACTTTTCGTGTATGCCATTCCATGAACTTCGGTTCTTTGGTGGTCCCACATTAATTGGCCTTGTGTCTGACACGCATAACTGGGGTGCGTGGTGAATAAAATTCGTCTACAACATGTTCTACATCTTGAGGCTAACAAAGATAATTCAGAGTTGCCATTAACCATGATCAGTTGTCATACCAAGGTTAAAGAGATCAGTCTATTCTACAATTTGTCCATAACTAGGGGGGAATATCTAGATTCATACCTTTCCCAAAGTATGAATCTTCTACTAGCAAATACATTCACCCTCCTAGCAGTCGTCGTCACAGAGAGAGATAGAAAGAAGTTTACAATAACAGAGTCGCTTAAATTAGATACGCTAAGCTTGTCATTCGCCTGTTAGTTGTCGGCTTGGAGAGAAAGAAAGACAAAAAAAGGTCTTTCTATTTTCGATAGGCTAATTCTAGCCTGTGTCGTGGTGTCTGCCTTAATAGACCCCTCGTGGTCTGGATTTTTCTCTCCTCTCGGTTTCAGCTAGACTATTCACTCTATCTTTTATAATTACAAAATAATCATCGGATTATCTTCTTACATCATATTTCAATTCCATTGAATATTGTCAAATTTTCACACTGGAATTTTTAGCAAAACAATGCGACATTCCTCTGTCAGTGTTTAAAATTCTCTCCAAAATTTCAACCCCAGCAATTCTCCGACGGAATTTCAACAAACATTTTAAACAAAACGCATTCCAAATAAATTCTTTCTTTCAAAATATTTTTTCAAAACGTTTCTTTCCTTCTTCCATCACTACTTATTTTTCAGTTAAACTGATCCTTTTTAGAACCTTAATTATCCAAGGCTCCCTAATAATACAAATTGAGGTTTAAATAAAAAAATTAAAAAAATCATGGGGAACGTGACGCAAATAACTAAGGGAATTTTGACTTGAGTAGTGATATAGTTTCGGTTACAGACAGACAAACACGCAATCTCCATTATAATAAAATGTGAAATACAAGCAAAAAAATTACTAGGCCAAAATTACTGTCCTCAGAGTATATAAAAAGTTATAGAAAAGTATTATACACTTAACATTAAATGTTCATTGTATAATTTTCATTACTTTTTTCCTATTCCTATTTGAATGAAGGACATTGACAGAAAAGATGATGTTATATTTAAAAGTATATATTGCGTAAAATTCTTATTTCATTATTGCCAACATGTTGATACCGATGTAGATTTTTTTTAACCATCGTAGAAATATTTTTCTATATTAAAAACAATTATATAAATTCTAGACAACAGAAAAAAACCTACAAACTGCACAAAAATCAAAAAGACAGATTCACTATTATTTTGTCTACATCTTGAGGCAAACATTTTAAAATGATTCCCCTGACAACACTATACTTTTTAATTTCTGGTTTTCCGAGTGTGTATACGTAAAACATTACGAATTTAAATTATTTTTTGAAAGGATTTTTTTTTAATTCTGAAATATCTTAGTACATCATTAATATTTTGTTAATGTGAAAAATTTGGCCCTGCAAGCTAGTATTTTTTTTCTTACGTATCATCATCATTATCATCATCATCAGTGAGAGGATCCCATTGACTCTCTCTCTCTCTCTCTCTCTCTCTCTCTCTCTCTCTCTCTCTCTCTCTCTCTCTCTCTCTCTCTCTCCGTTCCAATTGATCATCTCTCTGGGTTGATAAGTCTTCCGAGCGGCATCCAGTGTCCGGACAGATTTAATTAATGTAAGTCTTTGCTGTGTATCCATACTTCCCCAGCAGTGCCCAGCCTATCTTATTATTATTATTATTATTATTATTTACTCCTTTTGAGTTTTCACATCAGTGTTAACTGATGGTCTTTCACTGGAATCTGAGTGACAGCAAGTCTCCTCAGGTCTCCAGGATTCTTCTGAGTATTCTGGCAGATTGCAGCAGTGCAGTGTTCTGAATGGTTTTCTTCCTCTGATATCCAAACTTTCCAAGCCCTTTTCTAATCCTTTTGGGACTGTTCCAAGTGCACCAACTACAATTGGTATCACTTTCACTTTCATATTCCACAACTTTTTTAGTTCTCTGACAAGGTCCAGATATTTGTCTATTTTTCCTTTTCCTTTAGCTTCACCCTGTGATCTGCTGGCACTGCAAAATCCACCAGTTGACAAGTTCTTTCTTTTTTGTTTATCAACACTAGGTCTGGCCTTCTTGCTGGGATAAGGTGATCCGTTTTTATCTCAAAGTCCCAGAAATTTTGTGCGTTTTGTTCTCAAGAACAGATTCTGGTTTATGCATATACCATTTTGTTGTGTGGTCAAAATTTAATTTTTTGCATAATTCCCAGTGGATCACCTTCCCAACCCAGTCGTGTCTAGTTTTGTATTCTCGTTGTGCTAGTTTGCTACATTCGCAGAGTATATGGTTAACAGTCTCATCTCTATTACCGCAAAGTCTACATTTACTATTTGTTGGGTCTTATCAATTTTCGCTTTGATGTAGTTTGTCCTTATGGCATTATTTTGTGCAGCAATTATAAGTGATTCTGTTTCTCTTTTGAGGTTTCCCTTTCTTAACCATGTCCAAGTCTTTTCGTGTGCAACCTCTTCTATTTGTCGTTTGAAGCGTCCGTATAATTGTTTTTCTTCCCATTTTTGTTTTCTAGTCTTTGTCGTTTTTTTGTTTGTCCATCTGCCGTTTCTACTATTGTTGGCCGCCATAAGTAGTTTGTCTTTGCTCTTCCTTGTGTAATCTTCAAATTGTTGGATTGTGGTTTCTACGCATTCCTCTATGTTGGCAAGACCTCTTCCCCCTTCCTTTCTTGACACATACAATCTATCTCTATCATCTCTAGGGTGGAGAGCCTATGCATGGTCTATTATTATTATTATTATTATTATTATTATTATTTCCCAAACAAGAACTGCTTACTATTTCGTAAATATTTCACTATTTAATCTCATAATCCTCACTACATAATGAATCAAAAAGATGTTTTTGCATATATATATATATATATATATATATATATATATATATATATATATATATAACTAGGTAAGTTGGTGTTTGGAATTAAATTAAGATGGACCTATTTTGATATCGTAATAAAAATTCGTATAGCCCATATTGAGATGTCAATATATAGTAATTTGGAAATTATATAACAAAGGAAAGGCTATATATAGAGAGAGAGACAAAACAGAGACAGAGAAATAAAGAGAAAGAGAAAGAGAGGTATAATGGATATAGCTAAGTGTGAAGAGATAAAAAGTTATAAAATTACGATACTAAAACTAATGTCCTTAGAGTATATATATATATATATATATATATATATATATATATATATATATATTATCGATGTTAAAATGACTGGAAGGCTTTAGGTGTTACAATGTAGTTTATCAACTCACCCAATGAAATTTGCAGTCTTCTAATAATCCTTTCGGTATGTATCGAAAGATTTTTTAACTTCTGCCAATCCAAAGATGAAAAATTGCGTTTTTGGCGGGGTTTTGTTTTGGTTTGTTTGTTTTGCTTTTGTTTTGTTTTTTGTTTTTGTGATTTTTGTTTTTATTTTGAAATGTTTTTGGGTTTTTTGGGTTTTTTTTTTTTTTTTTTTTTTTTTTCGCGCGCAGCATTTGGATTGTTGTAATCTAGAAGCAAAGTAAAAACTTGCTATGTAATTTAATTTACGCTTTCATAGCCTCAAAGGAAGTAGATAAAAACATGAATAGGTTGCGGAATCATTTGCGGCAGATGGTAATTTAACGTCAAACGAAAAGAAGGTTAATTGTCCTTCATGGTTTTCTTTTTCTTTCTCTCATTTGAGAAAAAAAAGAAAAAGATGAGGGAAAATTTTCCAAAAATATATAAAAAAAATATGATAAAAAAATAAAGGGCAATAACTTGTGTAGAAACGGAAACGAAGAGAGAAAAAAAGAAAAAGAAGAATGGAAGAAAATGAAAGCCGAAGAAATACGAATGAAAAAAAGAGACGAATAAGAAACTGAATATGAAATTTGGGAAAGAAAATGAAAGGAAAAATGCAAGAAGCATAAAACAGAAATCAAACAAATATCGACAATAACGATTAGAGAGAAAAAAGGAAAGTAAGAACGTATATATGTACAGAAGAGTGAAAAAGAATAAAGAGTTTTATTATAGAAAACATTGAATCAAATGATAAACTGTATAAGAAATAGGAAGAAATGAAGAGACACGGACAAAATAATATGAGATTTATAGTAGAAAACATTGGATTAAATGGGGAACTGTACTGGAAAACAAGAAGAAATGAAGATAAATGGACAAAAATAATATGACTTTTATTATAGAAAATATTGGGTTAAATGATAAACTATAATAAAAGTCATATTATTTTTGTCTATTTGTCTTCATTTCTTCATGTTTTCTAGTACAGTTCACCATTTAATCCAATGTTTTCTACAATAAATATCATATTATTTTTGTCTGTTGTTCTTCATTTCTTCTTACTAATAGACAAAAATAATATGACTTTTATTATAGAAAATATTGGATTAAATGATAAACTGTACAAAACATACGAAGAAATGAAGAGCAACAGACAAAAATAATATGATATTTATTGTAGAAAATATTGGGTTAAATAATAAATTGTACTAAAAAAAGCAGGAAGAAATAAAGAGAAATAATCAAAATATAAAAAATACAATGATACACAAAGATAAAATTATAGAGGAATATTCTAATGACACTGCTTTTTGACATCATTTTGTTTCAACTTTGACTTACGAGTCAAAATAATACAGAGCTTTATACACAACATCTATGAGTCTATGACGTCACGTAAACAGCAGCATCGCCGTTGCCATTGGTAACTATTTTTATTATCTACCATCCTCTCCACAACAACCACAGCTGTCATTAATGCCGTCTATGCCGATGTCATTTTTTATAGAAGGTTTTTATCTGTTTTAGACAAAATCAAATAATATCCATCGTCCACTTCTGTGATAAATGACAGGGAATTGCAGGAACGATGTATTTTTAAAATAAAGTACCGAGGTCATTCGAAGATTGTTTTTGAAAAGAATAAAGACGTCTCCATTGTTTCGAATAGACTAAGAAGTGATATTTCACTCGACCTGTGACATTCTCCCATTCTACTATTTCACTGATATATTTACCGTGCATAACAATCAGGTCCGGTCTTCTAGCTTAGATACAATTGTCTATTTGTATTTCACTGCCGCGGAAAAATCTAAAAAGTCATATGTCCGATTTACGGTAAATAACTGTCTCTATCCAGTTATTATTAGATGTATTGTTAGTTATATTTTTAATTTATTTGATGGTATTTTCTTTACATTGTGAAATACAGTCTTATCTAAATTTAGTCTATAAGCATTCCAATAGTTCGAATAAATGAATATGATTAAATTCCTCCCACTCTCTGGTTTTTATTGGGTTTTTTGGGGGGTGCTAGTTGATTAGGTTTTGATATTTTGTTTTACTGCAAATCAACCCTTTTCGGGTCATTTAATGCCGAATCAAGTCATTTTGATATATTTGGTTTCTTACAGTAACTGCGATTACTTAAATGGTCACCCATATAATTATTGACCAGGCTCATCGCTGCTTAACTTCAGTGATCTCACGGAAACCGATGCGTTCAGCGAGACTTGAATGTAAATCTATTTGTTTGTTTGTTTTTGTCTTAGATTTTATATTTGAATCCCAACAAAAAAGAAATTAATCAGATTTTCTAAGAACAATGAATTTGAAATTCTCTTGTATTAAAATGAAAAGAATTCCTAGCTAATAATAATTGAAATGTAACAACTATTATGGACAGCTATCTTTGGATACTGAATGTAACAACCTAGCTATCTTTGTGATACATGAACTATTATGGGACAGATAGTAGGTTTTTATCTTTGGAATGTTAGTGGTATGCGAATGTAACAACTATTATGGGACGTTTTAGCTATCTTTGTCCCATAATAATTGATACATTTAATGTATAAAATTTATATGCGAATGTAACAACTATTATGGACAGATAGTAGGTTTTAGCTATCTTTGTCCCATAATAATTGATACATTTAATGTATAAAATTTATATGCAAATGTAACAACTATTATGGGACAGATAGTAGTTTTAGCTATCTTTGTCCCATAATAATTGATACATTTAATGTATAAAATTTATATGCGAATGTAACAACTATTATGGGACAGATAGTAGGTTTTAGCTATCTTTGTCCCATAATAATTGATACTAACAACTATTATGGGACAGATAGTAGGTTTTAGCTATCTTTGTCCCATAATAATTGATACATTTAATGTATAAAATTTATATGCGAATGTAACAACTATTATGGGACTTTAGCTACATACATTCATTGTAATCCCATAATAATTGATGTATAAAATATATATGCGAATGTAACAACTATTATGGACAGATAGTAGTTTTACCTATCTTTGTCCCATAATAATTGATACATTCAATGTATAAAATATATATGCGAATGTAACAACTATTCTGGGACAGATAGTAGGTTTTACCTATCTTTGGATACATTCAATGTATAAAATTTATATGCGAATGTAACAACTATTATGGGACAGATAGTAGGTTTAGCTATCTTTGTAATTGATACATTTAATGTATAAAATTTATATGCAAATGTAACAACTATTATGGGACAGATAGTAGGTTTTAGCTATCTTTGTCCCATAATAATTGATACATTTAATGTATAAAATCTATATGCAAATGTAACAACTATTATGGGACAGCATATTTATTGTTTAGCATCATACAAGATATTTATTTTATTGTTGTCTTCTTTCTTTCTTTGTGGTCATATTCATTTTAAATTCTCTCTTGAAGAAAAACAAATAACTTTATCTAAGACCAATCAATCATCCATTTTGCATGTTTCGTTGCGTGGTCTGTGCTTGAGTTCAGAGAAAATAATGTTGTGTTGTATAGCATCCTCTTCTTTCAGTCGGTTGTCGCTTCTCTCCACAATCTTGTCTTCTCGGCCGGTCGTCGCTTCTCGCCATGCTGCCTTCGGTCGAGGGTTCTTCTTCATCTAGGGATTGTTTGCTTTCTGTGTTCTCCCTTTGTTCTTGTTATTTAGTCATTGAAACACGGAGACCCATTTTCGTGTACACATTTTTATCTATTTCCCCGATTCCCGAACATTCGTTATATCGCATGCGCACGGGGAAGCATCACATAGATGAAATGCATCTCCAACCAGAAGAGCTATCTGCACTCAACTCCGACTCATCCTAATCTTAATTTCCTAGAGTACCCTGATCACGTGACTCTCTAAGATAATAAAATCCCCGTTTCAGAAGAAACTGATGTGAAACTTTGTCAAATAAACTCTCGGTGATTTTCCATCGAATTACCGTTAATTTTAAAATCTAATCTACACTTCCTAACAAAAATAATAGGCTATGCCTATCTATTATGTAACATCAATTCAATAATTGATTTTTTGTTTGGAGACTGTTTTTTTTTTCTAAATCTATTCGTTCTTTTGTTTTCTTCTTTGCCCTTACGACACATTCAATTAGTATCAAGATTGTTTTTGTTTTTTACCAGTGAAAAAAAAAACCCTTAGAATGTGGCAATATCGAACCATGGATGTTCCAGTTTTGCCGGCTAATCGATGTCTTTCTGCCACGTTGTGTCTGGAAGTTTTTCTTTGTTCTTTTATTTCTTTTTTTTTTTTTTTTTTTTAAATAAGATCTATCGGC
>CM042138.1:139933802-139976302 GCA_023376005.1 Doryteuthis pealeii | reverse complement strand
AAGCTGTTGTGAGAATTGCATTGCTGGGCGCAGATTCGTAGTCTTACAACCTCTGTAAAGGGTGGCGGAAAATCGACTTTGTTGAGGCTCTTATTTTTGTGACGCCAAGAAATGGTGTCGTTAAAAGCAGTCAAGTGATCTATATTAATTGCTTGTTTTCTTGTGTGTGTGTGTGTGTGTGTGTGTGTGTGTGTGTGTGTGTGTGTGTGTGTGTGTGTATGTGTGTGTATGTTAATGAATGATTGTTGGTTGAATAAATTCACAACGAAGTGATAACAATATTTTATTGCCTGAGCAAACTTAAAAAGAGAGAATACAGACCTGATAGGAGATACAAAGACGAGTTTAGGCATAGTTGTATAAGAGAAATGACTTAACAGGGAAATAGTCTTCTAGTAGATAAAATGGTATCATTAAAGTAATCACGTGATTTATATTAATTGCTTTGTGTGTGTGTGTGTGTGTGTGTGTGTGTGTGTGTGTGTGTTGTTAATGAATGATTGTTGGTTGAATATCGTTTCCTTGTACGTTATAAATTCATGACGAAGTGATAAAAAAATTATATTTTATTGCCTGCGCGAATTTGATAGAAGAGAATGCAGACATGACAGGAGGTACAAGAAGAGTTAAGATATTAAGAACAATTAACGACGAAGTGATACAAGATTATTGAAGGGAATACAGGATGTACCAAGAAGAGCTTATACATAGTTGTATAAGAGAAATGTCTCAATAGGAAAATAGTATTTTAGTATATGAAATGGTATCGTTAAAAGCAGTCAAGTTATTTATATTAATTGCTGGTGTGTGTGTGTGTGTGTGTGTGTGTGTGTGTGTGTTAATGAATGATAATTGGTTTAGTATCGTTTCCTCGTACAGTATAAATATAAGAAAAATTCACGACGAAGTGATAAAAAATGATATTTTATTGCCTGACCAAACTTAAAAGAAGAGAATACAGACATGACAGGAGATACATAGACGAGTTTAACATAGTTGTATAGAGAAATGTCTTAACAGGAAAATAGTCTTTTAGTAGATAAGATGGTATCGTTTACAGTAATCACGTGATTTATATTAATTGCTTGTGTGTGTGTGTGTGTGTGTGTGTGTGTGTGTGTGTTAATTTTTGATAGTTGGTTTAATATCGTTTTCTTGTGTGGTATAAACATAAGAACAATTCACGTAGTCTCCTTGGTCTCTTTCAATACTTTACTAACATTTGCAAAAGTTATCTATCACATAAGGATAATTTATTATCAATGTTCCTTCTAATGTTGTTTTATGGTCCTGTGAGACTAAAAGTCTATGAGTAACTGAAGATATCGACTGTGTAAAACATTAATTTTCAGACATTTTTTGTTTGTACTATTTCTCTGAATTTTTTAGATAAGGCTTGATGATTAGTATTATCTGTATTATTCGGACTATTGCCCTCATCTTCATTGTTATCTGTACAGCGTTTCGGCCGATGTGCCCTCCGGCCTTCTTCAGGTATTTCTTGTCGGACTCGGGAACTTTCTTTTCGTACTCAGGAACCTTCTTTTCGAAATCGGGAACCTCCTTGTCGTAATTGGGAACCTTCTTGTCGTAATCGGGAGCCGTCACGAAACTTTGAACCTTTGTTTGTGTCTGAATTTTTTAGATTAGGCTTGATAATTTGTATTATTCGGATTTTTCAGACCGTTGTCCTCATCTTTATTGTTAACTGGTTTTTAGAAACTATTTGTCTAAATTGACTACATGTCGCAACGGATATAAGGGTTAAGTTAATACAGTTCTAAGTGACAATCATTAGTAGGTTGCAGGTTCAATCCTGACCACGGGTGATAATTACATGAGCTTCGTTTGTGCGTGGCTCCCAACAATAATTGGACTTTATGTTCATCTGGGAGGACAAAAAATATATACTTATCTTCTTAGTTATTGGTCAGTGCTTAACTCTTCACTCGTTCTGCTCTTGCGGTCGTCTAAGTCTCTCTGTTTGGATCTGTCCGTCACCGCTCTGCCTTTCGTCCGCCATTTTGTTCTGGTTTTGTTATCCCTTCTTGCTATCATTGCTTCTCCGGTGGAATGATAAACATTCTATATATTAATACTCGTGTTCCTTAAAAGTACGACCGTTATCATCGTGCAATAGCCACTGGTTAAACATGATACCACCGAGTCTCAACTAAATAATGGGCCATTCCGTTTTTATTATAAAGAAAGAAAGGGAAGAAAAAGAACATGCTACACAGAAAAAAGAGAGAAAGAAAGATAGTAGGGGGAGTTAGAGAGAAGGGCTGAGCGCGCGGAAACGATAACGCTAATCTGTTTTAATCGAAAATAATAAAAAGATAGAAATAAAGAAAAAAAGAGTTTGGGTGAGTTAAATCAAGATTATTATACTTTTTACATATTGAATTAAACCAATAGCTCTTAAGTAAACATATCAGACGTTGGAATAATTAAATTATCATAATGTGGTATATCCACAGGTCCTGCTAGTAAAAACAATTTTCCATGCGCATAATTTCTTTATTATTTTGACGACGACACTTTCATCTTATTTTCATCTTTCATCTTTATTTAGAATTGGAGATTTTGTTGCTTGACCTCTAGTGACCTCATATGGCCTGGAATATTAAAAAATGGACATTTTTCTTGCTTGACTTAAAGTGACTTAGAATGACCACGAATATTTAAAACAGGATATATTGTTGTCTGGCTTTTGGTGATGTCAACCTCACATGTCAGCCTATGACACAAAGTTAGATCTTGTGTGTCTTCATGCCAAAGTGTTGTTCATTAGGCTCTGTCATTTTAGCATGAAAGTGAAGTACACTAATATAACGGGAGTCATTAATTTATATATATATATATATATATATATATATATATATATATAATATATATATATTAAATTTCTACTTGAAGGCACTACAACGCATGTATCGCATAAAATTCGATACTTATTCTTATAGAAATGAACTTGACAAGTGTAATCCCGGCAAAAGGATGGCTCGGTGTGTAGAATACCGTACAGACTGTTTCGACTTTATTAAGTCTCATCAGCGGTATATACTAACGATTTCCCTCCGACAGAAATCGAAACCGGACTTCAGCAGACACAGTGAAACACTAGTGAAACACTTTTATCGCCTCGGCCACAGTACACAGCTGACCATCCTAGCGAAATTAAGCTTGTCAAGTGATGCTACACGCCTCTACCATAATAGGTAAGGGTGTTATTGAGAGAATAATAACAACAAACAGACCGTATGCCCTTCGGCGAAGTGAATAAGATTTTTGGATGTTTGTTTATTTAGAAACGTTGCTGAATAAAGTATATATTAAATTTCTACTTGAAGGCACTTACAACGCATGTATCGCATAAAATTCGATACTTTTTCTATAGAAAATGAACTTGACAAGTGTAATCCCGGCAAAGGATGGCTCGTGTAGAATACCGTACAGACTGTTTCGACTTTATTAAGTCTCATCAGCGGTATATACTAACGATTTCCCTCGACAGAAATCGAAACCGGGACTTCAGCAGACACAGTGAAACACTAGTGAAACACTTTATCGCCTCGGCCACAGTACACAGCTGACCATCCTAGCGAAATTAAGCTTGTCAAGTGATGCAAAATCAATATATATATATATATATATATATATATATATATATATATATATATATATATATATATATATATATATATATATATATATATATATATATATATATATATATATAATATATATATATAATATATATATATATATATATATGATTTTTGAAGGCTTATCAATGCCAATGAAGAAAAAGTAACGAGTATGTTGTTCATTTACCTGTATTTTTTTCTTAATATTTCGGGATTAATATCCCATCTTCAGAAGATCTCGAAGACCATTTTACAATAGCGCTAACATCCTTGGGAAAGGTATGCGTCCTACTATTCTACCTTCAGATAGATGATAGGGTAGACTAGGCTTTTTAACAATGATATGGCAACCGATCTAGATGGGAAACTCTGAATTCAAGCCTATTAAACTCCACTCAAAAATACACCTTGTGTCACATCCTGTTTGTGTGGAGGTGTTGGGTCAATACATACATTTTTTCCAATTTCCTTTTTGCTTAATTTTATTATGTAGGTTTCTCGGTCAGAAAGCGTTCATTCTAGGCAGTAGATACTACATTCAGATCCTCAGTAGGAAATCTTTTTTTTTTAATTAAAGTCGATGGAGTAGCCTATTGTCGGTGTTAACCGGACAGTAAGGAAGTCTATCCTCTTTTCACTAGTGCTAGACCAGTGAGTGTTTTTGCATCTGAGGTGGAGAGCGACATATAGCATCAGTTCTCCATTGATTCAATTTGTGCAATTCAATGCGCAATGAGCTGGCGAGGCCCGCTATCGAACCTGAAACTCCTGAACTTTGTGGTTCATTAGATTGATGTTCTACCGACTGAGCAAGGAAAGCGCAAATGTCGCTAAATACAAACAAGCAAAATACTAGCATAAGAGATAACAAATAAAAAAAAGCTTTAGTATAATGATGACTAATACTGCTACTTATTTTCTTCAATTCACTTTATAAGAATCATTAACAATATGGATATTCCGTTCATCTTAAGTATCTAACGGCTAAAGAAAATGTAATTAAACTAATTATTTGAGCATTCCACGACTTCAAGGAGAAATCTTTTCAGTTTTTTTTTCTTTTAATTTTTATTGACGACTTTAATTATTGTAATCGAGATTATAACTTTCCCTCAAGTGATCGTCAGAAATATCTGGTTCTTTTTCAAGTAAAAAGAAAAAATTATACATTTTTAAATCTTTCTATATACTTTTTTTTCTTTAACTAATTATATATATCTTAGTTAGAATAGAGTAGATATAGAGTCAACGGCGCTTAGTGACTGTCAGTTTCTCGCCTATGGGATCATAGGAATTAATGACTTTATGTCTGTGCTATCTCTCTCTCTCTCTCTCTCTCACACACATATATATATATATATATATATCTTATTATAATGGAGATTGTGTGTTTTTCTGTCTATAACCGAAACTAAATCACTACTCAAGTCACAATTCCCTTAGTAACTGACGTCACAATCACCATGAATTTAAGCTTATTTTAACCTCAATTATTAATAAAATTGTTTTACATTATTTGTACTGTTAACCATATCTACATACTAATAACATGCAATTGTATTTATATATACAACAAAATAGCGGTTTACAGTGTGAACGGGAAGCCTAATTTGCATATTGATATTAAAAATGTAATTTTAATAAATATATGCTTAGTATTATTGATTTCTAACTGTTTGGTTTTATTTTAATGAATATAAGCAAAAATCTCTTTAAATGAATCTTAAATGAAATCCATTAACAAGAAAATATAAGTGTCATTTTATTCTTTACTTCCTATTTTAACTAAATACTTAAATTAGAAAAAATAACAATGAAAGACGAGAGTGATGGAAGAGTAAATTTCAGTTGTTCTATTTTTCGATTATACCCTCCTCTGTTTCAAATCTTTTTATCTGCATTCTTATTCAGTTTCATTAGCCTTTCTAATTTAATATGATATTTTATTATATTAAAACTTAAATACTTGCACCCGGAGGGTGCATATATTTGCTAGTATATATAAGTTATGTCAAAAATGTATCGAGATCTTTTGTACTCTTTGACACACCTTGTATTCTGAAAAAATTAACGTTCCATTCATTGTTCATTTTTATCTTGGTAAATACAGATTCAATCTCGGTACTTTTATGACACCCTTGTATATATATATATATATATATTATATATATATTATATATATATATATATGGGGGGGATTGTATCTGTTTCCTTGATAGGCTTGAACGAAAATTGAGAACTCAAACGTACATATAAAGTACCATTGACACTATGTCTACATTATTCTAAATAAGATATATATATATGCTCTATATCTTATATATATATATATATATATATATATATATATATATATGTGTGTGTGTGTGTGTGTGTGTGTGGCCTTTGATTTTTTAAATCAAAATAAAAACATATACTACGATCAATTGGAGCATTTAAAAACATCCAGATTATATCATAATTTCTTGTTCCTTTCGTTATATATCCTAAGAGTTCGAAATATCGATGCAATTACCTTTAAATCTTATTATAATGGTGATTAGGTGTCGGTCAATAACTGAAACTATGTCATTGCTTACGTCACAACATCCCCAGTCTTTTATTTTCCCCAAGACCCATAACCTCACACCTGTAGAAAATGCGTCTGATCGCTTCGACGACTGGAGCTAATCTGATTAACTAACTAAATCGTTCTCACAGACTGGGTGGTAACATGACCAAACCAACCAATGAGAGAACTGTTCCCAGGTCAATCAGTCTATCATACTCATATGAACTTCTGATGATTTAATTATTATTTCTAAAAAAAATAATTTCTAAGCTTCATTACAAAATGAATATTGTGTTATATAATGGATAACGCTCTGGACTGCGGCATTGTAGTAACCAGGGACACAAGAGTAATGGTTTGTTAATAACTTTCGCAAGCCGTTAATAGTGCAGATCGTTTGGTCTTAACTGGATTCCTCACTACCGTTTCTATGTAGCAGAATAAGTTTTCTAAGTAGGTATCTACCCGACCCGTTCGTTATGTATGGGACATATAGCGAGAATCAAACTTGCTATTCAGTAATACTCGATCTACGAGACTAGCCCGCTAACCATTACACTACGGTGAGAAGACCAAAGTATACACCTAAGAACCAACCGTAGAATAAAAACTCACAAGAATGAGAAAAATTGGAAGGAGAGAATATATATTCTGTCAGCAAAAGAAAGATTTCAACGAGCTCTGTTTAACAATACAATGGGTTTAAGCTAACAGTACACAATTACTGAATAAAACACAAAATAGGACCAATGGTGTTGCGGATTATTAAAATATTATTTACCCCCCCCCCCATTTACCACGGATATGATGGTTAAATCGAACTTAACGGACCTAAATTCTACCATCGTATGTCTTCCCCCCCCCCCGCCGAAAGAAAAAAATCCAAAAATTATGGCATCAACGGAATTTAATGAAATTTTCAGTGTTGATATATTAATGAATAAGAGATATAATGCACTAGTTATTTTATTTAAAACTTTTACATTCTTTCAGGTCAGTTAACTTTGAACTAAGTATCTTCGAGGCGTAACACATATTCTCAAATGAACTTGGTTAAGTTCGATTTAACCGATATGATTTAACAAAAGGTCGCTAGAATGGGACATAAAGCGAGGATCAAACTCGCTATTAATATAGTAATAATGGATTCTACGAAACTAGCTCACTAACCATTACATTACGATGGGAAACTGAAAGTATTCACCTAGGAAACTGCCGTAGAACAAAAACTCACAAGAATGATCAAAATCATCTTCTCTTCTTCATATTCCACTGAACTAATCTATCCAATCAACCAACAACTAAAGTAGAAAAGTAATTATTACAGAATAAGAAATTATTTTCTTTCTAATTACAAATTACACGAAAAATTTCTCCTTTTTCTCCTTTTTTTTTTCTTTTGTTCTTTGTAGAATATCATCAAAATATTTTCAAATTTTTTACGTATTCAAAGCCGCGTGTGTCAAGCATTTTTGACTCAGACTCGATTGAATTACTTGATGCAGACACATAATTTAATTTAAAATTTTATCTGGCTATAAAACTGTTATGTATACTGTGATAAGAAATACTTTGGTTGGTTGGTTGGTTGGTTGGATTTTACGGCATGTCAATTTTTGTTGGGTTATTTTATGTCGACCTTTTATAAACAAATTGGTATAAATAATTGTCATTAACTTAATAATATTAAAAGAAATACTGTTATGTTAGATTTTTCAGTAACTTCATGTGTATCAATAAACTTGTAGGAATAATTAGTTAACTAAGAATAGTTTGTATGTAACTATTTTATTTTAGTATGAATAATTTTCATTACCTTCATATGTATTATTAAGATGGTAGAAATAATTTTCATGTTAGATTTATCATTGACTTCATATGTATCAATAAACTAGAAGAAATAATTTTCACTAACTTGCAAACAGATCTATTCGACCCATAGATGTGACCCTAACAGGTACTACCACTCCAGATCAGAGCAAACCTGGGAGTAATAGCTCCAAAATTGGAACCTCACCACTAAATGCAGTTTATAGTCATACCCAGGACACTAAAATTCTATTTGACCCATAGATGTGACCCTAACAGGTACTACCACTCCAGATCAGAGCAAACCTGGGAGTAATAGCTCCAAAATTGGAACCTCACCACTAAATGCAGTTTAGCGTCATACTCAGGACTCTATTAGACCCATAGATGGGACCCTAACAGGTACTTCGAGTCAGACTGGACTTAGAAGTAATAGCAACGAAGGAGTACTCCACAGAGCTCCAAAATCGGAACCTCACCACTAGATGTAGTTTAGTGTAATACCCAGGACACTAAATTGGTAAAAATAAATTTTAGTGTTATATTTTTCCTTAACTTCGTGTGTATCAATGAATAAGAAGAAACAGCTAGCATTCTCTCTGTTCTTCGGGTCTGGAACCACTTGCTTCTTGGGATGTCTTGTCTTGTTTAGTATCTTAGTTTTTAATTAACGAACACAAGACTTGATGTTATTTGTTTTTCAGAGCTTTTTATTTTTTAGTCCAAGGTGACCATCGAGAAATGGCCTCGAAGGACAGACAGCATATTTCGTCTGTCTGATTCAAACAACCAGACAACTCTATTCTCTTGTGTCCATCTCCTTCAAAAATGTCTTCAAGACTCAACTATCTCTCTCCCTCTCCCTCCCCCCTCTCTCTCTCTCTCTCTCTCTCTCTCTCTCTCTCTCTCTCTCTCTCTCTCTCTCTCTCTGTGTCTTACTCTCACTCTCATTCTCGCAATCAGAACCCAAAGTCAGTGTCATCCACGTTATCACCCACACATCTACTTATTCTGGTTATTTCTATTTCAAAAATCTTTCAATTTCCACACACACTCTCCACGCATGCGTCACACGTCAACTCACTACTGACATCAAAGCTCTCATTATTTTACAGTTACGATTAACTAGTAAATAATCGTCACGAATGCCATTGTACGTCTAGTGAGTTCAATCCTCACTGAGTGCACAATTATCTTGACCCAATACCAAATTAAGATAAACTTTGTAAATATCTACAAATAAATTTCGGTAATCATCCACATGATATATTTATGACTTGTACCAACTGTTTATTTTTTTTTTTTTTTTTTGGGGGGGGGACGAGGTCTAAAAATCTTTTGAAACAAAACAATAGATCAAATAGCGAGTCGTATACTTAAACATTGACCTAGAATGATTCAGGAGGTGTCCCCGTGGCGTAGTGACTAACATAGCGGACTGAGACATCGTAGTAAACAAGTTCAAACTCCAGTCGCGCAATGATGTTCACTTTCGGGCATACCCTTGGGAAAGGTATGAACCCATCACCTCCCCAGCAATGGGTTAAATAGTACCACTACTGTTCCTATACACCGATGTCTTTGGCATTAAATAACCCAGGAGGGTTGATATGCCAATTAAGCAACGTAACTAAATCTAGAATTATTCAATGTGGCGCTCTTACCGAAACAGTTATCGTAGTTGAAAGTAAACCCGGCAAATCGATTCTGAATGCTGAACGAGGCAATTTGTATTTACATATAGCGCTAATATCTTTGGGAAAAGGTATAGATCCAACTACCCTCCCTCCATTTATGGGTAAATGGTAGGGAAGCGGGATCTTTAACATTGGTATAGCAACTCTGAATTCAGACTAATTGTAGACCTGGAAATGGATGGGCACCGCCAGGCTATTCATGCCCAAAACACGCTACACGAGTAGCGTCCCCACTCTGATTAAACCTGGTTATTGACCCAGTAATAGGGAAATAAATGTAATAAACTAATGACTGAAACACAGTCATAGATATAGAAAAATATTACTACCCATGGGAAAGGTATGAATTCCTCCATCCTTTCAGCTATGGATTAGATGTCAGGATGGTTTTGGCATTAAATACCCCACGATGGTTGATATGTCATTAAACAAATAAACCAAACCCAAATATTACTTACACTGTTATATACCCACTTCATCTGCTTGGTGTATAATGGGGAGAGGAGAGAGGAGTTCTTAAGTGGGTCTATTTCGTCGACTGGACATTTTTTGTGGGATACGTTCCTCTTCTGGTTAATACGACTTCTGTTGTGCTGGCCCCGGTTGTCGGTGTTCGTTTCTTTGCTTTTAATAATGAAGCAATAATAAAATTATAATAATTATAATACTATTATAATAATAATGATACTATATAATAATAAAATAACAGACGACCCTTGCGTCTGATTCCTTCAGATAACCGCCAAAATCTAACGAATTCTAAGTCAATTCTCGCGATTTTCCTGTCAGCGAAAGGTGAACTGCTTGTCAATCACTTCTGCAACGGTTAATGGTAACTTTCCATTTACCATACCGTTATTCGAATCTTATTGCGCTTACAGTCATAATTCGTAGGCAACTCACGAATTATGTAAGATCATTAAATTGCTTATTCAAGAAATGTATAGAATGAAAGAGACGTTTATGTTTATGTTTATTTACTTAAAATATTTTCTCTAATTTCTTTTATCAATTTTGTATCGTTTCATTTTTTTGTGTAACTATGGAACAAAACTCTAAGAATTGTGTCGTACAAGACATTTTCGGCTTAGAAGAACATCTCGATAATCAGAAGTTAACCTGTACGCAAGTTCTTGTCTATCAATAATTGATAAGTTCCTCTTGTTAAACTCATCTGGGATGACAGCTGAAAGCTTAAAACACAAGATAAACGTCAATATTCGGAGCAAGCAATTCCTATGTAACTGACAGTGAAATGTAATGAAATTGAAGAGACGAAGAATCAGCAAAACGACACTCGATGGAAATAATCTATGAATAGAATTCAAGGAGATAAAGTCTTTTCCATGTTATCCACCATTAAAATATAACAAAGTAACTTAAGATGGCGTCATTTAGCTAGTTGTTTTTCCGACTTCCCGCCAAGCTAGAATAGACATGAAATCATTTTATAGTGGAGAGCTACGCTTAAGCCGAAACTCGTGTGTAACCGTTGCAAAAATTGCCTGGTCCTGTAAGGGACTAAATGAAGTAGTCTCCCTTGTCATAGGGTTTGGGGACTCCTCCACGTCATGAGTCCTTTTTTGTCACGTGACAACCAAAAATATTAGCCTCTTTCCCGAAGCTGACTGGACGAGTACGGATGTGCTGGTCACATCTCTCCAGCACATACATGGTGTATACCAAACGGTACAGGCTCCACATAGAGTAAGTGGTTTCCTCCTATTCTGTCTTTCTTACACTTCTACATATGTTTGGACACTCGTGACGTTATATAGCCAGGAGAACATTGTTCCCCTATATTTGTAAATTAAATGTTGTATGTATGTAATTAACGCGTTTGTTGTTATACTAATGAAATATTTTACTTTAGGGTACTTTTCCTTTAATGCTTTATAAGAACCGGAGTTCATATTTCGTGAACCTCTTATAGTCCCATCGGCTTTGCCATTCAGGGTCACCTCAGTCGTTGGACAAAAAACCCAGCACTCGCTTCTTTTAGGCGACAGTATATGTTTATTTTTCGGGCCTCTGACCAGGCCGCATTCGTACAAAGTATTTTATGTTGGGAGCGACGCACAAACCCGAACTCGTGTGGTAGCCGTTTCAAAACATACTTGGTCCATCGGCCTCAGGCGCTGGGCAATAAACACAGTCCATGCCCAGTTTATTTGAGGGGTCAGGTACTGCCTGGGTGAAAGGGCCACTGGGACCAAACCTTACCATCACTTACCCCACCGAAGCGAGATTAGCGTAAAGCCATTTTTACGTGGAGAGTCAATGGACGAACCAAAGCTCGTGAATTGGGGGGGGGGTGAAAAAATGCTTGGTCCCATCGGCATCTCCCTTCAGGATGGGGCCAGATTCTGCCTGTTAGGAAGACTACTGGGACCAAGCGAATAATAATCTTATCTTTACTTAATCAATAAAAGCCAGGTTTCATTCGATTTAAAGCCCCGTTCACATACCTTGTAGTTCCCATCTAGCTTTTATCTAAGCGGTTCGTTAAAACCCAAGTATTGTAACCATACAGTAGTTCTGATACGGCTAGATACTGCTGGAGAAGCAAGGACGAATTCATAAGCGACGTTCTCCTGTAGACACCTACCCGTGGATACACCAGTGTAGGACGACCAGCAAACACTTACACCAATCAACTCTGTGTGGATTCTGGACGCAGCCTAGTGGACCTGCCAGGACCGATAGGGACAGTTGGCAAGAGAAAGTCACGGTTATCCGTGTCGTCATCGCAACCGGATAATGTTTATCATATGCTTCGATTTTCATTACTTATCTCTTTGTCACAAAATCGAAAGGGTTTGAATTTTCTACATTCACTGAAATTTTTTTAAATAGATCATTTAGAATCCCATTTGTAAGATAGCATGAATAAATCCATGTCACACAACAGAAAGTGTTTCTCTGAATATAATATGACAAGAAAATGAATTTTTACGGCAGTCAATCAATTCAGTTCATAGTTTATACATACACACTGTTTGGATCGTACAACTCTTTATTTCTAGAATAGTTACGTTTGGTTTGGTTTCTTTTATTTAATGGCATATCAACCTTCAGGGGCTATTCAATGTAAAAGTCATCCTTTTAGAAGAACAGTAGTTGGGCTAAAATATAGAGTGTTTAATCTTGTTTGGTTTTGACAAGACAACGCGGCTGAATCCATATAAAAGCAACACACATTTTCATCCAATAGTCGGACAACCAGCCAAAGCATACAGACTAACCAGGGTCCTTCTACTGAGACAATACATTACAAAGCTCTCTACCCAATGTCTCTGCTAACCCGGAGCTGTTGCTGACAAAAAACTATATTTAACTAAGATCCTTGGGGAAGGTATGAATCTCTTAATTCCCCAGCTATGGGTTAAATAGTACCACTACTGTTCTTCTACAAGGATTTATTTGGCATTAGATAACCCACGAAGGTTGATATGCCATTAAACAAAAACAACCAACCAAACAAATGAAAAGTTTAGCAAGTTTTAAAAAAGTAATGTTTCATCATCATCTGATAAAACCTTTTATTTTAGTGAATGGTAAAATCATGGAAATCAAACGTCTGGCTTTGCGTTACTCTCAAAGGTTGACCCTTCTTATCTCTTATTGCACCAAGAAGATTCTTCATACTTTATTTTATTCACTCTTTTAACATTCTAAACACTTATCTTAATTACCTTTCAAATGATTCCTTTTATTTAATTACTTCCAAATTGATTTATTTGTTTCTCTTATCGTTGTCTATTGTTTTGTTTATAAGTCTACTTATATAGAATGAGAATGATCTAATGGTAATTGGAATATAAAGACTCTAAGATTAAGAAGTTATTTAATTGAAGACAATTCCCCTAACGATGCTTTCTAGAGTTCATTCACACACACACACACACACACACACACACATATATATATATATATATATATATATATATATATATATATATATATATATATATATATATATATATATATATATAATATATATATATAAGGTATAGCTATAGAAAAATATTGTTAAACATTGTGCTAACAAACGCTTGTTTGAATCTATGGGGTTTATGAAATGTAATTAAATTGAAATAATTTTAAAATTAAAATGAAGAAAATTTTTAAAAAATTTATATGAAGTTAAATTTTCCTTTTTTGTTTCATTCAACAAGAAATGTGGTCTGATGAAGACCAGTGTTCATAAAATGTATTTTACAATTGTCTTCATTTTTAAGTAAATGTGCACAAATTACATATATATATATATATATATATATATATATATATATATATATATATATATATATGTGGGGGTATATGTGTGTGTGTGTGTGTGTTGGGAAAGAGAGCAAAAAAGAGAGAGAGTTTTCATGAAGATCCTTTTCGAGGAGTAAGGTTCTATAACTGATTCAGTTCCCTAAACTTGCTCTACGTACGTATTGAGCACTTTTTCAATATCTATTGTATTGTGACTCACTCGGTTTTCTTTTTTTTTTCCGAGTCAGTATTGTGACTCGTTCGTTTTTTGGGTTTTTTTCTTCTCCCGATGACTCAATTTATTTATATATATATATATATATATATATATATATATATATATATATATATATATATATATATGTGTGTGTGTGTGTGTGTGTGTGTGTGTGTGTGTGTGTGTGTGTGTGTGTTGGCACACTTTAATTTTGAAAAACATATGTCGAAAGTGTACAATTAAAAATTAATAAAGATTTCTCTATCTTCATTGTTCATCTCAACCCAGCGATACACCCTCCGCTTCTTTCGACCAAAATGATCTCATTAACTGAAGAGTCTTTTGTGCTTTTAATCATTCGAGAAAGATGATTAAAAACCTTGGTGTTCGTTCGCGAGTTGATGGGTTAAGAATTATTTTTAATGATTGTCGATAATGAGTGAAAAAAAAGTTATGTTTCAAGATACCAGAAGGAAAATAAAGAAAGAGATAGATAGATCGTAAAAAGAAGATGTGTTTTAAGATACCAGAAAGAAAATAGATACATAGATAGAAAAATAGATAGATAGATAGATCATAAAAATAAGTTGTGTTCCAAGATACGAGAAGGAAAATGAAGAAATGGAGTGATATATATATATATATATATATATATATATATATATATATATATATATATATATATATATATAAGTGTTTTTGTCAGCATTTTCTCTTTTAAACATGTTTGGTTGAACTCGATTGACAATTCCTATCGTACGAGTTTCAGTTCAATCCTTTCAAGGTGTCTGGTCATCTTTTTGGTGTCAGGGTGGAACTGGTGTAGCAATCCACCAAAGGTGTCCCTAAGAGCGCTTTCGGCATGTCGATCAGCCATCTTCAGGTTGGAAACTGATGGTATGTTTCGTGGTGTCTCGTTTTTAAAGAAAACGAGCAGTAGCGTAGGAATTGGTAGTGGGAGGTAGTAACAATTGGTAGTGGAAGGTAGTAGGAATTGGTAGTGGTTCGAACGGACGATGCAGTATAGATTTTGTGGGAAGGGGGTCACAAGTTTGTGAGAAGGGGAGGGAATAGTGGAAGGAGGATAGGCGGGAAATTATAGACATTTGAGGACATGTTGACTTGTTTCGAAGTTTATTTTGTTTAAGGTGTTTATATATATATATATATATATATATATATATATATATATAGAGAGAGAGAGAGAGAGAGAGAGAGAGAGAGAGAGAGCTTTTTTGTTTGTATTTTCTGTTAAAATTTTGCGGTATATATATATATATATATATATATATATATATATATATATCATAAAAAGAAGTTGTGTTCCAAGATACCAGAAGGTAAATAAATAGATAGATACATAGATAGATAGGTAGATTACTAAAACGATGTGTTTCAAGATAACAAAAGAAAATTGAAGAGATAGATAGATAGATAGATAGATACATACATACATACATACATACATCAAAAAGAAGTTGTGTTCCAAGATACCAGAGGGTATATAAATAAATAGATAGATAGATAGATAGATAGATAGATAGATAGATAGATAGATCATAAAAAGTTGTATTCCAAGATACCAGAAGAGAAATGAAGAGATAGATAGATAGATAGATAGATAGATAGATATATACATGGCAATAGCATAATCTTTACAGATCATTGCCGTCCCTCACAATCCCACAACTCCACCACCAGAACCCTTCCTTGCATGAGCCCTCAAATGACTCATCAAACCTGCTGCAGATCTACAAAGTTTGACGCAAATATGATATTGAAAAGACTTCTTCCCCGTTGAATGAGATGATTCAGATGAATCAGATGAGTCAGATGATAAAATTTGATGCTTATGCACCACCATATGTCTCTTAAGACCAGAAGCCATACATACATACATAAAAAGAAGTTGTATTCCAAGATACCAGGAGGTAAATAAATAAATAGATAGATAGATAGATAGATAGATAGATAGATAATCTTACAAGCAAACATCTCTGCTTGTATAAGAGTAATGATTATAAAGAAATGTTCAACAAGCCAACATGTGTAATGTATTCATACTTTAATAATATCTCACTATATTAGACTAATCTAGTCTTGATAAATAACTGACCAATTTGGATGTTAATGTGTAGAATTGAATTCAGCTCTTAGTTCGGGGGCTTTTCTTCTTCTTCTATTCCTTTCACTAGACATGATCAAATGTCTATTCTCTACAATAAATGTTACTCTGGCAATCCCAGATCTATTTTTGTCAACATCTGCGCCGTTTTCTGCATGTCGCTTCAGGCAATATTACACTCCATTTATTTTTGTCTGTAATTTCTAGCAATCTGACACTCAGAATACCCTTCTATAGAAAGAATTTCCTCTTGGGATCTTTTTTTTAATACTAATCTCTTTAGTTCTTGACATTTTAACGGTTTCTGGAAATTAATTCCAATCACACATTAATCTACATTAGCAGGGCATGTGGATATACACAGTATGATAATTTAAGTATTACAATGTTTGATATGTTTATTTTAGAGCTATTGTAAAATAGTTCAATATATATAGATATAATAATCTTAATTTAACTCACTCTCTCGCTCTTTTTTCTTTCTTTCCTTCTTTCTTTCTTTCTTTCATTCTTTTCATTATGTTCGATTGAAACACATTAGTGTTATCGCATCCACGCACTCACTCCTCTCTCTATGTTCACCCTACTCTCACAAAACATAGATGACAGACCTCTGTACCCTGTTTGATTTGCTGACATTTTTTTTAAAAACTCAAATTATTATTTTTGCGGGATTAGAATAATTTTTGTTCTATAATTCCAAATAATGCAGTGCAAAAGCAATCTGAAAAAATGTATTTTGCAAAAAGAAAATTCCATTATATATTGAATGATATTGAATGATAGAGAAAGGAATTGGAGATTGAAATACAGTCTCGATAATTTGAGAAAATGAAAGTGAATGTAGATAAAAGGACGAGAGATTTATATATCTGTTGATATATTTATATATATATATTGCTTGTAATTATAGATCTAAATAATTACAAGCGAATATTATCGGTTATATAATTATTGACTATAAAGTTACCAAATAATCGATTCAGTAGAGAAATTGATACAGAATTTAATGATTCAAATATATATTGAATAAAAATCGAAAGAAGGTTGAAGTTAATGTGTCGCTATTATTGTGCGTTTCAAAGTAAACTAGAAGAACTACCCGGCGTTACCTGGGATTTAAAAAGTTGAAAATAAATCTCTTAGCTATATTCATGCAGAGAAAATAAAAAATATTTTTCTATATATTTGTTTTTTATCCTTTATTCTTCATATATTCTTTCTTCTAAATTGTTTATTATTATTTTCATTCTTTTTGAGTTTTTCACATCAGCGTCAGCTGATGGTATTTCACTGGAGTCTGAGTGACAATAAGTCTCCTCGGGTCTCCAGGACTCTTCTGAGTATTCTAGCCGACTGCAGCAGTGCAGTTGTTAGGATCGTCTCAATTCTTCCTCTGATTTCTAAATCCTCCAGTCTTTTTTCCAAGTTTATTGGGACCGTTCCAAGTGCACTAACTACAATTGGTATCACATACACTCTCATGTTCCACAGCTTTTTCAATTCTTTGGCAAGGTCCAGGTATTTATCCATCTTTTCATTTTCCTTCAGCTTCACCTTGTGATCTGCTGGGACCGCAAAATCCACCAGTTGACACATTTTCTTTTTTTGTTAATCAGCACTAGGTCTGGTCTCCTGGCTGGGATAGGGTGATTCGTCTTTATTTCGAAGTCCCAGAGAATTTTATGCGTTTCATTTTCAAGAATAGATTCTGGTTTATGAATATACCATTTTGTTGTATGGTCAAAGTTTAATTTTTTGCATAATAAGTTTATTATTATTATCATTTACTCTTTTTGAGTTTTCACATCAGCATTAGCTGATGGTCTTTCACTGGAGTCTGAGTGACAGCAAGTCTCCTCAGGTCTCCAGGACTCTTCTAAGTATTCTGGCAGATTGCAACAGTGCAGTGTTCTGGATGGTATCAATTCTTCCTCTGATTTCCAAACTTTCCAAACCCTTTTCCAATCCTTTTGGGACCGTTCCAAGTGCACCAACTACAATTGATATAACTTTGACTTTCATATTCCATAACTTTTTCAGTTCTCTGGCTAGGTCCAGGTATTTGTCCATTTTTTCATTTTCTTTTAGCTTCACCCTGTGATCTGCTGGAACTGCAAAATCCACCAGTTGACAAGTTATTTTTTTTTTTGTTAATCAATACTAGGTCTGGTCTTCATTATTATTATTCCTTTTGAGTTTTCACATCAGTGTTAGCTGATGGTCTTTCACTGGAGTCTGAGTGACAGCAAGTCTCCTCAGGTCTCCAGGACTCTTCTGAGTATTCTGGCAGATTGCAGCAGTGCAGTGTTCTGAATGGTTTCAATCCTTCCTCTGATATCCAAACTTTCCAAACCTTTTTCTAATCCTTTTGGGACTGTTCCAAGTGCACCAACTACAATTGGTATAACTTTCACTTTCATATTCCATAACTTTTTCAGTTCTCTGGCAAGGTCCAGATATTTGTCAATTTTTTCATTTTCCTTTAACTTCACCCTGTGATCCGCTGGCACTGCAAAATCCACCAGTTGACAAGTTCTTTCTTTTTTGTTAATCAACACTAGGTCTGGTCTTCTTGCTGGGATAAGGTGATCCGTTTTAATTTCAAAGTCCCAGAGAATTTTGTGCGTTTCGTTCTCAAGAACAGATTCTGGTTTATGCATATACCATTTTGTTGTGTGGTCAAAATTTAATTTCTTGCATAATTCCCAGTGGATCACCTTCCCAACCCAGTCGTGTCTAGTTTTGTATTCTCGTTGTGCTAGTTTGCTACATTCGCAGAGTATATGGTTAACAGTCTCATCTCTATTACCGCAAAGTCTACATTTACTATTTGTTGGGTCTTATCAATTTTCGCTTTGATGTAGTTTGTCCTTATGGCATTATTTTGTGCAGCAATTATAAGTGATTCTGTTTCTCTTTTGAGGTTTCCCTTTCTTAACCATGTCCAAGTCTTTCCATGTGCAACCTCATCTATTTGTCGTTTGAAGCGTCCATATAATTGTTTTTCTTCCCATTTTTGTAGTCTAGTCTTTGTCGTTTTTCTGTTTGTCCATCTGCCGTTTCTACTATTGTTGGCCGCCATAAGTAATTTGTCTTGTGTAATCTTCAAGTTGCTGGATTGTGGTTTCTACGCATTCCTCTATGTTGGCAAGACCTCTTCCCCCTTCCTTTCTTGACACATACAATCTATCTCTATCATCTCTAGGGTGGAGAGCCTTGTGCATGGTCATTAATTTTCTCGTCCTTTGGTCTATCTGAGTTCTTCTTTTGTCCATTTTAAGAATGGTCCTGAGTATCTTATAATGGGGACAGCCCAGGTATTAATTCCTTTGATAAGATTTCTGCTTTCGTTTCTAGAAGTTTTCTAGTTCTCCTCAGATATTCTTTTTTAACTTTTCCTTTCATTTCTGCTTGCATGATATTGTCCGCTTCTAAAATTCCTAAGTATTTGTAGCTTTCATTTTCTTCAAGAGATTTTATAGTTTCCTGATTTGGTAGTTGTATTCCATTCATTCGTTTTCTTTCACCTCTTTTTATTACAAGCATAGCACATTTTTCGATTCCAAATTCCATCCCTATATCCTGGCTATATATTCTAATAGTTTGTACTAGGCTCTCCAATTCTTTTTCATTTTTTGCAAAAATTTTAATGTCATCCATGTACATAAGGTGGTTGATCTTTTCTTGTGAATTATTATTATTATTATTATTATTATTATTATTATTATTATTATTATTATTATTGCATAATAAGTTCATTATTATTATTATTATTATTATTATTTGTTTTGTTTTTCTTTTATTTGACTTTATTTGCTTTTTAATATGTTTTATCCTTTATTAATCTTTTTAATTATTCATTAATTAATTCTTTAAATATATCATTGATTTATGCTTTTATTAAATTTTTATTTTGCTTATCTTATTGAAAATGAAGCGTAAAAGTTTTTTTTAACTCTTGGACAAAATTTGGATGTCGGTTTTATTGAACTTTGATCTATGCTCCACCTATTTTCCTTTATAAAAGGATGTGCGCTCAGTCGTTGACCAAATAGACATATAGGCACACAGACTCTTATATATATATATATATATATATATATATATAATATATATATATTCCTGTCATCTACAAAACATTCATCAATTTCTTCACCCCATAATCTATCCTGATGAAGGATTAAATAAACCGAAACGTTTAAACATCGATAAATAAATTCATCTTACTTTTGGAACACTTCGTTTTTCAAATTTCTTAAATATATATATATATATAATATATATAATATATATATATATAGAGAGAGAGAGAGAGAGAGAGAGAGAGAGAGAGAGAGAGGGGGGGGTGATTAATTGATTGATTTGTTTTATTTTTCTAATCATTTTTAATATATCATTGATTTATACCCTCATGATATCTTTATTTAGATTTTCTTATGGAAAATGAGGGGTGAAAAGTTTTTAATCCCTCCTTGGACAAAAATATAGTTTGGATTTTCTTAAACTCTGGTCTTTGCTTGTCTTTCACCAATTTTCTTTTATAAAAGGACGTGCACTCTGTTGTTGTACATACATGCATACAGACAGACAGACATACAAAATCTATTTGAAATTTAAAAATACACATAAAATCATAAAATATAGTTTTCTAAAATTATTCATCAATCTTTCTAATATATAATTAAAGATAAAATTTTTATTTGTTTACTGATCTATCTAATTAATTTAATATATTTTATTTTATTTTACTACTGAAAAAAAGCTAAATTCTTCTATTTGACCGTTTTTATTTTTAATTCAAGATAGTTACAATGTAACAATATTCACCGGAAGATTCAACCAGATAAGATTATATATATATATTAAAAAATTCAAATCCATTCTCAACAGATATTACAAAGGTAAGAGACAGATTTTATCTTCTCTAATAACTTATAGAATAATTATATTAACTTGATGCTTCAAAGGAGTCTAATAATAGATGAGAAAAACTTTCTATCAGGGACCCCACTCTCAAAAAGTGTTTGAGAAGTGTCCCTTGGAAAGGATTTTTCATTTATCCCCTTCATTTCATTTCATTCATTTTTATTTCATCCATTCATTCATTTTACCATTAATGTTTAACTATATATATATATATATATATATATATATATATATATATAGATAGAGATAGATAGATAGATAGATAATCTATAGTTATAATTGCAAATTTATAACAATATGCAAGTTAGTGAAATTTGACAGAATAGAACGACGTGAGCAAATTCTAAATTTCTAAAATGGGAGTGTAAAGAATGAAATGAATTTTGGTTTATTACTTTATTTTTTGTAACTTTCTCTGGTGAGAAGAACACGTCACAAATGAAGGCGTATTTCTTGATGACTAAATAAGAGGAATAGACTAAGAGAATAAGAAAAAGATCCCAGTTTTGTAACAATGATAATGCCAGATATTGAGAGAATTCGTTTTATTCACATGAATTCTAAATTGAATCTGATTGTATGGAAACAGGCGGATATAGATAGGAATACATGGAAGAAAAAACTATATCTATCCATCTACATACATAAATAAATATCTATCAATGTATATAATATATATATATATATATATATATATATATATATATATATATATATATATATATATATATATATAGGTCTATCTATGTATCTACTGTCTATATATATATATATAAACATCTATCTATATATCTATATATATTATTATTATTATTATTATTATTATTATTATTATTATTACTAGCAAATATATGCACCCTCTGGGTGCAAGTATTTAAGTTTTAATGTGATAAAATATCATTAAATTAGAAAGACTAAGAATGAAAAAGAAAAAAAGATTTGAAACAGAGGGTGCTATAATCGATAAATAGAACAACTGCAACTTACTCTTCCATCTTTCCCGTCTTTCATTACTAAATTTTCCTAATTTAACTATTTAGTTAAAATAAGAAGTAAAGAATAAAATTACAGTTATTTCTTCTTATAAATAAATTTCTTTTACGATTTATCCACGAAGTTTTTGCTTATATTCATTAAGATAAAACCATACAAATAGAAATCAATAATACGAAGCACATATTTATTAAAATAAAATTTTAAATATCAATATGCAAATTAGTCTTCTAGTTCAAACTGTAAACCGCTACTTTGTTGTATATATAAATACAATTGCATGTTGTTAGTATGGAGATACGGTCAACAGCATTAATAATGTAAAACAATTTTTATTAATAACTGAAGGTTTAAAAGAATGAAATCATGGAGAATTTGACGTCAATAATTAAGGGAATTGTGACATGAGTAGTGATATAGTTTCGGTTACAGACAGAAAAACACACAATCTCCATTATAATATGATTATTATTATTATTATTTTTAGAATTATACTAAAGCCGAGCGAATCAACTTTTGTCTCCTAAAGGCTGTTTTACTGTTTAGTTTAATCACACGAAAATTATAATAAATTATTTCTTACCTTTAGACTTGAGTCATGTTTGAAAATAAATGCATTTTAATTGGTTCTAATTAGTTCTAATTTGAAATTAAATAAAAAAAAACTGATCAGTCTCTTACTTTATATTCTGCCTATCACTTTCTTCTCCTCTGTGTATCTTTTGATTACCTCTTCGTTATATATGTTAGTTTCTCTCGAAGTGTAGAGAGAGAGAGATGGGAGAATTTGAAATATACATTTTATAAGGAGCAACGTGTAGTTTAAATTAGGTTAAACCTTCCATTTCTTAGAAATCTGACAAAATGATTTTAATGTTTTTTCGGTCGTATTTATTTTTTTAAATTCAATTCGCTTTGCAAACTCATTTTTCCCATATCTCAGTTATCTACCCAGAGCTGCATGGGTGACCAAACGGTCATGTTTTGTCTAATATATATATATATATATATATATATATATAATATATATATATATATATACATATATGTGTGTGTGTGTGTGTGTGTGTGTGTGTGAATCAATAGTTGTTTGCTAAAGGTTTGCGTCCTATTTAGATTAATGACACAAAATTCATATCAAAATATTCCTCATTTCTAGGATTGAGTTATGTTTGAAAAAATCCATTTTAATTGGTTCTAATTAGTCGTAATTTTCAATTAAGTCAAAAACTGTCCCGTCTCTTACTCCACATTTTGCCTCTCACTTCCCCTCTCTCTGTGGATATCTTGATTACCTCCTCGTTATATATGTTAGTTTCTTTGTGAGTTTAAAGAGAGTGATTAGATGTTGTGAAATATATTTGTGTGTTAAGTTTCAGAAGCAGCTAGACCGTAACATAAAATTCCAAAAGTCAGGTCATTTGAATTAAAATTAGGTCAAACATTTCCTTTCTTAGAAATCTTATAAAATGATTTTAATGTTTTTTTTTGTTTTTTCTTCAGTCGTATTTTTTTTTAATTTAATTCGCTTTGCAAACTTACTAATCACAATCATTTACCCAGACCTCAATGTGTGACCCAACGGGCCACGATTTTTTAGCATATATATTTATGTGTGTGTGTGTGTGTGTGTGTGTGTGTATCATGTAGTTATTTATATGCATATATATTATGTAGATATCTTTATATATAAATATATATATTATGTAGATATTTATATTTACGCCAAGTAAATAACGGATAATAACCTTTTATCACACATTCAACATATACTGAACATCTTTTATCTTTTACTCATACAAATTTTCAATGTTCTGAAGAAGGTTTTAATTTAAAACAAAAAGGAAATACTTGAGTATCGACATAAAGAGTTTCCATTGTTCATGACATCCTGTATTTGTTTTCTTTAAAAATGTTCTCCACATACTGTCAGATTAATTTCCCCATCGTACCCCCATATTTATATACATAATAATCTTCATATAATGACTGCTATTCACACAGTAGCATTGCAACCAACAAAGCCTCTGACTCTGGGTTCAAGCATGGTTTCGGGGCCGAAGTATCATTACCACTAACCCAGAACGCCCCAGAAGTATCTCACGATACCACCAGATTTTGTCGGTTTGATGTCACATTGTAGGATTGCCGGATCCACGCTGATGCGGTTAGAGCTTTATCCTGGATCTTTTTTACGTATTTCCTCTTGTCTGATGGAGAAAGTCCAAGTTTAGTAAAAAAAATTCCAAGGTTGAGTTGGCAATAAATCCCCGGCATCCGACTTCGATTGGGAATACATTCGTTATCCATCCATTTCTGAGGCATTGTTCTCGTAGATCTTCATATTTTTCCAACTTACGCTGATGTGCCCAGTCAAGATTTTCCTCGAAAGGAACTGTTAATTCGACGATGAAAACTTTTTTTTTATTAATAGACTAGATGAAAATATCAGGACACACCGCCGTTAACGTTATTTCAGTTGGAAATACGAGTTGTTGTTCTAAATCACATACAATGCGCCAGCCCGTGCAGCCATCAAACAGTGACGAAACGTGCCTATTTTTACACGAATTTTTTTAAATATTTCCTATCTACATACACTTATCTCTCTCTCTCTCTCTCTCTCTCAATCTCTCTCTATATATATATATATATATATATATATGTGTGTGTGTGTGTGTGTGTGTACATATATTTATATCTATATTTATCTATATATATCAATCTATAACTATATATACACATATATGTGTGTAAATGAATATATATATATATATATATATACAAATATGTTCATCTATCTATAAATATATATATATATAAATATTTATATCTATCTATCTATCTATAAGTATATAATATCTATCTATCTATCTATCTATCTATCTCTCTCTCTCTCTCTCTCTCTCTCTCTCTCTCTCTCTCTCTCTCTCTCTCTCTCTATCTCCTCTCTCTCTCTCTCTCTCTCTCTCTCTCTCTCTCTCTCTCTATCTATCTATCTATCTATCTTTCTATCTCTATCTATCTATCTATCTATCTCTCTCCTTCCCTCTCTCTCTCTCTCTCTCTCTCTCTCTCTCTCTCTCTCTCTCTCTCTATCTATCTATCTATCTATCTATCTCTATCTCTATCTATCTATCTATCTATATAATTCTACAGAAACAGCCAGATATAGATAAGACATGACAGTAGTTAAACATGTAAGGAAAAGTATCACGTTTGCTTTTTAAAATTCTAATTCTTCCCAACAATCGCCAATGGCGATATAAAATGTAAGATTTATTAATGGAAATACAAGAAAAAATGTAGTTACACGCATGGACATGAGTAGATGTTGAATAATGGCTTTAATAATGGCTGCAAGTGTTGATTTTTATAACAATATTAATGAGATGTATTGTCTGAATTCGTTAATTTGACTTCATATCTTTTTACATAGGATAGAGTAGAGATAGAAACTCATACACTCATACATCTCTAGATTCTTATTCACCGCGTCATAAAGGTGTGCCATAAAGTAATATTATATAAAGATATATATATATATATATATATATATATATATATATATATAATATAATATAATATAATATAATATAAAATATAATAATATAATATAATATAATATAATATAATATAATATAATATAATAATAGTGTATCGGAAAACATTGTTATTTTAGTACAGACGATGTTTACTTAGTGCCGTGTCTGTGCCAGACTCAGACAAGCTTAGTAATGCTTGGATATTTGTATGGATTTTCAGAAAAATATGTTTCTCTGGGTTCGAGCTCAGGTTAAAGGCAAAATTTTGAACGATCAAGACAATTGGTCATTCCCTGTTTGAAAAAACTGTCATAACACAATATTCCAATCTCAAACTGCCACATGTCTGACCTTTATTAAGGCAAATTTAGTAAATGTGTCTTTCTATTTATCTCTCCCCCCTCTCTCTCTCTCTATATATATATATATATATATGTGTGTGTGTGTGTGTGTGTGTACATATATTTATATCTATATTTATCTATATATATCAATCTATAACTATATATACACATATATGTGTGTAAATGAATATATATATATATATATATATATGTATACAAATTTGTTCATCTATCTATAAATATATCTTATTATAATGGAGATTGTGAGTTTTTCTGTCTGTAACCGAAACTATATTCCTACTCAAGTCACAATTCTCTTAGTTATTTACATCACATTCTCCATGATTTTATTTTTATCTAAATCTCAATTATTAATAAAATTGTCTTACATTATTAATACTGTTAACTATGTCTACGTACTGATAACATGCAATTATATTTATATATACAACAAAATAGCGTTTACAGTGTGAAAGGGAAGGCTAATTTGCATATTAATATTAAAAAAATCGAATTTAATAAATATGTGCTTAGTATTATTGATTTCTAACTGTTTGGTTTTATTTTAATGAATATAAGCAAAAATCTCATCAATGAATCTTAAATGAAATCCATTAACAAGATAAAATAACTGTCATTTTATTCTTTACTTCCTCTTATAACTAAATACTTAAATTAGAAAAAATAACAATGAAAGACGAGAGTGATGAAAGAGTAAGTTTCAGTTGTTCCATTTTTTATTATACTCCTTCTGTTTCAAATCTTTTATTATACTCCCTCTGTTTCAAATCTTTTTATCTGTATTCTTATTTAGTTTCATTAGCCTTTCTAATTTAATACAATATTTTATTACATTAAAACTTAAATACTTGCACCCGGAGGGTGCATATATTTGCTAGTATATATAAATATCTATATCTATCTATCTATATATATATATATATATATATATATATATATATATATATATATATACCTGCTGTCTATATCTATCTATCTCTACATCTATCTCTTTCTCTTTCTCCTCCCCTCTCTCTCTCTCTCTCTCTCTCTATATATATATATATATATATATATATATATATATATAATATATATAAAGTCATGCACAGACATCGTGTTTCGACGTTTCACGTTGCATTAGTGTGGTTAGACACAGCAACTGCCTCTGTTTAGCGTCCGAGTGTCGCTTTAGCTTTTCCGTTGATGTGGTATTAATAATTTACCCAAGATTGCTCAATATTTCATGAAAATAGAGCTACGATAATTGTGGAAAAAATTATGGGTCTACCACGATTTTGATCTCTATGATCTCGTCAGGACTCTGTATTTCATATTCATTTCCACGTAAACTACAGCAGAAACAGGAACCCCAATAACATAGCTTGATAGAACAAATTTTCAACCACAAAACACCACAATTAGTCTACATAGTCACCACCACTGTCTTTGTATTTTTTTACCAGCGATAAATAAGAGCTTGTATGCTACGCTGGTAAAAATAAAATCTGTACTAACAAAGATGAGACACTCTTACAAATCACCGATGGTGGCTTGTTGTCAGGATAAATATTGTCCACATAAATAAAGTCTTCGGGGTGCCTAAAGTCGGTATCAGCCAGATAATGAAGAAGTCTATCCCCTTTTCACTAGCGTTAGACTAAAGAGATTATTTTTGTGTCTAAGACGGGGCGTCACACCAACCACCAGCTCCTTACTCTACAGCACAAATCCCTGTCTTCTTTATACGCTGAGTTGACGAGGGCCGGTATCGAAACAGGAACCTTGTGGTTCCTAGGTGGACGCTCTATATTTTTAACTTAATATTTGAAAACGAGTGTTTATGTAAACCTAGCTTTACATTTTTATTTTTTACAACCCGAGTAAAATTTGGTAAGGTCTGGTTTCTGTGTAGACGTAACCTATGCAAGGTAAATTACAACTTAGGTCAAACACTTTCCTTTTACAGGGCACATATCCGTGTTCCGACAGTTGCAATTTTTGGTCCGCTCTTTTCCTTATTTCTATCATTTGTGTGGTAGTCCAGCTTTTATCAACCCAATTCGCATCGATGAATTGATCGATACGTTTTTAATTTCGTGGATTGACAACTGTATTGAACACGGGCTTGTCACTGGCATTGTTGTCAACTCTGCTGAAACGCATTACCTACGCCTAACTAGGCTCACGTCCACTGTTTGGTCTCCGTGAAAGTTTAGCATGCGTCGATGAATATCAGTAAGTAGAAATTTGGATTAAATCAATTACACACACTGCCATTTAGTTGCAATCTGTAACAATAAGAATAAAATCCAAAAAGAATTATTAGCGAGACGGTTCAACTCCACTGGCACACCACCAGCATCTGCGTCTAACGTTTTTGGTTGATTGGTTGGTTGGTTGGTTGGTTGGTTGGTTGGATTTATGGCATGTCAACCCTTGTTGGGCTATTTTATGCTGAAAACGTTTTTGTTTTATTCATTCTTGATGGGTATTCAATTTTTAAGCATATTGTAGCAGGATGACTTGTGTGAGCTAGAACTGCTAATGGAAGGAGGAGGAATAAATAAAAAAGGCTTAAAAAATAGTGATGACCCAAAAGAGGAGAGCGATGGTTTTGACCGTAGCGTGACCCCGAACGAAGAATTGAGGGGCAAGCGGAAGTCGGATGTTGACCGGAAGTCACGTGGTGACGTGGGGGAAGGAAGAAAGGGTTCGTCCTCTTTTTTGCCGGGTCCGTCGTAGGGCACAGACCTGATTAGAGCCCAGGAATTTAGTAGTGTTCTCTCTCTCTCGTTCTCTCTGCCTCCCCTCCTCCCTGGTAGAAGCCACTAGACGAGCACGTTAATAAAGGCTGGGAGTTGTGACGACATGTTTCTCGGGTTATGATTTTTTATCGGAGTTTTAGTACCAAGAAAGAAAAAAGGACTACGGTGCATGTATCGTTTTAGTACCGTGAGTATTACAACGTAACAATATTTTTTTAAACTCATTTTTTTCTCTGAATTTTTTAGATGAGACTTGATAATTTGTATTATTTGGATTATTGTCCTCATCTTTATTGTTATCTGTAAAACGTTTCGGCCGATGTGCTCTCCGGCCTTCTTTTGGTATTTCTTGTCGGATCGGGAACCTTCTCGAACTCGGGAACCTTCTCTTCGAACTCGGGAACCTTCTTGTCGTAATCGGGAACCTACACGGAACTTTGAATCGAACCCTTTATTCAATCCACGATCATAGCGGAATGAGAACAGTATACCCCCGTGGATTGAATAAACGGTTGGGTTCAAAGTTCCGTGAAGGCTCCCGATTACGACAAGATTCCCGAGGCCAGTTAGATTTACCGCAAAACAGCGCATATTGCATTTAAAATCCCGCAATGTGTGTTATGTATCACTAAGAAATAAAAGTTTACATAGTATATAGTAAGTGAAATAAAATGGAACTTAATCCGACAGTGTGAATTTGATAGATTGAAAAAAAAACAAAAAAACAAAAGATGTTTACAAATGCATGGGATCATCAGGAGAGAATGTGCAAACCGTTTCGGGGCCTTCCTCTCAACGGTTTTAAAAAGCAACATCGCCCCCCCCCCTCACAGCGATTCGTGTTATCCAGTACTCCTTTTATCTTATACCAGCAAGTGCCATAAAGGTTGAAACCTTTTTGTACCTTTTTGAATATTTTTTTTTATCTTCAATTGTTGTTCTCGTCTTCTTTTATCCGAATTTACTTGCTTTTAACCTGGGAATTATATGAGTCCCGCGAAACGTGATACCTTTACCGCCAAAGTATTCATTCTGGCTGGCAATTCCTTCCTTTAGGGAAATTTGTAAGTACCCACCCCCAGACCAAGGTGCCATTTATTAACTAATTATAAACCATTAAATTTGGGTGAAGGAACGTGGAATAATGGTTAGATACATAGGAAATGAACGTCAAATACTGGACAGGGTTATTTACATTTCACATAGCACTTATACTACAACAACTCTCCCGATGTTGCTTTTTAAAACCGTTGAGAGGAAGGCCTAAAAACGGTTGCACATTCTCTCCTGATGATCCCATGCATTTGTAAACATCTTTTGTTTTTGTTTTTTTTTTGGGGGGGTTCAATATATCAAATTCACATAGTATATAGTGTGCATATTTTTTTTTAAGAAAACGTACATAGTCGATAAGGTTTTAGAAATCATAAAAACAGAATTACACAGGGAAAATAGTGACGACATTTTTGTACTATAACTTGAATAAAATACTTGTAATGTGTGAGAGAGAGAGAGGGGAAAGAGAGGGAGAGAGAGAGTTCTGTTGGGACCAAATGTAAGCAGGCGAATATTGACGAGAAAGTTCGCTTTAAATAAGTAGATTTTTTAGAACAAAGATTTTCTATAAATATCTTAACAAAATAAGCAAAGGGAAAGAATATGATTGAAGACTGGAATGTTACAGTTAAATGCCGGTTAGAGATATCAGGCAATAGACTAAAAGAAAATTGAGACGACAGCTTTTTGCAACATTATTAAGCAGTACCAATGAAGTTCTCCAGAAATTGCTACGCTGAGAACTGGCGCAAACAGAAAACACACAGCAAGCTCCACAACTCGTATACATATACTATATATATATAATTATATATATATATATATATATATATATACATACAACATATATAATAATATTATATATATATATATATATATATATATATATATATATATCAAGAAAGGGAAGACTGTTGTTGCATTCAAATTCACATGTGAAAGTCAACGCTGGAGTTGGTTTATCACATGGAAGAAACGTCTGCTTTCTGATCTGGAGGATATATATATATATATATATATATATATATATATATATATATATATATATATATATTCTCCCTCCAGCTATAGGTTAAATAGTAGGGCAGACTGGGCTCTTCAGCCTTGGGTAGGTAACCAGTCTAGGAGAGGGATAATCCTGAATTCAAAATTCCTGAGGTCGGTCGTTGATTGCGTTTGTGGCAACCTTTAATGCACCAATTCTTTCAGATCGACTGTGCCAAAAAGTGTGGATGGTCCAACACAAGCCTTCACCACTATAAACAAATCCCTGTGTGGGTGTTCATTGTGTGTGTGAACCCTCATACGTCGATAATCGACGGGAGAGTCCATTATATATATAAGAAAGTGGAGGCGCGTGATGTAAGAGTTAAAGTCGTAGTAAATGGACTAGTCAACCCGAGTTCAAATCCTGGACGAGGCTGTTTATATTTGACAGCATTAATCCTATTACTCTTCCTCCAGATATGAATAAATAGTAGGGTGGACAGAGCACTTTAACCTTGGTTAGGTAACCAGTCTTGGAGAAAGAAAAATCAGAATTCAAACCTGTTAATCTCCGCTTAAGAAATTGACCTTGTGTCACATCCTACTCGTGCGAAGGAGTTGGTATATATATATATATATATATATATATATATATATATATATATATATATATATATATCCTACATAGGGATATATCAAACTACATACTTGTTTTAGGGTAGTAAACCCCGAAAACAAATTCGGAGCCGGAGTCCCTAAGATGGAGTAACGCTGAATTTCAGTGCTACACAGAAACTCCTCTGACACTGCCGTTGCCAAACTGCATTGGTTTCTTACCTTTCCTTTGGACCACAGCGGCAGTGTGGAGAGGGCAGATCTGCTGCTAAGGCAACAGCACATCCTCCATATCAACCCATCCAGTCTACGTATCAAAAAAACAAAAAACTTTTGGACACTACGCCATCGTCTTTCGCAGACGGAAGGATGCCAACAACATCTTACTTACGCTAAAAGTGTCCGATTTTTTTCCTAACATACAAATAATGTTAGCGGCTAGCTGTGGTTCCCATATATATATTTATCAACCCCTCCGCACGAGCAGGATGTGACACAAAACCAATTTCTTAAGCGGAGTTTAACAGGTTTGAATTCAGAGTTTTCCTTCTCCTATACTGGTTACCTAGCCATAGTTAAAAGCCCAGTCTGCCCTGCTATTTGCTTATATCTGGAAGGAGAATTGGATTCATACACTTCCCAAGGGTATTAGCGCTATGTGAAATGCAAACAGGTTCCATTATGTATGTCTGTCTGTATATATGCCTGTTTGTTTGTACAAATACCGAGTAAACGTCTTTTTATAAAGGAAAATTGGTGGAGACCAGCAAAGACCAAAGTTTAAGAAAATCTACTCCCTATTTTTGCTTGAGACGGGGTTTTAAAAATATTTAACCCTTCATTTTCGCTAAGAAAAGATAAATAAAAGTGTAATAAGTGTATCAACCAATGATACATTGAAATATTAATTCAAAAATTATTCAGAAATTGAAAAATTAAACGTAGAACAAACATAATAAATGGCAAATAATGGACAAATAAAAAAATACAAACAAGAAGAATAATGAAAATAACATAAAACCAAGAATATATCAAGTGTAAAAGATGATAAAAGAAATATATAGTAAAATAATGTTTATTAATCTATATATATATAGATATAGATAAAAGATTTATCTTAAAATGTTTAAGGTAGCTCTGCTAGTATAATATAAATTACATTTTATAATCTGGTTTATGACAACTTGTGTAACGCTATTATAATTTTCATAAAAGCAAATGCTGTTAAATTATTTTGCGTATTTGGGTGTTCATGTTACGTCATCTGGTTTAAATCGCCTCTACAATATGGAACACTCTAAAACATACTCAAAATAAAAAGTGTATATACATAGTGTACGTGTTGTATACCCACTTTATTACTTCTTTACTTACTCTATTCTTCTGGCCGTCTTTGGAATCTTATAATATCTCGTCTTGGTCTGGAATCTTCTAAGGTCTGGATTTTCTTTTGCTATGTTCTTGCTGGCTGATCGTCCTGGATTCATTTCTTAGTCTTGTTACCAAGACATTCATCAACCACAAGAACATATTAATTATACAACTTTTATTGTAACTAAATATCTGACTAACATAGCGCGCGTGAGTTCCAGTTTAGGCAGGACCTAAAATGGCCGACTTCTCTGCCTGACGTCTAACTGAAAACTGGGGACTCAAAAAGGTCCAACGTGACTTCACGTATTTTGGCGGGCTTCTGTAATTTTCCATGGAAGGACCCGGCTATGGTATGAAAAAGGTCATCCCCTCAGAATTACAGAGGATTGACAATAATCTTATACAACCGCAGAGATTATGTAACATACGGAGTGTGGATGTATATAGCTGTAAGTGGATAGAGATACAAGGGTCATTCAGTTAATTAGGTGAATATTGCCCAAGGGGTTTCCAATAAGACAGTTGCACCTTTTTCAAGGAAATTAATAGTACTGGGCATTTTCATTCCCAGAAGTCTATTAGCATGATCTGCTTTGCAGACCGCTGCCCCCGGGCCTTTTTCTTTACCGGATAGTCAATGTATTTCCACTCCATTAACTGTCTTTTTGGCTCAGCTTCGTAGTGATATACTAATCGTTACATTTTTTTACTAAAACATGCTTCTTCGTACACATCACATATTCTTCTGTAAATTTCACATAGTTTGCACTTCTCAGTCACCAAAGATCTGATGAAAGAGTTCTGTTCAAGCCTCAAGCAATCTGTTTGATTTGCCGGTATTTTGAATAACATCAAAATAAGTATTTTTACGAGATTAAAATAATTTTTATTATAAACCAATTCCAAACAATGCAGAGTTTACATTTATGGAAAAAATCTGAAAATAGATGTAGTTTGCTTCTTTTTTTTTATTGAATGACTATCGCATATTGGAGAGAGAAATTCAGTCTCGATAAATAGAGAGAGAGTGAATGTATGGGCATGAGCGAGGGATTTATATATCAACTTAAGTACAAACACATATTATCGGACATTTAGTCATTAACCAATTATAAAAGATCTAATGAACAATTCAGCAAATAAATCGAACAGAATGTAATTATGAATTTTTGTTAAAAGTTCTAAATTAACATATATATATATATATATATATATATATATATATATATATATGTATTTGATACTTTCTTATACATTTTTATACATATTTACATCAAACTCTTTTGAGTTTTCTTTGTGGATTATAATGCTTCTGATTTAATAAAATAAAATAAAATTTATTTTATTTTATTTTCAAAACAGAATATGCATTTTCAAAATTTAAATATAAAAAAAAGATATAAAAAATAAAAAAAATTTTTTAAATTCCGGCTCCGAACTATTTTACTCACACCGTCTTTCTATCATACACATCTCGCTCTTGATGAAGACCACTTCAATAAAGGGTCGAAACAGATTTCTGTCAGCGAATTATAACATCATGTGTTTGTTTTTTCTAAAATATTTATTTCATACTGTCGGATTCATTTCCATTCACTTTTTCATATATATATATATATATATATATATATATATATATATATATATATATATATATCTTTTTTCCTTTATTTATTGAATGATCCTCGTGGATATACAGTAGTATTTAGAGTTGTCCGAGTTACCAACTGTCACTCGGTCGACTTTTTCATTTGTGTTGACAGGTAAAATTTGAGGAACGACGGAGCTTCAGATACGCTTATGTTAATAAGTTCACTAAAAAACAATAAAGCTACTAAAGGAAAATATTATTTATTAAAAAAATAAACATTAAAACCTATTACAGCACATAATTCATTACATTCTATTTTATTATATTTTTATACAATACTGTGCTATTTTTCTTATTTAAAAAAAACACAAAGTAGAGTATTGAGGGGGTGTTTCAATTTATTTCAATGAGGAATATTGATTTAATATAGGAGGAAACTCTTATCTCAAGGTAACACTGGATTTGATAATTTATATCTGTTGTATGGTCGAGGTGGAAAATGATACACAGAAGAATGGTGTGCTTAATACAGCATCCGGTGTCAGCGTATACATACAAAACACAGAACAAATAAGTACAAACAATTAACAAGACAAAACTTACACTAAATAGAGGAGGGTCAAATGCGGTATAGCCAAACGCAGTAAAGTCAGTCTGAATATTATTCAGCTTGTTCCCCACTTTAATCGTAGGCTATTTTAAGGTTATGAGCCAGTCCATCTTGTATAGTGTTGAAGGGGTGCTAGTTACTCTACAATAATTACAAAATTGAAATATTAAAGCGAACGAAAAAGAAAGAAAATGAGGTACCTCGTTCCGGTGAAAGAAAACGTTTGTAAATGTTCTGAACGAAAATGTGGTATTTAAATAATCGGTCTCTATTAAAAGAGTTGAATGGTTTCACGCTTGAAGTGTTCGAACGGTTAATCATCAATCACTTCCGTTGAGTTATTGATCGAATATCTGACCTGCATGGGTCATTTGCATCCGGCGGGAATGTGCGAATATAACTTATTATCTATCTCATTTTGCACATTTTGGGGTGTGTAGGGGTGGCGATCGTTGGGGTCGTAATAGTGTGTATTCACTAAGAAAATTAACAATGTATTTACGTATGTATAAATACACACACATACACACATATAAACCTATATACATACATACACACACACACACACACACATATATATATATATATATATATATATATACGTGTGTGTGTGTGTATGTGTGTTTATACATGTTCATACATACATAAATACATTCTTAGTAAATACATTCCATCACCACCTCAACCGTCGCCACCATATATATATATATATATATATATATATATATATATATATATATAAAGAGAGGGAGGGGGAGGGAGAGGGGGAGAGAGAAAACGTGTATAAAATCAATTTTTAAAAATACCTGTTTAAATCGTTTAAAACCGAACGATCGTCACAAACTTTTCTGTATATTTCAAGATATTGAGCACGATAAAAAACAATATTGTATTTATGTATTTATTTTATCCTACATGGCAAATATTATATATATATATGTATATATATATATATATATATATATATATATATATATATATATATATATATATTGTGAAGGTCGATGTGACATGTTAGTCATCGACTGAGAAACCACTCCTGTCTACGCGTTCTAACAATGAAAATTTGGTGACTGATTTTCAAGTTTTATTCTGCTTACTTGTTAAGGCACAGTTTAATTTATGAATCAGTTCATCCACCTTGCTTCTAGACAAGAAGATCAAGTTTTTCTTCTCCCAGACCGTTTTAAGAGCCCAATATACCCCACTATTTTACCCATAGCTGGAGGGAGAATAGTTGGATTCATCACTTTCCTAAGTGTATTAGCGTTATGTGAAATTCAAACAGCCTAGTCCTAAATTTGAACTCGGATCGCTGTGTCTATTTCCTACGACTATAGCCATTGCACCACGAGCATCTCCATAAACAAAGACACCTACATACCGTATATTTATCATAAACTGGATAACTGTCAAGAAAGTTAACTTTATCTAAAAGTGGTTTGTTCTCGTTATTCATAAAAACCTTTTTGTTAGTACTGATCAAGAGGTAGATACGTAGCTACGAGTGGAAGCAATTTCCATAGGATGACCGGCGTTGGAACTTAAGGAAACGTTCATGGGGTGGGTGTGTTTACCCATCCCCTCTGCTCGAGTTGGATGCGTCACAAGGTTAATTTCTAAGCGGAGTTGAACAGGTTTAAAGAGATTTCCTTTAAAACTAGGTTTCAGAGATTTTATTTTCCTATACCTGTTGCCATACCAAGCCCAGTCTGCCCTACTAATTATCCATTGAACTCAATTATTGGCAACCTTCCGTCTATTAAAGACGATGGCATTGAGTCCACTTTTTTCCTTTCTTTTTTATCTTCAGCTACGTGAGTGGCTGAACAGACCAATTTTTGAATGGCTGTCTCTGTTACAGTAATTGCAAATAAAAGGTGATGCTTTCTGGAGATGCTTTCTGGAGATGCCTCTCCTTCCTTTTAACTCTCTTTTCTGCGGTGATTTCTTTCCTCTCTTTTTCACTCCTTTTCGTCCCTTGTTTGATGAGGAGGCGCCAGGTCGTACGGTCTTTTGCACAAGCCTCCCATGTGTTTATGTCGACGTGGCATGTCTTCATGTCTCCCTTGCAGACATCTTTAAAGCGTAGGTGTGGTCTCCCTACCGGTCGAGTGTCCTCTGCTAGTTCACCATACAGTAGGTCTTTGGTAATGCGGAATTACGTTATGTCTATTTCCTACAACGCTAACTGTTGAGTTCATGGGATGTAGTAGTCTTACACAACAGTTATCATTGGGAGTATAGTAATTTAATAAGCAAAATTTCCCGCTCTTTGTCGAGCTTGTCACGTGATCTAAGGGGGGTAATTCCATGTCAGATCATCCAGAAAAAAGTTTTAAAATTGTCATTAATGTAGTACCACATTGGGATATTGATCTTGCTATGAAAAAATCAGAAATCATTAATAACTTAAAACTGATTAACTTTAAGCTTTTATAAACCAATTTTTAGGGGTAGGGAAGCTCTAGAACTCATTTTACAGACAAAAATTATTACAAAAAGTCGCCATTTTCCGCGAACCCCCTTCAAATTTGGAGGGCTAAAATCCGACATAACTCCGCCAATTTTTGGAATTGGAAGCTCAAATTTTGGGGAGTGTCTAACTTTAACATAATTCACAACTGTACAAAATTTCAGAAAAATTGAATGGGGTGGGTGACATGACCTGGATGATTTGACATGGAATTACTCAAGGCTCAAATAATTGAAGCACACGTTGCAGATCGAAGTTGCTACACCAGCGAATTGGTTTCTCGATCGGTATGGTCGTTTGCTAAGCTCAACTTAGTTGAGGCACAAGTTCAGAATAATAGAGCATCGGCTGTGACTTGCATTTACTAGTAATTGTCTTCTAAACTAGTTCGCTTACATTGTTCCACATGAAGAGCCCGCCTCGATACGGATGCATCGTCTACATCAAATAGGTTGAGTAGCAGATGCAAGAATTTTGTTGTTCTTGTGGCAGTGGAACATGGAAAATCCGAGAGAAAATCAATTATTGTAAGTACACATTTACCGACCCCTCAGTACGAGCAGGATGTGACACAAGGTCATTTTTAGGCGGAGTTTAACAGGTTTTAATTCAGATTTTTCCTTCTCTTAGACTGGTTGCCTAACCAAGGTTAAAGAGCCCATTCGGCCCAGCTATTTACCCATAGCTGAAGGGAGAACAGATCGGTGCATACCTTTCCCAGGGGTATTAGCGCTATTTGAAATGTAGACAGCCTCGTCTGGGATTTGAACTCTGGTCGACGATTCATTTCCTACGACTCTAGCCATTACACCACGCGCCTCCATTTACTTACTATTGTAAGTATTGGGTAGTAAAGAGAGAGTCTCCGTGGCGTAGTGGCTAACGTACTAGACTGTGGCTTCGTAGTTCGAACCCAAGTCGCTCTATTACGTTTACTTTCGGATTAATATCCTTCGGAAAGGTATGAACCCGCTCACTTCACCCCTTGTTATGGGTTAAATAATACCACTAATGTTCTTCTACAAGGATGGTTTTGGCATTAATTAACATACAAAGTTTGATATGCCATTAAACAAAGAAACTAAATCCATCCGATATGAAGAATGAGGGTCGTAGCGAAACTGTATTATGTTGAGTCATAATTTGACGATAATCCAAAATCGAAATATATCGGATCAAAAGTTTAATAAAATTATCAGATTAGAAGTGAATCAACAATCCGAATAAACATGCAAAATGGTCAGCTATAAAGTTCAAATAATGGATAAACAAAAGTCCAAAGATTTGAATGGATTAGGACATAAAAAGGAGGCGATGGTCATGTAATTGTTATCGTTGGAAATGGACACGGCGATCCGAGTTCAAAATCTGGACAAGGCTGATTGCATTTAACATAGCACTGATACCCTTGGGAAAAGTATCTATCAAACTATTCTCCCTCCTGTTATGATTAGATAGCAGGTCAGACTAGGTTATTCAACCTTGGTATGGCATGCACGACATACTTGTCCAGCGCAACCTGAGATGGACTGGACACTTAAACAGACTCGGGGATGACAGACTGCCAAAACAGATTCTGTACTCTCAACTGAGAGAGGGATCACGTGGAATCAGTTGACCAAAGCTCAGGTACAAAGACAACATCAAAAGAAACCTGGAGGACTTGAACATCCCAATAGGCAGTTGGCAAGACGCAACCAGAGATCGAATTAATTGGAGGAAAATGATTCGCGTGGGTGTCATTATCGGATACGATGAACAGCAAGTTATAATGGCAACCGGTCTAGGATAAGGAAAACTCTGAATTAAAACCCGTTAAACTCCGCTTAAAAATGATCAGCTACAAGGTTCAGATGGTTGATAAGCAAAAGTCCAAAGATAGATTTGAACAGATTAGAATGAAAAAGGAGACGCTTGTAATGTAAAACTCTTGGAAAAGGCATGACCCCCCCCCCTCACATATATCATTCTTTGGTATAAAATAATCCACAAAGGTTGATAATGCCATTGTTATATATCCCTTTACTCGGGTATATAATGGACGAGAGAGAGAGAGACGAGGTATGAGGAGATGATGAAGAGTTTTTACTTGTTTTCTCTGTCTACTTTGTCGGCCGCCGTCTTCTCTGGTGGACTGATCCTGTGGGATGCTTTCTTCTTTCTTGTTCGGGCTGGTCATCTCTTGTTTTAATGAATTAACAAGGCGTTGTTTTTTTTTTCTTTCTTTTATCTTTTATTAAACAACCCCAGCCCAGGATTCAACCGCGTGATGAGAAACGTAATATCGGTGAGACAGACTTTTGTGTCCGCTCACTCTGAATTTCTGGCCGCAACTAAACTAAAACTTCTGTCTCACGCCTCTACTGATGGAAGTTTAAGTAAAGTTCCTTACCTCCCAATAACGCTAACGGTGACGGTCAAGGTAATTTCCCACTCAACCCCAGTTATTTTGAATCTAACGACTCTGATTCAAAATTTCTAGCTATAGTACGTATATGATTCATAAGCTACCTATGAATTATGTAAGACCATTAAATTTGTTGTTCCATTGGTTGTATTCGTTTAACAAGATTCCCTTCTGACTCTTTGACAGTTGAATTGATTCGGTATGAAGTTCTGTCCCTATTTACGTATATGAAAAAGGGAGATTATGTGCTCCAACCAAATGCAGCAGCTACGTTATTTCCGGATGACAGAGTCCATTATGGCTGACGGCGAATAAATACGTCAAGGATCGCATTCTGTTTTCCAGGACGGTACTTTAATATGTAACTAAATGCTGCCTGTTCCAGCTTCAATTCTTGGGTCGTTGCGTTCTTTATCTTTTGTGCGATTTTTACTGTCAAGCATAAAGGCCAGTGAACTCTATCAGTAAGCAGGAGAAAATGGCGCCAAGCCAGGTAGCGGTTCCATTTACACATTGCCTTAATAATGACAATCGCTTCTTTCTCTACAATATGGTAATGCAAAGCACGTCATCCTACTAAGTTAAAGACAGCAGAAATATTCACATATTCACGTCATATTGGGCATTCAGCAAAGATCGAACTCAATATTCAGTAATAATGGATCTGCGAGACTAGTTTTTATTGAATATTTTAATAGTGTTATAGGTTATATATATATTTACCAACTCCTCCGCATGAGCAGGATGTGACACAAGGTCAATTTCTTAAGCGGAGTTCAACAGGTTTGAATTCAGTTTACCTTCTCCTAGACCGGTTGCCTAACCAAGGTTAAAGAGCCCAGTCTGCCCTACTATTTATCCATAGCTGGAAGGAGAGTAGGATTCATACCTTTCCCAAGGGTATTAGCGCTAAGTGAAAGGCAAAAATGTTATAGGTGATATAACCTATGGAAAATAATGGAATGCGCCGACGGCTACTATAAGTAATAGGAACAATTGTGGCTTGACGAAGCAAATGCGAGTCAGCTCGTAACTATATTGGTAGGACGCAATCTCCACTTTCTTTGCTGTAAATTTCTACTCTTTTGTTCAATACATTTGTCTACGTTGTTACCAAGTCGTTTGTCTTATTTTGACCCCTTAAAACCCCACAACAAATAGCTAGACTCTTTATTCTCTATCTCAAAAGTAGGTGTCCCACCGTGGTGTAATGGTTAGCGAGTTAGTCTCGCAGATGCATTACTACTGAATAACGAGTTCGATCCTTGCTGGATGTCCCATTGCGACATTGTGTCATATCCTACCCGTGGCAAACGGGTTAGGTGTGATTTAGAGGCGTCCTATCGTGGTGTAATGATTAGCCATCAAGTTTAGTATATCCATTTCAGATGCGTCACACTCTACCTCAGAAGCGCCTATTCTGTAATGATTATCGTCATAGAAAATGGACACAATCACACGAGTTCAAATCCTGGACGAGGCTATTTGCAATTCACATAGCACTAATATACTTGGGAAATATATCAATCCAACTGTTCTCCCTCCAACTATGGGTAAATAGTAGGGCAGACTGAGTTATTTAACTTTGGCATGATAACTGGCCTTGAAGAAGGAAAACAATGAATTATACCTAGTAAATTCCTCTAAAAATGACCTCGTATCATACCCTGTTCAAATGGAAGGGTTGGGTAAATACCTACTCTACTTAAGAAGTTATTTTTATCCACCGAAAGTAGGGTGGCTTCCTCCACTTGTTTCTTTAATAGTTTTTCATGACTTCGTGGTTTAATGGTTAGCAAGCTAAACTCTCAGATCCATTTCTACTGAATAGCGAGTTCGATTCTCGCTGGATGCCCCATATTGCGACTTTATGTTACATTTTATCTGTGACGAACAGGTTGGGTATTAAAGAGCACCCCGAACGGGTGTAATGGTCTGCAAGCTAGTCTCGCATATCCATTGCTGCTGAATAGCGAGTTCGATCATCGCTGGACACCAAACACTTTGTGTCAAACGGATTGGGTAAATACCTACTTATTGGGCGTCCCGTCGTGTTGTAATGGTTAGTAAGCTAATCTCGCATATCCATTACAACTGAATAGTGAGTTCAATCCACGCTGGATTCCTCATACTTTAAATGGAAATTTCTAGGCGTTTACCATTGTCTGAATAATTCCTGATAATCCATGGATCCACTTGGTATAAAAGGCAAACAAATTTTTTTTTCAAGGACACACATTTTCTGCTGTAGTGGAGGAAATCTCTGAGAATCTGACCCACTGGTACTGTTCCCCACACAATATCCAAGGAAAATGATAAGATTCACAAACTTCACGATATAAATAGTTTTAATCATTATTTACCTAAAGAATTTCTTTACAAATTTCATCAGATTCCTATTGTGTAACTTAAGCAATACGTATTTACCCAACACCACAGCAAGAGCAGGATGCGACATTAGGTTAATTTTTAAACCTGTTTTCCTAATTTTTC
>CM042138.1:139913802-139926302 GCA_023376005.1 Doryteuthis pealeii | reverse complement strand
GAAGAGAATGAGGATGGAATCTTTATAAGAAAAAAAGCCGATAAGAGAAGAATAAAATGAGATGATATAAGTGTGAAGAGGAGAGAAGCAACAACAAAATGAGTCCGAAAAAGAAAAAAAGGAATCTAGATAAAGATGAGTATCTGGAGAAGAACGAGAAGAACAAGAACAAGGAGAACAAGGAAAATAGTAACAAGGAGAAATAGAAAAAGAAAAAGAGGGGACAAGAAGAATAAAAAAGAGAACAGAGAGAACAAGGAGAACAAGAACAAGAAGAAAAATGCGAACAAGAACAAGGAGAATAATAAGAAGGAGAACAAGAATAACTAGAAGGAGAACAAGAACAAGGAGAATAATAATAAGAATAATAATAATAAAAAGAAGAAGAACAAGAACAACAACAACAACAACAACAACAACAAGGAGAACAAGAACAAGAAAAAAATGCGAACAAGAACAAGGAGAACAATAAGAAGAAGAAGAAGAAGAAGAAGAAGAACAACAACAACAACAACAACAACAACAACAACAACAAAGAAGAAAGAAAGAAAGAAAGAAAGAAAGAAAATGAAATACAGAGAATACAAACAAATCCGAATAAAGAAGAAAAAAGAGAGCAAAGGAAATAAGTGGAGAAACAAACCAAAAGGAAAAGAAATAATTTGGTGATAAGAGAAAAATCTTTGATAAAATAATAACAGGAAGCAGAAAATAAGGATATCAAGAAAAGGATAATTTGGTTTGGGAGGAGAAGAATGGGATTGAAAAGGAAACAGAGGATATAGGAAATGGTGAATAAGAAATCTAATGCAAGGATCAAGAGGGGGAGGAGGAAAGTGTAAAGGAAGGAAGGAGGATGAAAATAGGGAAAGGAACGAAGCAGTGTGAAGTACAGAAAGAAAATATAAGAAGAATGAAAAGAAGAAAGAAAAAAATGGAAGCATTAGAAGAATTAGTACTAGAAGAAGCATCAGAAGAAAAAGAAGAAAAAGAAGCATCAGAAGAAGCATCAGAAGAAGAAGTCATCAGCGTCGTAGAAGAAGAAGAAGAAGAAGAAGAAGAAGAAGAAGAAGAAGAGAAGAAGAAGAAGAAGAAGAAGAAGTCATCGTTATCGTCGTAGTAGTCGTATGGTTAATGTATCAAATAAAGAAGTAAAATATACAAGAAAGAAGAAAGTCTGAGGAAATAAAACATAAAAAATATATATCGAGAAGAAGAAGAAGAAGAAGAAGAAGAAAGAAGAAGAAGAAGAAGACCCCCGTACATATATAGACTTTTGATAACTTCAACATAAAAAATACCTTATTAATAGTCCTTGTTTTATTACGCATTCACTTTGAACTTATCGTTCCGTTTCTTTCCGGAAAAGCTGTGATTCCTTTGACTTTTGCGCATTTTTAATCCAATAATCCTATATTCATTTCGTCCGATTAATTATTTTTCATGATAAAAAGCACATTAATTCAGTTATAAGATCATCAGATATTGTCCCAGTCCTAATTTTTGTAATTATTCAGTGAATATTTCTAGTATATAGTTTTTTTTCCAATCATATAATAGATACTTAACCAAGCATATTAATTCTTTAGGTAGTCACACAAAACAATGATAATAAAGATACTGTATTGTTTGTTTGTTTGTTTATTAATTTTAACAGCATATCAACCCGTCCAGGGCTATATCATGCCTAGCGGTTGGGGTGTTATACATATTGTGTATTCATATATATACTTTTAGTAATTGGTTTTAACAATGTGTTAGCATTATTGGGAATTATATTGTATGGCATGATTTGTTTCATGATTCTATGGTATAATTTTATTTCCCTTAAAAAAAAAAATATCCCCAATGTTAACATTTTCAAATAGATCCTTCATATTGTTTGCTTTAAAATAATGTTTTCTGATGTGAGCAAAAAATCTGCATTCCATCAATAAGTGTTTGACTGTCAGGGGTGTTTGACATGTCTCACATTGTGGTTGTTGTTCTTGTTTGAATATATAAGAGTGTGTTAGTTTTGTATGACCAATGCATAATCGGGACATAATGATTTGTTCTTTTCTAGACTTCCTTAAAGTTGGTCTGCAGCCTCCCAAAATCGGTTTGATTAGGAAGAGTTTATTGTGGATCTTTGATTTCTTGCATTTTTGAACCAATCATTTAATTAGTTGTAACTAGTCAGAATAGCACACACGTTTCAGAATTATTTTTAGTACAATGTTTGAACAATCATTTAGAGCAATTAAGAATACAAACAGCAAACGTATATATGGTATATGTATTTACCTAACCCCTCCCGCGAGCAGAATGCAACACAAGGTTTCTTTTGAAGTGAATTTTAACTGGTTTTAATTCAGAGTTTTCCTTTTTCTAGATTTGTTGACACCTATTTATGCTTGAAGAATATTCAAAAAAGATTTTAAATACATTTTCTCCACTATTTACCCATGGTTGGATGGAGAATAGTTGGATGCATACGTTTCCCAAACGTATAAGCGAAATGCAAACAGCTTCGTCCAGAATTTGAACTCGGATCGCTGAGTCCATTTTCAACGACGATGACCGTTACACCACTCTCCTCTCCTCTAAAAGTACATACATCTATGCACTATCCAAGCAATGACGGATGTTATTGTTATTATTTTGGTCGTAATTCACGTAAGAATATTTAGTTATTTAGTTATTTCTACCATTCATTTTTTTTCTTTTTGTCTTTCTGTTTCGTTTCGTTCCCGTACTTCAGTACTAAACCTTCTTTAATTTCTTTCCTCATTCCATTCCTTCTTTTTTTTCTTTCTTTTTTTCCTTCTCTCCTATTATTTTTATTTCTTTTTATGTCAATCACACTTGTAGTTTTCTCTAAATGCCACTGATCTCAAACGAAAATATATTTACTTCAAGCAAATAATATCAAAAGAATAAAAAAAAAACATAAAACTTGTCCCAACACAGCCGACATGGCATTGTACGGATGGGAATATTCTCACGGGTGACAGACAGCGCAAATTAATGGAGACTCGACTAAACAATATCAATTCGTCAATATCTTCCCGGGGGACATTATCAGTAGAGAAACAGGCAGCCGATCGTTTCTGTCGTACAAAAGAAAACAAGATGTTTTTTCAGAAGACTTTGTTCGTTTCGCAGTATTTTCGTGTTAATCTAGCTTATAAGCTGTTCTTTTTAAAAGTGGATGTATCCAATTAAGTAAATTCATATTAATAGTTAACCCAAACCAAAAAAAATACATTGTGGGTCGAGCTCAAACCATGTGATTTTGATAAATTAGTTATGTACTAGCGGGACCCGTGGAAGATCAACATTTTTCCAAAATATCTTCTGTAATTCACAATTTCAATATTACAAATAAAACAAACATGTAACTTCTTTCTTTTTTTAAATTCATTTTAATTTTATGTTGGGCATTTAAGCAATGCAAGATCATTTGGAATGTTTCATTTTTAAGATTGGGTGAAATAAAATGGAACAAATAAGAAATCTTTGATTAAACGACACCAGATAATTTGGATTTACATTTTTGCATTGCATCTTGGACACTTTTGACGGTCTCATTCTTAACCAGAGGGTGTCGCAGGATGATAATGGGTGAAATATTTTGGAACAATCCTACGTATTATTTAATTGCAGAAAAGACAAATTTTCCAGAGATTTAAGCAAAAATAACAAAAATATGAATGAATATAATATTCACTATATCCTCATAAACTTCTTGATGAATGACGAATATATTTCCTTTTTCATTCATAATTTTTTTCACCATTATTATTAACTAGTTTTTAAGCCACCCCCTCGGGCGACAATTAAACTAGCTCCTGCGGAAGTATCTTAATTGGGCCTTTGACCCAACAATGATACTTCATGTATTGAGTACAATTGGCCTGATTCCAAAATGGTATGATACATTGAACTACAGCCCCAGGAGTAAATTCGAAATATGTGACACTGATATTCGTATTTATCATTGGAGTGGTTCCCCACTTTTGTATCGAATTAGTTGCTTCCTGTTTCTGTGAGGAAATTATATACATTGAAAATGATAGTTGCGAATGAATACGTGAATTTACACAAAAGTGTTTATCCAAGATTATTTCTGAAACTGTCTTCCATAGAAATTAAATGCAGAAAAGTTGTGCGATTAAAAATGAAATTTTAATATTCTTTTTGATATCGCCCCACTCGAAAGAAACGAGTTAAACTATTCGACAAATGTTGTCGAATAGTCAAAAAGTTTCAGAATTTTCAAAAATTAATCTATGATTTAAAAGGAAAAGATATTTAAGTCATTTAAAGAAAAATGAAAATAAATGTTTAAAAAGAATTTTAACATTTTTTTTCACAACCAAGTGGTACCTACATTATGGAAGAACATTAGTGGTATTATTTAACCTATAGTCGGCTTGGTTAGGGTTCATACCTTTCCCAATGGTATTTGTTCTAAAATGAACGTAGTACCGTGATTGGAGTTCAAACTCGCTCACTACGATGTCGTATCCAACACATTAGTCAGTATCCCATGGAAATTTCTTGATATTTGCACAAAAATTAATTGTATCTTTTAAAATTTTTTAAAAAAAATTAAAACTTTTCAAAATTAAAAAAAAGTTACTTTTATTGCGGTTTATTTTGTACGATTCATGGCAAATTTCTATATCTCCTCACAAAGATTTAAAAAATTTATTCTGAATCAAATTTTCCGGCAAATATCTGACAGTAATCATTTTAAGTCTGAGCTCATGTTTATCTATATATCAATACTCGTGTTCCTTAATTGTACGACCGTTATCATCTTGCAACACCCTCTGGTTAAAAATGCCACCGTCCAAATCGTCCAAGATGAAATGCAAAAATGTAAATCCTGATCATCTGGTGTTGCTCATCCACAGAATTCTTATTTCTTATCAGTGTCATCAACTCAGCTAAGTAATGAAACATTCCGTTTTTTATAAAGAAAGAAAGGGAATAAAAAGGACATGCTACGCATAATAATTATAATAAGAAAGAAAAAACTAAAAAGAAAGAAAGAAAGAAAGAAAGAAAGAAAGAAGGGGAAGAGAGAGAAGGGGTGAGGACGCGGAAGTGATAACGCCAATCTGTTTCAATTGAACATAATGAAAAGATGAAAAGAAGGAAAGAAAGAAAAAAAAGAGTGAGACAGTTAAATCAAGATTATTATACTTTTTACAAATCGAACTATTTAGCAATATCTCTTAAACATATCAAACGTTGTAATAATTAAATTATCATACTGTGGTATATCCACTGGTCCTGCTAGTTTATAAATATTTCCTAAAATTAAATAAGGAGACTTTAAGAAATATTTTCATAAAGTTATGATAATTCTATTTTGCATATCTCACTACAATTTAATTTAAAAAATCTAATCTAATAAGTAGTTGATCTTTAAAATCCGTGTTTTGGGCTTTTTTTAAACCAAGAACTGTTTATGCAAACTTTTTGAAAAATGTAAATATTTCAAAAACAAATATCTCCGGTTTTATTGGGTCTAAAGATTAAAATATATATATATATTATGAATTTTCCAATCTTTCTTTTCCAAGACGATTTTAAAGATAAAATTAATTTTTGTACAAATATCAAGAAATCTCCATGGGATACTGACTAATGTGTTGGATACGACGTCGTAGTGAGTGAGTTTGAACTCCAATAACGTTATTACGTTCAAATACCCTTGGGAAAGGTATGAATACATGAAACTATACAACAGTGTCAAATTAAATGTATTAGATAGGAATACTTGATATCATGCAACTGTGTATATAAAAATACCCCCAAGAAACAAAAACAAACAAAAAGATCAATTAAACAAATAATATAAATATAAACTTGAAATGAACGCGATTACCTAACCTCTAGTTCATAAATAACCCTAGAGGGATTGACATGTCATTAGAATCAAATAATCAATCATCGTTTGATGTACCACTCATATATTCTTCTACCAGAGTAAGTTGAGATTAATAAATAACAATAGAGCCAATCTCCTTGAAAATAAATTAAATGTTTTATACTATTTGATAAATAAAGAAACCCAAGTTTTATTGTTTCCAGAAAAATGATTTCTTCATTTTTCTCCTTCATTTCTATTAATTTTCTTCTATTATCTTCCTTCTTTCTTTATATTTTTCTTTCTTCTTCTATCTTTTTTCCCTGTTTTATATTTCTTCCTCGATTTTTCTTCTCTTCTTTCTTCTTTATTAATTCATCAACGTCTTTTCTGTCACCTTTTCTTAAAAAAGAAAAAGTGAAAGTAAAGACGATGTCACTTTTTTAAATGAAAAGATCTTATCTTTTATTTTATTTTCTCTCTTTCTATCTATGTCAGTCTGTTCTTATCTATCTATCTATCTATCTATCTATCTATCTATATATATATATATGTATGAACCCCCACCACCCCAACTATAGGTTAAATAGTACCACTAATGTACTTCCTTAAAGATGGCTTTAAATCAAGATTATTATACTTATTGCATATTGAACTATTTGCAATAGTAAACATATCAAACGTTGTAACCCACGAAGGTTGATATGCCATTGAACAAAGAAACCAAACCAAACCAAAAACGCTTACGGTCAAGTTACGTTTAAATCACCGGTTCCCACTAGATCACCGAAGTTAAGCAGCGATGAGCCTGTTCAATATTTAGATCGGTGACCATTTAAGCAACAGCAGGCACTGATTCCAACATGGTATGATACATTGGTATTCCATTCAAATGTAAAAAAGAAAAAAGTTGGTCAGAAAGCTCGAAAAGATTGTTAATAAAATTGTTAAACAGGAGACGTGTCTTTTGTTTAATTCTACACACACACACACACACACACACACACACATTCCCAAAAATTATCGGCAAAAAGCCATTCTAAACAAACCTTGTTTACAACTTATCATATCGTCGTGTAATAAAAGTCACCAGAAGAGGAATATTAACCTACTCTAAACAAATCATAAAATCTAAGAGGTCCGTTTAGTGTTGAGGTTATGGGATCGGCCTGTCAGCTTGGCAGTCCGGTTTCAAATCACGCACAGTGCGGTCTTCCGATCTATAGCTCTGCTGATGAGGCCTAATAGGCCGAAATGTACATACAGAGATTGATTTTTCTCGATTTGTTTAGCCATACATTTAATAGGTATTTCCGCCTAATTCATTATTAATTAATTAATTTTCAAAATTAGGTCCGACTCCAATTAAGCACTTATTCTCCCAAAAATTATCGGCAAAAAGCCATTCTAAACAAACCTTGTTTACAACTTATCATATCGTCGTGTAATAAAAGTCACTAGAAGAGGAATATTAACCTACTCTAAACAAATCATAAAATCTAAGAGGTCCGTTTAGTGTTGAGGTTATGGGATCGGCCTGTCAGCTTGGCAGTCCGGTTTCAAATCACGCACAGTGCGGTCTTCCGATCTATAGCTCTGCTGATGAGGCCTAATAGGCCGAAATGTACATACAGAGATTGATTTTTCTCGATTTGTTTAGCCATACATTTAATAGGTATTCCCGCCTAATTCATTATTAATTAATTAATTTTCAAAATTAGGTCCGACTCCAATTAAGCATATATATATATATATATATATATATACATATTTATATTTATATATATATATATATACATATCTATATTTATATATAATATATATATATATATATATATATATATATATATATATATACATATTTATATATATATATATATATATATATATATATATATATATATATATTACTGTAAGTAACTGAATATAAAAATTACTTGATTCAGCATTAAAAAAGTAAAGTAGGTGGCGTGACCTATTGCCGGTATCAGCAGGACAGCGAGAGAGTCTATCCCCTTTTCGCTAGCGCTAGACCAGGGAGATTGTTTTATGCGTCTGAGGTGAAGCGCCACACTTACCGTACAGAAGCTGTGCTACTGATACGCTGAGTGGGCGAGGGCCGACATCGAATCTGGAAATTTGTGGTTCCGAGGTGGACGTTCTTCTGACTGAGCTAAACCGGCCCTATTATAATGATTCGGCATTAAATGACCCGAAAAGGGTTGATATGCCTTAAACAAAACAACCAGCCAAACCAAAAGTCCTTATGACTTATTGGTTCTAGTTTGATTCAACTCGTTGTTGACTTTTGAGAACACATCCAGTCAAAAAAAAGAAGAAGAAATGAATGAATGAATAAATAAATAAATAAGTATAAATTTCATTTCTTTCTCACATTGTTATTTCTGTTTTTACGTATTCAGTTCAATGAGAACAGGATATCAAGCAAGTGCAAACGTGTGTGGCACTGACTTTCAGCGACCTGCTTCCTGAAAGAAGCAATCACCGATATTAGATCTGTCGTTTTTCCCATAATCCTAGAGCGGCCCGGAAGCAATAGCAGTCACGTGATATAATCTCCGTTCTTATTGACTTATTCATACTCTTCTTTTCGATGGCTGTTCTCTTTATTTATTTATTTTTTTAATTTGTTTCTGGAAAAAGGATATCGTCAGAGGCATGAGCGTTCATTTTCGTATTTTTAACGTTTGGCGGAATGTAAGTGCAAATATCTTTTATAGGCACACCTATTTGTGACTATGGGGGTCTATGTGTAAATATAACTCTCTCTCCCCCCCCCTCTCTCTCCCTCTCTCTCTCTCTCTCTCTCTCTCCTCTCTCTCTCCTTTATAGCTTTATATAACTCTCTCTCTTTCTTTCTTTCTCTTTCTTTCCTCTTTCTCTCCCCCCTCTTTCTCTCTCTCTCTCTCTCTCTGTCTCCTTTATAGCTTTTTATATAACTCTCTCTTTCTCTCTCTCTCTCCCTCGTTCTCTCTCTCTCTCTCTCTCTCTCTCTCTCTCTCTCTCTCTCTCTCTCTTCTCCTTTATAGCTTTTATATAACTCTCTCTCTTTCTTTCTTTTTCTCTCTCTCTCCCCCTCTTTCTCTCTCTCTCTCTCTTTCTCCTCTCTCTCTCTCTCCTTTATAGCTTTTATAAACTCTCTCTCTTTTTTCTTTTTTTTCTCTTTCTCTTTCTTTTCTCTTTTACTCTCTCCCCCTCTTTCTCTCTCTCTCTTCTCGTCCCTTTTTATATAACTCTCTCTCTTTCTTTCTTTTTCTCTCTCTCTCCCTCTTTCTCTCTCTCTCTCTCTCTCTTCTCTCTCTCTCCTTTTATAGCTTTTTATATAACTCTCTCTCTCTCTCTCTCCTTTATAGCTTTTTATATAACTCTCTCTCTTTCTCTTTCTTTTTCTCTTTCTCTCTCTCCCCCTCTTTCTCTCTCTCTCTCTCTCTCTCTCTCTCTCCTTTATAGCTTTTTATATAACTCTCTCTTTCTCTCTCTCTCCCCCTCGTTCTCTCTCTCTCTCTCTTCTCTCTCTCTCTCTCTCTCTCTCTCTCTCTCTCTCTCTCTCTCTCTCTCTCTCTGTTATCAGTGTAAATGAAAGTGTAAGTTTGGGTAATAGCGACATTTCTATATGCATCTTCGTTTTTCTATATATACAGTTATTCATTATTATTTTATAGAAGCGCATTTTGTAATGGTTATCGTCGTGGGAAATGGACTCGTCAACCCGAGTTCAAATCTTGGACGAGGCTGTTTGCATCTCACATAGCGCTAACACCCTACGGAAATATATGAATTCAAAACTGTTAATCTCGACTCGGACAATATGTCCCATCCTGCTCGTGTGTGGAGGTGTTGATAAATAAATAAATATATATGTGTGTGTGTGTGTGTGCGTGTGTGTGCGTGTGTGCATGTGTTTGTGTAGAATTAAACAAAAGGCACGCCTCCTGTTTAACAATTTTATTAACAATCGTTTCGAGCTATCTGACCAACTTTTTTACATTTGAATGGAATCCGTGGATTAGTCCACCGAAGTTTTTATCCCAAGTACTTTCGGCACCTCGAGGTGCCATCATCAGGGATGATGTGTTTGTGTTCCAGTTTTTTCAAGTTAGTAGTTGTAAGAGTAACTACTTTTTCTACCAGTTATCCTCCTTCCAGCCTCCACACCCCTTAATATAATTTCTACGAGTTCCCCTCTTAGTTACTTTCACATGTCCCCAAAGAGGATAATTGTACATTATATTCCATGAACAAAATGTAAAAGAGGTAAGTAAGAATAAAGTAAAGTCGACGGGGTGGCCTAATGTCGGTATCAGCCAGACAGCGAGGGAGTCTATACCCCTTTCACTAGCCCTAGACCAAGGAGATTGTATTGTGTCTGTGGATGTGTAGAGCGCCACATCTACCATCAGCTCCTTACTTTACCGCATAGATCCCTGTGCTACACATACGCTGAGTTGGCGAGGGCTGGTATCGAACCAGGAACCTTGCGATTTTTTAGACAAGTGCTCTACCAACTGAGCTAAATGGATGTACCAAAATAGTTTGAAAAGATTTATTGTGTCTTCCGTGGTTTCTGTTGTGAATTTTCACATATAAGGTGTGTGTTAAAAGCCCACTCCTACTTATAGACTCGGCCAGAGTCATGCGACCTATCTCTTGGCCAATCACTGGCAGTACTCTGCTGCTGATACAATATTTAAACTGACCATACTGGTCATAATTACGTAGACGTTCATGGACGACGGACATAAGATTAAATCACTGGACCTTTACCAATACGTAGGATAGGACTTATACGCAGGATAGGACTCATACGCTTACCAAAGGATTCCATAACTCAGGACTTACTTTAAGCCCTTTTCAACTGGCTAAGGATGGCATTTAAAAACTTTACAGTTTCCATGAACAAAGTGTAATGAAGAGGTACCAAATATGGTTAGAGAAAACTTATTGTGTTCCATGGTTTTCATGGCGAGGTGTAATAAATGATATTTCGAGGTTAAATTTGGTGAATTAATAAGTGAATGTAAAGTCGTCGGGGTTGCCTAAAGTCAGTATCAACCAATCAGCGAGGGAGTCTATCCACTTGCCACTAACGCTAGACCAAGGAGATTTTTTTGCGTCTGGGGGGGGGAGTTAGGGTTAACCCTAACCCTGCCACACCTACCATCAGCTCCTTACTTGACCGCACAGATCTCTGTGCTACTCATACGCTGAGTTGGCGAGAGCCGATATCGAACTAGAAACCTTGTGGTTTCTAGTCGAAAAACATTTTTTTTAAATCAAAATAAATTTGAATGTAAAACTTTATATTCGGTTTTAAGTAGCATACTTCTGCAAGTTTAATATAATTATTTTCTTTTTGTGAATTTTTTTTATTCCACGACACTATTGAGACCGTTTCAAGAATGAATTTTTTTTAAGCCTTCGGCATAAAATAACTTTAGAGTTGACATGACTTAAAATCCAACCTTCCACCCCATCCTCGGGTCGGGGGTCCAGTGGCTTTGGCCCTGGACCGTTTAAGTAATTAAACAATGTAGATCCCAGGGCACTATCCCCCCAGACAACACCTGCCCCCTTGATTTAAAGGGGCAGGACTGGGTTTATCGCCCAGTGCCTGATGCACCCCCCCTTGAGGAGGAATTCCGACCGTATCAACGCATTTTTTGCACTTATCATCCCATGAGTCTCGGCTCGTGGGTGGTCATATATTAAAAAGACCGAATTGTCTATATTCTGATCTACGGACAGAACGGAGAAACATTCATTTTTTGCACAAGCCAGAACGGAAAACCGGTGGTTCTTGTCGCTACGATTTCTATAAATAACATTAAACCAGAAAATGTAACAATATATATATATATATATATATATATATATATATATATATATATATATATATATAATGCGCGTGTGTGTGTGTGTGTGAAGAAAAATCGTGGCGATTTATAGAATTTTGTCAGTGAAAAGATACAATAAAATGATACAGTTTTCAGAAGACTGGTTCTGTACAATTCCAACAATATGACTAATTTCTCACGCAACCTAAAATTACATTTTTTATGCATTTATCCAACCACTCCACACAAGCAGAATACGACACAAGGCCAATCTTTAAGCACATTTTCAGAGTTTTCATTCTCCTGTACTGGTTGCCATATGCAAATTAAATAGCCTCGTCTGACCTACTATTTATCCATAGCTGGAAGGAGAATAGTTTGATAGATACTTTTCCCAAGGGTATCAGTGTTATGTTAAATGCATTCAGCCTTGTCCAGATATTGAACTCGGATCTCCGTGTCCATTTCCAACGATAACAATTACATGACCATCGCCTCCTTTTTATGTCCTAATCCATTCAAATCTTTGGACTTTTGTTTATCCATTATTTGAACTTTATAGCTGACCATTTTGCATGTTTGTTTGGATTGTTGATTCAATTCTAATCTGATAATTTTATTAAACTTTTGATCCGCTATATTTCGATTTTGGATCATCGTCAAATTATGACTCAACATAATACAGTTTCGCGTGTATATGTATATATATGTGTGTGTGAAAATTACTATTGTATTTGAATTGACAGAAACATGGGTTATTTTCTATAACTCCAACATAA
>CM042138.1:139883802-139908802 GCA_023376005.1 Doryteuthis pealeii | reverse complement strand
TGTTTGTCCTTCTAATTAAATTCATTCAATCTTCATTCTTTGACATTATAGTAAAGCGGAGACGCGTCTTAGTGGAATTTACTTTATTCCTTTTGCGAACTTCCTATACATGGGTACAGAGGATCCACTACCCTTACTTCACCTCCCTATTACGGATAAAGAGAGGGACACCGTTATATCCACTGTCAGTAGACAGGAATCATCTGGAAATGCCCACATTTGTAAAATATCAGTGCCAAATTTCACATTACATGGCCACATTGACATAGACTATTGGTCTATTCATATTTATACACATATGCATAAATGTATAGAAAAATAGACACACAGATATATTATTATTATTATTATTATTATTATTATTATTATTATACTAAAGCTGAGCGAATCAACTTTTGTCTCTTAAAAGCTTTTTATACTGTTTAGTTTAATGACACGACAATTATACTAAATTATTCCTTACTCTTAGGTTGAGTTATGTCTGAAAAAATAAATTTTAATTGGTTCTGATTAGTCGTAATTTACAATTAAGTCAAAAACTGACCAATCTTTTACTTTACATTCTGCCTATAACTTTCTTCTCCTCTATGTATATCTTGATTACCTCCTCGTTATATATGTTATTTTCTCTGAGAGAATATAGAGAGTGAGATGGAAGAATTTGAAATGTATTTATATGTTAAATTTTATAAGCAGCGACCCATAGCTTAAATTAGGCCAAACATTCCCTTTCTTAGAAATCTTACAAAATTGTCCGGTCGTATTTTTTTTTTTTTTAAATCTAATTCGCTTTGCAAACTCACTTTTCCCTAATCTCAATCATCTACCCAGAGTTGAATTAAACGTTTTACTTATATATATATATATATATATATATATATATATATATATATATATATATATATACGTGTGTGGGGGGGGGGAGAATAAGTGCTTAATTGAAGTCATACCTAATTGAAATTTAATTAGTTGATAATTAATAAATTAGGTGAGCATATCTGTTCAAATGTAAAGGCGTAAACAAATCGAGAAAAAGTCGATCTCTGTATGTACATTTCGGCATATTTCTCAATTTATTTACGCCTTTACATTTGAACAGATATGCTCGCCTAATTTATTAATTATCAACTAATTAAATTTCAATTAGGTATGACTTCAATTAAGCAGTTATTCTCCCAAATTGTCGCTATCGCCATCTCAAACAGACTATAAAAATCTGTTTGTTTACCATATATATATATATATATATATATTATATATATATATATATATATATATTGGTTTGTTGGTTGGTTTTGAAGGCTGTCACAATGCGAGTGTAAAGAAAAAAGAAGGTAACTATGATGTTTTTTGTTAACCTGTCATTTATTTCTCAATATTTCGGGAAGAGATTCCCATCCTCAGAAGAATACTGGAACTGAAGTTGTCTTAGCGGCTGCTACATTCGTTCTGCCTTGGGTCTTCCAAATTCTGTGTGTGTATGTGTATGGTTGGGGTGCTTGCTTATGTGTGTGTTTGTGTGTGTAAGTGTGTGTGTGCACGTGCTTGTGTGTGTAAATGTAAGCGTATGTGTGTGTGCGTGTGCTTATGTCTGTGTGTCTGATCATTTTTTTTATTTTATTTATTACTATTCCAGATTTGTTTCGCCTCTAAGCAAGGTTTTATTTTTATTTTTTTTATTTATTTATTTTTTTGTTTGTTTGCTTATTAACAGGATCATCTGATCTTCTTTTTATTGCTATGTGTCTGAGACTAACATTCCAGATATTGCTTGATTGTTTATGGGTGCGGGTGTGTGGATTTACTGTCTATCAGGCGGCGTATCTGGTCAGTCCTGACACCAAGAGTGTGTGTGTGTGTGTGTGTGTGTGTGTTATATGTGGGCGTGTATGCCTATTTCCTGTACATTAATGTATGTGTGTGTTATTTATAGTGTGTGTGCTTGTACATGTACATTAATATATATATATGTGTGTGTATGTGTGTGTGTGTGTGTGTGTGTTGGTTTTAGGAGCTTAGAATGAACTTAATTTTATTAAAAATTGCGATTAAAGAGTCAGCTAGATTCTATTCTGCTTTGTTTTTTAATTTATAATATATATATATATATATATATATATATATATATATATATATATAAAGATTTTTAAATATATATAAAGATGTTTAAGAACATTCGATAAAATGAAGTGCTTAGATACTGACAAGCCGAGCATCATAAAAACTAAATAGTTTTCCCTTACATTCCCTTGTTCAGTTACTACTAGCAGTTTCACGTGTTCTTATGAGTAAAAAAAAATACATTAACAGTGAGTTAAATTTCTGTATAGTCATCATTACCATCTTTTTGGCTGGTGGTCGCTTTTCGCTGTTTTATCCATCGTCGTGAATCCACGCTATTTCACTGGGATGAATAACACGGAGAATTCTTTTGCCGCGCACGTAACTTTATAAACTTCAGGTACGTTACCCTAATCCGGGTAATCAGTCGGACTACATATGGAAATGGACAACCGCTCACTTTGTGAACCAAAGTTACAATTTAACTTTGAACTTCTAGGATTTTAGTTCCCTGGCATTATTTCCTTCGATGAAAGCAAAGAGTTCAACTGACCTTAAATTGTCAATCACACTGATTTGACATTAATGCTTAGAATCTTTTAAAAACTTTACACAACCTGTCAAATAATAGACGCAGCTAATCTATTATTTACCAAAAACGGAACAAGGGAATGTAAATGTAAATAATTATTTTATTATATATATATATATATATATATATATATTTGTTGAATTTTTTAAATATAAAAGTTTTTCATAAGCAACTACCCAGGTTTCAGGTTATTTCACCATCGTCAGGCTGCTAAATCTTCTGGTGTTTATTTGAAGACATTTCTTGCTGTTATAACAACAGATAACAGCAAGAAATGTCTTCAAATAAACACCAGAAGATTTAGCAGCCTGGCGATGGTGAAATAACCTGAAACCTGGGTAGTTGCTTATGAAAAACTTTTATATTTAAAAAAATTCAACAAATAAATAAAGGTCCTACAAATTTGTGGTTGAGCACTGTGATTTCTTTGTTTCATCCCAAAACAAATTTATATATATATATATATATATATATATAATATATATATATATATATATATATATATATATATATATATATAAGGAAGTTTGCTATGTACGTGTCGACGTATAACTCCAAAACGTGAGGTCACTCAGGTTCGAAATCTTGGGTACACGTTAAAATTCCTATAACTAAGAAACACACCAAATTTGGTTATTGATTTCTACTGATTAAGAGATATAATTGATTAATTTAACAAAAATCAAATGATTTGCATTAATCGTAGCATGGCTATTAATATAATATAAAATATGATATAAAAAATCGCTGTATCAGCAGTGATTCAAAATGGCTGCACTCTCTGGTGTTCCTAATCTTTTTAGTCTGGTCATGGACCGGTAGTTTTGCTAGTATATATATATAATATATATGTGTGTGTGTGTGTGTGTGTGTGTGTGTGCTTATTTGCTTATGTGAGAAGAGAGAGAGAGAGAGAGAGAGAGCAAATAGGTGTATATATTAATGTATTTTATTAAGTAATCAATATTCGATAAACAAACAAAAATGATTGATATATTTTGTATCATATTCATGTTCTATGAACTTTGACGCGTGAAAGTCAAATTATCGGGGTGGCCTAAAGCCAGACTCAGAGGGAGTTTATCCCCTTTTCACTTGCGCTAAACCAAGGAGATTGTTTTGGCACCTGAGATGGGTTGCTAATCTACCATTAGCTCATCACAGATCCCGGTGGTACTCATACGCTGAGTTGCCGAGGGCCGGTATCGAACCCGGAACCTTGTGGTTCTTGTCGGACGCTCTTCCGACTGAGCCCTATATTTGACTAGATTTTTTTTTAACACAAAATTAGCAAGCTGGTACGAACTGCATTATATAAGTTTAAAAAATTATAACTAACTGGATTTGAAACCGCACATATTGTCTAACGCCATTGCCAAGCGTTCATGCAAACTCGTACAAAAATGTGTGACCCAATGTGTTATAATTTCTACGATGGGCTGCTTTTAAAGATTAGTTAAATTAAATGTTGTTACGTAATTATCCTAATAAGTCACATTAATTATTTTTCATTTGAATTTTTTTCTGATCTAAAAGTTAAATGTAAGAAAGCAATTACAAATTAGATTTTATAGATTTTTTAAAAAATATCAAAGCATGAATTTTAAGAATCACATTCGTTTATTTTCTTTCAACTTCAAATTGCTGTTACAATCGAAAAGGTTGTTTTTTTTAAGTTAAAGTATATTTGACACTCTTCTCAGTCGAGGCATTTATTAATTCATTTATTTATTGCTTAGGTTTAGATTGGTTTATTTGTTTAATGTCATATCAACCTTCGTGGGTTATTTATTCCAAATCCATCCTTGCAGAAGAATAGTAGTGGTACTAAACCCATAGCTGCAGGGATAAGGGCGCTTATATCTTTCCCAAGGGTATTAGTCCGAAAGTGAATGTAATAGCGCGACTGGTTCGAACTCGCTTACAGTCCAGTTTTGTTTTTATACCTGCAATGTTATTTTATAGTTTATTCTTTTTTGTACAAATCGTAGGAAGCTCTTTTAGAGAAGTCTTAGTTTAAACATTCTTCCTTCAATGGAAGTGAAATTCTCAATCTGATTGCTTTCTTTAATCAGAAGATATTTCGGATAATCTCCTCTTGTTTCTTGAAATGAGAGGTTTTTGTTTTTGTTTTGTTCATTTGTGGGGTTTTTTGTGGGGTTTTTTTTGGTTTTTTTTTTTTTTTTTTGTTTTTTCCAGATCCTATTTTTGTACCCGCTGAACTCTCATTATTCTATTGAAAAAAAAAATAGTAAATTCTTCTCAATGAGATTTCCAAATTTCTTATTCGATTGGAACAGCAATTAGTTTGAAAGAAAATAAATTTATGGGATTTGTAGTATTTGTTTCGATTTTTTTCCAATTTTTCAAGTCCTATTTGTAGGAAGAGGATGAAGAAGCTCTCAAAGTAGTTTTAACAAAAAAGAAAAGAGTCCCCTTGGTTTGAATTCAGAGTTTTCCTTCTCCTAGATGTAGGGAGAATAGTTGGACTCGTACCTTTCTCAAGGGTATTAGCGCTATGTGAAGTGCACATAACCGCATCCAGGATTTGAACTCGCCTCGCCGTGTCCATTTCCTACGAAGTTAACCATTACAACACGCGCCTCCCAGTATACCTACACCAAAACGAATTAGAATATTTTGCAAGTTTGTTATAGAGAAGTAGCTATCCAGTTATTCAATATACCAAAATAATATGCAGATTAGATAGGAGAAAAATACTATTTTACACGCCTTCAGCATAAAAAAAACTTTATGTACTAGAAAAAAAAGTGTTTCTTTATATAGTAAAGATCTTTGTTGTTGCTAATGTTGGTGCTGACGAGGAGAAATAGAAAGAGAGGGAGAGAGAGAAAGAGTATCTGATTCACTGGAAGGAGGGGGGGGAGCAAAATCCCAACTGTTCGTTTAGTTCAGCGAGTGTGTATGCGGGGTTTGCAGTCTGTCAGTCTTTACATTATTCGTTATTATCTTTTGTTATTTTTCTGACCAATGAATGGTCTGTGATTATAGCGAGAGGGACGCTGGAAAAGGCAAAATGGCGGAATGGTAAGAATCGACAGGTCTTGATAAAGTAATATTGACCTCGATGGGCTGAATGTCTGACATATTTGAAATCTTACGTCAACAAAATCAGCCGGGTATAGAAGATTAACATAGTCACCACATTACAAATATACGCGTAAGAAATCAAACACTGCGAGAAAGAAAGGGAGTGATATATATATATATATATATATATATATATATATATATATATATATATAATATATATATATATATATTTGCATATGTGTATATATATATATATGTGTATGTGTATATATATATATACATATATATACACACACACATATATGTATGCGTATGTGTATATATATACATATATACATATATATACACACACATAAATATATATGCGTATGTGCATATATATACATATATATACATATATATATACACACACACACATATATATGCGTATGTGTATATCTGTACATATATATATACATATATATATATGCACACACACACACACACACAAGTATATATATATATATATATATATATATATATATATATATAGAGAGAGAGAGAGAGAGAGAGAGAGAGAGAGAGAGAGAGAGTAATGCTCATAAGAATTCAGATATTTTTTCAATCTTCCACCAATGTTCAGAGTTAAAATCTGAATCACTGGTGGGAGAGTCCCCGTGGCATAGTGGTCAACATGTTAGATTGTAGTAAGCAAATTTGAACTCTAGTCACGCTATTACGTTCGCTTTCGGACTAATACCCTTAGGAAAGTTATAGACATCTTACCCCCCCCCCTCAACTACGGGTTAAAATAGTACCACTGTTCTTCTACAAGGATGTTTTTTGCACTAAATAACCCACGAAGTTTGATATTCCATTAAACAAAGAAACCAAACGAATGTTTAAAAAAGATGTTTTCTTAAGACATTCCTTGTGTAGTACGAGGTTACGATTGAAAGGCACTCGTTAAGGATTCAATTTTAGAGGGCTCTTCGTGGCGTAGTGGCTAATGTGCTGGACTGCGACATCGTAGTAGGCGAGTTCGAACTCCAATCACGCTATTACGTTCACTTTCAGACGAAAAGCCTATGAAACCCTCTTCCCCCATCTATGGGTTAAATTATACTATTACTGTTCTTCTTCGGGGGGCTTTGGTATCAAATAATCCACGAAGGTTGATATGCCACTAAAATTAGAATTAGTTGGTGTGTATGTATGTATATATGTGTGTAAGTCTACGGAAAAAAAACAATTAATGACAAAGTAAATATATGTACACATTCACTATCACCAGAGCTTGCTTTTTAGCAAAAATAATGAAAATTTATCTATATCGGGGAAGATATTTAAAAATTAGGATTTTCAATTCTAAGAGAAGGGAAAGTCATTGGTGGCGTTCGGGATTAAAACATAAATCAATAGTGTATGACCAAAACAATCAATGGATCTGCGAGACTAACTTTTTATTATCCCACACTCTAACCCAGGCAACACCGGGTAGCCGCTTCTAGTGGTTCATAAATCTTCAAAGTAAAAAGATTCTGTCGGTCTTGTCATCCGCATTAAAGTAGGCAAAGAGTTAATGCCATTGTGTAGGGGTTCTTCCTTCTTTTCTTTTTTGTCCTTGAGGGGGGTTGGTTTTACGGCATATCAACCTCAGTGGGTCATTTAATGCCGATAGAGTTTTGAAATAAATCAATTCTTAAGGGATAATACAATTTTTTATAAATACATTTTTCTATTTAACCCATAGATGGGACCCTAACAGGTACTACCACTCCGGGTAAGAGTGGACCAGGGAGCAATGGTGATGAAGGGGTGCTCCATATTCCCCAAACCTCCAAAACTGGAATCTCACCATCAGATAGAGTTTAACGTCATTCCCAGGACATGTAGACCCTCAGTCACCGCCTTCTAGCACACATATGATAAAAAGGGGTTAGGGCTTGCCATAGGGTTGGGAAAATCATATAGGTGCTAGGGCTTGACGTGACCAGCCGATTGATCAGAGGGGGCCTCTCCAACCGCCCGTCTAGCCAAAGAAAGGGCCAAAGTGGAGTATTGCATGTCATAAACTGCTAATCCACCTGGGTTCTATGCTTAAGCATCACGGGTCGCCACCCACGACCAACAGGTGGCCCCATTGGGGGAGTCTTGCCCCTCTGCAGAGGTGCAGTCGGTGCATTCTAACGCCCCACCGACAGGGTGGACCAACGGTGACGGTTGATGTGACAGGCACCAATGGATTTTTTCAAGCAGTTTCTTGTACTCAGTTACGCTTGACAGGACACGTCTCAGAATGAGGAATCATCGCCTGTCCAATATCACACTTTACGGCGAACTCTCTACTGGCCATTGTGACAGAGGGACGTCAAAGAAGCCTACAAGAATGCTGATAATATAAATACCGTTAATGTTTATTTAAACCTATCTACCTAACTAAGTATCTAAGATATGTCCAATGCATATGACTATCTCTCATAAGGTATTGCCACTATTCTTTCAATTTATTTGTTGGGGGTGCGTGGTGGTGTAATGGTTAGAGTTGTAGGAAATGGATTCGTTGACCCGAGTTCAAATCCTGGACGAAGCTACAGCTCATATAGCGCTAACATTATTGGGAAAAGTATGAATCCAACTACTCTCCCTCCATATATGGGTAAATAGTAGGGCAGACTGGGCTCTTTAACCTTAGTTAGGCAACCAGTCTGGGAGAAGGAAAACTCTGAATTCAAACCTGTTAAATCTGGGGTGGTCACTACTAGAATAGGCTCAGTCCTAATTAGTGATCTGTTTATAAAAATAAAATAAATAAATAAAATTATTACGTTTTAGTCATATTAATGATTTCATTGCCAGAAAATTATTTGTCATGCGATGAGATATATAATGTAACGCTAAATTTTCCAGAAAGTTTGGAATATTCTTGACCCCGTAAAAAAAACATTCAGACCCCTATGCATGTTTCTCAATTCAAACATTGATAGGAATAAAGTATTATTTTTACACACATCCTTCAAACTGGTATCGTCATCTTTGTTGTGTTTATTCCAAGATTTTGTAAAAAAAACACGTTTTTGCTTTTCTACTTGCTTCTGTAAATCTGATGAACGCATTATCCGAAACTTTGTATCAAAACAACAAAGATGAAGATACTAGTTCTTAAAATGTATGAAATCATGGTTATCTTTCATTGGCTTTTTTGTTAACTCATCAATCGACACCACCCTTTGAGATGAGTAGTATTAGTTTACTAGCTGAACTGTTTGATTCTGACATTGACCTATGAGGTTCATTGGCTTATCATCTTGTGCAGCATGCAGTTGACCCGCTTTTGGGTTCATCAGCCTTGCTTTACATCCACCATGCTGCTACCCGTGGTTTCCGATGTTACTCGTTCGTATGACGCATGTAATACTTTCCTTCTCCTGATCTGATCTCCAGTCAGCAATATTGGTGATGAGTAGCTGTAGTTTCCTATCTAAATTGTTTGATCCTGGCCGTTTAACTATGAGTTTCGTACACACAGGATCTTGTGAAGCGCACCGAATAGTGATAGCAAGAAAAAAGAATAAAGAACATTTTCATCTAATTGTCGATAATTAAGGATAATTTTACGAGGGTGATTCAAAAAGTAATGCCATTTTGTTTATGACAGGTATAATTACCAACACTGGAACATGTATCATACATCAAAATGAAGCTGCTCCTCAGTGGATCACATCCTTTTCTTCTCCCCATAGTCACCATATCTCTCAATAGCAATGTTCCTTCTTCGAATGAGAACATGTATCCCTGGCCCGTAAAATTCTGTTGACTTTTCTTTGATCAACTTCTTCACTGCAGATTTCATTTCCTCGTCACTGGAATAATGTTTGCCTCTCAAACCCTCTTTCATGGGGCCTAAGAGATGACAAACTGAAGGCGCTAAATCTAGTGAGTATGGAGAATGAGGTAAAGTTGTCCACCCAAATGAGGCGATTTTCTCCCTTGTTCTGATACTTGTGTGTGGTCGAGCATTGTCATGCAGAATAAGGACATAATGTAGGCCTTAGTTTTATTAAAAAAAACTTCACATGAAATGTTAAGTTTTTAAGGTCCATAATTGGCCAGTTGATTCTAGGTAGAGTGTCCTCCGATTTGGTTCCTTTGGTAATCCTCTCAGGTAGAGAATCCTAGGTTCCTTCGTCGATGCTGCTAGTAAACTGAGAAAGAATCAGCGCCTAAGTAATATATCAGCCACGCAGTATGGCCAGCGATTGGCTAAGGAATAGACCACATAATCTCGCCTAGTCTATAAATATAGGCCGGGAACTAGCATACACCTTATATTCAAAGATTCCGTGGAAGGAAGCGCGTGGTGTAATGGTTAAAGTCATAGGAAATGGACTCGTCGCCCTGAGACGATCCCGGTCGTGGTAATCGCATTTCACTAATACCCCTGGTGCTAATACCCGTGGGAAAGGTATGAATTCTACTCTACCTCCAGCTATTGACAGACTGGGCAGACTGGGCTCTTTAACCATGGCTAGGTAACCGGTCTATGAGAAGGAAAACTCTGAATTCAAACCTGTTAAACTCCGCTTAAGAAATTGGCCTTGTGTCACATCCTGCTCGTGCGGAGGGGTTGGTAAATATATATATTCAAAGATTCAAAAATGAAAATGGCATTACTTTTTTACTCATCCTCGTAATTAATAGTAGTGGTTTAATTAAGATTATAGATTTGTATAATTTAATCATTATTTAATTTCATATTTTTAAAAGGCTGGAACTAATTACAACTAATTACAACTAATTACTTAACAATTTCAAAGACTGTGGTTTTAATTAAGTACACTTGATAATAAGCCTACTACCAATTTTAATTCTTTCCTATCCGTTTGATTTTATAAAAATTACATTGCATAATAAGGTAAAAAACATTGAAGTGGTAATGTTCAATAAATTGAAATTTTTGGAATCTCTCAGTAAAAACATTAAACTTTCTGATTTTTCTTTTATAATCTTCAGGTTTCTGCGTTATTTAGATCGGTGAATTTTCCGATCATCATCATCTACTGATCCTGTTATTTATATCTACACCCGATTGTTGGTCTTAGGTATCATCACTTTTGTTTTTTGTTTTCTTTTCACATATTCGCTGTAAAACGTTGGCGGCAAATGGGTTTATTAATGACTTACGGTTCAACTCGTTCGAACCCAAATATCTGTGATTATTAATCATGAAAAAGAGTGAAAAACGATTTTCTAATTTTATTTTTTTAAATGAAAAGTGTGAATTTTTGGAATAATAATAACAACAGTAATAATAATTGACTTATTATTAATTAACAGAATAACTTATTATCTAATGGATTATGCAGTTTCAGCGGATTACAGAGTGAAAATGAAAGAAGGTGAAAAGATAGACAATTACTTGGATCTTGCTAGAGAGCTAAAAATAAATATGGAACATCAAGTTGGCTGTGATACAATTTGTAGTTGAGGCTCTTGGAAAGATGCCCAAGGGTTTGGAAAATACACTGAAGAAATTGGAAATCAGAGGAAGAATCGAGACCGTACAGACCACAGCATTATTAGAATAGGCTAGATGAAATTACTCAGAAGAGTCCTGGAGACCGGAGGAAACTTGCTATCACTCAGACTCCAGCGAATATCACCAGTTAAGTCTTGTGTGAAAAACTCGCAAGAAGTTAAATAATTTTAAAAAATGAAAAATTATTTTTTTTAATTTTTAATTAAAATTACATTTTTTTAATTAAAAATTAGTGAAATATATCACTTATTAGGACTGAACCTAGTGATCACCCCAGGCGGAGTTTAACAGTTTTAATTCAGAGTTTTCCTTCTAGCCGGTTAAAGAGCCCAGTCTGCCCTACTATTTACCCATAGCTGGAGGGAGAGTAGTTGGATTCATACTTTTCACATGGGTATTAGTACTGTGTGAACTGAAGCTTCGTCCAAGATTTGAGCTCGGGTCGACGAGTCCATTTCCTACAACTCTAACCATTACACCACGCACCTCATACTTAATAATAATTATTATAATCATGATAAATACCCTTATACAAACTATAAGAATATATATCCAGAGAAAAATCTGCCATGCTGATAATGAAAAGGAATTGTAAATCAGAGGAAGAATCAAGACAATCGAAACAACGGCATTGTTAAGATCGGCTATTACACAAACCATTCGGATGAGGCGAACAAGACACGTCGGACATTCCTAGAGAAGCAGGAACGAATTCCCAAGTAATGTTCCCCTATGGACACCTACACATGGACACACCAGTGTAGGTCGACCAGCAAAATACCTACATGAATCAGCTCTGTGCCGATTCGGATACCGTGTCGAAGACCTACCAGAAGCAATTACCGACAGTGGCAATACGAAAGTCACAAGAATCCGTGCTAACAGCGTCATATGATGATGATGATGATGATGATGATGTCCTGGAACCTGAAGAGACTTGCTGTCACTCAGCCTCCTGTTAACCACCGGCTAAGGTGGGTGTGAAAAAACTCTCATGGAGTCAAATGATAATATTAATAATAATATCTATGGATAATTAAAGAAACAAATTGAAGGAATTGCAGATAAACTACATAAAATTCTGTGTAAATTTGAAATTCAAATGTATTGCCTAGTGCAGGCCAAGAGACAGGATCACACTTATAAGTTTTCAAAGGGATGTCGATATTCCGGCAATGCATAGAATAAGAATAAAAGAAAAAATGCCGCGAAAAATATCTATACGTAAAAAGCCAGAAAAATATATATATGTAAAAATGCCGCGAAAAATACGTAAAAAGCCAGGAAAAATATATACGTAAAAATGCCGCGAAAAATATATATACGTAAAAAGCCAAGAAAAAATATATATACGTAAAAATGCCGCGAAAATATATATACGTAAAAAGCCATGCCGCGAAAAATATAATACGTAAAAGCCGAAAAATATATATACGTCAAAATACCGCGAAAAATATATATATAAAAAGCCAGAAAAAATATATATACGTAAAAATACCGCGAAAAAATATCTATACGTAAAAAGCCAGAAGAAATATACGTAAAAATCCCGCGAAAAATATCTATACGTAAAAAGCCAGAAAATATCTATACGTAAAAAGCCAGAAAAAATATCTATACGTAAAAATGCCGCGAAAAATATCTATACATAAAAAAACATATCAATCTTGCCTTTCTGTAACTGGAATATAACTGAAGGCGAGTAGTGTAATGGCTACTGTTGTAGGAAATGGACACGATGTAGACGAGTTCAAAACCTAGACCTGGCTGTTTGCATTTCACATAACGTTAATACCCTTGGGCAAGGGCATGAATCTAACTATTCTCCCTCCTGATATGGGTAAATAGGGGAACAGAAACGGCTCTTTAACTTTGGTATGTCAATTAGGAAAAGGAAAACTCTGAATTCAAACCTGGTAAACTCTGCTGAAAATATTGATCTGTAACTGGAATATAATTGGAGACAATGGCTAATGTCGTAGGAAATGGACACGATGTAGACGAGTTCAAATCCTGGACGTGGCTGTTTGCATTTCACATAACAATAATACCCTTAGGAAAGGTATGAATCCAACTATTCTTCTTCATGTGGTCTGTATTATGTCGATCCTTCTTCTGGTCTCTTTTTCCTTCAGTCTCTTTTCTAGAATTTTGGGAACTGTTCCGTGTGCATCAGCAACAATTGGCATCACCGACGGTGATTCACCGTCATCTTCATGTTCCACCGTTTTGGGTTTTTGGGGTTTTTGTTAGTTTTGAGGGGTTTTGTTTTTGTTTTTTGGGAGGGGAGGGTCCAGATCTCTGCTAGGATCCAAGTATTTGTTTATTTTTTCGCTTTCTTTCACTTTCTCTTTGTGGTCCGCTGGAACGTTTATTATTATTATTATTATTATTATTATTATTATTATTATTATTATTATTATTATTATTGTCACACCAAGAGTGTCGAGATTGAGTGAAATAATCATCATCATTATGATTATCATTATTAACAATATTATTTTTTTAATATTTATGATAATTATAAATAATTATAAATATTTAATCTGTAATAAAAGGCATGACTATAATCGCTATTTTGATCTTTACTGAATTTTTTCTTTGTATTGTTTTATATTTATTTTATGCGTTTTTCATTGTCAGAAAAAGAAATATTTTAAATGTACATTCTACTTGTTTTTGTTTTTTTCCATGATCTAAAAATATAAATCTCTCTTCAAAAAAAATATGTTTAACTTTTACATATATATTAATGAAACGGTGGTTAGTTAACAATATACAATCTGCCAAGAAAAACATCCGGGTAGTTTTATTCTGCACTTTGTGACCTTTCTACCCCGATTCAGAGGGATTTGTACCTATTATGGAATTTTTTAAACCCGGTATATTATATCTATCACTAGATATCCTAAGTTGAAATCTTGCCATGTTCTTTGATATTTTATTTATTTCATTTAAGGATCACTTTTTTTAAATATTTTTCCCCGTGATAAGAAAGTTTTAAATGTTTGGATTTGAGATCCAGGTTGTATTGATCCATTCACTTCTGAATAAGGCACTTTGCTGTGCGTGTGGTGCAATTGTTATTGATTCCTGTTGCATATGTAAATATATTTCCATCCAGTACGAATAAGAATTCAAGATGGAAGAACTTCATAATATATTTTTGTGGCAATTCTTTAGCTTAGCCCCAAATTCTAGAGATGATATGGAAGAGTTTTTGAAATTCTCGGGAACATTTACAAAAGATTAAATTACATTGAAATAATCAATTGAAATAAAGAAAAATCGATTTTTGAGCTTTAAAACTATTTCCTAATGAATGGTTCTTTTAAATATATTTTATATTTTTTTCAAATTTGAGCTTATTTAAAAAGAAACAAGTTCGTATTTGTAAAGTTTCGTATATTTTAGGGAGAAATGGAAATGAATCCGACATTATGTGAAAAATAAGAGTCGTGAATATGATTTACTAATATTCAAAACGTTTCGGTTATCAGATGTATATTAAATATATATCAATAATCTTCATCAGGACAAATATCGCCTGGTGATGTTGGCGTATTTATTTATCAAGTGATGAGTGGAGAAAATTCTTACGTTTGAATTGCGTTATTGATAACTATTTTGAAAATACAGAATCTAATTGGATAAATCAAATAAGCGTTCCTATTTAAATAAAAAATAAAAAATAAAAATGATATGTGAAGCGTTTCTATTCGAAAAAAAAAAGAACTATATTTGATTGAACCATTGTGTTTTTATACGCAATCTTTCAATCACATATATGCATCTAATGGTAAAGTTCCAATTATGGAGCTCTGGGGAGTGTGGAGCACCCCTTCATCACCATTACTCCAAGGTCCTTCTGATCAGGAGTGGTAGTACCTGTTAGGGTCCCATCTATGGGTTAAATACATAAAAAATGAGTATTAAAAAAGTGTGTTTAAAAAAACTGAGTTTGAAAAAAAAATCAATATTCAACAAGAATGAATAAAACAAAACATCTTCGGCATAAAATAATCCAACAAGGGTTGACATGCCATAAAGTCCAACCAACCAACCAACCAACCAATCAATCAATTGACCTTGTGTCGTAACATGCTTACGAAGAGGGGTTGGATAAATATATACCCACAAGGATTGATTAAGGGATTCAGTCTGAAATTTATATCTGAAGGGGGCCGGTGAGTACAACGGCCGAAATGTAATGACTAACAATCAAGATGGGGACTCTATTCCAATAAACAATTTTTGATAAAATAAATGTAATTATTTAACAAGTTTTCCAATAATCGGCTTTGTTTTTGTTTTTTTTTCAAATATTAATAAATCATCTTCACGGCTCTTATTTTCCAACTTTATTTATTATTTTTCCATAAAGTTTCGTATAACTAACTCAAATTTTCTTTGAATTTTATGTTCGTACAAAAATATAAATGTTGCCGCTTTTTCACCCCGAGTCGTGAAACGTTAAATATGTAAAGTTTATAGAGTTACTTCCTTCCAAATTAGGGGCTAAGCTAAAGTGCCTTTTTTAAATCATTGTCATGAGGTATAATAAGTATTATAATCTATGACACGTTTACGGAAAGGACTGACCGTTAACCTCCAAATATGTATAATATATCAAATGGTTTGTTATGTATGAGCGAGTAAAGAATCTTGCACGCGGCTGATTTATTTGCCTCGCTGCTTTAAAGCGGTGTTGTTATTGTTGCTATGGTTACTGTTGCTTTTTCTTTTCTTTCTTTTTTTTTAAACCAGTATATATATTGGAACAGAGATATCTATATTAACTGAAAAGCAAAGAAGCCTGGAAATAACCGTTATGCTGGTTGGATCGGAACACCGCAAATGAATAGTAATTGTGATCCTGTTTTTCCGCGTTGTTTTACTTACATAGATTTTTTTTCTATTTTTCAGCTGTTAATAAATTATGTATTAAATTCGTCTCTACACTTTTTGTTGCTGTACATTTTGGGTTGAATAAATAAAAGTATTTTTGCAATAACATAAACAGAACATCTTCAGCATCAATATTTAGAAATTCCATTCTATCAAACAGTCTAGGTTGAACAATTTACAAAAAAGTCTTCGGCATAAAATAACCCAATGGGTTGGAATGCTGTAAAATCCAACCAACCAATTAAATATATACAGTACTTAGAAAGTCTTGAAGGTTTTATTTCAAATTCTTATCAAATTACACCCCCCCCCCTTGCGCCCATTTTTTTTATTTCTGATATTTTTTTTGTTTTTAATTGCAAAGAAATAACAAAGTCAGATGAATTTTCTCCTGGAATTTAGAACAAATAATATAAAGATGAAAGCTAGCTTCTTTTTAATGCTTTAATGTGAGGGCAATTAACCATTAGAATACAGAGCCGACCTAAAAAAAACTGTGGTTCTCCCAATCTGGGATTCTGAGTGAAAAGTAGCTACGAATCAACAAACTATATCTATCTTTCTTCTTTTCACACAAACACACTCATATATCTAACAAACTGCTTCCTTCAGGTTATGAGACGTCGTAGTCATCGTACGTAATCGCTTGACGCTTTACCTCTAGCCGTCGCCGTATGCTTATATGCACGCCCGATCTCGAGAGAATTTGCATACGTGCAATCCCATTCTCGCTGGTTCGAGATCGCCCATCTTTAAATATAATGCTTAACACAGCCATATTTCTTTCCCGCGATGACCCTGCAAGCCAGACATGTCCGCACGCTTTGAGTTTCGAGGTATGTTATTTTCATTACATCCACAATATACACACTCTCTCACCCACACACACACACTTACATGCACATATCACATATTCTCATATATACAAGACATTCTATGGTGATGTAACGGCTAATAAGAACTATTACTACCGAATAGCGAGTTTGATCCCGCCCGATGTCCCCTACTTGCGACCTTATCCTCGCCCGATGTCCCCTACTTGCGACCTTATTCTCGCCCGATGTCCCCTACTTGCGACCTTATCCCCGATGTCCCTTACTTGCGACCTTATGTTATATCGAACCCGTGGCGAATTTGTTGGCTAAATAGCTACACTAAATTTATGGACTTCCCATCGTGGTGCAATAGTTAGCAAGCTAGATTCGCAGATCCATTACTACAGAATAGTGAATGCTATCCCCGCTGGATGCCCCATACTTGCGACCTTGTGTTACATCCTATCAGTGGTGAACGGGTTGAGTATTAAATGGGGTTCTATTGTGTTAAAATGGTTAGCAATCTAGTCTCGTAAATCCAGTACTAATGAATAATGAGTTCGAAGTAATCTGAACGTTAGCTACATAAATGAGAATAACCTCCCCTTGTTTGTTTCACTTTCAGGAAACTGTATGTTTTGGTAGGCCATTTTCATTTCACCGTAAATTTATACTGAAAATACAAATTTGTTAAAATCAATACAACTGCATGTTTTAACACGAAAATATCATAAAAAGTTGTTCTTAATTGTGCTTGCGCATTATTTGAAATGAACTTAATTGTTATTAAGAACACATTTTATGATATTTTAAAAACATGCTGTTATATTGATTCGATTTCACGCGACTCTTGGTAACAAAGATGGTTACCTGTTATTTGTGTGTTACTGAAAGCAACTGTTATGTTAGTGTTGCAACAAAGTTCGTTGTTGCGGTTTATCGTTGAGTAGACACAATTAACCGAAATGCTTACCAATAAATTTTGGCTCGTACAGGAGCGATACATATAGGATAGATCCGCTCTTCTACTCGAATATACACAATATTAATGAAGTCCATTGCTAACAGGTGGTACCTTTTATATCTAACAAGGCAGAGCGATATAGAATGTCGGTTATTTCCTATAAGTCTAACATAAACAAAGGGAAGCACTCTTGACTGATAAATTATTTATCTATTTTCCCATTAAACTAACCCTCAACCCTAACTAACCCTAACCCTTACCCTATCCCTAACCCGAACCCTAACCCTAAACCCTAACCTATCCCTAACCCTAACACTAACCCCGTCTGCTTTTTTCCTAGTAGATCAATAAATAAATAAATAATTTATCAGTCAAGAGTGGTTCCCCTTTGATTATGTTAGACTTATAAGAAATAACCAGAATGTCAGTGTCTAGAAAAGACACGTGGTAATTTCTCTTTTTTTTTCTTTTTTTTTGGGGGGGAGATTTTACAATGTCACCGTCAGTCGGTCTCCAGATAAGCGAACACATTGATTTTAACACAAATCTATACAATTTATTTACCAATGCTTTGTGTTTGTTTTTCCTTCATGCTTTATATACATACTAGAAGCTGCTACCCGGCGTCGCCTGAGTAAATGGGGGATTTTTTTTTTAAGTTAGTCCCGCAGATCCGTTATTACTGAGTCATGAGTTGGATCCTCGCAAGATGCCCCATGAGAATCCGTACATAAAAAGACCTTGCATTGATCGAGCCACTCTGAAAAGAAACGTTAATGTCTACTATTTAAAATATTAAATGCAAAAAAAATTCCACGCTATCATCATCTAAATTTTATTCTTTAATTATTTTCACGAATATAAATAAAATCTTTGTCATTTTTGCTCAAAAGGCAAGATCTGGTGATAGTAAATGTGTACCTATATTTACTTGATTGTTAATTGTTTTATTTTTGTAGTTTCCTCCGGACATATGTACACATAACTGCCCTTTATATAGATATAGATAAGTAGATTTGATATACATAGATAATAATAACGCTATCGTATTCGTCTAGTAGTAATTATAGGACTAACAACAACAAATACACGAATGAAAATTTGGTTTAATTTTAAAGGTTTCATCATCATCATGTGGCGCAAGTTTAGGAAAGCCCAAATAGAACTAACCAAAACATACAAAAAAGAACAAACAGAATACATCAAAGTACAAATAAATAATATCAGACAATCGGTGGAAGACAGACAGCCATGATTAGCATGGCAAATAGTTAATGAAATTAGTGGTAGGAAAAGCACCTCTAAATCAAAACTAAAGGCAACTAGCCAAAAAGATAGACTTCAGAAATGGAAAGACCATTTCGGGAAACTTCTGGGGAACGTACCTAAAATCATAGAAAATAACACCCAAAACATCATAGATAGACAATTTAAAGGTTTATTACATAATAAAAATATGACTAACAATATAAGTGCCATTCCTATAGAATAAGTGATGTTTGAGAGACCTACCAGTCTGATGGAAAGGGAACAAGGATATCTGGTATCTTCTATTATCTCTCGGAGATGAATTCTTTCAACCTTATTACAGAGCTGGTCCGTAGGTGTCTATTGAATATGAGTGAAAACTACTGGGTGTGACACGTGGATTACAGAAAGGCTTATCTCCATATATAGAAGCAGGAGTATTTTAATGGTCCAACAACACGAATTTAATCTATAAATAACGTTCTGAGATAATTCGTTGTCTGATCAGGAGTGGTAGTACCTGTTAGGGTCCCATCTATGGGTTAAATACATAAAAAAATAAGTATTAAAAAAGTGTGTTTAAAAAAACTGAGTTTGAAAAAAATCAATACCCAATAAGAATGAATAAAACAAAACATCTTCGGCATAAAATAACCAAATAAGGCTTGACATGCCGTAAAATCTAACCAACCAACCAATCAATCACATATTATTTTTTTATTCTAAAATATTAATAAATCATTTTCACGGCTTTATTTTTCACATTTATTTATTATTTTTCCACAAAGGAACTCCAAAAAGTAAGGTACGACCCTTTACAAATCTGACATGTTTATTACTGTACAAATAATACATTGTACATATATTACCAGCACTACTATGCTACATTTCCACGTATTCACCGTCAAAATTGATACATTTATTCCATCGATGCATGAGCGCATGAATAATCTTCACAAATAACGGACAGCAGGAGCTATCCTTGTAACGCTTCAACAACAGAGGCATTTATATTAAAAAAACTACTTTCTGCAAGAAGTCATTTTAAAGACACAAACAGATGAAAATTTGAAAAATCCACGTTAGATTTATATCTATGCAGTGGAGGCGAATATATCCCAGCCATATCAACATATGCACAGAAACGTGTGTTCCTTCAACCAGTTACTTTGTGACGCAATGAGATGCTACTTACTGATATTCCAGCTTATCCTGAACTATTTCATTTGACCTGCGATTTCGGAAGATCAAATTCAAAAAGATATTTTTTAAAAGTGATAAACATCGGGAGATCAAACTGTTCACTCAGTTGCTTTGTGACCGAATAAAATTATACTTACCGATGTTCCAGCTTATCCTGAACTATTTCATTTGACCTGCGATTTCGGAAGATCAAATTCAAATTCAAAAAGATATTTTTTAAAAGTGATAAACATCGGAAAATCAGACTCTTCACTCAGTTACTTTGTGACCCAAAAAGATGACACTTACCGATATTCCAACTTATCCTGAACTATTTTATTTGATCTGCGATTTCATAAGATCAAATTCAAAAAGATTTTTTTTAATGATAAATATCTGAAGATCACGCTGTTCAAGCAGTTGCTTTTAACCCAAAGAGATTATACATACCGATATTCTAGCCTCTCCTGGACGATTTCATTAACTACCGATTTCGGGAGATCAAATTCAATAAGATACAAAATGATAAATATTGGAAGATCAATTTCAAAAAGCTATAAAAAATAATAAACATCGGAAGATCAAACTCTTCACTCTTTGTAACCAAATAAAATGACACTTACTGATATTCCAGTTTACCCTGAACTATTTTATTTGACCTGCGATTTCAAAAGATCAAATTCAAAAAGATGAACATCGGAAGAACAAACTCTTTAATCAGTTGCTTTATGATCCAATGAAATGACACTAACCTATATTCCAGCGAATTCAGAACTATTTCATTGACCAGTGATTTCAAAAGATCAAAATCAAAAAGATATTTAAAGATGATAAACATCGGGAGATGGAAGATACAAAATGATAAATATTGGAAGAAAAATGATAAACATCGGGATATCAAACTCTTCTGTCAGTTGATTTCTGAGCTATTTCATTAATCACCGATTTCGGAAGATTATGTTCAAAAGATGTAAAAAAATAATAAATATCGGAAGATCAAATTCTTTACCAACTTGCTTTGTGACCCCATGAGATGACACTTACTATATTCCAGTTTCTCTTGAACGATTTCATTGACCAGGGATTTTGGAAGATCATATTCAAAAGATTTAAAAAATAATAAATATCGGAAGATCAAATTCTTTACCTACTTGCTTTGTGACCCCATGAGATGACACTTACCTATATTCCAGTTTCTCTTGGACGCTTTTATTGACCAGGGATTTTGGAAGATCATATTCAAAAAGATATTTAAAAAATAATAAATATCGGAAGATCAAATTCTTTAACCCACTTGCTTTGTGACCCCATGAGATGACACTTACCTATATTCCAGTTCTCTTGAACGATTTTATTGACCAGGGATTTGGAAAGATCAATTTCTACAGTCGTATCACGAAGTTTGTGCCGTTGTTATTTTAAATGAAAGCTTCAGTGCGTGCAATATTGTCTTATGTTGTTGGTGAATTTAACGCACGAGGCCCATCCTGCAGATTTGGAAGCCCTTTCGTGAATGAACTGCATTATACCGATACCTGCTTCCTGTTCGTTACATGTTCGCCATACACAGCAACAAGTTCTTTTTTCCTCGGGCATGGAAAATTCTTATTACACCTATCACCTATATTTGTTTGTCCGCTCTTTTATGGTGGCAACCACCCGTGTTTGATATTAGATACGCATGCGCTCAATATTAAGAATTAAGGTTTGGCTCTTACAAAAGTACTGCATAGTCCCTCTTACTTTATGCTTAAACTTACAACTTTCACAATGTTTTGATTCCAGACAATTCATACCTATTTGTATCTTGGGGGTCTCAAGATGGTGTAATGGTTATCGAGTTAGTCTCAATGATCTATTACTACTGAATATCGAGATAGATATTGGCAGGATTCCCAGTACTTCCGACCATATGTCACATCACCCTTCATGTTTTTGTTTTAAAATTTGCTGAATTAATAACGCACATCTAACAAATATAAACTAGATATAAATTTACAATAGTAACAACAAAAAAACTTGAATAGAAAGATTGAAGATTTTTGTTGATAGATATATTTATTTTTTATCTTTTAGTGAAATTCATTCAACTTTTAAGTGGGTACTTCCATTTACAATAATGCTCATTTTAACGAGAACGACAAAGTTGATAACAACGCTATCGCAGTAAAAGTAATAAGTAAAGCCGGAAGAGTGTCCTATTACCGGTATCAGCCAGACAGTGAGAGAGTCTATCCGCTTTTGGCCAGCGCCAGACCAGGTATATTGCTAAGGTGGAGCGCCACACCTACCCAATTTACCGCACAGATCCAAACATGATACTCATGAATATATAGATATAAATATAGGTATAGATATATATAGAGAGAGACAGACAGACAGACAGACAGACAGAGATGAGAAATTTCATTTTTGATTTATTTATATTGGTTTATTCCGATTCATTCAGTTCCTTTTTCTTTTTTTCTGGCGGTCAAAATTGTGATTCGCCATTTTTTTATCTTTTTCTTCTTTGTTGTCATTCTCTTTCTTCAAAATATATATATATATATATATATATATATATATATATATATATATGTATGTGAGGATAGGAGGATTGGAGTAAATCCGACAGAATGTAGTAAAGAATATGTGGACAAAGGAACAAAACTAAGACAGGTATATGTAGAAGATATATTTCGCAGTGCATTGAGCTCGGCTTCATCAGTCGTTTATTTGAATATAATACTTTTATTTGATATAGAATAAACGACTGATGAAGCCGAGCTCAATGCACGCGAAATATATCTCCTACATATACCTGAGTTTTGTTCCTTTGTCCACATTTCCCCCTCTATTCTTTACTACACACACACACACACACACACACACATATATATATATATATATATATATATAGAGAGAGAGAGAGAGAGAGAGAGAGGGAGGAGAGAGGAGAGAGAGAGGAGACAGACAGAGATGTGTAATATTCATTTTAAACTTTTATTGTATAATATATTTAATTGCAAAAGCTAAAGAACTAAATTAAACAAAATATATCTCATTCGTTTTTACCAACTAAAGTGCTCATACATTTTGGAAAGGTATCAGATATATAGATAGATACCAGGAAAACAATGTGTATGTGCGTGTGCGTGTGCGTGTGTGTGTGTGTGTGTGTGTGTGTGTGTGTGTGTGTGTGTGATCACATGATGAAACCCACAAATAGAACAATGCTTATAATTTTGTCGGCGTCAAAGAATGGGGGGAAGTTATGATTGGTTTCCATAACTGAATAATGAAATTACTTCTTTAATTGAACTCTTAATAAGTTCATTTTGGAAAAACGTTTAATTCGATTTTGAGCTTTACCATTCTAAGACCTAATTTGTTTCTGAAACAAATATTATAGCAATGCATCGCCGTGAGCCAACTGTGGAAAGGAAGATTGTGTTACGCCAATTTTCTCTGAATTTTTGAAATGTGGCTTGATAATTTGTATTATTTGGATTATTCGGACTATTGTCCTCATCTTTATTGTTATCTGTACAACGTTTCCGCCGGTCTTCTTCGGGTATTTTTTCTATTTCAGGTATATATATTTACCAACCCCTCCGCACGAGCAGGATGTGACACAAGGTCAATTTCTTAAGCGGAGTTCAAAGGTTTGAATTCAGAGTTTTTCCTTCTCCTATACCAGTTGCCTAACCAAGGTTAAAGAGCCCAGTCTGCCCTACTATTCATCCATAGCTGGAGGAAAATGCAATTACCACGTCCAGGATTTGAACTCAGGGCGACGAGTCCATTTCAGGTATACGATATACTATATACGATATATTATATTGGTGTGTCGCTAAAAACGATTCTCAGTTTAAAGAAAATGAATCCAATGCGGTTTAATTAGTTTTAGTATAATTCTTATTGAAGCAGAAAATCTATTATAGCTACTACTATAATAATAATATTAATACTAATACTACTGCTAAGATTCCTTGCATTGTAAAATGGTAAGCGACTTGGGTTAACTGACCATTTTTTGTGGGTTCAATTCTAAGCTCAATACATTTACCCTTGTTTCAACCTACACTAATTTAGGGGAAATACTATTATTTCTGCTTTTATTTTTACGTTGGAGGCGCGTGGTGTAATGGTTGATGGACTCGTCGAGCCGAGTTCAAATCCTGGACGAAGCTACAGTTCCCATAGCACTAATACCTTGGGAAAGGTATGAATCCAATTTGGTAATGAGACATATTCTGTTGAATTCAGTAAAACAAAATCTTAAGAATTAAGAAATATCATCCCATTTTCCAACGATGAGTGAAGCAAAATAGAAACATGTGTCTATAAAGTCTGTGTGCAGATACGTTCTATCACAAATACAAATAAAGTTATAAACATTTTTAAAGTGCATACATACTTTGTGGACATGTAAAAACCTATGTTAATTAGTATTATCTGCGTTATTCGGACTATTGTCCTCATCTTCATTGTTATCTGTACAACATTTCGGCCGATATGCTCTCCGGCCTTCTTCAGATATTTCTTGTTGGACTCGGGAACCTTCTCGGACTCGGACTCGGGAACCTTCTTTTCAAACTCGGAGGGCATATCGGCCGAAACGTTGTACAGATAACAATGAAGATGAGGCAATAGTCCGAATAACTCAGATAATA
>CM042138.1:139868802-139878802 GCA_023376005.1 Doryteuthis pealeii | reverse complement strand
AATGCTATGTGTTCTCTAAAATATATTTGTTGAGAGATTGAATTTTCTGTAAGAGAAATAACTGCATGTGAACTCAATGCAGTATTTTGCCAACATAGCTCATGCATTTAAATAGAAAAAGCCCATAAGATTCTTCAAAAGAATAAAGCATAATCTAACATATTGTAACTAAACACACACATATGTATATATATAATATATATTATATATATATATATATATTATATATATATATATATTTGCTGTTTTTTAAGGGTCAGAAATAATACAAACGACTGTAAAAATGGATACAAATGTATTGAACAAAAAGGAGTAGAAATTACAGAAAAGAAAGTCGAGATTGCGTCCGACCATACAGTTGCGAGCTGACTCGCGTTGCTTCTTGTCAAGCCACAATTGTCCCTGCTACTAATAGTAGTCGTCGGCGCATTCCATTTATGTACATAGGTTATATCACCTATAACAATATATAATATATATATATATATATATATATATATATATATAATATTGTTTCAATAACACGAAAGCAGCAATATTTCCCCAGACTTGGCACGTACAAAAATACGATCTCAATCTTATACTTTTTTTTTCAATGTATTTATTAACTAGAAGTGGCTACCCGGCATTGCCTTGGTAGAAGGGGGGGGGTAATAATAAAAGATTAGTCCATTGATTGTTTTGGTTGCATAATTGATTTATGCTGTAATCAAGAACGCCACGTATGACTTTCTTTTCTTTACAATTCAAATTCTAATTTTTAGATAACTTCCCAAATAACAAAATCTTCATTATTTTTGCACAAAAAGCAAGCTCTGATAATAGTGAATGTGTATATATTTACTTTGTCATTAATTGTTTTATTTTCATAGTTTCATTCGGACATACATACACAGCAACTGTCCTTTATATATGTATAGATGTGTCCATTCGCGTGATGGATAAATACGCAGAGAATTATTGATGCCCAAAGACAAAATCTTGACCTCTCTGCTGTATTAGAAATGTAATTAAGTACGTCGGTTAGCTAGCCTACCAAGCCGATCTATTATAATCTGAAAATTAACTGTAATAGATAGATAGATAGATTGCTACTGTTCTGCAACTGTGCAACACAATTACTGTTTGTTTGTAGGTCCACTGGGTTATGGGCCCAGCACGCTTCCACTGTTTTCTTTTGTTTGCAGGGTTTTACGGCATGTCAACTGTTATTAGTTATTTAATGTCGAAATTGTACATTCTGTCAATTGTGTAATCATAGAATGTTTTACAATGCAATTCTATAATAAATTTACATGCAATGCAAAATTATTTACAATGCAATTCTATAATAAATTTACATGCAAAATTATTTATGATGCAATTCTATAATAAATTTACATGCAAAATTATTTACAATGCAATTCTATAATAAATTTACATGCAAAATTATTTACAATGCAATTCTATAATAAATTTACATGCAAAATTATTTACAATGCAATTCTATAATGAATTTACATGCAAAATTATTTACAATGCAATTCCATATAGTCTGGTAGATAAGAAGGTGGACCGGGAAAATTTTAGTATTTTTTTAAGCTTAGGCTATACTCTTTTGAAATTTGAAAACTCCTCTTTTTGACACTCTGGGGAAATCTTTTTATTGGTGGGGGAGTATACAAACCAGATCTGGTCTGGTAGATAAGAAAGTGGACCGGAAAAATTGTTACTAAGCAAAATTTGGTATTTTTTACACAGAAAAATATAAGAAAGAAAGAAAGATACTAGGGGTGAGATAGAGAGATGAGGTAAGCGCATGGAAGTGATAACGCTAATGTGTTTCAATCGAATATAATAAAAAAAGGAAAAGAAGGAAAGAAAGAAAGAGTGTTTTGAGACTTTTTTTAATAAAAATTCTACTGATTAATGGCTGCAGTGTTTTATGATTTTGTTTTTTGTTTGTTTGTTTTGTTTTTTTTTGTTTTTTTGTTTTTTTTTTTTGTTCTTTGGTGAGTTTAAGATTTTCCTAATAGTTGTTGGTTGTAATGGGGAAGTTTTATGATTGATGTTTATTATTTGTTGTATATGTTTACTCACAAAGTGAGAATTAACATTACAAAACTTGCAGACGTTCTGCAAGACTAGCTTAGTAAATATTACGCGTTGACACGCCCCAGGACTAACACGGCTAGTTATGAAAAGATCAAAATAGATAAATCGATCGATATATATATATATATATATATATATATATATATATATATATATATATATATATATATATATATACGATGAGATTAATGTTTATAAATAGTTCAGTTTGTATTCAAGGTGAGAACGGACATGGCTGGAAGAGTTTCATCTGTTCTCATAGAAGGTTGAACCGTTTCTCTTTTTCTTCTTTTTTAGTTTCTTCTTCTTCTTCTTCTTCTTCTTCTTCTTCTTCTTCTTCTTCTTCTCATAACCCAGTGGACCTACAAACAGACAGTAATTGTGTTGCACAGTTACAGAACAATAGCAATCTATCTATCTATCTATCTATCTATTACAGTTAATTTTCAGATTATGATAGATAGGCTTGGTAGGCTAGCTAACCGATGCACTTAATCTCTCTCTCTCTCTCTCTCTCTCTCTCTCTCTCTCTCTCTCTCTCTCTCTCTCTCTCTCTCTCTCTCTCTCTCTGCTGACCCTTGTCGCACTTCTGTGTACGAGACGGAAGTAAAATAATGGATGGACGAAACGATGAATAGGGCGAAACTTTGGGTTAAATATAACAATCATAAATGTAATAATTAAAATAACACAGAATATATTTACCAAGATAAATATCAGATGTATTATTACAATAGCATGAAGGGTTTATTGGTTCCTATATATTTTAACTTATGTTGGATTCAGTGAAATGTGAATTGGGTGTTTATGCGGGTTCACATATAAAAACAATTGTTAAATAAAAGAAACAACAAAACCTTAGGTTCAAAGTTTCTAATGTCTTTTTTGTATGTCCGGAATCTTCTTTTGTTAGTCTTATGAGCAAGAAGTAAGTTTGGATAATATCTATTAATAATGGAGATTCGCTTCTAGTTTTTGTCTGTAACAAAAATTACGTCACTGCGTACGTCACATTACCCAAAATCGTCATAACATAGAATAAATACACTCAAAATTTGAACATGCAACATTAGACAGTCCTCATTGTTTTTTAAAACAAGTTTTAATAAATACATGACTGGTATTATATATCTATATATAGTTTGTTTTATTTTAATACTTATTTAAACTTTACACTTCAAATTGTTTTATTTTTTAATTCTTTAATGAATTTGATGATTTTACTTATTTGGGTAAATTTATTTTTACATCGCCTGGAGGGTGTTTTTTATTTTGTACTAGTCCAAAATAATGTAGTTATTTTTGAGTTCAAATCAGTCTGGTGCTGAGTTGAGAAGAGAGTCAAATGTCAAAAGTTTCTGTACTTAATTTGATGAAACCTTCTTTTGGGGAGCTCTTAAAAGCACTACAAAAAAGCGTTGCTACAATAAAAGAGGATTATTATCTCCTTTTCGGGAGTGGGATCTTAAACAAGGGCAGGTAATCAAAAAACACTTTCCGATTCTTGTATTTTTAGCATCACGGGAAAAATGTATCTATTCTATTTTAATTCAAGGACGAAGTTTTAAATACTTAGATGGGTGACCATTTAAGCTAACAGTGGGTACTGAAAGAAACCGAATATCAAACTGACTTGATATCGGTATTGAATGACCCGAAAAGGGTTGATATCGTAAAACAACCAAATATTAAAGGAAGAAGAGATGTAAGAAATGGTTTGATGATAATATATTTCTGTGGACTTAAATGTATAATAGATAATACGTCCTTGTTAGACAGTATTTGACCGTCTTAATTATAGTAGTCGGATCTTTTCCTTTGTAGCTGTTTGATCAATGCTTATATATACATATTGTGGTATACTAAGAAACGGAAGCACCGTTTCTGCCATTGTTTTTGTTATGAAACGGAAGTACTGTTTCAGCCACCTTGTTGAGTTGAAAATAAAAGGCGGAAGTGATCACTTCTCCTGGTTAACGTCAGCTGGACTACCGTGTTAGTATTTCGCTAAGCGCGTTACAACACATATATATTTACCAACCCCTTCAAACGAGCAGGATGTGACACAACTAAATTTCTTAAGCGGGCTTTAACGGGTTTAAATTCAGTTTTCCTTCTTCTATACTGATTACCTAGTGGGAAGCGCGTGGAGTAATGTTAAAGTCATGGGAAATGGACTCGACGCCCCGAGTTCAAATCCTAGATGTGGTAATTGCATTTCACTTAGCGCTAATACCTTTGGGAAAGGTATTAATCCTATTCTCCCTCCAGCTATGGATAAATAGTAGGACAGACTGGGCTCTTTAACTTTGGTTAGGCAATCGGTCTAGGAGAAGGAAAACTCTGAATTCAAACCTGTTGAACTCCGCTTAAGAAATTGACCTTGTGTCACATCCTACTCGTGCGGAGGGGTTGGTAAGTACATATACTGATTACCTAGCCATGATTAAAGAGCCCAATCCGTGTTACTATTTGTCCATAACTGGAGGGAGAGTAATTGGTTTCATACCTTTCCAAGGGTATTAGCTCTATGTGAAATACAAACAGCTTCGTCCAGGATTTGAACTCGGATTGACGAGTTCATTTCCTACAATTCTAACCACTACACCACGCACCTCCATTTGCTCAATGCTTGTAGAGTAGCAACGTGCCTGTTGTAGAGGAAGGGGCTTTCTCGTCTTGGGCTCGTTGTGACATTACCGTCTCCCACGTTGGACCACGTTTTGACGTTGAACGCTGGACTGCTGGGGGCAGAAAGTGAACGAATTGGGGAATTCTTCAATTATATCAGGGGTTTCATGTAACCTCCAGGAGCGCGGTGCTTAGACTGTTTGACAATTCTACGTAAATCAGATAAATTGCATTAATGTTAAATTGAATTTCAATCGGCCCTAATTGCAGTAAATTCCGACATTTACGTTTCGGCTATTGTGCGACTCCTTTTCACTCACCGCCTACTTTTCTTTTTAATTTTAGAAAATTTCTCTCTCTCTCTCTCTCTCTCTCTCTCTCTCTCTCTCTCTCTCTCTCTCATACACACACACACACACACACACACACAGACAAACACAAATGAGGAGTAAAGTATTGAATAAATTCAACAAAATGTAGTTGAAAATAGATGAAAATGCGGATAGAACAACAACAACTAAATTCAAATGATTTTTCACCTCGGTATTGTACAAAGCTTCGTAAAATACCGAGGCGAAATATCATTTGAATTTAGTTGTTGTGTTGTTCTATCCGCATTTCCTCTATTTTCAACCCCATATATATATATATATATATATATATATATATATATATATATATATATATATATATAGGGTGTCCCAGAAGTTGCGCACCATGTATGAAAATACATATAAAAAGTATAAAAAGACATATGAATATCAATTTTATTCATCATAATCATAATAGATGCTCAAATTGTTCACCCTCTCCATTGATACAAACATCAATTCTCAAGATGCACTTTGTATGGATGAAATTTCTGTCTTAAGAATACGATGTACTGATGATTTGCTAATCGTAAGCTTCTGGCTTATTTTCCTTACTGATTTCACGGGGCTTCTAGCAACATTCGCCAAAACCATAGTTGATGTTGCTTCATCAGTTGGACTCTTTCGTCGACCACATCTCTCGCGGTCAGCAACTGAGCCAGTTTCTTGGAAACGTTTTATCAAACGGCGGATAGTGGTATGGTTCAATGGTTTTTCTCGCTCGGGATGAGTGCGGTTGAATTCTTCAGCTACAGAGCGGTATGTTGCCCCACCTCTTCCAAACATAAAAAACAATTTAACTCTTTCTTGTATTGTTAATTTTCACCCATATCCAATAAAATCTGAAGAAAAGAAATTATATGGTGCGCGACTTCTGGGACACCATATATATATATATATATATATATATATATATATATATATATATATATATATATATATATATATATATATGCTAGGATAGCGTAGATATAAAGCCAACGGTGGTTGGTGACTGTCAGTTACTCGCCTATTCGATCATCGATCCAATGATCTATCACTGACACTCAGTATTCTTCAGTTTTGCAAACTATGATTAATAGACAAGCACTTACGTACATCAAACAAACTACATAAAATATTCAACTGGAATCCACTAAAACTCAGTTACAGCTGCACTGAAAACTTGATAGAAATAATAAAAAAGCACAATAAAAATATATAATTTACTACAACAAAAAGATCCACCTGTAATTGCAAAATAAAACATGAATGTCCCTTCAACGTAAATTGCCCCACAAACAAACGTTGTATATCACGCCACCCTAAGATCTAAATAAAACACGAAGATACGAACACAACTCAATAAAACACGTTCTAGACATATTTGGGGTCTAAAAAAAATAAAACAATACATAGCAATAATAACATGTTAAGTGAGAAAAATAATACTAGCTTACAACAAAATATCAAAATACTGTAATCTTTGCAAAAAGAAATATATCCATAATCCCCTTCCCAGAACAAAACAAACGATTTAACAAACGATCGGAACTCATATCCAAATGTAGGTATGAAAATAATTTCTTATTTAACCACCTGAAAACTAACAACTCTAAAGACTAGAATAACATTTTCTTTAAATGAAAGATTTAAAAAACTAAAATAAAATGATAAATGAATAAGTAAATAATATGAAATAATAGAATGAATAACATATAGATAAACGAATAAATAAAAATAAACGAATTCAAATAAATGAATAGATAAAAATAAGATAAACTAACAACTAATAAATAGATAAATAAAATAGGATAAATAAGAATAACTAATGTATAAACAAAATATAAATCTATAATAATAATAATAATAATAATAATCTTATTATCACGGATATTCAGTGTCCGTTTGTCTGTAACCTAAACTAAGTCATTTCTTACGTCACAATTGCGTAAGTTTATCAATGAGTATTTTATTTATAATCAAAATCATTGTTGGAATATTTTGCAATATAAGGTGTGCTCTAATTCCCTACCTGGGTTTATAGACTATCCTATGTCACGTAGTTTACTCCTCTAGCCAATCAGCAAGATATACTGCGTGGCTAATACATTACTTAAACACTGATACTTGCCACAGTTCACTTGCAATTCATTGAGGAGGAACTTACGACCATTGACGAAGGAACTGATGACTCTTTACCAGAAGAACCAAAGAATTCATTATCGGAGTACTCTTTACCAAGGATCCAATTCCACGGACAAGCGCTCTTGCTTGAAGGACAAATGATGGCCCCAAAAAACTTAACAATCAATAGTACATAGAATAAGTCTTATTTATTAACAATGTCTCTCTCTAGATTTGCCTCAAAACCCCATATTATTAGTGCGTTTAAAATCCTGCAATGTGTCTTATATATCACTAAGAAATAAAGGTTTACGTCATATATGGCGTGGTTGATTTGCTTACTGGTTTTAACAAAACCGGGTTTAATATAAAACTTTAATAAAAACTTGGTGTTATTGATCTCTAATATTATTGTTTTATTCTCCAACATATTAAAATCAACTATATGAATCATTTTATATAGAAACCAAATGAAATATGATTAAAATAAGTGTAATATTTTTGTATGCGTTGTTATCTAATTTCATTAGTCTTCCTGATTTAATATATTTTATTACATTAAAACTTAAATGCTTGCAAGTAATAATGATTACAAAAACCGCTGGAAAACAACAAGTTAAATATTATAGAGAAAAAAACTAACAAATCACAAAATTAATACAATATAAGCAGATAAATAACTACGCAGTATAAACAAGAACGCTCTTCCCATAATGCACTACAAACTAAATCACATGCACATGTACACGCGCTTAGTACACTTGTTATTCTCATTGACAATAATTATTATTATTTCTCTGAATTTTTTTAGATGAGACTTGATTATTTGTATTATTTCGATTATTCAGACTATTGTCCTGATCTTTATTGTTATCTGTACAGTGTTTCGGTCGATGTGTCCTCCGACTTTCTTCAGGTATTTCCTGTCAGATTCGGGGGCCTTCTCGAACTCTGGAACCTTCTTTACGAGCTCGGGAATCTTCTTTACGAACTCGGGGACCTGCTTGTCGTAATCGGGCTCCCGATTACGACAGTATTAGTCCTTAATTAGGTAGCCTGTGGCGTCTGGTGATTCATAACCGTAGAACCATCCGCTGCGTACATATCTGGGTGTCTCATGTTGCCCCACTTAGGCTCTCGGACTGGAATTCTGGGACTCTGGCTTCCCACTAAGGCAGGGTTAGGCTCTAATCAGGCGTCTGGTGACTCCTGACATTGATTCATATCCGTAGAGCCATCCACTGCGTAGATATAGGTATAATCATATTTCGCCCCATTAGGCACTCGAACTGGTATTGTTTGACTCTGGCTTCCCACTAAGGCTGGGTAAGACCCAAATTAGACAGCCTGTGGCGGCTGGTGATGGCAGCTGGTGATGCCTGCCATTGTTTCATAACCATAGTCGTCAACTGCGTAGATATAGGGCTGTCTCATATTGCCCCCCTTAGGCACTCAGTCTGGTATTCTGTGACTCTGGTTTACCACTAAGGCAGGGTTAAGCCCTAATCAGTCACAGTATGACATCTGTTGACGCCTGACGTTGATTCATAACCGTAGAGCAATCTATTGTGTAGATATAGGGCTGAACCATATTCCACCCCCTTAGGCACTCGGATTGATATTCTGTGACTCTGGCTTCGCACTAAGGTCGGGTTAGTTATAACGAGCCATCCATTGCGTATAATATAGGGTTCCCACTAAGGCAGGGTTAGGCCCTAATCAGGCAGTGTGGCGTCTGATGACGCCTAACATTGATTCATATCCGTAGAGCCATCCACTGCGTAGATATATGCCTGAATCATATTGCCCCCATTAGGCACTCGAACTGTTATTCTGTGACTCTGGCTTCCCACTAAGGCTAGGTTATGCCCTAATTATGCAGTTTGTGGCGTCTGGTGACGCCTGATATTATTCCTAACCGTAGAGCCATCCACTGCGTGGATATAGGGATGTCTCATATTTCCCCTTCTTAGGCACACGAACTGGTATTCTGTGACTCTGGCTACCCACTAATATCGGACGCCTGTTGCGTCTGATGACGCCTAACATTGATTCATAACCTTAGAGCCATCCACTGCGTATATATAGGGGTGTCTCGTGTTGCCCCCCTTAGGCACTCAGACTGGGATTCTGTGACTCTGGCTTCGCACTAAGGCAGGGTTAGGCCATTATCAGGCACAGTTTGGCGTTTGGTGACGCCTGACATTGATTCATAACCGTAGTCATCAACTACGTAGATATATGGGTGTCTCATATTGCCCCCTTAGGCATGCAGACTGGTATTCTGTGTCTCTGGCTTCCCACTAAGGCCGGGTTAGGCCCTAAACGGACAGCTTTTGGCGTGTGGTGACACCCGACATTGATTCATATCCGTAGAGTCATCCACTGCGTAGATATAGGACTGTATCATATTGCACCCTCTTAGGACTGGTATTCTTCCCACTACAATTGGGTTAGGCCCAAACAGACAGCCTGTGGCGTCTGGTGATGCCTGACATTGAGGCATCCACTGCTTCTTTATCATATTAGCGACACACTCCCGTGAACTCATACATTTGAACGCACCAATGTTGGTTGGCCGACTAGCAAAAAAAAAATACATTCATCGGCTTTCTACGGACATGGGAGACTGTGTAGATGGATCCTCGACCCTTCGCACCTGGTAATCTGTGCCGCTGGCTTTGATCTAATGCAGGGTCTGGGCCCAATCAGTCGGTCTTTGGAGTATGGTGACGCCTGACATTGATTCATAACCCTGGAGGCATCCACTACTTATTTATTATATGAGCGACGCTCTT
>CM042138.1:139858802-139866302 GCA_023376005.1 Doryteuthis pealeii | reverse complement strand
AATGGCCGAGGATTCTACGATATGACGCGCATTTCGATTGTGGATAAAAGCGATCACTGAAGATTTCTTCAAAATAAAATTGTGATTTGCTAATAAATTGTGTGTTACTAACGAATTAGATGTATTTCCAAATTTTAGGTCTTTAGAGTGTTCATACAATCGTTTTTTTTAAATTTCTGGCAGTTTCACCGATGTAGACCTTATCACATTGTTCACAACATATTTTATAAACACCGGCATTGGATTCAGCTGCAAATGTCTAGCCACACTGAAGAGACGTGAATCGTCGAAAAACGGTGTTTATATATATATTATTTTTTTTTGCTAATTTTTGCACGTTTGCGATGTTAAAAGAAAATGTGAGGACTCCTTTATACTATTGCCGAATCTGACTCGAAGAAAAAATGAAGAAACAAGTCGCTTACTTTAACACGTCCAGCGTTTTATGTGTTGGCCAGTCCAAATAAATATCAACTCTTCAGTTCGGCTCCGAAACTATCATCATGTGATGCGAGCGAAAGTTAACGACAAAACGGAAGCTTTATCCTACACACAATAAACCAGTGTCTCATTCCAGAGACGAAATAAATCAATTTACTCGACATCCATCTTTATCCCGTACACTGAAACGACCCTTCCCTTGATATCCAAAGTAATTTTATAGAAAGACAGTCTCTGCTGATAAATGAATTACCGTTATTTGTTTTCTGACCGAAAATAGGTGGACACTATTGTTCTTAATTCAATCTTTTTGTGTTTTCCCTCTTTCAGAAAAATATGTCATCAGTCTCTCTCTCTCTCTCTCTCTCTCTCTCTCTCTCTCTCTCTCTCTCTCTCTCTCTCTCTCTCTCTATCTATCTATCTATCTATATATATATATATCTTTCTCCCCCTTCTCTCTCCCCCTCTCTCTCGATCTATCTATCTATCTCACCCTTCTCTCCCCTCTCTCTCTCTCTCTCTCTCTCTCTCTATCTATCTATCTATCTATCTATCTCCCTCCCTCTCTCTCTATCTATCTATCTATCTATCTTTCTCACCCTTCTCTCTATCTATCTATCTATCTTCCTCACCTTCTCTCTCTCTCTCTCTCTCTCTCTCTCTCTCTCTCTCTCTCTCTCTCTCTCTCTCTCTCTCACACACACACACACACACACACTTGAAGAAACAGTAGTAAGCCAACATACCGTATTATTAGAGAGGTGCTAGATATCTGTGATACAGCTTTAATTTTAGTATATATTCATTTGTATGAAAACAAGTCTGCTAACATTGGTTTCAGACTATCAAAACTTATTTGTTTAAGCGGATTGCTTATATATATATATATATATATATATATATATATATATATATATATATATATTAGGGGTACCGGATAGTTCTGTCCGCTTTTCTTTAACCAAACTAAAACACCAGATTAAGTCTAGACAGCTGTTTTCAAAGTCAAATCAGATGCCAGATACTCAGTTAAACATCCCATTTAGTTAAATCTAGTGCTGTTGATAGTTTCAAAACATCTATAGTCCATGGAAGACAAAAGTTTCAAAGTGAATCCTATGCGTCATTGCATGTTGTATGAATTCCACAAAGGTAGCAATCCAACAACTGCAGTGAAAAACATAACCGCTGTCTATCCAGAAGGTGTGAGTGTTAGAAACCGCCGTAGATGGTTTTTGAAATTTAAAGAAGGCAATTTCGACCTTACTGATGAGCCTCGATCGGGGAGACCGTGTCTTTTGGATGATGAACTTTTGAAAGCTGCAGTGGAAGAAGATCCTCGACAAGCAACCAGAACATTTTCCTAAAGACTTGATGTACTTTGGTCTACTGTTCAGGAGCATCTGAAAAAGATTGGAAAGGTGTATAGAGAGGGTAGGTGGGTTCCTCATGGACTCTTTTCAGCCAACAAAGCAATGCGGGCAACAATATGCAATAGTCTCCTTTTAAAGAATGAAAAAACGCATTTCCTGAATCGTATTGTCACTGGAGATGGAAAATGGATTGTCTTCAACACTAATAAACGAAAAAGACAATGGCTCGCAAAAAATGAAATTCCTATACCAACACCTAAACCTGATCTGCACCAAAAGAAGGTAATGCTGTATCTTTGGTGGAATCAAAAAGGTGGGGTTTACTTTGAGTTATTGGAGCAAAGAAAAATTGTGACTGCAGACATTTACTGTCAGCAACTCAAACGTCTGAATGCATCGCTGCGTAGAAAATGTCCTGCTCTAGTGAACAGAAAAGGAGTCATTTTGCAACACGATAACGCTAGACCCCATTCTGCCAAACAAACTCAAGAAAAAATAAAGTCCTTAGGTTGGGGAGTTCTTCCTCACCCTCCATATTCGCCAGACCTTGCTCCAGATTTTCACTTATTCCGTTATTTAGAGCATTCCATCAATGTAAAAATATTCATAAATATTCACGAGGCTGAAGCGGAGTTGAATTCTTTTATTTCTTCTAAAGATGTTAATTTTTTTAAAGGGGGATAAAAAAACTCCCAAGTAGATGGACAAAGATTATACCTAATGATGGTGACTATTTTGTTGAGCAATAAAGATTTGTCAGTAATATTTTTTTCAATTATTATTCCTGACAACAATCGGGACATGACTTTCCGGTACTCCAAATATATATATTCGCAAAACGAATTTTGTTTTTCAAAATATTTTTTATTTTACTTCAGCAACACGTGTATCTTCTTCAGGCTTCGATTAACCACTTTCGGAAAGTGGTTAATCGAAGCCTGATTATATATATATATATATAATATATATATATATATATATATCATCATATCATCCATCATCATCAAGTCGTTGGAGCAGCATAGATTCCGCTCTCTCTCTCTCTCTCTCTCTCTCTCTCTCTCTCTCTCTCTCTCTCTCTCTCTCTCTCTCTCTCTCTCTTCTCGCCGTTCCTGGCAAGTTCTCAACACAGTGTTCGTACAGAACTGCTTTATGTAGGTTTTTGCTTGACGGCCAACTGGTGTGCTTCTATGTAGGTGACCGTTATGAGTTCGCCCTTACCTCTCTAGCAGTGCCCAGCAGGTCTTAATTGATTGGTTTGTGTGATAGGAGCTAAGTGGTCGTAAAGCTGCTTTACTTCCAGAATTTGTTAAAACATACGCAGCATCCACATGTATGGTTGAATACTGACCGTAGATAAAATCGCTTTTTAAGAACTTATAGAAATGTTTAAAATCAGTATTATTTGGATTATTCGGACTATTGTCCTTATCTTCATTGTTCGTCCGAAATGTTGTACACAACGTTTCAGCCGATGTGTCCTCCGGTTTTCTTCAGATATTTCTTGTCGGACTTGGAAACCTTCTATTCGAACTTGGGAACCTTCTTGTCGTAATCAGGAACCTTCTTGTCATAATCGGGAGCCATCACGGAACTTTAAATCTAACCCTTTATTCAGTCCATGGGGGTATCCTGTTCTCATTCCGCTAACCATAGCTGGGGTACAGGTGTTAAGCTGTGCTAATTATTATAATATTACTACTGCCCCTGACCAAGATTGAACCTGCAGTCTAGAGATAACTGTCACTTAGAACTGTTAAAAAATTAGAATAAAACAAAATATCATGGACTGCTCATCCGCCCCTTAAGCATCACAGATTGCTACCCACGGTCAACAGATCGCCCCATTGGGGGGATTTTAGGTGCAGTCAGCGTATTCTGCAGCCTCAGCCGATAAGGCTTGTGATTTTCTTTGCAGCATATACACTGAACAGACTCAATAGCTTTTCGTTCCCACTAAGATACGATGTATGTCAAAAAGGTTTCAGTATGTCAAAAAAACTTCGATGTGAGGGGCATTGTCTACTGCGAATTCTTGCCACAGGGCCAGCCGATCAACCAACATATCTACAAAGAGATACTGCAGCGTTTGCTTCGTTCAGTGCGCGAGAAGAGGCGGGAGATGTGGCAGGACAACTTGTGGGTGCTTCACCATGACAACACACCTGCTCACACTGCTCTGAGTATCCGAGAGTTCCTGGCCAAGGAGAGCATCACTGTGCTTGAGCAACCTCCCTACTCGCCTGACCTGGCTCCATGTGATTTTTTCCTTTTCCCTAAGCTCAATGGCGTCATTAAGGGAGTCCGTTTTGAGGATGTACACATCAAAAAGGTCGTGACGACAGAGCTACGGAGATTCTCGTAAGAATCCTTCCAGAAGTGCATGTAAGCATGGCAGAGAAGTATGGGTAAATGCATTAGACTCCAGGGGGATTACTTTGAAGGGGATAACTTATAGTTTGTAGTTTGAATTTGATTTTTTTTTTTTTTTGTGACACCATTCCTGGAACTTTTATTACATACCTTGTAGACCATTTTCAACGAGATATTAATCGTCTACTGAACTTTAAATGATATTTATTTCACTTACGAAAACCAAAGTGCAATTACCAGGTTGCTATTAGCGCCTCAGATGAAAAACAGTCTTCTGATAAATTATTCACAGACATGAAAACTCAAGCATTAGAAACCCTGGCTCTATGTCAACAACACATCAGATAATTATCTGAGAATAACAGGTGTCTCTGAAGCATTGATCCGGAACTTACTATCAACTTTACTTCCTAGTTGATTAATTTACCTGTGGGTATCGACGATTTAGCATGTACAATAACCCTTGAAAGGGAAAAGGTGTTTTCAGCCTTATCTAAAATTGTATTACTTTTTTAGATCAAGAACTTTCAGCAACACCTAAACAAACACATGCGCACACACACACAGTCACACCCACACACACACACACATAATATTATATATATAATATATATATATATATATATATGGTCCCTAACTGGTAGAAGCACCCTGGGGAGAGACATTAGTTGAACTCTCACCGTTTAGCGTAACGCATTTACTCGCCTGTTGTTTACTGACTTGGGCTCTCTGGTGACTGTAAAAACATATATCCTGTAAGTATGTATCAATTAATTGTTCGCCCCCTGACTGACAGTCTCGGGTTGCCGAAAGGGTAAGAAGCTTGGCAGATGAAAATTCTGTCGGGGTTCACTCCCGGCTAGAGGTAGCTGTTAAAAAAGTCGAACTGCACTGATGAGACGTAAACGTCGAAACACGTGTCTGTGGATGACTGATATATATATATATATATATATATATATATCGGATTTCTAACATGTATATTTTTATTTCTAACAATGTTATATTTTGATCCTTTGAAAAAAATGCAACTTCCGCTCTTTCGAATTTTTTTAATTTAAAAACCAGCGTTCTTTGACCGCAGACCTATAATCAACCGTTTATCGCAAAACAACAAAAAAATCACACACGTGGTGTAATGTCTGCCATTAATCAATATCTTGAATAATCCAGTAGATTTAAACCCTGAGATCTTATGGTGAAACTCCGAGTAGGTTTAATACTGTGTACCTTCGTGTTAATAAAATTTGCTCTACTAACGTATTGAGTCTTTATATTTGTTATAATCGCTGCCCTTACCATTGTGAAACTTGAATCACTACCACTGTGACCCATTTCACCGGTAAGTCACTTTTTTCCACAAATACCATATATATATATATAATAAAATTATATTCTGTCTGAATATTTTTATTTCCTCACATTTATAACTATCTACAGCAGCACCAGCCGTCACACTGTCAATGTAAGCTGGGTTCTCGTTCTGAGAATGTTACAATAATAGTAGACAATTTCAGATACAAATTTGTGAACATTATACAATAAACATTATACAAACATTATAAACAGTAGACGTTATACAAACAAGTATGGCTCCCGTAAAAAAGACAACCATTTTTACTTCAAAAATTATATACAATATTTTTTTCATCGAGACTATCAAAATGGAATTTCATTATTTTAGCTATGTATTTTGAAAAGATATTTTCTTTAATTAAAAAAAAAATATGCCTTCGAACAGCAAGTGAAATGGGTAAATTATTTTACATTCATTAATTTTAAAACATTTCTAAAAAAAGATAAAAAGCTAGTTAAACTTCTAATATCACATTCCGTAAAAAATATGCTAACGATTAAAAAAGCCAAAAAAAAGGATGAGGATTGTTCTTATTTACGAGATTTAAGTTTCAAAATTTAACGCGTCATATCGACTTTATATCATCAACGATTTTATTCTTTTTTTTAATTTTTTTTTTACATATATTGCCGTCACTGAATTCTTTTTTCCAAAAATGAAAAAAAAAATTTTTCAGACACTGGAGAAATGCGTAAAACTTATTCAATTTTTTTTTTTTTTTTTTTTTTTTTTGGGGGGGGGGGGATCCGAAGCAAATACCTTACGAAAAATAACTTAGCCTTTTTAATTTAGACAAAATTTATTTAAGAATAAAGGATCTTCTTTTTTCATTGTTATAGGTGATATACCTAGGACAATAATGGAATGCGCCGACGGCTACTATAAGTAATAGCAACAATTGTGGCTTGACGAAGCAAATGCGAGTCAGCTCGTAACTCTATTGGTCGGACGCAATCTCCTCTTTCTTTGCTGTAAATTTCTACTCTTACTTGCTTACTACTGTCTACATTGTTACACGTTGTTTTGTCTTATTTTGACCCCTTAAAACCCACAAATATTCATATACCAAAATTTTATAAAAATGGATATTAGTTTATTTTTGTTATGTTTTGTGAAGAGAAAATTTGCGCTTTTGACTCCCCACCCCGTTATTGACAGGTGCATCAGGAATTGTGTTTACACCATGTAGCTCAGTTAGTTCGAACTAAGAACGCACGAGGTTCCTTGATATCGATACCGGCCCCGCCAACTCAGCGCGTATTGTAGCATAGGTATCTGTGCGGTGATAATAAGAGCTGATTGCGCTCTAGTCAACGCTCAAGATACGCAAACATCTCTTCGGTCTCCGGCGCTTTGTTGAAAGGGGGTAGACTCTTTTCGCTGTCTGGTTGATATCCGGACAATAGGTTACCTGACGATTACTTTTATATTTAGCGCCCGAGTGGTTGATTTAATGCCCATAAAACAAAGAAGCGCAACTAACTATATCTTGCTTTCAAAAAAAACGGTTAAAATTAAGATTGGGTGTGATTTCGGCGGCGATTCATGAGCTTGATCATTTGTTTGTACGAGATCCTTAGCCATAAACTCTGGATGTATTATTGAGATTATTCCTGAACTATGTCTCTTCTGCGTGGTGGTGGGTACTTTCTTAGTTCCGCTTGTGCAAGCGTTCGGTCCGATGTACGCTCTCTGGTGGCTCCTCGCGTTCAAAGCTGATGCTCGTCGTGCAGACTCGGGAGTCCTTCTCGAACTCGGACGACCTCTTTTCGATCGTGGGAATCTAGAACTTTATACGGTAACCAATATTTTCTTTGTTTAATTCCTTGATGAATGAATGAGGTTCCGTCGACGACATGCTAGAATACTACTCGGGCGAATCAGGAACGAACCCATAAGCGACGGTTTTCCTGTGAACTACCTCATAGGATAAACAACCAGTATTGTTGTCGACAG
>CM042138.1:139833008-139858702 GCA_023376005.1 Doryteuthis pealeii | reverse complement strand
AAATTTCATTTTTAATCGCACACTTTTCTGCATTTTAATTTCTATTGGAAGACAGTTTCAGAAATAATCTTGGATAAACACTTTTGTGTAATTCACGTATTCATTCGCAACATCATTTCAATGATATATAATTTCCTCACAGAAACAGGAAGCAACTAATTCGATACAAAATGGGAACCACTCCAATGATTAAATACGAATTATCAGTGTCACATATTCGAATTTACTCCTGGGGCTGTAGTTCAATGTATCATACCATTTTGGAATCATGCCAATTGTACTCAAACATTAAGTATCATTGTTGGTCAAAGGCCCAATTAAGATACTTCCGCAGGAGCTAGTTTAATTTCGCCCGAGGGGTGGCTTAAAAACTAGTTCATAATAATTGGTGAAAAAATTATGAATGAAAAAGAAATTATCGTCATTCATCAAGAAGTTTATAGGATATAGTTAATATTATATTCATTCATATTTTGTTATTTTGCTTAAATCTCTGGAAAATTTGTCTTTTCTGCAATTAAATAATACGTAGGATTGTTCCAAAAATATTCACCATTATCATCCTGCGACACCCTCTGGTTAAGAATGAGACCGTCAAAAGTGTCCAAGATGCAATGCAAAAAAAAGTAAATCCAAATTATCTGGTGTCGTTAATCAAATTTCTTATTTGTTCCATTTTATTTCACCCAATCTTAAAAATGAAACATTCCAAATGATCTTGCATAGCTTAAATGCCCAACATAAAATTAAAATGAATTTAAAAAAAGAAAGAAGTTTACATGTTTGTTTTATTTTAATATTGAAATTGTGAATTACAGAAGAAATATTTTGGAAAATGTTGATCTTCCACGGGTCCCGCTAGTACATAACTAATTTATTCAAAATCACGTGGTTTGAGCTCGACCCACAATGTATTTTTTTGGTTTGGGTTAAACTATTAATATGAATACTTAATTGGATACATCCACTTTTAAAAAGAACAGCTTATAAGCTAGATTAACACGAAAATACTGCGAAACGAACAAAGTCTTCTGAAAAAACATCTTGTTTTCTTATGTACGACAAAACATCGGTCTGCCTGTTTTTCCTCTACTGATAATGTCCCCGGGAAGATATTGACGAATTTGATATTGTTTAGTCGAGTCTCCATTAATTTGCGCTGTCTGTCACCCGTGAGAATATTCCCATCCGTACAATGCCATGTCGGCTGTGTTGGGACAAGTTTTATGTTTTTTTTTACTTTTGATATTATTTGCTTGAAGTAAATATATTTTCGTTTGAGATCAGTGGCATTAGAGAAAACTACAAGTGTGATTGACATAAAAAGAAAAAAAATAATAGGAGAGAAGGAAAAAAAAAAGAAAGAAAAAAAAAGAAGGAATGGAATGAGGAAAGAAAATTAAGAAGGCTTTTAGTACTGAAGTACGGAACGAAACGAAACAGAAAGACAAAAAGAAAAAAATGAATGGTAGAAATAACTAAATAACTAAATATTCTTACGTGAATTACGACCAAAAATAATAAACAATAACATCCGTCATTGCTTGGATAGTGCATAGATGTATGTACTTTTAGAGGAGAGAGAGTGGTGTAACTCATCGTCGTTGAAAATGACTCACATCCGAGTTCAAATTCTGGACGAAGCTGTTTGCATTTCGCTTATACGTTTGGGAAACGTATGCATCCAACTATTCTCCATCCAACCATGGGTAAATAGTGGAGAAAATGTATTTTTAAAATCTTTTTTGAATATTCTTCAAGCATAAATAGGTGTCAACAAATCTAAAAAAAAGAAAACTCTGAATTAAAAACCAGTTAAAATTCACTTCAAAAGAAAACCTTGTGTTGCATTCTGCTCGCGGGAGGGTTAGGTAAATACATATACCATATATACGTTTGCTGTTTGTATTTCTTAATTGCTCTAAATGATTGTTCAAACATTGTACTAAAAATAATTCTGAAACGTGTGTGCTATTCTGACTAGTTACAACTAATTAAATGATGGTTCAAAAATGCAAGAAATCAAAGATCCACAATAAACTCTTCCTAATCAAACGATTTTGGGAGGCTGCAGACCAACTTTAAGGAGTCTAGAAAAGAACAAATCATTATGTCCGATTATGCATTGTCATAACAAAACTAACACACTCTTATATATTCAAACAAGAAACACAACCACAATGTGAGACATGTCAAACACCCCTGACAGTCAAACACTTATTGATGGAATGCAGATTTTTTGCTCACATTCAGAAACATTATTTTAAAGCAAACAATATGAAGGAATCTATTAAAATGTTAACATTGGGGAATAATTTTTCCATACAATATAATTCCCAATAATGCTAACAATCATTTTAAAACCAAATTACTAAAAGTATATATATGAATACCACAATATGTATAACACCCCCAACCGCTAGGCATGATATAGCCCTGGACGGGTTGATATGCTGTTAAAATTAATAAACAAACAAACAAACAATACAGTATCTTTATTATCATTGTTTTGTGTGACTACCTAAAATAATAAATGCTTGGTTAAGTATCTATTATATGATTGGAAAAAAAACTATATACTAGAAATATTCACTGAATAATTACAAAAATTAGACTGACAATATCTGATGATCTTATAACTGAATTAATGTGCTTTTTATCATGAAAAATAATTAATCGGACGAAATGAATATAGGATTATTGGATTAAAAATGCGCAAAAGTCAAAGGAATCACAGCTTTTCCGGAAAGAAACGGAACGATAAGTTCAAAGTGAATGCGTAATAAAACAAGACTATTAATAAGGTATTTTTTATGTTGAAGTTATCAAAAGTCTATATATGTACGGGGGGTCTTTCTTCTTCTTCTTCTTCTTCTCGATATATTATTTTTATGTTTTTTTCCTCAGACTCTTCTCTTTCTTGATATTTTACTTCTTTATTTGATACATTAACCATACGACTACTACGACGATAACGATGACTTCTTCTTCTTCTTCTTCTTCTTCTTCTTCTTCTTCTTCTTCTTCTTCTTCTTCTTCTTCTTCTTCTACGACGCTGATGACTTCTTCTTCTGATGCTTCTTCTGATGCTTCTTTTTCTTCTTTTTCTTCTGATACTCTTCTAGTACTAATCTTCTAATGCTTCCATTTTTTTCTTTCTTCTTTTCATTCTTCTTTATATTTCTTTCTGTACTTCACACCCTTCGTTCCTTTCCCTATTTTCATCCTCCTTCCTTCCTTTACACTTTCCTCCTCCCCCTCTTGATCCTGCATTAGATTTCTTATTCACCATTTTCTAAATCCTCTGTTTCCTTTCAATCCCATTCTTCTCCTCCCAAACCCAAATTATCCTTTTCTTGTATCCTTATTTTCTGCTTCCTGTTATTATTTTATCAAAGATTTTTCTCTTATCACCAAATTAATTCTTTTCCTTTGTTTTGTTTCTCCACTTATTTCCTTTGCTCTCTTTTTTCTCTTATTCGATTTGTTTGTATTCTCTGTATTTCATTGCTTCTTTCTTTTTCTTTCTTCTTTCTGTTGTTGTTGTTGTTGTTGTGTTGTTGTTCTTCTTCTTCTCTTCTTCTTCTTCTTCTTCTTCTTTCTTATCATTCTCCTTCTTATTGTTCTCCTTGTTCTTGTTCGCATTTTTTTCTTGTTCTTGTTCTCCTGTGTTGTTGTTGTTGTTGTTTTTGTTGTTCTTCTTCTTCTTCTTCTTTTCTTCTTCTTCTTTATATTATTATTATTATTATTATTCTCCTTGTTCTTCTCCTTCTAGTTATTCTTGTTCTCCTTCTTATTATTCTCCTTGTTCTTGTTCGCATTTTTCTTCTTGTTCTTGTTCTCTCTGTTCTCTTTTTATTTCTCTGTCCCCTCTTTTTCTTTTCTATTTCTCCTTGTTACTATTTTCCTTGTTCTCCTTGTTCTTTCCTCTCGTTCTCTCCGATACTCATCTTTATCTAGATTCCTTTTTTTTTTCTTCTTCGACTCATTTTGTTGTTCCTTCTCTCTTCTTCACACTAATATCATCTCATTTCATTCTTCTCTTATCGGCTTTTTTTTCTTATAAAGATTCCATCCTCATTCTCTTCCATTTTTGTTCGTCATCGTCCATCTTTTTTTTCATTGACTTTTCTAGCTCTTTACGTGCTGCGAATAAGCAAACAGTGCTGTAATTTTCTTCAAATCCAGAAATCCACGCAAAGAGGCTTCGCTTGTAAAGGTCACCTGCTCATACAGTTTTGCTGCCAAAACGCTAATATATCAATAAGATGAACTTTACAAGCTGTTTCACGTTCCCCAATTACAGATTTCACACACACACACACACACACACACACACACACACACACACACACACACACACAGATGCACACACACACATAAATACACAGACACACGTGAATATATATATATATATATATGACATACGTTGTATCTATATATATAATTATATATATTATATATATATATATAATACAACGTATGTCAAAAAAGTATCGAGATTTTTTGTACTTTTTGACACACCTTGAATTCTGAAAGAAAATAACGATCCCTTCATTATTTCTTTTAAGAATACAAGATGTGTCAAAAAAAGTACCAAGTTTAAAGCTGTATTTACCAAGGTAGAAATGAAGAATAAATGGAACGCTATTTTTTTAAGAATCCAAGTGAGTCAAAAAGTACAAAGAATCTCGATACTTTTTTGACACATCTTGTGTGTGTGTGTGTGTGTGTGTGTGAGTTAATATTGCATTCCAAACAAAAAGTCCATTTCTAAGTGTATTTTGGCAGCATTTTTCTCTTTCAAACATGTTTGGTTGAACTCGAGTGACAATTCTTGTCGTACAAGTTCTGTTCAATCCGTTCAAGTGTCTGGCCATCTTTTGTGTCAGGGTGGAACTGGTGTAGCAGTCCACCAAATGTGTCACTACGAGCGCTTCGGCATGTCCTTCAAGTTTGGAAACTGACGGTATGTTTCGTGGTGTCCGTTTTTAAAGAAAACGAACAGTAGCATAGGAATTGGTAGTAGGAGTAGTTAACAATTGGTAGGGGGAGGTTGTAGGAATTGGTAGTAGTAGTTCGAACGTAGAGATTATATATATATATATATTATATATATATATATATACATGTGTGTGTGTTTGTGTTTGTGATATATATATATACGTTTGTGTGTGTGTGTGTGTGTGTGTGTTTGTGTGTGTATCTATTCAAGTTGGTTAGTTAGTTGGTTAGTAGGATTTTATGCCAAACCATATTGGGTTATTTTTTGCCAAAGACATTTTGTTTATTTATTCTTGTGATACTCCATTTCTTAGAGCCAACACATTTTAAAACTCTTTTTCTATTTATCCATGGATCGGACCCTAACAGGTACTTTCACTCCGGTCAGAGTGGACCTTGGAGTAATGGTGATGAAGGGGTACTCCATATTCCCCAGAGCTTCCAGAACTGGAATTCACCATCAGAGAGAGAGAGAGAGAGAGAGAGAGAGAGAGAGAGAGAGAGAGAGAGAGAGAGAGAGAGAGTTTTAACATCATGCACATGGCATTAAGACCTTCAACCACCATCTTCTAAGCACATATGATGATAAGGTAATAAGGTCGAGACAATCATATAGGTACTATAGCTTGACGTGTCCAACAGATTGATCAAAGAGTGCCTATGTATCAAGTAAAGATTTTTGCTACACACAGACACAACATAGACACGCACGCACGCACGCACGCACACGCACGCACAGGCACGCAAGCACACACACACACACACACACACACACATATATATATATATATATGTATGTGTTTTTTCAATTTTCAATTTTCTAATATACTACATATTCGTCGGATCACTTCCATCTCTTCACACACACCACACACACACACACACACACACACACAATATATATATATTATATATATATATATAATATATGACAAAAATCATGATTATGGTTTGTTCCTACAATAAATAAGAATACATTTTAAGCGGTATATTAAGATTCTAGACCAATGGTCCTCAACCTTTTTTTTACCTATTGACCCCCTTTTAATCCTATTTTACTCTGTTGGACCCCCTCCCATAGTAATTCGCTGTTTAAAAATCCCATTGTATTTTTTATAGTTAAATACATTTTACTTGCCTGGGTCCCAAAAATTTTATGGTCCCCGGATCCACATGGACCCCGTGAGAACCAGTGTTCTAAAAAACAGAGAAAGTAAAAAATCGCTGTATTGATGTATGGACATAGACAACCTGGCCAATAATACAATGATAAGATAATGATAATGTGTGCTGTGTTATGTGTGCGTGAGGTGTTATGTGTTTGTGAGAGTGTGTATTTGTGTGTGAGAGTGGGTATGTGTGTGTGTGTGTGTGTGTGTGTGTGAGCCTTTTCCCTCCATCGGTGAATGACCACTTAGTAACAGCAGATACTGTAAGCAACCAGACGAAGCAAAGTTTAGTAAATAACAAGATGGAGCGTGCGTGTGCGTGTATAAGTATGTATGTGTGCGAGTGCGTGCGGTGGCGTGTTGTGGGTGAAAGTGATCGTACGTAACAGGTTAGATAATTGCATATTCCCCACAAATGTGTTTGAGGCAACATCACAATCCAGAATACTGAATACCTATTTTCAATGGAGACAGCTCCATGAACATCCTATTTACAATTTCTCCTCTATTTTGGTGTGTATCAGACTACGCTAAATTTAGCAAAGTATTGTGTATCCCTAAAGCCAGACAAGCAATTATATATTCCTATTTACATATATGCACACACACACACGCGCGCTATATATATATATATATATATATATAATATATTTTCCGTAGTTAGGATCTTTCCACGTGTGGTTAACCAAACTGATGCAGGTAGACCATAAGGAGAGCTCAATGTGCCTAATACCAGTGAGTAGAAGGACAGAGCAAGATATTTAATAAATGAAGAAAAAAACTCTAAACTTGCTTCATTACAATTACGTAGAAATAAATTATTGTAATGAAGCAAGTTTAGAGTTTTTCTTCATTTACTATATTATATATATATATATATATATATATATATATATATATATATATATAAGATGTCAAGTTTATTTTCTATAAAGTATCGAATTTTATGCGATACATGCATTGTAATTGCCTTCAAGCAAAAATATAAATGGTATTAATAATAATGATAATATATATATATATACGCGAAATTGATACAATACTTGACTAGAACGCACTCCCTAGAATCCTATACACGAAACAACCTTCCTCTTAAACCCTAAGACTAAACTAGACCTCCCAAAATGACCCAGGTATTTGAATACTCTGCCTATGATGCATCACACAACAGTATGTAAGGAAAACACGAACACAAATAATTCACTTGGTTTGAAAATCGCATAGGCGTGAAACTGACAGTTACCAAAAGCCGTTAACTTTATGTCTTCGCTATCCTAACTCATATATATTTCGTTTATTTTTGTTAAACCATCTTCAGGGTGATTAATAGCCTATGTTTAATGCTTTACCAGAAAAAATATTTTCAAATGAGAAAAAAAAAAAAAATGAAACGAAAAAAAATATGTCGTTTAATTTTCTTTCGATTCATTTTTTCATTTGAAAATATTTTTCGATGAAGCATTTTAATAACTGCTAATAATCGTTTAACGAAAAACAAAACAAAAAGAAAAAGAAAAAGAAAAAAGAAAAAAGAAAAGCAAAAAAAAGGAAACATAAAAAAAACAACAGTAAAAACAACACACTGGTATATATATAATATTATATATATATATATATATATATATATATATATTATATATATATATATATATATAATCAATAGTAATGTATTATGGATGATTTGACTCATAATTTTAAGTTTCATGGTTATGCAATCCTCAGATGTGTCAAATGGTTGAGATCTTAAAAACCTATATATATATATATATATATATATATATATATATATATATATATATATATATATATATATATATATGTGTGTGTGTGTGTGTGTGTGTGTGTGTGTGTGTGTGTTAAGGAATTTTGACCGTTGCGATGTGTATTCATTCATGTAAAGAATCTTTTCCATTCAAGTAAAGATTCTTATAAGCCCGCATTCAACCTTCAAAAAGCAATAATTGAAAACATCTTATTTGAATTGCAGAAGAATTGTCGAGGTTAATTAAATTTAATGTTTTTTTTCTAGTCCAGTGAAAGGTCAAACTTTAAAGCCTGGAAATATATGAGTAGAGATCAAACTATTAGTACAACGCATCGACAGTACATATACTGAAATTGGAACGATACAACGAGTATTACTATGCCCCCCCCCCCCCACAATGATGAACACACGCGTTCCATATTATTAATGGGGTCCGGTTTAACTCAGTCGGTAGAGCATTCGCCTAGGAATCGCAGGGTTCCAGGTTCGATACCGGTCCCCGCCAACTCAGCTTGGGTAATCTGACTGGGGGAGCTGACGGTAGGTTTGGTACTCCACCTCAGCAAATGCAATCTCCCTGATCTAGCGAAAATAGGATCCTCCCTCGCTGTCCGGTTGATACCGACGATATGCCACTCCGCCAACTTATATATGAGGGTAGGCTGACCAAGATACTCTCGTGGAATATGACCAAATGAAGTTTTTTTTTCATTATAGTCCCCCTTGCGGTCAACAAAATTCTTCCATCGGTGTTGCAGTGCTTGGATGCCACTTGTTAAAAAGTCATCAACAGCAAAGATGACATCATCATATGAGCTTTTCAGCCCACACTCATATATATATATATATATATATATATATATTATATATATTATATCATAGGATTAACTCCTATATTTTACGAGCATATGACATAAGATGATTAAGAATGATCAATAATGAATTGTTATATATATATATATATATATAATATATATATTATATATATATATATATGTGTGTGTGTGTATGTGTGTGTTCTCTCTCTCTCTCTCTCTCTCTCTCTCTCTCTCTCTCTATATATATATATATATATATATATATATATATATATATATATATATGTAGCTGACAGAATTTAACATTGAAATTTTACTGTATGAAGAATATTCATATTAAAACAAGTCTCAATCCACTTTATGAGGAATAAATTGGACGAGATTACCAAGCGGAAGTACTAGTCTTGCTCTTCCGTTTTATTTCGCATGCTCATGCGCAATCTTGATAACATTCAGTTGGGACCAAGATAGATAAAATGTCTATGATTGATTATTATTAAGCACGAGGACCGAGAAAAATATCTCTTTTTAAAACTTAATCTCTATCAAATGATCAGATTTTCAAAATACGCTATGTTCTCTACTAACTGCATAGCATCACTGAAAAGTGTCTGAAAATCTACAGCTTTTGAAAACAATTGTTATTTAAACCATTTAAAACTTAATCTCTATCAAATGATCAGATTTTCAAAATACGCTATGTTCTCTACTAACTGCATAGCATCACTGAAAAGTGTCTGAAAATCTACAGCTTTTGAAAACAATTGTTATTTAAACCATTTAAAAAAAAAGAAGAAAGAATTCTATTTGGAGTCGCGAGTATGTCAGCTGCCTTTCAGCAAGAGAAGAAAAAGTTTGTTTTTTTAGAGAAGAAAAAAAAATCTCTAAAGTGCCTTGCTGTCAAAGTGTCAATATCACTATTGCTGAAGTTTACAGAGGCATCTGTAGTGTATGGAGGCGTCAGTCGTGTAATGGTTATCGTCGTAGGAAATGGACACGGCGTACTTATTTAAATCCTGGTCGAGTCTGGTTCTATTTCACACAGCACTAATATCCCAGGGAAAGATATGAATCCTACTATTCTCCTTCCATCTATGGATAACTAGTGGGGCAGACTGTCTTCTTTAACCTTTGGATGACAACCGGTCTAGGCGAAGAATAAGTCTAAATTCTGGCCATATGTACTCCACTTAAAATGATATTCACACATTTTGCTCGTCTTGAGTGGTTGGGTATATATATATATATATAATATATATATATATATATATATATATATAAGTAAAAAATATAACAAAAGACTTAGAATTTTTGCATTATAGTATATGTAGTATTTAGGAGTAAATTTATCCATAATGTAAATTCTCTAAGATCTTCAGTGGTTGATTTCCAGAGAGCTCAACTTAGTAAGGAGCATTAATATAATCCAAAAGTCCGGAGAAGAAATCTTCCTTACGATATAGGAGTTTTAAAAAAAAACCTGTCTCAGTTTGCAGAGCTCAATGTGTGCTCTTATTGTTAGAGTCACAGAGCAAATTTATAAGTAAAAATATAACAAAAGACTTAGAATTTTTGATTATAGTATATGTACATATACTATAATGCAAAAAATTCCAAGTCTTTTGTTATATTTTGCTCTGTTACTCTAACAATAAGAGCACACATTGAGCTCTGCAAACTGAGACAGTTTTTTTTTTAAACTCCTATGTCGTAAGGAAGATTTCTTCTTCTTAATCGGAAGCCATCACGGAACTTTAAACCCTTTATTTGATTACGACAAGGTTCCCGAGTTCGAAAAGAAGGTTCCGAGTCTGAGATGGTTCCCGAGTCCGACAAGAAATACCTGAAAGGGCGGAGGTCACATCGGGCGAAACTGTACCGATAACAATGAAGATGAGAACAATAGTCCGAATAATACAAATAATACTAATTATCAAGCCTCATCTCAAACATTCAGAAAAATTAGGAAAACAGGTTTAAAAATTAACCTAATGTCGCATCCTGCTCTTGCTGTGGTGTTGGGTAAATACGTATTGCTTAAGTTACACAATAGGAATCTGATGAAATTTGTAAAGAAATTCTTTAGGTAAATAATGATTAAAACTATTTATATCGTGAAGTTTGTGAATCTTATCATTTTCCTTGGATACTGTGTGGGGAACAGTACCAGTGGGTCAGATTCTCAGAGATTTCCTCCACTACAGCAGAAAATGTGTGTCCTTGAAAAAAAAATTGTTTGCCTATTATACCAAGCGGATCCATGGATTATCAGGAATTATTCAGACAATGGTAAACGCCTAGAAATTTCCATTTAAAGTATGAGGAATCCAGCGTGGATTGAACTCCCTATTCAGTTGTAATGGATATGCGAGATTAGCTTACTAACCATTACAAATCGACGGGACGCCCAATAAGTAGGTATTTACCCAATCCGTTTGACAAAGTGTTTGGTGTCCAGCGATGATCGAACTCGCTATTCAGCAGCAATGGATATGCGAGACTAGCTTGCAGACCATTACACCCGTTCGGGGTGCTCTTTAATACCCAACCTGTTCGTCACAGATAAAATGTAACATAAAGTCGCAATATGGGGCATCCAGCGAGGATCGAACTCGCTATTCAGTAGAATGGATCTGACAGTTTAGCTTGCTAACCATTAGACCACGAAGTCATGAAAAATTGTTAAAGAAACAAGTGGAGGAAGCCACCCTACTTTCGGTGGATAAAAATAACTTCTTAGGTAGAGTAGGCATTTACCCAACCCTTCCATATGAGCAGGATATGATACAATGTCATTTTTAGAGGAATTTAACAGGTATAATTCATTGTTTTCCTTCTTCAAGGCCAGTTATCATGCCAAGGTTAAATAGCTCAGTCTGCCCTACTATTTACCCATAGTTGGAGGGAGAACAGTTGGATTGATATATTTCCCAAGTATATTAGTGCTATGTGAATTGCAAATAGCCTCGTCCAGGATTTGAACTCGTGTGATTGTGTCCATTTCCTACGACGATAACCATTACAGGGCAGGCGCTTCTGAGGTAGAGTGTGACGCATCTGAAATGGATATACTAAACTTGCTGGCTAATCATTACACCACGATAGGACGCCTCTAAATCACACCCAACCCGTTTGCCACGGGTAGGATATGACACAAAGTCGCAAGTATGGGACATCCAGCAAGGATCGAACTCGTTATTCAGTAGTAATGCATCTGCGAGACTAACTCGCTAACCATTACACCACAATGGGACACCTACTTTTGAGATAGAGCATAAAGAGTCTAGCTATTTGTTGTGGGGTTTTAAGGAGTCAAAATAAGACAAACGACTTGGTAACAATGTAGACAAATGTATTGAACAAAAGAGTAGAAATTTACAGCAAAGAAAGTGGAGATTGCGTCCGACCAATATAGTTACGAGCTGATTCGCATTTGCTTCGTCAAGCCACAATTGTTGCTATTACTTATAGTAACCGTCGGCGCATTCCATTATTTTCCATAGGTTATATCACCTATAACATTTTTGCCTTTCCCTTAGCGCTAATACCCTTGGGAAAAGTATGAATCCTACTCTCCCTCCAGCTATGGATAAATAGAACAGCAGACTGGGCTCTTTAATCTTGGTTAGGCAACCGGTCTAGGAGAAGGAAAACTGAATTCAAACCTGTTGAACCCCGCTTAAGAAATTGACCTTGTGTCACATCCTGCTCGTGCGGAGGAGTTGGTAAATATATATATATCACCTATAACACTATTAAAATATTTAATAAAAACTAGTCTCGCAGATCCATTATTACTGAATATTGAGTTCGATCTTTGCTGAATGCCCAATATGACGCTTCTGATGTGAATATTTCTGCTGTCTTTAACTTAGTAGGATGGCATTCTTTGCATTACCATATTGTAGAGAAGGAAGCGATTGTCATTATTAAGGCAATGTGTAAATGGAACCGCTACCTGGCTTGGCGCCATTTTCTCCTGCTTACTGATAGAGTTCACTGGCCTTTATGCTTGACAGTAAAAATCGCACAAAAGATAAAGAACGCAACGACCCAAGAATTGAAGCTGGAACAGGCAGCATTTAGTTACATATTAAAGTACCGTACTGGAAAACAGAATGCGATCCTTGACGTATTTATTCGCCGTCAGCCATAATGGACTCTGTCATCCGGAAATAACGTAGCTGCTGCATTTGGTTGGAGCACATAATCTCCCTTTTTCATATACGTAAAGAGGGACAGAACTTCATACCGAATCAATTCAACTGTCAAAGAGTCAGAAAGGAATCTTGTTAAACGAATACAACCAATGGAACAACAAATGTAATGGTCTTACATAATTCATAGGTAGCTTATGAATTATGTACGTACTATAGCTAGAAATTTTGAATCGAGTCGTTAGATTCAAAATAACTGGGGTTGAGTGGGAAATTACCTTGACCGTCACCGTTAGCGTTATTGGCAGGTAAGCAACTTTACTTAAACTTCCATCAGTAGAGGCGTGAGACAGAAGTTTTAGTTTAGTTGCGGCCAGAAATTCAGAGTGAGCGGACACAAAAGTCTGTCTCACCGATATTACGTTTCTCACCACGCGGTTGAATCCTGGGCTGGGGTTGTTTAATAAAAGATAAAAGAAAGAAAAAAAAACAACGCCTTGTTAATTCATTAAAACAAGAGATGACCAGCCCGAACAAGAAAGAAGAAAGCATCCCACAGGATCAGCCCACCAGAGAAGACGGCGGCCGACAAAGTAGACAGAGAAAACAAGTAAAAACTCTTCATCATCTCCTCATACCTCGTCTTTCTCTCTCTCGTCCATTATATACCCGAGTAAAGGGATATATAACAATGGCATTATCAACCTTTGTGGATTATTTTATACCAAAGAATGATATATGTGAGGGGGGGGGTCATGCCTTTTCCAAGAGTTTTACATTACAAGCGTCTCCTTTTTCATTCTAATCTATTCAAATCTATCTTTGGACTTTTGCTTATCAACCATCTGAACCTTGTAGCTGATCATTTTTAAGCGGAGTTTAACGGGTTTTAATTTAGAGTTTTCCTTATCCTAGACCGGTTGCCATTATAACTTGCTGTTCATCGTATCCGATAATGACACCCACGCGAATCATTTTCCTCCAATTAATTCGATCTCTGGTTGCGTCTTGCCAACTGCCTATTGGGATGTTCAAGTCCTCCAGGTTTCTTTTGATGTTGTCTTTGTACCTGAGCTTTGGTCAACTGATTCCACGTGATCCCTCTCTCAGTTGAGAGTACAGAATCTGTTTTGGCAGTCTGTCATCCCCGAGTCTGTTTAAGTGTCCAGTCCATCTCAGGTTGCGCTGGACAAGTATGTCGTGCATGCCATACCAAGGTTGAATAACCTAGTCTGACCTGCTATCTAATCATAACAGGAGGGAGAATAGTTTGATAGATACTTTTCCCAAGGGTATCAGTGCTATGTTAAATGCATTCAGCCATGTCCAGATATTGAACTCGGATCGCCGTGTCCATTTCCAACGATAACAATTACATGACCATCGCCTCCTTATTATGTCCTAATCCATTCAAATCTTTGGACTTTTGTTTATCCATTATTTGAACTTTATAGCTGACCATTTTGCATGTTTATTCGGATTGTTGATTCAATTCTAATCTGATAATTTTGTTAAACTTTTGATCCGCTATATTTCGATTTTGGATCATCGTCAAATTATGACTCAACATAATACAGTTTCGCTACGAGCCTCATTCTTCATATCGGATGGATTTAGTTTCTTTGTTTAATGGCATATCAAACTTTGTATGTTAATTAATGCCAAAACCATCCTTGTAGAAGAACAATAGTGATACTATTTAACCCATAGCAAGGGGTGAAGTGAGGAGGTTCATACCTTTCCGAAGGACATTAATCCGAAAGTAAACGTAATAGAACGACTTGGGTTCGAACTACGAAGCCGCAGTCTAGTACGTTAGCCACTACGCCACGGGAACTCTCTCTTTACTACCCAATACTTACAATAGTAAGTAAGTGGAGGCGTGTGGTGTAATGGTTAGAGTCGTAGGAAATGAATCGTCGACCAGAGTTCAAATCCCAGACGAGGCTGTCTACATTTCAAATAGCGCTAATGCCCTTGGGAAAGGTATGCGCCGATCTGTTCTCCCTCCAGCTATGGGTAAAAATCAGGGCCGAATGGACTCTTTAACATTGGTTAGGCAACCAGTCTAAGAGAAGGAAAACTCTGAATTGAAACCTGTTAAACTCCGCCTAAAAATGACTTTGTGTCACATCCTGCTCGTACTGAGGGGTCGGTAAATGTGTACTTACAATAATTGATTTTCTCTCGGATATTCCATGTTCCAATGCCACAAGGACAACCAAATTCTTGCATCTGCTACTCAACCTATTTGATGTACACGATGCATCCGTATCGAGGCGAACTCTTCACGTGGAACAATGTAAGCGAACTAGTTTAGAAGACAATTACTAGTAAATGCAAGTCACATCGGATGCTCTATTATTCTGAACTTGTGCCTCAACTAAGTTGAGCTTAGAAAACGACCGTACCGATCGAGAAACCAATTCTCTGGTGTAGCGAGTTCGATCTGCAACGTGTGCTTCAATTATTTGAGCCTTGAGTAATTCCATGTCAAATCATCCAGGTCATGTCACCCACCCTCTTCAATTTTTCTGAAATTTCGTACAGTTGTGAATTATGTTAAAGTTAGATACTCCCCAAAATTTGAGCTTCCAATTTCAAAAATTGGCGGAGTTATGTCGAATTTTATCCCTCCAAATTGAGGGGGGTCGCGGAAAATGGCGACTTTTTGTAATTTATTTTTGTCTGTATAATGGGTTCTAGAGCTTCCTTACTCTTAAAAATTGGTTTATAAAAGCTTAAAGTTAACCAGTTTTAAGTTATTGATGATTTCTGATTTTTTTTCATAGCAAGATCAATATCCCGATGTGGCACTGCATCTATGACAATTTTTTTCTGGATGATTTGAAATAGAATTACCCCATAGATCACGTGACAAACTCGACAAAAAGCGAGAAATTTTGCTTATTAAATTACTATACTCCTAATGATCACTGTTGTGTAAGGCTATTACATCTCATGAACTCAACAGTTAGCCTTGTAGGAAATAGACATAGAGTAATTCCGCATCTCCAAAGACCTACTGTATGGTGAGTTAGTAAAGGGCACCCGACCGGTAGGGAAACCACGCCTACGCTTTAAAGATGTCTGCGAGAGAGACATGAAGACATGCCACATCGACATAAACACATGGGAGGCTTGTGCAGAAGTCCGTACGACCTGGCGCCTCCTCGTCAAACAATGAACGAAAAGGAGTGATAAAGAGAGGAAAGAAGCCGCCGCAGAAAAGAGAGTTAAAAGAAAGGAGAGACAAAATCATCTCCAGCAAGCATCACCTTTTATTTGCAATCACTGTACCAGAGACTGCCATTCAAAAATTGGTCTGTTCAGTCACTCACGTAGCTGTAGATAAAAAAGAAAGGAAAAAAGTGGACTCTATGCCATCGTCTTTAATAGACGGAAGGTTGCCAATAATTGAGTTTAATGGGTAATTAGTAGGGCAGACTGGGCTTGGTATGGCAACAGGTATAGGAAAATGAAATCTCTGAAACCTGGTTTTAAAGGAAATCTCTTTAAACTTGTTCAACTCCGCTTAGAAATTAACCTTGTGACGCATCCAACTCGAGCGGATGGGGTTGGGTTAACACACACACCCCATGAACGTTTCCTTAAGTTCCAACGCCAGTCATCCTATGGAAATTCCTTCCTCTCGTACCTACGTATCTACCTCTTGATTAGTACTAACAAAAAGGTTTTTAGGAGTAACGAGAACAAACCACTTTTAGATAAAGTTAAATTTCTTGACAGTTATCCAGTTTATGATAGATATTCAGCATGTAGGTGTCTTTGTTTATGTAGATGCTCGTGGTGCAATGGCTATCGTCGTAAGAAATGGACACAGAGATCAGAGTTCAAATTTAGGACCAGGCTGTTTGAATTTCCCATAGCACTAATACTCTTTGGAAAGTCACGAATCCAACTATTCTCCCTCCAGCTATGGGTAAAATAGTGGGGTATATTGGGCTCTTAAAACGGTCTGTGAGAAGAAAAACTTGATCTTCTTGTCTAGAAGCAAGGTGGATGAACTGATTCATAAATTAAACTGTGCCTTAACAAGTAAGCAGAATAAAACTTGAAAATCAGTCACCAAATTTTCATTGTTAGAACGCGTAGACAGGAGTGGTTTCTCAGTCGATGACTAACATGTCACATCGACCTTCACAATATATATATATATATATATATATATATAATATTTGCCATGTAGGATAAAATAAATACATAAATACAATATTGTTTTTTACCGTGCTCAATATCTTGAAATATACAGAAAAGTTTGTGACGATCGTTCGGTTTTAAACGATTTAAACAGGTATTTTTAAAAATTGATTTTATACACGTTCTCTCTCTACCCCACCTCTCCCCCCTCTCTCTCTCTCTCTCTCTCTCTCTCTCTCTCTATATATATATATATATATATATATATATATATGGTGGCGACGGTTGAGGTGGTGATGGAATGTATTTACTAAGAATGTATTTATGTATGTATGAACATGTATAAACACACACATACACACACACACACGTATATATATATATATATATATATATATATATATATATGTGTGTGTGTGTGTGTGCATGTATATTTATATGTGTGTATGTGTGTGTATTTATACATACGTAAATACATTGTTAATTTTCTTAGTGAATACACACTATTACGACCCCAATGATCGCCACCCCCTACACACCCCAAAATGTGCAAAATGAGATAGATAATAAGTTATATTCGCACATTCCCGCCGGATGCAAATGACCCATGCAGGTCAGATATTCGATCAATAACTCAACGGAAGTGATTGATGATTAACCGTTCGAACACTTCAAGCGTGAAACCATTCAACTCTTTTAATAGAGACCGATTATTGAAATACCACATTTTCGTTCAGAACATTTACAAACGTTTTCTTTCACCGGAACGAGGTACCTCATTTTCTTTCTTTTTCGTTCGCTTTAATATTTCAATTTTGTAATAATCGTAGAGTAGCTAGCACCTCTTCAACACTATACAAGATGGACTGGCTCATAACCTTAAAATAGCCTACTATTAAAGTGGAGAACAAGCTGAATAATAATCAGACTGACTTTACTGCGTTTGGCTATACCGCATTTGACCCTCCTCTATTTAGTGTAAGTTTTGTCTTGTTAATTGTTTGTACTTATTTGTTCTGTGTTTTATATGTACTAGCAAATATATGCACCCTCCGGGTGCAAGTATCTAAGTTTTAATGTAATAAAGTATTGTATTAAATTAGAAAGGCTAATAAAACTAAATAAGAATGCAGATAAAATGATTTGAAACAGAGGGAGGTATAATCGAAAAATAGAACAACTGAAATTTACTCTTCCATCACTCTCGTCTTTCATTGTTATTTTTTCTAATTTAAGTATTTAGTTAAAAGAGGAAGTAAAGAATAAAATGACAGTTATCTTTTCTTGTTAATGGATTTCATTTAAGATTCATTGAAGAGATTTTTGCTTATATTCATTAAAATAAATCCAAACAGTTAAAAATCAATAATACTAAGCACATATTTAATAAAATCACATTTTTAATATAAATATGCAAATTAGCCTTCCCATTCACACAATAAACCGCTATTTTGTTGTATATATAAATATAATTGCATGTTATTAGTATGTAGATATGGTTAACAGTATTAATAATGTACAACAATTTTGTTAATAATCGAGATTTAAATAAAATTAATATCGTGGAGAATGTGATGTCAATAACTAAGGAAACTGTGACTTGAGTAGTAATATAGTTTCGGTTACAGACAGAAAAACACACAATCTCCATTATAATAAGATACGCTGACACTGGATGCTGTATTAAGCACACTATTCTGTGTATCATTTTCCACCTCGACCATACAACAGAAATAAATGATCAAATCTAGTGGTACCTTGAGATAAGAGTTTCCTCCTATATTAAATCAATATTCCTCATTGAAATAAATTGAAACACTCCCTCAACACTCTACTTTTTTTTTTAAATAAAAAAAAATAGCACAGTATTGTATAAAAATATTTTTTTAATAAATAATATTTTCCTTTGGTAGCTTTATTGTTTTTAGTGAACTTATTAACATAAGCGTATCTGAAGCTCGGTCGTTCCTCAAATTTTACCTGTCAACACAAATAAAAAAGTCGACCGAGTGACAGTTGGTAACTAGGAAAACTCTAAATACTGCTGTATATCTACGAGGGCCATTCAATAAATAAGGGGAATAAAAAAGCTATATATATATATATATATATATATATATATATATATATATATATATATATATATGAAAAAGTGAATGGAAATGAATCCGACAGTATGAAATAAATATTTTAGAAAAAACAAACACATGATGTTATAATTCGCTGACAGAAATCTGTTTCGACCCTTTATTGAAGTGGTCTTCATCAAGAGCGAGATGTGTATGATAGAAAGACGGTGTGAGTAAAATAGTTCGGAGCCGGAATTTAAAAAATTTTTTTAAATTTTTATATCTTTTTTTTATATTTAAATTTTGAAAATGCATATTCTGTTTTGAAAATAAAATAAAATAAATTTTATTTTATTTTATTAAATCAGAAGCATTATAATCCACAAAGAAAACTCAAAAGAGTTTGATGTAAATATGTATAAAAATGTATAAGAAAGTATCAATATATATATATATATATATATATATATATATATAATATATATATATATATGTTAATTTAGAACTTTTAACAAAAATTCATAATTACATTCTGTTCGATTTATTTGCTGAATTGTTCATTAGATCTTTTATAATTGGTTAATGTCTAAATGTCCGATAATATGTATCTGTACTTAAGTCGATATATAAATCCCTCGCTCATGCCCATACATTCACTCTCTCTATTTATCGAGATTGAATTTCTCTCTCCAATATGCGATAATCATTCAATAAAAAAAAGAAGCAAACTACATCTATTTTCAGATTTTTTCCATAAATGTAAACTCTGCATTGTTTGGAATTGGTTTATAATAAAAATTATTTTAATCTCGTAAAAATACTTATTTTGATGTTATTCAAAATACCGGCAAATCAAACAGATTGCTTGAGGCTTGAACAGAACTCTTTCATCAGATCCTTGGTGACTGAGAAGTGCAAACTATGTGAAATTTACAGAAGAATATGTGATGTGTACGAAGAAGCATGTTTTAGTAAAAAAAATGTAACGATTAGTATATCACTACGAAGCTGAGTCAAAAAGACAGTCAATGGAATGGAAATACATTGACTATCCGGTAAAGAAAAAGGCCCGGGGGCAGCGGTCTGCAAAGCAGCTCATGTTAATAGACTTCTGTGAATGAAAGGACCCAGCACTATTAATTTCCTTGAAAAAGGTGCAACTGTCTTATTGCCAAACCCTTGGGCAATATTCACCTAATTAACTGAATGACCCTTGTATCTCTATCCACTTACAGCTATATACATCCACACTCCGTATGTTACATAATCTATGCGGTTGCATAAGATTATTGTCAATCCCCTGTATTTCTGAGGGGATGACCTTTTTCATACCATGGCCGGGTCCTTCCATGGAAAATTACAGAAGCCCGCCAAAATACGTGAAGTCACGTTGGACTTTTTTGAGTCCCCAGTTTTCAGTTAGACGCCAGGCAGAGAAGTCGGCCATTTTAGGTCCTGCCTAAACTGGAACTCACGCGCGCTATGTTAGTCAGATATTTAGTTACAATAAAAGTTGTATAATTAATATGTTCTTGTGGTTGATGAATGTCTTGGTAACAAGACTAAGAAATGAATCCTGGACGACCAGCCAGCAGGAACATAGCAAAAGAAAGTCCAGACCTTAGCAGATTCCAGACCAACTCAAGATGTTATAAGATTCCAAAGACGGCCAGAAGAATAGAGTAAGTAAAGAAGTAATAAAGTGGGTATACAACACGTACACTATGTATATACACTTTTTATTTTGAGTATGTTTTAGAGTGTTCCATATTGTAGAAGGCGATTTAAACCAGATGACGTAACATGAACACCCAAATACGCAAAATAAGTTAACAGCATTTGCTTTTATGAAAATTATTATAACGTTACATAAGTTGCCATAAACCAGATTGTAAAATGTAATTTATATTATACTAGCAGAGCTACCTTAAACATTTTAAGATAAATCTTTTATCTATATCTATATATATATATAGATTAATAAACATTATTTTACTATATATTTCTTTTATCATCTTTTACACTTGATATATTCTTGGTTTTATGTTATTTTCATTATTCTTCTTGTTTGTATTTTTTTATTTGTCCATTATTTGCCATTTATTGTGTTTTTTCTACATTTAATTTTTCAATTTCTGAATAATTTTTGAATTAATATTTCAATGTATCATTGGTTTATACACTTATTATACTTTTATTTATCTTTTCTTATGGAAAATGAAGGGTTAAAGATTTTTAAAACCCCGCCCCGAGCAAAAATAGGGAGTAGATTTTCTTAAACTTTGGTCTTTGCTGGTATCCACCAATTTTCCTTTATAAAAGGACGTTTTCTCAGTCTTTGTACAAACAAACAGGCATATATACAGACATAAATAATTTTTCTTATATATATATATATATATTTTTGGAGGATATGTGCTTAATTGAAGTCATGCCTAATTTTGAAAATTAATTAGTTAATAATTAATAAATTTAGGCGGGCATATATGTTCAAATGTAAGGCTAAACAAATCGAGAAAATATCACACGCCTAAATTCATTAATTATTAACTAATTAATTTTCAAAATTAGGCATAACTTCAATTAAGCACATATCCTCCAAAAATTGTCGGCGTAAAGCCATATAAAAATAAACATTTGTTTGTTTACTTACCCTCATATATATATATATATATATATATATATATATATATATATATACCAACTCCTTCGCACGTATAGGATGTGACACGAGGTCAATTTCTTAAGCGGAGATTAACAGGTTTGAATTCTGATTTTTCTTTCTCCAAGACTGGTTACCTAACCAAGGTTAAAAAGCTCTGTCCACCCTACTATTTATTCATATCTGGAGGAAGAGTAACAGCCTCGTCCAGGATTTGAACTCGGGTTGACTAGTCCATTTACTACGACTTTAACGCTTACATCACGCGCCTCCACTTTCTTATGTATATATAATGGACTCTCCCGTCGATTATCGACGTATGAGGGTTCACACACACAATGAACACCCTCACAGTGATTTGTTTATAGTGGTGAAGGCTTGTGTTGGACCATCCACACTTTTTGGCACGGTCGATAGGAAAGAATTGGTGCATCAAGGGTTGCCACAAACGCAATCAACGACCGACCTCAGGAATTTTGAATTCAGAGTTATCCCTCTCCTAGACTGGTTACCTACCCAAGGCTGAAGAGCCCAGTCTGCCCTACTATTTAACCTATAGCTGGAGGGAGAATATATATATATATATATATATATATATATATATATATATATCCTCCAGATCAGAAAGCAGACTTTCTTCCATGTGATCAACCAACTCCACTCAGCGTTGACTTTCACATGTAAATTTGAATGCAACAACAGTCTTCCCTTTCTTGATATATATATATATATATATATATATATATATATATATATATATATAACACAATATATATATATATATATATAAGAGAGTTTCATAATTTGCTTGAAGCATTGTGTATGTATTGGTTAGGAGGTTGATTTAGAAGGCCATCACAATGCAGTTTGGAATAAATAAAAAATAATAATACGGTAACAATGGTGGTGTGTGTTGACCTGTATTTTTTTAATTATTTCTTGAATTTTCGAGGTAATACCTCTTTATCAAAAGAATTGAACTGAAGCAGTACAGCTATGACATTTCTTCCTAAATGAATTTTTTTTTTTGAAAATGACGTTATTTTTGAAATAACTGTATTCCCGTGTGAGCGTGAATGCGTTTATTTTTATTTTTTATTTTTTTTTGTACGTGTGCGTATGTTGTAATGCGCGTGACATTGAAAATGCGTGTTGGCTGTGACGTTAAGACTGTATCCTAGCGCGGGATTTTGTACGTGGGTATGTGCGAATGAAAAAGTGTATTTGTGTTTAGTGACGTTTCCTGTTGGATTTTACATCAATTTAATCATTTAATATTATTAATATTATTATTATTATTAATATTATCATATTTATTTGCTTATTTACTTATTTATATCTAATTCAATTAATACGAAACACGCACTCAAATCTATAGCCCAACATCTCGCCCACACATACAAACACACAAGCCATTGCACACTAGTTGTTAAGGAAAAAAATTAAATATATATATATATATATATATATATATATATATATATATATATATATATATATATATATTTAAAAATATTATAAAATATAAAAAGATAAATTGAATCAAAAGAAAGGTGTTAAACTTCGTTCCTGCTTATATGGTCTGTAGAGAGGCATGTTTTAAGGATATTCCTTCTGCAGGTCAGGAAATATTTTTCTTCCTCCTTTTTTCTTCGTCTTCTTTCTTCCTTCTTTTACTTTTTTGTCAATTTTGTCCCTAGAAGGCGGTGTTGTTTTAACTCCCCCCCTTTTGGGGGGCTACTTTTTTGCCCAGTATTTTTTTCCATATCAATGGAAAAGGAACCAGCCGGTGTCGAGACCGGTCAGGAGGGGGCCAGCCCCGTTCCGCCAAAAAACGGGGCAGCGCCGGACACTGAAGCGGGGACCAATGTCCGCCCATACCGGCCGGAGACGGATCCCGTAACGCCGGAGAAAGCAGACGCCCCGAAAGGAAAAAGAAGGAGGGGCAGAAAGGGCCTTGTGCCGGAACCAGCAATGCCTGGAACATCAAGGGGCACTTCTGAATGGCCAGCCCTTCCAGATACCTTGCGGGAGCTACTCCCCCCAAAAAACCCTACAAAAGTAACAGCAAAGGCCCCTGAGCCGGCCAAGAAAACCAACTGGAGACCGCCCCAGGAAGTTGAATTCCGGGAACAGGATCCAGAGCTTCACCGGTCCAATTGGACTAAAAATATAGCGGTCTGTTGGAGGGAACGAAATAAAGCCCCTTCCTCAGGCAGTGGAAGATTTGGAGCCGCGGATCCTCTCCTTTATCAGCACGGAGGCGGTCTCAAGAAGATTGATCGGCCTCACCAAGGAGAGAATGGTGGACATCTTGCTGGCGAACAAGATTCCTGCCCAACACATCAGCAGAAGAAGGTTCGCCACATGGGATGTCCTCTTTCCAAGCGAGGCCGAAGCAGTGAGGTCTGCAAAAAAAAGCCTCTTCCACAAGGAAGTAAAGTTACAACCCGAGTATCGGGGTGCAAGAAGAACCCGTGTGACACTCCACAACGTCCCCGCAGCTGTGTCTGACGAGCAGCTTATGGCAATTCTCAGCGCCTACGGGGACGTGACAGCGAGTGGCACAAAAATAAACAGAGGTGTGCGGGTAGGCGAATCCACCTTCCTAATAAATCTAAAGAAGGAAGGATTCGACAGCCTACCCGACCTTTACACGGTAAAGGACCAGACCATCTCGGTTGTTGTGGAAGGGCGCAGACCTCACTGCTGGAATTGCCGGCAAAAGGGGCATACTGCCAGAGACTGTCCCAAGAAAGCAGTAGTTAAAGCAACTCCAGCGCCATTACCAGCAGCAACAGTAGCAGCAGTAGCAGTAGCAGCAGCAGCAGCAGCAGCAACAGAGACAGAAAAGCCTACAAGCCATGCAGCTATTCCTACCTCCCCCGTGAAGGGCCAACCAATGGAACTAGTGGAGGCCGGATGCGCTGGGGTAAAAAGACGTCTTTGTTCTGAGGGGGAGACGGCTGACCGCTATTTTACGGTCAGCCGAAAAAGAAAAAAGCCCTGCCCGTAGACCCTGACACGAATACAGTGGCAAAGCCCACTACAGACACCACACCAAAAAAATTCCAAAACTACCCAACCCCCTACACCTTCATCCCAGCCCTGTGATTTGCATACACAAAGTCCCGACAACACTCCCCTCAACACAAGAAAACAAATCAGAAGGATCTCCATCGCGATCAACATCGAGATCGATTTCCCCTAATAGACAATCCCATCCACGGAGCAGGAAACGGGACCTGTTTCCAGAAAACCTATGCCAAGTGGGGCTCGATCAGGTAGACAACTACCTGACATTACAACAAAAAAGAGCGTGGGCCCCACTCGTGCAACTGGACTCCGTGGATGGCAAATCAACCAGCAACCCACTGAACTTTAGGGATGCACCCTTAGTTACTACTTTCATCCGGGAAGCCAGTGGCCATGCACTTGGTGTGTGGCGCACAATTGAGGCGGCCGAAAAGGCCTTTCCGGGCATGAAACTAGTTAACAGGGTGCATCCCAACTTCAAAAACATTAAGCCTAAATGTAAGGGGAGGGTCCCCATTTTTATGCACCCTTCATTTTACAGGGCTTTAAAAATCAAGTATCCCCAGGATGTCGGCGGTATTGCCAGAACAGATACCGTTACCAAGGAATTGGGTAAGGGGAATCTTGGACAAACCGTCGGCGTCCTCACCCGAGAGGACTTCCTGCCAGTGTGTACACTGAATAAGGTAAGCACCAATGACTCTTCTTCTTGCTAGTATAAATGGGAGGGTTTGAGGGACTCTTCAAGCGCTAGTCGCTTGAGAGAAGAACTCAAGTCTCTTCGCGTGGATGTTACAAACATCACCATTATAATAAATATTATTATATATTGAGTGTATTTTAAAAATAATAA
>CM042138.1:139798806-139832998 GCA_023376005.1 Doryteuthis pealeii | reverse complement strand
TGGATTGTTGCCGCGGTCCAGGAGACACATTTTTCGTTTCAGCGTGGAATGGCCGGGTGGCTGGGTTGGTAATCATTTATATGATTGTCTTATTCAGCATTCGCGTGATTCAGGCAGTCGTTGGTGTGTCCCTGCTAGTTAAACAGTCGGGGCGAGGACTGACGGTTGTTTATGCTGGCGCAAGTGCATGCTGATTGTGGCGATATTGCCGTATCAAGCATAAATTCGGGTAATTGCGGGTTTATGCGCCCAATAGCGCTGTGGAGAGGAAATCCTTTTCGAGCGTTGGGCAGTACATTTGGCGGTATCCTGGACGATAATCTTAAGGAGATTTGAATGCGATCCTGATCCCAATTAGACCGGACGGGACGGGAGCTAAGCGGGTTGCGAGTGTGACAGCGCCCTGTCGCGATCTATGGCCGAGTTCGATCTTGGTCGACAGTTTCGGGGAATCCACATCCAGGGCAGGAGATGTGGGACATGGACGAATAGCTCGCCCTCTGCCTCCAATTTAAATCATATTTGGACAGAGTTGTTAGTTAGAAGAGCCGATGTTGATTTTTAGATTTGTCCTGTTTCCACCTATATGCGAAGAGTGACCATAAATTGCTTACTGTCACTCTTCGCTTAAGCGATTAGGCCTTAGGCTGGTCTCTTACTGGAAGTTTAATACCTCAGTGCTGGGGGTATGTGACTACCGTGAGAGGCTGGTTTTTACTCATTTAAGCGGGCGTTAGTGGGGGGCGGTTATTTGGGAATAGATGGTGGGCTGACCTTACGTTTAGATATTAGGACTTCACTATCAAATATTGGCAACGGCTTGCCCTAGATAAGGCAGCGAAAGTGAAGGCCATAAAGACAAAATTTCCCGGGCGGTGGATGGGGGGGGGGATCCCCTAGCCTTTAGGTCTAGCCAGAGGGACCTTGAGCGTTGAGGCTAGCCGAACGCTATCAAGGTTGTATAGTTAGATCTAGGGCTAGGGACAGAGTGTCCAACGAGCCGTGAAAATGGAGCAGGATTGGGCGTCAGGAAGAGTTCAGAAAGGTTTCCCGGAACATACATTCGACATGGTTGTTAACCCGGACGGGCACAGCTTTCGTGCAGTCGTAAGATGGCGGGAAGCCTTCCTGCGCATTTCCAGGGAACGATTTACCCGGTTTGCCGAACCTCCCGCGTGCAGGAGTTCCAAACTATTTTAGCCGACTTCCCCCCTAGGGAGGCGAAAGCGGCTAGTTGTGAGGGGAGGATTACAGACTCTTAAGTCCGTATGGCGTTTGAAGCAGGCGGCCTCAACCAAGCTCCAGGACTGGACGGTTACCCTACGAATTGTACTTGAGGTTGTCGCACATTTTGTCCATTCTGACGGTGTGTTCAACAATTGGTTTTGCCTTGGGGAGCAATCCCAAAACCGCAATTTCCAAGGGCGTTGATTCACATGTGCTGAAGAAAGGTTGGCAGGAATGTTTGGGAAGGCTTAGATGCATTACAGGCCATAACTCTGCTAAACACAAGTAAGATTTTTGGCCCGGGTCTTAGCGAACCGTTTTGCGGAATGTGTCGTGATTCTGATCGGACTGAACAGAACTACGCTGTGAATAGGAAGATCGATCCAAAACAATTTGCATTTGGTTTCGAATTGTGATCCTAAGGGGATAAAAGGACGACAAATGTGCCGCGCTGATTCAATAGATCAGTCCAAGGCATTCGACAGGGTGGACACCGATCCTGGGAGACTGTTTTGGAGACACCGATTCAAACCGGAGTTCCGCAAATGGATCAAGATGCGTACAATCTCCTACGGCAGTGTACAAGTAAATTGGGACAGCGCTCGGCTGTCTTTTCCAATTGAGCGATCTGTGCGACGGCTGCCCCTGTCTCCTCTTCTCATGCCTCGCCTTGGAGCCCTTGCTCCGTAGGGCTTTAAGACGGGGAGGGCATGTCCGGGCCTTTATGGGCCGGGGCGGGGATTTGTCCCTGGCTCCGTGAAGCCAAGGTATCGCGTACGCCGATGATATCACGTGTTCGTGTCCATGCGTTTCGGACATAGAAGACGGTGAAGAAGGCGCTTGCAAGGGTTACGAACGAATCACTGGGGAAAGATCAATTTTAGAAAAGAGCGAAGGTCTGCGGTTGGGAGCCTGGGCAAGGATCCGTACTCTGCCGGTTCCCTTCCGCTGGAGTGACGGTCCATCAAAATCCTCGGCGTTGTGGTTTGGGCCTAATCACCAAGCGAGAAAAATTGTTCGGAGTACAGTCAAAGTGAAGCTCGGATCCGAAAATGGTTTCCAAGGAGGTTGTCCTTTTAAAGGGCAGGCGGAGGTTTGTGCTACCTACATCTTCCCCCTGATCCTATTACCGATTATCAGTACTTCCCTGCCGCGCGCTCGGTTATTGGCAGAACGGCCCTTTTCCGCTTTTTGTGGAGAGGGCGCGGCCAATGGTACGCAGGCAGGTTTGTTTCCAGCGGCCTTTGTAATGGAGAGTTGGGGATTGCCGAACTTGGCGCTCATCAGACGCTGAGAGGCTGGCATTTCTTGAATCGATCGCTTTGCAAACCGAAACCGCTTGGTCGTGGCGAATCCGGCGACATCTTCCGGACTTGGCAGCTACGCCTCAATAAAAATTCGACGGAAAGACGGTTTCTGTTCGAGTGCGTGAAGCCCTTCCGAAGACTAACCTGAGTCTAGTTGACGTTCTCATGGCCTCGGAGGGTACTGTATCGGGCATTAGTGGAGGGGTCGCTCGGATCGCTCGTAGAGCGGCACGGGCTCGTCGTTAGAGGAGCGTCCGCTCACAGTGGAATTGGGCGCCAGGTGCTGGTTCATGAACAAACTCTGAGTTCTTCCCTCACCTGCGAACTAGCTTCGGAATGCGTTGCCGCTCGCAAGCGTTACAATACAAAGCGCACGCGCTGATTTTCCATCTTGCACCCGTTGCAACAGTGGCTTAGATAGAAACGGCTGAGCCACGCCTTCTACCACTGTAACGGGGTACGTTCGTTTTGGGAGTTACGTGAACGAGGTTACGGCCCGTATCGCACCCAATCAGTGGGGCCGCTCGACGTTGGTTACGTCGTGGACAATGTCAGTCCGCGTTCGCCGGAGAAAAACGAAAGGTGTTTTTCCCGCTATTACTAGCCGTATACTAAATGTGATATGGTCGACGCGAAACAAGGGATTTGCATGGGACGAGGAATTTTCCTTGTTCAGGATTTTTGATCTGTTATTTTCAAGCATCAGCTGAAATTAAGATAGGTGCGATATTGAGGATGCTCGAACCCATTGGACATTCAACGAAAGTGGATAAATGCCGCAAGCTTGTGTGTGAAACGAGGCAGGAATAGAGACATTTGTTGCCTTGCCATCATAGCGCACTGACGGGATCCTGGTCTCGGGGAACCCCATCCCTTAGATAGACAAACAAAGTCTGTACTAATAAACAAAAGAAAAAACAAGAAAAAGCCAAAACTTGGCATACCCATAGATCCTTTTAGTTAGGAGGCTTGAATGATCATCAACCCCAGTTTTTTCTATATAGGACATATCCAGGCCCCCATCCCAAGTTTTTATAAAAACCACCCGTGTCACGCTAATATTTTCCTGGAAAGCAATTTTTTTCTAGTAACCCAAACCGCTTGGTCTTACAGAAATCCCAATTTTTTTACCGACCACCCACTAAGGACACCCACTCCCATATAAGGCACTGACCGGCTGCTTTCGAACAACAAAGTGCGGGAAGACAGTCGGCGGGCCATACACAATAGCTGAGGGAAAGGGGAAACAAAATGGACCCACAATTTTTGTTTGTTTACATTTTTTTCAGTTTCTAGGGGTTTTCATTTTTCAATTTTTCTCCCACCCCCTCCATCGCCAATCGTCTATGGGAAAATTTTTAAGTAGGATACATGCATAGAGCGAATGAGTATTTTGGTGAAAGGGAGCTGCGCAAGGAGAGAATTGCAAGGATTTTTAATTTTTATTTTTGAATGAATCGGTCGGGCGAGTGAGCCTAGCTAGATAGATCCGTGTAGTGATATGACCAGTTTTATTCACCCCTCCCCCCAAACCAAATTTTCCGGTAACATGCCGAGTTGTGTGCACATAACGTTGTACCATTCCAAATAAAGAAAAAGTTTATTTGGAGTGAGTGCACGTATGTGCTTCACTTTCAATAATCAGTTCAATTCTTTCTTTTTTCTGATAAAGAGGTATTACCTCGAAAATTCAAGAAATAATAAAAAAAATACAGTCAACACACACCACCATTGTTACGTATTATTATTTGTTATAGCTCCAAATGCATGTGATGGCCTCTAATCAACCTCCTAACCACTATATATATAATATTATAACCACACTATGCTATGCATACGATCGTGGGCTTGCTGTGTGTTTTTTTTCAGGTTTTGCGCCAGTTCTCAGCGTAGCAATTTATGGAAGAACTTCATGGTTACGCATTTAATAATGTTGCAAAAAGCTGTCGTCTCAATTTCTTTTGTCTATTGCCTGATATCTCTAACGGCATTTAACTGTAACTTCCAGTCTTACAATCATATCTTTTCCCTTTGCTTATTTTGTTAAATATTTATAGAAATCTTTGTTCAAAATCTACTTATTTTTAAAGCGAACTTCTCGTCAATATTCGCCTGCTTACATTTTGGTCCCCAACAGAACTCTCTCTCTCCCTCTTTCTCTCCCTCTCTCTCCCCCTCTCCTCTTCTCTCAACATTACAAGGTATTTTATTCAAGTTATAGTACAAAAATGTCGTCAACTATTTCCCTGGTGTAATTCTGTTTTATGATTCTAAAACCTTATCAACTATGTACGTTTTCTTAAAAAAAATTATGCACACTATATACTATGTGAATTGATATATTGAACCCCAAAAAAAAACCCCAAAAAACAAAAAAGAGTTACAATGCATGGGCCTTCCTCTCAACGGTTTTAAAAAAAAGCAACTCGAGAGGATTGTTGTAGTATAAGTGCTATGTGAAATGTAAATTACCCTGTCCAGTATTTTGACGTTAATTCCTATGTATCTAACCACTATTCCACGTTCCTTCACCAGATTTAATGGTTTTATAATTAGTTAATAAATGGCACCTTTGTCTGGGGGTGGTACTTAAAAATTTCCCTAAAGGAGGGATTACCATCCAGAATGAATACTTTGGCGGTAAAGGTATCACGTTTTCGCGGACTTCATATAATTCCCAGGTTAAAACAAGTTAAATCGGATAAAGAAGACGAGAACAACAATGAAGATAAAAAAAAAATATTCAAAAAAGGTACAAAAGGTTTCAACCTTAATGGCACTTGCGGTATAAGATAAAAGGAGTACTGGTAACACGAATCGCTGTGAGGGGGGGGGGGGCGATGTTGCTTTTTAAAACCGTTGAGAGGAAGGCCCGAAACGGTTTGTACATTCTCTCCTGATGATCCCATGGCATTTTGTAAACATTTTTTTTTTTTTTTTTTTTTTTCAATATATCCAAATTTCACACTGTTGGATTAGTTCCATTTTATTTCACTTACTATATACTATGTTAACTTTATTTCTTAGTTGATACATAACCACACTATTGCGGGATTGTAAATGGGCAAATATGCGCTGTTTTGCGTAAATCTACTGGCCTCGGGAATCTTGTCGTAATCGGGAGGCCTTCACGGAACTTTGAACCCAAACCGTTTATTCAATCCACGGGCGTATACTGTTCTCATTCCGCTATGATCGTGGATTGAATAAAGGGTCGATTCAAAGTTCGTGTTAGGTTTCCCGATTACGACAGAAGGTCCCGAGTTCGAAAAGAAGTTTCTAGATTTCGAAGAGAAGGTTCCGAGTTTAAGAGAAGGTTCCCGAGTTCGAGAAGGTTCCCGATCCGACAAGAAATTACCAAAAGAGGCCGCGAGAAGCACATCGGGCCGAAACGTTTTACAAGATAACAATAAAGATGAGGACAATAATCAAATTAATACAAATTATCAAGTCTCATCTAAAAAAATTCAGAGAAAAATGAGTTTAAAAAAATATGCTTAAAAATTGATACCCATCAAGAATGGAATAAAACAAAAAACGTTTTCAGCATAAAATAGTCCAACCAATGGTTGACATGCCATAAAATCCAACCAACCAAATCAACCAAAAAACGTTAGACGCAGGATGCTTGGTGGTGTGCCCAGTTGGAGTTGAACACGGGGCTTGTCACTGGCATTGTGTCAACTCTGCTGAAACGCTTACCTACGCCTAACTAGGCTCACGTCCACTGATTGGTCTCCGTGAAAGTTTAGCATGCGTCGATGAATATCAGTAAGTAGAAATTTGGATTTAAATCAATTACACACACTGCCATTTAGTTGCTATCTGTAACAATAAGAATAAAAATCCAAAAAGAATTATTAGCGAGACGGTTCAACCTCCACTGCACACACCAGCATCTGCGTCTAACGTTTTTGGTTGATTGGGTTGGTGGATTTATGGCAGTCAACCCTTGTTGGACTATTTTATGCTGAAAACGTTTTTTTTATTCATCTTGATGGGTATTCAATTTTTAAGGCATATTTTTTTTAAACTCATTTTTTTCTCTGAAATTTTTAGATGAGACTTGATAATTGTATTATTGATTATTGTCCTCATCTTTATTGTTATCTGTAAAACGTTCGCCGATGTGCTCTCCGGCCTTTCTTTGGTATTTCTTTGTCGATCGGGAACCTTCTCGAACTCGGAACCTTCTCTCAAACTCGGGAACCTTCTCTTCGAACTCTAGAAACTTCTTTTCGAACTCGGAACCTCTTGTCGTTAATCGGGAACCTACACGGAACTTTGAATCGAACCCTTTATTCAATCCACGTCATAGCGGAATGAGAACAGTATACCCCCGTGGATTGAAAAACGGTTGGTTCAAAGTTCCGTGAAGGCTCCCGATTACGACAAGATTCCGAGGCCAGTTAGATTTACTGCAAAAACAGCGCTATTGGCATTTAAATCCCGCCAATGTGTGTTATGTATCACTAAGAAATAAAAGTTAACATAGTATATAGTAAGTGAAATAAAATGGAACTTAATCCAACAGTGTGAATTTGATATATTTGAAAAAAAAAAAAAAAAACAAAAAGATGTTTACAAATGCATGGGATCATCAGGAGAGAATGTACAAACCGTTTCGGGGCCTTCCTCTCAACGGTTTTAAAAAGCAACCAGTCGCCCCCCCCCCCTCACAGCGATTCGTGTTATCCATACTCCTTTTATCTTATACCAGCAAGTGCCATTAAGGTTGAAACCTTTTTTGTACCTTTTTGAATATTTTTTTATTCTTCAATTGTGTTCTCGTCTTCTTTTATCCGAATTTACTTGTTTTTTACCTGGGAATTATATGAGTCCCGCGAAACGTGATACCTTTACCGCCAAAAGTATTCATTCTGGATTGGTAATTCCCTCCTTTAGGAAATTTGTAAGTACCCACCCCCAGACCAAGGTGCCATTTATTAACTAAATTATAAACCATTAAATCTGCGGGAGGAACGTGAATAGTTGGTTAGATACATAGGAAATTAACGTCAAATACTGGACAGGTTATTTACATTTCACATAGCACTTATACTACAACAACTTCTCTCGATGTTGCTTTAAAACCGTTGAGAGGAAGGCCCATGCATTTTGTAAACATCTTTTGTTTTTTGGGGTTTTTTTTTGGGGTTCAATATATCAAATTCACATAGTATATAGTGTGCATTATTTTTTTTAAAAAACGTACATAGTTGATAAGGTTTTAGAAATCATAAAAAACAGAATTACACAGGGAAATAGTGACGACATTTTGTACTATAACTTGAATAAAATACTTTGTAATGTGAGAGAGAGAGAGGGGAGAGAGAGGGAGAGAGAGGGAGAGAGAGAGTTCTGTTGGACAAATGTAAGCAGGCGAATATTGACGAGAAAGTTCGCTTTAATAAAGATTTTTAGAACAAAGATTTTCTATAAATATCTTAACAAAATAAGCAAAGGAAAAGAATATGATTGAAGACTGGAATGTTACAGTTAAATGCCGGTTAGAGATATCAGGCAATAGACTAAAGAAAATTGAGACGACAGCTTTTTGCAACATTATTAAGCAGTACCAATGAAGTTCTCCATAAATTGCTACGCTGAGGAACTGGCGCAAACAGAAAACACACAGCAAGCTCCACGACTCGTATGCATATGCATAGTGTGTTATAATATAATATATATATGGTTAGGAGGTTGATTAGAAGCCATCACAATGCAGTTTGGAATAAATAAAAATAATTAATACGGTAACAATTGGTGGTGTGTGTTGACCTGTATTTTTTATTATTTCTTGAATTTTCGAGGTAAACCTCTTTATCAAAAGAATTGAACTGATTATTTGAAGTGAGCACATACGTGCACTCACTCCAAATAAACTTTTTCTTTATTTGGAAATGAGATACAACGTATGTGCACACAACTCGGCATGTAGCCGGAAAAATTGTTTGGGGGAGGGTGATAAAACTGGTCATATCACTACACGGATCTATCTAGCTAGGCTCACTCGCCGACGATTCATTCAAAAATAAAAATAAAAATCCTTGCATTCTCTCCTTGCGCAGCTCCCTTTCACCAAAATACCTCATTCGCTCTATGCAGTATCCTACTTAAAAATTTCCCAATAATGACGATTGGCGATGGAGGGTGGGAGAAAAATTGAAAATAAAAACCCCAAGAACTGAAAAACATGTAAACAAAAACAAAAATTGTGGGTCATTTTGGTTTACCCCTTTCCCTCAGCTATTGTGTAGGCCCGCGACTGTCTTCCGCACTTTGTTGTTCGAAAGCAAGCCGGTCAGTCCTCTAATATGGGAGTGGGTGTCCTTAGTGGGTGTCGGTAAAAAAATTGGATTCTGTAGGCCAAGCGGGTGGGGTTACTAGAAAAATTGACTTTCCAGGAAAATATTAGCGTGACTCGGGTGGTTTATAAAAAACTTGGGATTGGGGGCCTGGATATGTCCTATAAGAAAAAACTGGGGTTTGATGATCATTCAGCCTCCTAACTAAAAGGATCTATGGTGTATGCAGTTTTGGCTTTTCTTGTTTTTCTTTTGTTTATTTTACAGACTTTGTTTGTCTATCTAAGGATGGGGTCCCGAGACAGGATCCCGTCAGTGCTGGCTATGATGGGCAGGCAACAATGTCTCTACTCCTGCCCTCGTTCTCACACACAAGCTTGCGGCATTTATCCACCTTTCGTTGAATGTCATGGGTTCGAGCATCCTCCTATCGCACCTAATCTTTATTTCAAGCTGATGCTTGAAATAACAGATCAGATCCTGACAGGAAAATTCCTCGTCCTCATGCAATCCCTTGTTTCGCGTTCGACCATATCACCATTCTAGCTACGGCTAGTATAGCGAAAAACACCTTTCGTTTTTCTCCGGCGAACGGCGGACTGACATTGTCCACGACGTAACCAACGTCGAGCGGCACCCACTGATTGGGTGCGATACGGGCCGTAACTCGTTCACGTACTCCACAAACGAACGTACCCCGTTACAGTGGTAGAAGGCGTGCTCAGCCGTTTCTTCTAAGCCACTGTTGCAACGGGTGCAAGATGGAAAATCAGCAGCGTGCGGCTTTGTATTGTACGCTTGCGAGCGGCAACGCATTCCGACTAGTCGCCAGGTGAGGGAGAACTCAGAGTTGTTCATGAACCCAGCACCTGGCGCCCAATTCCACTGTGAGCGGACCTCCTCTAACGACGAGCCGTGCCGCTCTACGAGCGGATCCGAGACGGACCCCTCCACTAATGCCCGATACAGTACCCTCCGGCCATGAGACGTCACTAGACTCAGGTAGTCTTCGAGGGCTTCACGACACTCGAACAGAAACCGCTCTTTCCGTCGAATTTTATTGAGCCGTAGCTGCCAGTCCGGGAAGATGTCCCGGATTCGCCACGACCAAGCGTTTTCGGTTTGCAACGATCGATTCAGAAATGCCAGCCTCTCAGCGTCTCGATGAGCCGCCAAGTTCGGCATCCCCAAACCTCCATTACAAGGCCGCTGGAAACAAACCTGCCTCGTACCATTGGCCGGCGCCCTCTCCACAAAAAGCGGAAAAGGGCCGTTCTAACGCCAATAACCGAGCCGCGGGCAGGGGAAGTACTGATAATCGGTAAAGGATCAGGGGAAGATGTAGGTAGCACAAACCTCCGCCCTGCCCTTTAAGGACAACCTCCTTGGAAACCATTTTCGGATCCGAGCTTCCACCTTTGACTGTACTTCCGACAAATTTCTCGACTGGAGATTAGGCCCAAACCACACGCCGAGGATTTTGATGGGACCGTCACTCCAGCGGAAGGGACCGGGCAGAGTATCGGATCCTGCCCAGGCTCCCAACCGCAGACCTTCGCTCTTTTCTTAAATTGATCTTTGCCCCAGTGATTCGTTCGTACCTTGCAAGCGCCTTCTTCACCGCTTCTATGTCCGAAACGCATGACACGAACACGGTGATATCATCGGCGTACGCGGATACCTTGGCTTTCACGGAGCCAGGGACAACAATTCCGCGCAGGACCGGACATGCCTCCCCGTCTCTAAGCCTACGGAGCAAGGGCTCCAAGCGAGGACATAGAGAAGAGGAGACAGGGGGCAGCCCTGTCGCACAGATCGCTCAATTGGAAAGACAGCCGAGCGCTTCCATTTACTTGTACCACTGCCGTAGGAGATTTGGTACAGCATCTTGATCCATTTGCGGAACTCGGTTTGAATCCGGTGGTCTCCAAAACAGTCTCCAGGAATCGGTGGTCCACCCTGTCGAATGCCTTGGACTGATCTAAATTGATCAGCGCGGCACATTTGTCGTCTTTTATCCCCTCTAGGATCATGCGAACCAATGCAAATTGTTTTGGATCGATCTTCCTTTCACAGCGTAGTTCTGTTCTAGTCCGATCAGATCACCGACAACATTCCGCAAACGGTTCGCTAAGACCCGGGCCAAAATCTTTAACTCTGTGTTTAGCAGAGTTATGGGCCTGTAATCATCTAAGCCTTCCCAAACATTCCTGCCACCTTTCTTCAGCAATGTGATCACGCCCTTGGTAATGCGTTTTGGGATTGCTCCCAAGGCAAACCAATTGTTGAACACATCCGTCAGAATAGGGACAAAAATGTGCGACAACCTCAAGTACAATTCGTAGGGTAAACCGTCCAGTCCTGGAGCTTTGTTGAGGCCGACCTGCTTCACGCATTACGGACTTCAGAGTCTGTAATCCTCCCCTCACAACTAGCCGCTTTCGCTCCCTAAGGTGGGGAAAGTCGCTAAATAGTTGTGGAACTCCTGCACCGGGAGGTTCGGCAACCGGGTAAATCGTTCCTGGAAATGCGCACGGAAGGCTTCCCGCATCTTACGACCTGCACGAAGGCTGTGCCCGTCCGGGGTTACAACCATGTCGATGTATCGTTCCGGGAACCTTCTGAACTCTTCCTGACGCAATCCTGCGTCCAATTTCACGGCTTCGTTTGGACACTCTGTCTAGCCTAGATCTAACTATACAACCTTGATAGCGTTCGCTAGCCTCACGCTCAAGGTCCCCTCTGGCTAGACCTAAGGCTAGGGGATCCCCCCCCATCCACGCCCGGGAAATTTTGTCTTCTATGGCCTTCACTTTCGCTGCCTTATCTAGGGCAAGCCGTTGGCAATATTTGATAGTGAAGTCCCTAATTCTAAACTTAAGGTCAGCCCACCATCTATTCCCAATAACCGCCCCCACTAACGCCCGCTTAATGAGTAAAACCAGCCTCTCACGGTAGTCACATACCCCCAGCACTGAGGTATTTAACTTCCAGTAAGAGACCAGCCTAGGCCTATCGCTTAAGCGAAGAGTGACAGTAAGCAATTTATGGTCACTCTTCGCATATAGGTGGAACACAGGACAATCTAAAAGTCAACATCGGCTCTTCTAACTAACACTCTGTCCAAATATGATTTAATTGGAGCAGAGGGCGAGCTATTCGTCCATGTCCACATCTCCTGCCTGGATGTGATTCCCGAAACCTGTCGACCAGATCGAACTCGGCCATTAGATCGCACAGGGCGCTGTCACACCTCGCCAACCCGCTAGCTCCCCGTCCCGTCCGGTCTAATTTGGGATCAAGGATCGCATTCCAATCTCCCATTAAGATTAATCGTCCAGGATACGCCATGTACTGCCCAAACTGCCGAAAAAAGGATTTCCTCTCCACAGCGCTATTGGGCGCATAAACCGCAATTACCCGGAATTTATTGCTTGATACGGCAATATCGGCCACAATCAGCCTGCCACTTGCGCCAGCATAAACAACGTCAGTCACCGCCCCCAGACTGCTTTTAACTAGCAGGGACACACCACGACTGCCTGAATCACCGAATGCTGAATAGACCTCATATAAATGATTACCACCCAGCACCCGGCCATCCACGCTTGAAACGAAATGTGTCTCCTGGACCGCGGCAACATCCACGCGAAGAGACTTGAGTTCTTCTCTCAAGCGACTAGCGCTTGAAGAGTCCCTCAAACCCTCCCATTTATACTAGCAAGAAGAAGAGTCATTGGTGCTTACCTTATTCAGTGTACACACTGGCAGGAAGTCCTCTCGGGTGAGGACGCCGACGGTTTGTCCAAGATTCCCCTTACCCAATTCCTTGGTAACGGTATCTGTTCTTGGCAATACCGCCGACATCCTGGGATACTTGATTTTTAAAGCCCTGTAAAATGAAGGGTGCATAAAAATGGGACCCTCCCCTTACATTTGGCTTAATGTTTTTTGAAGTTGGGATGCACCCTGTTAACTAGTTTCATGCCCGGAAAGGCCTTTTCGGCCGCCTCAATTGTGCGCCACACACCAAGTGCATGGCCACTGGCTTCCCGGATGAAAGTAGTAACTAAGGGTGCATCCCTAAAGTTCAGTGGGTTGCTGGTTGATTTGCCATCCACGGGTCCAGTTGCACGAGTGGGGCCCACGCTCTTTTTTGTTGTAATGTCAGGTAGTTGTCTACCTGATCGAGCCCACTTGGCATAGGTTTTCTGGAAACAGGTCCCGTTTCCTGCTCCGTGGATGGATTGTCTATTAGGGGAAATCGATCTCGATGTTGATCGCGATGGAGATCCTTCTGATTTGTTTTCTTGTGTTGAGGGGGAGTGTTGTCGGGACTTTGTGTATGCAAATCACAGGGCTGGGATGAAGGTGTAGGGGGTTGGGTAGTTTTGGAATTTTTTGGTGTGGTGTCTGTAGTGGGCTTTGCCACTGTATTCGTGTCAGGGTCTACGGGCAGGGCTTTTTTCTTTTTTCGGCTGACCGTAAAATAGCGGTCAGCCTCTCCCCCTCAGAACAAAGACGTCTTTTTACCCCAGCGCATCCGGCCTCCACTAGTTCCATTGGTTGGCCCTTCACGGGGAGGTAGGAATAGCTGCATTGCTTGTAGGTTTTCTGTCTCTTTGCTGCTGCTGCTGCTGCTGCTACTGCTACTGCTGCTACTGTTGCTGCTGGTAATGGCGCTGGAGTTGCTTTAACTACTGCTTTCTTGGACAGTCTTCTGGCTAAGTGTAAAGTGACGGCCTGTATGCGCGGCGGGAATGGGTCCAGGTATGCTAGTTGAATGGTGTGCGCGTCCTATTTATACCACGGAGAAGCAAATTTGCGTCGTAGTTATTTTTTGTGTTCTGGTCTCTGGATTTGTTTACGTGTAAAACGGAGGTCGGGGATTCATTGTTATTTTTGAATTGTTTACATTTTATTCATTGGTTGCATCGTATTTTGTTTTTGTTCAGATTGTTCAAAGAAAGATGAAAAACGAGCGAAAAGTGGACATCGTTGTTCGTTCCGGGTAAATATTCGAATGTATCTCCATAATATTGGAAACTGGGAGGTTGATGTCATGGGACGCCATGTTCCTCCCGATCACGTATGGATACCTCCTAAGAAAGATGTTATTAAGAAAATGAAGGTAAATATCACTTACACATTCATTTCCACGTAAGTGTGAGGTTACCTGCTCCTGGTGACCAGACTTAAGATTTACATATATTCACATTCAAATTTTTGTGTTAACCCCTTCACTGCTGGATTGAGATTTGTAACTACATACTGTTTGCTGATCTGTATATTTTAGACCAATGGGGGATCTTGCAGATTTGTTCCTTGTTATTTTGACACCAAATTCAATTACAAATATAGATTCATTGCTAATGATTTTTACAATAGAATTGCATTGCAATTGAGAAGAGAATAGTTATCAGCTATCTAAGTAAGAATTATTGATAATCTAGTGTTTTTATCTGTACAATAATATATATAAGTTCACTATATAAATTCATTGTAAATGATTTTACTATTGAAATTGATTGAAAATTAGAAAAAAAAAAGTATTGCATATAGTCCAGAATGAATGCAAGCATACTGAGAAAATACAGCTATAAGAATTAAATGTAGTTTTGGCTTTAGTGGCCAAAACTGCTTCTTATAAATTGGGCATGTCTACAAAGTCAGAAAACAGCATTGCTCACATGACTTTTAGAAACATTTTTTCATGCTCAGAGTTGCCGAGGCATGGAATAAGCTGTTGTGACCATTGTGAGCCATCGAAACACTGCATCTTTCAAAGCCTCCATGCTTCCTGTAGTCTGCTAACACTATACCTGATACCCCTCTCCACACACATATGCATGCACATGCACACATAGATGTATATTATTACTGTACACTGTTCATGTTCCTGTCACTAATATATTATTCTGTGTACTAGACATTAGACTTTAATGAGTTGTGGTTCACCTAAACACTGTACACAATAAATTTCATTATTATTATTATAATACATTAGAGGGTTTCAGAGAAGTCTCTAACATAGTTGAACATGTATGTAATAAAATCAATACAGACTTTATTGTCTGAACACATGTAACATGAAATATATATCATAGATACAAAACAGTTAGGACGAAAGTCTTTAGGAAGTAAGAAAGAGTTCTTAATGAATATAAGAGTCACTTACTGTATATGACCACAATGGTAGGGTCTATAAAGGGCTATGTACACTAATGGGTACAAGCCTGTGGCTGGGGGGCAAGCCGCCCCCAAACCTTAATGGACAGAGACACAACTTGTCTAGTGCCTCATTGTAGATGTTGAATCAAAGAGAGACAGAGAGCTTCTGAGAAAGATTGAGTTTGAATAGCTAGGTAGTAGTGCCATCTAGTCGCAAATCCTGGCGGCAAGGGAAATTTTGAAATATATGGTAATAGAACTCTTCACTCTATTCATCAATGTTATGCTTAAAATATCGAATTTTAGGAGGCACACTTTGTGTAATGGTTATTGTCATAGGAAATGGAATCGGTGACCCAAGTTCAAATCCTGGACAAAGCGGTTTACTTTGTGCTAGTGCTCTTGGGAAAGGCATGAATCTATTCTTCCCTTTTCCAGTTATAGGTAAATGGTAGGGCAGACTGGGTTCTCTATCCTGGGTAAAGCAACCAACCTAAGAGAAGGAAAGCTCTGAATTCAAACTAACAGTACATTGCTTAAAAAAAACTGACCTTGTGTCACATCCTGCTTGTGGCAGAAGATTTTGGTTTGCTTTGGTTTCTTTGTTTAATGGCATATCAACATTTGTGAATTATTTAATGCCAAAACCATCCTTGTAGGAGAATAGTAGTGGGACTATTTAACACATAGCTAGGGAGAATGGGTTTCATACCTTTACCAAGAGTATTAGTCCAAAACTGAAAGTAATAGCACAACTAGAGTTTGAACTCACTTTCTATGATCTTGCAGTCCAGCACGTTAGCCATTACACCATGGGGTAACTGGTATATTTTGCAGTCCCAGCAGATCACAGGGTGAAGATGAAAGAAAAAGAGAAGATAGACAAATACCGGGACCTTGCCAGAGAATTGAAAAAACTGTGGAATATGAGGGTGGAAGTGATACCAATTGTAATTAGTGCAATTGGAACAGTCCCCCAAAATTTAGAAAACAGACTCGAGGAACTGGAAATCAGAGGAAGAATTGAGACCATCCAGACAACAGTATTGTTAAGATCGGCTAGAATACTCAGAACAGTCTTGGAGACCTGCGGTGACTTGCTGTCTCTCAGACTCCAGTGAAAGACCATCAGCTTATGCTGGTATGAAAAACTCATAATAATAAAAATAAACCATCAGTTAGATCTGGTGTTAAAAACTCACAAGGTGTAAAATAATAATTTAAAATGTTTGAATTTAGAGTTTTCCTTCTAAAGAGTCCAGTCTACCCTACTATTTACCCATAGCTATAGGAAGAGTAGTTGGATGCATAGCTTTCCCAAGGGCATTAGCGCTATATGAAATGCAAACAGCCTCATGCAGGATCTAAACTTGGGTCGCCAAGTCCATTTCCTACCAGTCTAACCATTGCACCACATGCCTCCACAAGTAATTATAGATGATTGAATATATATCTATCTATCTATCTATATATCTATATATATATATATATATATATATTCAGTTGTAGAAAAAGGTTGTGGTGCTCAAAGTACACCTTCTTCAGGAGAACTAAATAGTTGTTCAAAAGTTGCTACATTTTATATATAGTTGAGATTTTCCACGTACCTCACGTGTACGGGTTAGGCACAAGGCCATATTAATGTGGAACCACCCATGAACCGAAGCTCATGGGTGGCGGGTGCAAAAATTGCATTGATCCTGTCGGCATCCCCCCTCAAGGGGGGCACCTCAGGTACTGGGCAATAAAACCAGCACTTCCCTTTAAATCAAGGGGGCAGGTATTGCCTGGGGGGATAGCCCTCTGGTATCAATGCTGTTAATTGTAGCCACGGTCCAAGGCCAAAGTCACTGGACCCCCACCCCAAGAGGCGGACATACATACATTTTATATATACTTGCCCACATGAAAGTAGTCTGGTTTGGGCTGCTATTATTTTGATTACGCCTTCTGTCTTACACCTTCTGTCTTTTAATTATTCTTGTATAAACTTTAGTTTCTAAATTTAGTCATTGTTTTGGTATTTTTCTTTGTTGTCTGTCTGTGGATTTACATGTTTACTTCTGTCAAGATAATCTAATTTGTAATTCTGTCATATATATATATATATATATATATATATATATATATATATAGTCATCAACAGACACATGTTTCAACTTCTCAAGTCTCTTCAGTGTGGCTGGAAATTTGTAAGTGACCTACAACCGAGATTGAAATCCGATCGATTCAGCATCTGCCGGACAGCTTAACCACTTGGCTATCATCACCCACAGAATGCGAAGGGGATTTTAACTGTTTTAATACACACATCTGTATGTATGTAAAGGCTGCCATAGAATGCTTCATCCCTTTTATAGGAGAGTGCTGCGTTTACACTTTAGTTGGCGGACGTCAGCGAAATCCCCTCAAAAGTGCTCAACCCAAGGGGGATGGGGAGGATATATATATATATCACGTCTCATCAGTGTGGCTAGACTTAGCAACTACTTCTAGCTTTTATATATATTCTATCAAGCTAATCTAATTTGTAATTCTGTCATATATATATATATGAATGACAGAATTACAAATTAGATTAGCTTGACAGAATATATATATATATATATATATATATATATATAGTGACATCAATGGAAGTTATAAACAGCAATGGAAGTTATTCTACGCTTGCAGTGGAATATCTAAAAGAACTGGAACAGAGGTGGTGTAAGATTAAAAAAATTAATTATTTGCCACCAGTTAAACCTGTTATTCAAACCTGTACTCCTGTTTGTCAGGACACATTACTCGTACATCTGTTTGATGATGATGATGATGATGATGATGATGATGATGATGATGGCCTAACTCATGGGAAACTCTGAGTAACAAGTCTGACTTGTTCGGAATATTTCAAAATTACGAGGGCTATATCAAAAAGTAATGCCATTTTGTTTAGGACAGGTACAATTACTAACGCAGGAACATGTATCATATATCAAAATGAAGCTGGTCCTCTGTGGATCACATCCCTACTTCCCCACATACTCACTGTTTCTCTCAATAGCATTGTTCCACCTTAGAGTACATAGCTTCAGTTTCCTCATAGCTACGTAGTCTAACTTTAAATTCCGTGAAGGTCAAACTTTTATCTTTTTGAGTTATCACCGTGGTAAAGGGTTTGAAATTCAGTGCCAAACCCTTTAGCACCATGACGATTAATAAGCCGTCACTAATAATTTCACCAGCCTCTCTGAGTGAATTTGCAATGTTTTCAGTCCTTATTATATAATCCGTCATGGATTCAAAGTTGGTCCTATTCAAATTACTTAATTCTTTATACAATCCAACAATTCGGGGTTTTCTTTTTGACAAGAAATGGGACCTTTAAATCTCTAATGCCCTGCGGTCATCATCCTTTGATTCCTTCATTACCAACGAAAGACTTCAATCATCAATGCACTGTATCAACTTAGCATATATTGTCGCATTTTTTTCAACAAAATATGGGGTCCTCACTTTCACTTTTACCAGGTGGAGCATAGATTATATTGTGTAGTTGAAGAGTCCTTAAATACCCGTGGAACTTTGTTTCCCAAAGCTCAAAATTTGACGGTTCACCATCGAAGAAAATCCTAGCTTTTCTGGGCCCATAACCTGTTACGTTGTCAAGGGCCATTCTTTGGCCTTAAAGCAGAAGCGCTTATCCAGTGGAATTGGATCCTTGATAAAGAGTCTCTCAATAATGAATCCTTTAGTTCCTCTGGTAAAGAGTTCTCAGTTCTTGGTAAAGAGTCCTTCGATAATGAATCCTTTGGTTACTCTGGTAATTCTATAAGTCCTTCTTGAGTATTGGTAAAGGTCCGGTAATCCTATGTCTGTCTTCAGTGAGTGCATTTGTAATTATGACCAATGGGGGGGGGGGGTTAAATAATGTGTCTTACATGCAATATGTTTAGTGATTGGCTACATGAGTCAATCATGTGACCTTGGCTAGTCTATAAATCCAGGTGGGTAAATAGAGCACATCTTATATCAGAAGAACTCCAACAACTTCCTAGGTACAGATTTCACTTCCTCATCACTGGAATAATGATTGCCTCACAGACCCTCTTTCATGGGGCTGAAGAGATGAAAACATTATTCCACTGATGAGGAAGTGAAATTTCTTCTTCTTATAACTGTATAAAAAGATTTTTGCTAATTAAGTGATCCAGCAATGTGGCCAAAAGTTTGGTTTCATCAACATTTAAGAAAATATATCTTAGACAATAAAAATGAAGAAACTATATAGATAACATATATTTTCTTTTATCTTCTGCAATGATATCAGGTTAGTATTAGAAATATGGTTAGAGATATATATAAATCATTGAACCAAGTATCCAATAGGCACCCCAAATCATCAATTTAATGAAAGGTTCATATTTTAACTCATCACTGGTAACTTCAACTTTCAAATATTTGAAAATAAATGAACTGATGATTTTTTGAACTTATATTGTATCTGACAAAAACAATTTTACAAATTTTGTGATACTATTTCTGAACAGCACCCTTTTATTTAAATAAACATAAAAAATATTTTGCAAATAAAAACTGTATTTTTATTTAAATGAACATAATTGCATTTCTCTTCTGATTAAGTAAAAACTATTTTAGTATAAAAATGTCTTTCGTCTTTTTTTAATTTATCGTAAGTGTTGAAAAATACTCATAAACTTCTGATTAAAAGTATTTATTTAAAAAAAGATTTTGCTATTGAATTTTAATTTGATTATGTGTACCAACCATCTATTTATTTAATTTATTGTAAGTTCAACATCTCCATAAACTTTTGATTAAAATCATTTGTTTACAAAAATTTGGAAGCGGAAGTTACCGGTGACGAGTTAAAATGCGAACCTTTCATTAAGTTGATGATTTAGGGTGCCTATTGGATACTTGGTTCAAATCATTTAAGAGAGAGTTACTTCCCTTTTTTAAAAATTTAAACTTTCTTTGAAAGCCAAATGTTTGTCTTGCTTTTATCTTAATTGGGATGTGAATTCATAGGTAGGATATATAAAATAAAAGTAAAAACTTTTATTCATTCTAATGCATACATTTATACTGATATGGAAAAAATATTAAAGACATATAGAAAAACATTTGAAATGATTTTATTACAAATAATTTATTTACTGTTTATGTAACACATAATGTCATAGATGAAATCTATTGGACAAATACATTCAAAATTTATTTCATTTTAATCATTACATTTATAATAACACAAAATCTTTTTTTTGTAAGTTTTGATATTGAATCTGCATTAATAATTTTGAAAAAAATTGATTGTCAATTGTCAAGAATTAATGCAAATACTACTGACAGAATAGGGCTATTATATATATATATATATATATATATATGTAAACACGGTTTGTTTTGAATGGCTTTTTGCCGATAATTTTTGGGAGAATAAGTGCTTAATTGGAGTCGTACCTAATTTTGAAAATTAATTAATTAATAATGAATTAGGCGGGAATACCTATTAAATGTATATATATAAAAATGTATATATATATATATATATATATATATATATATATAAAAGTAAAAGTAGATGAGGTGGCCAATTGTCGGTATCAGCTGGACAGCAAGGTAGTCTATCCCCTTTTTGCTAGTGCTAGACCAGGGAGATTATTTTATGCATCTGAGGTGGAGCGCCACACCTACCGTCAGTTCCCTACTTTACCGCACAGAAGCTGTGCTACTCATATGCTGAGTGGGCAAGGACCAGTATATATATATATATATATATATATATATATATAGTAATTTTTTTATTTTTTATTATTATTGGAGAAATGATTATAAAGTGCTCAATTACTTCTGTAAGAGCTGTATTTATTTATTTATAGTCACCAATACAATTAAAAATTTGTCTTACCAATGGTTACGGAACATCACTCTTAGGTGATTATCCGTCATCAGTGAACGTTTTTGATGACGGATAATCACCTAAAAGTGATGTTCCGAAACCATTGGTAAGACGAACTTTTAATTGTATTGATGACTATAAATAAATATATATATATATATATATATATATTAATAATGAATTTGGGAAGAGAATGATTGTCAGAAGTCAGTGTAAGTATTACTGATAAATTAGGATTTTTATCTGTACAATAATATATATAAATGCACTATATGAATTCATTGTAAATGATTTTACTATTGAAATTGATTGAAAGCTAGAAAAACAAAAAGGTATTGCCCTTAGTCCAGAATGAATGCAAGGCATAGGGCCATGTAAGTTACCTCACTATGAGGAAATAGTCAACATTAAGACTGTGTAGTGAATTTAATCCTTTCTATGTGCCCTATTGTTGTAACATTAAGTAAGTAAAACTTAGTAAATATGCCCAATTCTCCATTGAACAACACCTGAGCACTTTACACAATAAATTTCATTATTTCAAAAACTGGAAAGGCAAGGGACGTAACTCTGTAACTCTCAATTCAAATCAGATTCCTGTGTACTGAAATGATTGTATCATATATCTCATATTGAATTAAAATATTTCTTGCTGTTTAAAATAATTTTAATCTCATTAATTTTAATGTAAATGAAAATTGAAGATTTAATACATAGAAATTGAATTTATTCAAAATTACATAATGTTCCAAATGCCTAATATTTTAAAACTTAAACAAAGGAATTGATTCTAATAACGGATACCTTGTTTATATTTCAAATGGCATATCTTATTATTATAATGGAGATTCGGTGTCAGTCTATCTGTAACCGAAAATACATCACTACTTACGTCACAATACCCTGAGGAATTGCATAAGTTTCTCAATGAGTATCTAATTTATAGTCAAAATCATTAATACATAAATCTTATTTATCAATGATGCCTCTATGTAAATTCGAGTTAGATTTGCCTCAAATCAGCCTATGTTATTAATGTGTTTAAAATCCTGCAATGTGTCTTATATATCACTAAGAAATAAAGGTTTACATAATATATGGTGAGGTTAATTTGCATACTAGTTTTAACAGAACTGGGTTTAATAAATAATCACTTGGTGTGATTGATCTCTAATATTGTTGTTTTTTTATTCTTCAACATATCAAAATTAATCCTATGAATGATTTTTATATATAAATCAATTAAAATATAATTAGAATAAGTGTAATCTTTTTTATTTGCATTGTTATTTAATTTCTTCAGGCTTTCTAATATAATGTATTTCATGACATTTTTTTCTTCTGAGAAATGCAATCAAATTTAACATTTTCTTTTTTAAACTTCCAGCTGAATCCGTCCAGACTTGATACTCAGACTCATTTGTCAATGATCGTGCCAAAGATTGAGACCAGTAACCCAAACGAAGATGTGACGTCCCAGAATGTGTGTGCAGAGCAAATGTCCGATTCCATTCATATTGCAGGTTATTGCTCTACCAATTATGAACAACAAAAAATGCCATGTCTTTGGATTCTATATCTTATCCCGTCAGAGATGACTTGGAGAATGAGGAAGCCTTAGATCTAACCCAGAATCAAAAGTCAACTTTAAACTCTAAGGAATCGGCATTTACCAACGGTTGTCTTTCAACGAACAAAATACCCGACAAAGGATTCAACGGTCCAATTCAAGACTTTAGTAAAACCTTACATACAACACAGACAATTAATAATCACGGAAGTTTATACCCTCAAAAGTTTTCCAACCACCTCGGCTTATTCAAAGAAGCTGTTAAATTATCTGAAGATGGGATGCAAGTTTTCGTGATTGTTTCCGGAGGTAAAAACGCTTTTTCTTATTGGGGAACAAAGGATTTTTCGGACAAATTTACCTCATCTCAACCACTAACAAAATATGATGCATTTACATGCTATAATGTGTTTGAGAATTTTACAACAAATACGACTGTCCAAGTCAATAATAATAATAATAATAATAGTAATAATAATAATAACTTTTATGACAGAATTAACCCTCTTCCTTCATTTCCCACGGCGCTTAGAGCAGGACACCTAAAAATACCTTCACTGTATTCTTTAAAAAAACGGTCCTCACTATCCCTTCTAGGCTCTTCTTCTCCCAAGAAGAAAAAAAAACAGTCTGAGACTGACAACAGTAACCATTTACAAGAAAATAAAGTTAAAAAAACTAAGTCCAAGTCTTTAAAAGTTGAGCCTCCCCCACAGGACTGTGAAAAGATTTCAGTCCCTACCCACAAAAAGGAAATTACAGATGTAAACCAAGAAATCCCCACAAATAAAAAGGGAAAGATTAAAAACGAAAAGTGTGAATCAAACGGGTCTAAAGAAGGAGCGGGATCATCATTGCTTCAAAGGGAGAGAAGCCAGGCTCTTCTTCGAATACTCATGTCCAGGAAAAAGAATCTGATAAAAGGTGAAATGAATGAAAGTGTCGACCAACAGAAAATGGAGAGTATAAGTTGTAATCGCAAATCGAATTCAAACCGTCATTCTTCAGGTACAAGCAAAAGCTCATCTGCTGTAAAAGCTAATTCACCAGACGGGAAGTCAGAAAGTGACAACGCACAAACACAAGATTCAAAAGACACGCTTTTAGAGCCGAAACATAACAAAGATACGCAAAAAAGTCACAAGAATGAAGACAGTCCAAATAAGGCCGAGACTTTCATTCAAGAGAAAACGGTTCCCAGCAACGAGAAAAGAAAAACCAAAGATAAAAAAAAATCTAACGCAAAAACTGAAGGTGCTCAAATTTCTTGAAAATCACATAACCATCCATCAATTATAAAATGAAGTGTCAAAAAAAGATTAGGGACTAAATAACACGTAGCTCCTCCCTTCACCTGAATAATAGCAGCTATGTGACATTATATGAAACTTATGCGTTGTTGTGTAGGTATATCCATGCAGGAAGGTGTAGGTATGTTCATAATTGGGTTTGATTAGTTGAGTGTGGCTGCAGATAGTTTAGTGGGGTCTGCAATATGTCCTGTACATACTTAATGGGGTTTCAATTTGGGGGGCCAATGGAGTAACTGTAAGTCAGCTGAGAATTCTTGAACCCAGTTTATTGTCACTCACACACAATCTAGCTGACATTATTTCAAGGAATACACCCTAAGGTGCCCCTGATCACATCGTCAGTAATGTAATTTCCAAGATCCTAAGGTGTTTCTGGTCTTTCAATATTATACACCTTCACCTGGGTGACCCACTCTAGTGTTGATCAGCCACCAGCTTGTGGTCAGGGAATGAGATCTCAGCAGCAAATAAACCCTATGACTAATTTTGAAGCTTTATACTAAGCAGCACAAGTGGAACATCCAATCAAATGTGACAACGGGCTATCCCTTTCCCCTTTCCCATAAAAAGGCGGGACCCAAGCAAATGCCCCCCCCCCTTATAGAGAAATAGAGAAAGTGAAAAGCCCGGAGACATACTTTGACATTCAGCTTACATTATTTCACGAGAATAAAACATTACCACCTCAAAACACGGCAAGCATAAAGGTCTGCAAATGGTGTATCAATTAGTTGATTCTACTGGCATGTCAACCTGTCTTGGTTATTTTATGCCAGGTTAGGGAATAGCATACATTTTATGTTGATATTTACATTTTTTTTGTAGTTTCTTAAATTTTTTTTTTTTACACATGGTTATTTGATATAAGGTATTCCTATCTAATACAAATAATTTTCAAACATATCTATTTAATCCATAGATGGGACCCTAACAGGTACTACCACTCCGGGTCAGAGTGGATATGGGAGTAATGGCAATGATTGGATACTCCAAACTCCCCAGATCTCGAGAACTGAAGCCTCACCATCAGATGCAGTTTAGTGTCCATACCCAGGATACATTTGGGGAGTGTATGCTATCCCTCTAAAGGGATACAGTCTCAGCATATACTAAGTCTTGGCAATAGAGTGAGTGCCGAATTGGGATGTGATTTCTATACAATGCTTCTGTTTGTTGGATAGTTACCATCCTTATAAATCACTGGTAGTCTCATTCTTGCATTACCCATGGGCACTTGCAGTTTTCTCGCAGTGTCACTGGTATATCCTTGCTAATGTTGCGAGAGAGAGAGAGAGAGAGAGAGAGAGAGAGAGAGAGAGAGAGAATACCTCATCTTTCTGGCCCTAACAATCAATATACAGCCAAACTGTTAAATCCTGTCTACATTCCATAGCTGCCTCAACTACACTACCTCTTCCAATCTGTACTCTAAGCTACTCTACCTCTTTAAATCCTGTCTACATTCCATGGCTGCCTCAGCTACTCTACCTCTTTAAATCCTGTCTACATTCCATGGCTTACACTACCTCTTTAATTCCATAGCTGCCACAACTACACTACCTCTTTAAATACTGTCTACATTCCATGGCTGCCACAACTACACTACCTCTTTAAATCCTGTCTACATTCCATAGCTGCCACAGCTACACTACCTCTTTAAATCCTGTCTACATTCCATAGCTGCCACAGCTACACTACCTCTTTAAATACTGTCTACATTCCATAGCTGTCACAACTACACTACCTCTTTAAATACTGTCTACATTCCATAGCTGTCACAACTACACTACCTCTTTAAATCCTGTCTACATTCCATAGCTGCCACAGCTACACTACCTCTTTAAATACTGTCTACATTCCATAGCTGCCACAGCTACACTACCTCTTTAAATACTGTCTACATTCCATAGCTGTCACAACTACACTACCTCTTTAAATACTGTCTACATTCCATAGCTGTCACAACTACACTACCTCTTTAAATACTGTCTACATTCCATAGCTGCCACAGCTACACTACCTCTTTAAATCCTGTCTACATTCTATAGCTGCCACAGCTACACTACCTCTTTAAATCCTGTCTACATTCCATAGCTGCCACAGCTACACTACCTCTTTAAATCCTGTCTACATTCCATAGCTGCCACAGCTACACTACCTCTTTATATCCTGTCTACATTCCATAGCTGCCACAACTACACTACCTCTTTATATCCTGTCTACATTCCATAGCTGCTACAACTACACTGCCTCTTTAAATCCTGTCTACATTCCATAGCTGCCACAACTACACTACCTCTTTATATCCTGTCTACATTCCATAGCTGCCACAACTACACTACCTCTTTATATCCTGTCTACATTCATTAGCTGCCACAACTACACTACCTCTTTAAATCCTGTCTACATTCATTAGCTGCCACAACTACACTACCTCTTTAAATCCTGTCTACATTCCATACTGCCACAACTACACTACCTCTTTAAATCCTGTCTACATTCCATAGCTGCCACAACTACACTACCTATCACATCATCACATGTACATGATTCGATTGGGTTCATTTCTACAGGTGAGGGAGGATAAAACTATTGTCCAGTGTACTGTTGTTTCTTTTTTGAGGTCACTTCACGTTAATAATTCATTTCATTAATCATACAAACATATATATTTTTTTAAATTGACCAAATCTGAAAAGAGTGTTGTTCATCGCCTACTAATGCTATTGTATATTTTGTAACTTTATGAATTAATGGTGGAATCATATCTGATGTTTTGCTGCATATATATATATATATATATATATATATATGTATATGTATATGTATATGTATATGTAAGTTGAAAAATGGAAATGAATCTGACAATATGTTGAAAGGATAAATAAATAAAGGAAAGAAAATGTTGAATGGATAAAATTAATTTCATGAATTACCAAACTCCTGACCAAAACATGTGTTGGTAATTCATTAAATAAATTTTATCCATTCAATATTTTCTTTCCTTTATTTATTTATCCTTTCAACATTATATATATATATATATATATATATATATATATATACACACACTGATGAAGATTTTTCTAATCACCCTGTGTGTGTATATATATATATATACAGGCTGTTTAAAACAATTTTTAACAACATCATGTGAGTACCTTTATAATATAATTTCAAATAGTCTCCACATGTTCACCATCCCTGTGGTCACATTTTTGGAATCTCCCACAAGTGATTATTAAAAATGTTAATATTTCTATGGGAGTATCTTTATTAGAAAAGCCAGACTGATATTATGTAGACAACCTGTGGGAGATTCCAATAATGTGTTGACAGGGATGATGAAGATGAGACTTTAAAATTCATAATATCATAAAGGAAATCCCATAGAAATGTTATTTTTTGAAGCACACTGTATAACAGTATTAAAAGATTCACCTACAAACTTATATTTCACCACTCAGAATTTTACATTACCACTAAAAGAATTTGTGGGGTGTTAACTCATAGCTAACATCTATATTCTTATAATGCATTAGGTTATCCAAAAGAGGGTAACCTAACACTGAATATTCGGTAGGGAAAAAGACAAGTCAATTCATATAATATAACATTTAATTATACAACATATAAGAGTCACAATGTGTTCCACTGAACATGAAGAAAGATCAAATAACAATGGAGTGGAAACCACTTACTATTTTTCAGGAGGTCTGGGAACAAAAACAGGCACGTAGCTGCTGGGAACGCGAAATTACTACATCTGTTGTTTCCAACATGATGTTTGTAAAAAGAGAGAGATCCTAGGGTTCACCCCATCACGTGACCATGTGATGTGGGAAATCCCCTCCTTGAAAGAATCAAGGGAGACAATTCCATTTTGTCTCCCAACACAATAATCAAAACCAAAGTTGCAAAAAAGACGAATCTTTAAAAAAAAAAAAAAAAAAAGAAACCAAATTCACCTGTTGGTCATTCTATCTTAAAACTCTTAAAGTAGTGAAAGATAAGTTATTTAATAAGCCTAGCTTAGTTGTGGCACAAGGCCAGAAGTATGGAGCACTTAGTCAGAATTGAACTAACAATGATCTGTTAGTCTAGCTTTTATACTACATGAGGTCTCCTGTAGTGAAAGATAAGTTTGTGGGTGAATCTTGTTAAATTAACTCTACCAACACAGTATTGAGCCCCTCCCCCCTTTTTTTAAAATAGTTTTTACTACTGTTCAGTTTTACTTTTTAAATCAATGACAGAAGTTCTGCCACTTTATTTTATACATACATACATATATATATATATATATTTATATATACACACTATCGACCAAAAGTTTGGGACCACCTCAAATTGTTTCTCTAAGTTCATGATGAAGGCTAATTTTGTATATTTGGATAAATAAATTCACCTATTGTGTATATGAGAAGAAAAAACAACAAAATTAAGTCAAAATTAAGTGAAAAATGTAAAAATGAAACATCACGCAGTGTATTCTATTGTGTATATGGAAACCCTTATATAAAATTCAAACAAGAAAATGATCCAAAACACAACTCAAAATTATATTCAAATTATCTAAAATCAAAGAAAGATAAGGGAATTATGCAAATTATGAATTGGTCACATGTCTTCAGATCTTTCACCAATTGAACTGCGACAAAAATGATTATAAAATTCAAAATGAACTTCCTAAGAATAAACAGTTGTTTATACATTTACATACTGATTGGGAATCACTTCCACCAAAAATACTTTTACAAATTACAAGAGAGGATACCAAAAATTTACTCTGCAGTAATAAATGATTGTGGAGGATTCTTTGATGAAAAGAAAATAGAAATTTGCTTTAAGTGAAATTATAATTATTTTATATTCATTTTGATTTAACTTATTGCATAATTGCATGTAAACATAAAAAAATGAATCAAGTTTTGTGTCTTTAAAGAAATACAGTTATTTTTTCTAAGTTTAAAGGGAAAAACATTTACACTCAGCATGGGAATCACTTCCACCAACAAACTTTTACAAGTTTTCAAAAGAAGATGCCAAGAATTTGCTGTGCAGTAATAAATATTCAAGGTGGATTCTTTGGTGAAAAAAAAAAAAAATTATTTTAATTGAAATTATAAATATTTTATATCTAATATCTATTTTGATTTAAATTATTGCATAACTGTATGCAAACAGAGAAAAAAAAAATTCATCTTTTTAAAGACCTGAAACTTGATTCATTTTTTAAGTTTAGAGAAAAAAAATCAAAACATTTCCAAACTTTTGGTTGGTAGTGTATAATTTACTGTTCCCACGGAATAGAGTCATTTCATATTATCATTGGAAATAAAAATATTGTCTTAAGAGCTTTAAATATTAAAACCTCAACATATTTTCACTTCACTACTTTCCAGGGGCAAATTGTCCAAATGATCCAATGGTGTAAGGCCTTGTGGTTATTGAAATATGCTTATGGCGTTTAAACACGGTAAGAGAAACAAAGGTTAAACAATTTCAAACAGAAAAAACAAAAAGAACAAAGAAAAAAAAAAAACAGTAGTAATAGTAGTTGAGCAATAAAGAAAAGACTGTTATGTAACTTATTTATTAAAAAAAATGTCATAAATGGAAAGTTTTGTGTTATTTACTTTTTTAAAAACTCATTTATTTTTCTATTTCAGTCCGGTTTAGCTCAGTTAGTAGAGCGTTTGACTAGAAACCAAAAGGTTCCGTGTTCGATACCAACCCTCGCCAATTCAGCGTATGAGTAGCACAGGGATCTGTGCGGTAAAGTGAGGAGCTGATAGTAGGTGTGTCACCCCACCTTAGACGTCAAAACAATCTCCTTGGTGTAGTGCTATTGAAAAGGGGATAGACTCCCTTGCTGTCTGGTTGATACTGACTTTAGGCCACCCTGATGACTATATTTCTATTTAACCCATAAATGGTACCCTAATAGGTACTACCACCCCAACTCAATCTGGTTAGAAAATTTAGAAGAAAAAAGAAGATAATAAAAAAAAAAAGTCGTTGGCCTAAAGTCAGTATCAGCCAGACTATTCCCTTTTCACTAGCACAAGATTGTTTTTGGTGTTTGAGGGCACACCTACCATCAGCTACTCACTTTACTGCACAGATCCCTGTGCTACTCATATATCATGAATGAAAAGTTTTGAATTATTAACTGTTTGTTATCTGATGTCCCAGAAAAATAACAAACTTGTTTCTTACTGTTACCAAATAGCCTCTATTGTTACATAATTCATGGGTAGCCTGTGAATTATGTAAGTAGTGTAGTATAAATTTTGAAATTGAGTTCGTTATAAATTCAAATCGGAGAGTTGAGTAGAAAGTTACTACCGACCGTTATGATTGACATGTAGTAACCATTACTTGACCCCTCGAAATGCGCGATAAGAAACATGTGAACAGAAATTAAGTTTTTAGTTAGCTTCGGCCAGGTACTCAGCGAGAGATGTTCTCTCAAGATGTCGCTTCTCACCGCGCAGTTTCGAGAATACTTGTGGTGTTGTTTTTTTGTTTTTTTTAAGAAAGAACATAGAAAAACAATAAGTCTTTGTTAATTAATACAAAAGAAAATGACCAGATTAATTAATCCAGAGAAGATGACGACCAACGAAGAAAGCAGAGAACAAGTAAGAACCAATCTATCATTCCCTCATCTGTCTCCCTCTCGCCAATTTATATACCCGACATAACGGGTATATAACACCATGTGAACACTAAAAATAAAACTGAATTCATGTTTTAAACAAGATGGAGGCCTCTTAATTTAGCAGCCCGGTTCAGTTATTTACAAAAAAATAAAACTACTATAGTAAATATCAGTAGTTATAATCATATGTAAATAATATGAAAATAAATACAAGGTGTATCAAAAAAGTATTGAGATTTTTTGTACTTTTTGACACACCTTGTATTCTGAAAAAAAAAAAAAACAACCAAACGTTCCATTCATTCTTCATTTCTATCTTGGAAATTACAGCTTTAAACTTTGTAATTTTTTGACACACCTTGTATTTTGAAAAAAAATTAACGTTCCATTCATATTTTTTTTCAGAATACAAGGTGTGTCCAAAAGTACAAAAATTCTCGATACTTTTTTGACACACCTTGTATATATATAGCATAAAAATAAATATGTACAATATATCTATATATATAAAAGGAAGTTTTGTATGTACGAGTCGACGTATAACTCCAAAACAGGAGGTTACTCAGATTCAAAATCTTGCATACACATTAATTACCGTCTAAGAAACACACCAAAATTGGTTATTGATTTTTACTGATTGAGGGATATAATTAATTAATTAAACCAAAATCAACCAATTTGCGGAACTATCTGTATACCAGCTCCTGCTGCTAATAAGATATTGTTTGCTGCCTGCTTTCTATCATTATCGATACTGGCAGTTTACTTTAATTTTAGTGAACCAAATCGCAGTATTAGCTGTTTATCTTGGAATCTCTTGCCTATTTATGGTCCAATAAAAATATTTATATGGTTAGAAAGAAAATAAAATAATTTTTCTAAATATATAATTTGTATGTGTTTTTATCCATTGAATTATTTTTTATAGTGAGTTAAAAAAAAATATATTTTGCTTCGGACAGCCTAGAATTCGAAGTATGATTTTTTGTCATACTAAATTTTAACGAAAAATCAAATCTTATTTATCGCAATCTATTTATTCCTATCTTAAAAATATTCATTTGGTTAGAAAAAAAAAAAAAATCTTTCTAAATGTGTAATTTGTATGTGTTTTCATACATTGAATTATTTTTTACAGCGAATTAAATAACAAATCAAATGAAATCTTTTAAGGATAACTTAACTTTGTTTTATTTATACTTTCATTTTAGAATAATCAGTATAACTAAAATCTTTTTTGTAAGAAACTATTCATGAAATAAACATTATTAAATAAATACACAAAATATTCCAACTACAAATAAGGTAATTCTTAGCTTTGTTTGTCAAATCTTTAATAAATGAACACTTTCAAATGAATCAATGTTACAAAATTTTTTCTACAAATAAAGACTTTTCCGATCGACCTAGCCCAAGTAAGGATCAAAGTGGAGTGTAGCATGTCATGGATTGCTCAGCCACCAGGATTCCGTCTATAAGCATCATGGGTCGCCACCCAAGGCTTACAGGTGGCCCAATTGAAAGGAGGTCTTACTCCTCAACAGAGGTGCAGTTGGCACATTATACAGTCCCAGCCGACAGGCCTAAATAAATAAGGAAGTTTAATATCTAGCTCCTTTAAATTGTTACTTTTTTAGGGGTAAAAAAGAAAATAAACTAAACAAATTTATTTTTATCACTTTAGCACAACAAGCAATTGAATTTAAGTTTTTGTCATAAATACAAAAAGTTTTTGAAAAAAATATATTTCGAAGTTTAGGAATACATTTAAAAAAATATTTTTAATGTAAACAAAAAGAAAAATATTTCCTAAAATAAACAAACATTGTACTATACGAATTATCAGTGATTTAAAAAATTTTATTAATCATTTTCCTCTCTTTTTTTAAAATTTGAAAAATCATATTCTCTCTCTTACTCCTGTTTTCTCTTTTTCATTCCCTCTCTGGTGTTCCTAATTTTTTTTTATAGTCTGGTCATGGACCAGGTACTTGTGCTAGTATGTATATATATATATATATATATATATATATTGGACCTCCATATGATCGATAATTTATTTATAGTGGCCCATGCTTTTCCTATGCGTGCATTAACGTCGTTTTCTGTGGAGGAGATGTTACTGCCTAAGTATCTAAATTGTTCTACAGAGTTTAGGAGTTTGCCATCGATGGTGGAGATCTCGCTTTTGTTTTTGAAAGACATGAACTCAGTTTTATCAGAGTTCACGTACAGGCCGACATTTCGTGCTGCCTTTTCTAGGCTGTGTAGTAAGGATTCGGCTTGTACAGGTGTATTTGCGAGTCTCACAGACAAGTTAAAGAGACAGTTCTTCCAGGCCGTTGTCGTGTCAGTACTGCTGTATGGCTGCACCACCAGGACCCTAACTAAGCGACTAGAGAATAAACTAGATGGGAGTTGCACAAGAATGCTGAGGGTGATCATGAACAAGACGTGGAAACAACACCCTACGAGAAAACAGCTATACGGCCACGTACCACATATCACCCAAACCATCCGAGTAAGACGGACAAGACACATGGGACACTGCTGGAGAAGCAAGGACGAACTCATAAGCGATGTCCTCCAGTGGAAGCCAGCACATGGACAAGCCAGTGTGGGCCGACCAGCAAAAACATACGTTGATCAGCTCTGTGCGGATGCAGGATGCTGCATAGAGGACCTCCCGAGAATGATGAGCGATAGGGACGGATGGAGAGAGATTGTCAGGATATCTGCGCTGAAGCGCACATGATGATGATGATATATATATTAATTAAAAAAATACAACATGACACACTTATATAGAATAGCATTGATAGCACTCTCTATCTCTAAAAGGGAATAATATTAATATATTACAGTTTAAAAAATACAATAACATTACATTTATTATAAATATTTAAAAGTACACAACACCCTGTTAAAGCTTATTTCTGGTATAGAATTAGAGTTTTTTTTCTTTCTTCAGGATCGCATAGTCACTTGCAAACTAATGAAAACATCGCTGACTATTTGGAAGTTTTTGTTTTTGCCTGTAGAAATTCTACAAAATGAACAGGAGAAAGAGAGAAAAAAAGCCTCAAGAGATGAGAGGGGAAATGGAACCTCCCTAAAAAAAAAGAAGAAAAAAAAGAAAATAAAAAAGAGAGAGAGAGAGAGATAGATAGATAGATAGATGTTACATAATGGGTAGATTGACTATTCATTTTGTAATGAAGTGTAATATTTGAATTTAAAAATTAACTGTTAATGCCTAGGAAGTGTCATGGAAAATAACCATAGATTCTATTGACAACTTATGGTCCCTCGTTAATCTATAGAGTTGCATTCTCATTGGCTAAGAGTGCCACGTGAGAGCAAGATTTGTGGGAAAAGTTTAGTAGATAGAATTGAATATAAGCGATCGAAATGTGCACAGGAAATGTTGGGTCTTGGGAAATAAAAATAAAGCCGTCCTTAAGTTCGTTATTTAAAAGTAACAGAAGATAGACACTAAGAAGAGACTCAAGACAACCCCAGACAACTTAAGACGGAGAAGAGGACGAAAAGACCAGAGAGCTCAACCCGGATAGCAGCGAATGTAATAAGATGCAATATTTGTGGCAAGATCAGGATGGAAAATTTGAATAGATCATATTTATCTCCTCTGTCGACGGAGCTTGGAATACACTAACTGTATCCCCAATGCCAGAAGTTAAGACCCCCATCTCTTCTCTTT
>CM042138.1:139574467-139798706 GCA_023376005.1 Doryteuthis pealeii | reverse complement strand
GATTTCTAAATTATCCAAAGCATGAGGGATTTTATTTATTTATTTATTGATATATATATATATATTTATGTTGGGAGAACTTATGTGCTTTAATGAATCGTACCTATTTTTGAAAATTAAATCATTTCATAATAATGAATTAGGTACGACTTCGAATTAGCAACATATTTCTCCCAAATGTCGATCGGCTAAAAAAAAGCCATCAATTCAACAAAACACATTCGTTTGTTTGTTTACTTCTTCATATATATTTACATATTTAATTTATATATATGTATTTATATATTTATTTATTATATTTATATATATTATTTATATATATTTTTTTTTTAAATAGAAATATACGTATGTAATGATTTGTTGGTGGTTAATTTATTGATTGTTAATAAAGTCATTATAGTGATTTTCTAAATAAGTTGTTGTTTTAGTCAAATCAAAATGAGTTAGTATTTAAATATGTTAGAGAACATAAACCAATTGCTATTTTCATATTAATAGGAGGAGAGTAAAAACAATATTATACAAGAAGGTCGATGATAACGACAGTGGCAGAGAAAAAAAAAAGAACTATGTAATTTACTATAGATAGGGAATTTTTTTTAAGTTTTAGAGAAAAGGGAAAATAGGAAGAGTATAAGGAATGAAATTTAAGATTTTAACAAAATGGAAAATGATTTTGGAAATTTTAGTGTAAATATTATGAAATTTAGTGATGTATATTGAAGTTTTTTAAATAATTCTAGCAAGGAATGGTTATATTTTATAAAAAACAGGTCTCTGTGTTAAGGATATTGAGAATCGAAATGCCGAGGATTCTACGATATTGACGCGCATTTCGATTGTGGATAAAAGCGATCACTGAAGATTCTTCAAAATAAAATTGTGATTTGCTAATAAATTGTGTGTTACTAACGAATTGATGTATTTCCAAATTTTAGGTCTTTAGAGTGTTCATACAATGCGTTTAAGTCTGGCAGTTTCACCGATGTAGACCTTATCACATTGTTCACAACATACTTTATAAACACGCCGGATTCAGCTGCAATGTCTAGCCACACTGAAGAGACGTGAATCGTCGAAAAACGGTGTTTATATATATTCTTTTTGCTAATTTTTGACGTTTGTGGATGTTAAAAGTAAATGTGTGGGACTCCTTTAACTATTGCCGAATCTGACTCGAAGAAAAAATGAAGAAAACAAGTCGCTTACTTTAACACGTCCAGCGTTTTATGTGATGCCCAGTCCAAATAAATATCAACTCTTCAGTTCGGCTCCGGAACTATCATCATGTGATGCGAGCGAAAGTTAACGACAAAACGGAAGCTTTATCCTACACACAATAAACCAGTGTCTCATTCCAGAGACGAAATAATCATTACTCGACATCCATCTTTATCCCGTACACTGAAACGACCCTTCCCTTGATATCCAAAGTAATTTTATAGGAAAGACAGTCTCGGCTTAATAAATGAATTACCGTTATTTGTTTTCTGACCGAAAATAGGTGGACACTATTGTTCTTAATTCAATCTTTTTTGTGTTTTCCTCTTTCAGAAAATATGTCATCAGTCTCTCTCTCTCTCTCTCTCTCTCTCTCTCTCTCTCTCGTCTCTCTCTCTCTCTCTCTCTCTCCTCCTCTCTCTCTCTCTCTCTCTCTCTCTCTCTCTCTCTCTCTCTCTCTCTCTCTCTTCTATCTTCTATCTATCTATCTATCTATCTGTTTTTCTCACCCTCTCTCTATCTATCTATCTATCTTTCTCACCCTCTGTCTCTCTCTCTCTCTCTCTCTCTCTCTCTCTATCATCTATCTTATCTATCTATCTTCTCTCACTCTTTCTTCTCCTCTATCTATCTCATCTCTCTCTCTCTCTCTCTCTCTCTTCTCTCTCTCTCTATCTATCTTCTATCTATCTCCCTTCTCTCTCTCTCTCTCTCTCTCTCTCTCTCTCTCTCTCTCTCTATCTATCTATCGTTCTCACCCTTCTCTCTATCTATATATCTATCTATCTTTCTCACTCTTTTCTCTCTCTCTCTCTCTCTCTCTCTCTCTCTCTCTCTCTCTCTCTCACACACACACACACACACACACACACACACACACACACACTTGAAGAAACAGTAGTAAGCCAACATACCGTATTATTAGAGAGGTGCTAGATATCTGTGATACAGCTTTAATTTTAGTATATATTCATTTGTATGAAAACAAGTCTGCTAACATTGGTTTCAGACTATCAAAACTTATTTGTTTAAGCGGATTGCTTATATATATATAATATATATATATATATATATATATATATATATATATATATATATATATTAGGGTACCGGATAGTTCTGTCCGCTTTTCTTTAACCAAACTAAAACACCAGATTAAGTCTAAACAGCTGTTTTCAAGATCAAATCAGATGCCAGATACTCAGTTAAACATCCCATTTAGTTAAATCTACTGCTGTTGATAGTTTCAAAACATCTATAGTCCATGGAAGACAAAAGTTTCAAAGTGAATCAAATGCGTCATTACATGTTGTAAAAATTCCACAAAGGTAGCAATCCAACAACTGCAATGAAAAACATAACCGCTGTCTATCCAGAAGGTGTGAGTGTTAGAAATCGCCGTAGATGATTTTTGAAATTTAAAGAAGGCAATTTCGACCTTACTGATGAGCCTCGATCGGGGAGACCCTGTCTTTTGGATGATGAACTTTTGAAAGCTTCAGTGGAAGAAGATCCTCGACAAACAACCAGAACATTGTCCTAAAGACTTGATGTACTTTGGTCTACTGTTCAGGAGCATCTGAAAAAGATTGGAAAGGTGTATAGAGAGGGTAGGTGGGTTCCTCATTAACTCTCTCCAGCCAACAAAGCAATGCGGGCAGCAATCTGCAATAGTCTCATTTTAAAGAATGAAAAAATGCATTTCCTGGATCGTATTGTCACTGGAGATGAAAAATGGATTGTCTTCAACACTAATAAACGAAAAAGACAATGGCTCGCAAAAAATGAAATTCCTGTACCAACATCTAAACCTGATCTGCTCCAAAAGAAGGTAACGCTGTGTCTTTGGTGGAATCAAAAAGGTGTGGTTCACTTTGAGTTATTGGAGCAAGGAAAAACTGTGACTGTAGACATTTACTGTCAGCAACTCGAATGTCTGAATGCGTCGCCGCGTAGAAAATGTCCTGCTCTAGTGAACAGAAAAGGAGTCATTTTGCAACACGATAACGCTAGACCCCATTCTGCCAAACAAACTCAAGAAAAAATAAAGTCCTTAGGTTGGGGAGTTCTTCCTCATCCCCCATGCTCGCCAGACCTTGCTCCAGCAGATTTTCACTTATTCCGTTATTTAGAGCATTCCATCAATGTAAAAAGATTCATAAATATTCACGAGGCTGAAGCGGAGTTGAATTCCTTTATTTCTTCTAAAGATGTTAATTTTTTTAAAGGGGGATTTTTAAGTAGATGGACAAAGATTATACCTAATGATGGTGACTATTTTGTTGAGCAATAAAGATTTGTCAGTAATATTTTTTTCAATTATTATTCCTGACAACAATCGGGACATGACTTTCCGGTACTCCAAATATATATATTCGCAAAACGAATTTTGTTTTCAAAATATTTTTTTATTTACTTCAGCAACACGTGTATCTTCTTCAGGCTTCGATTAACCACTTTCGGAAAGTGGTTAATCGAAGGCCTGATTATATATATATATATATATATATATATATATATATAATATATATATATTCTCTCATCATCATCATCATCAAGTCGTGTGAGCAGCATAGATTCCGCTCTCTCTCTCTCTCTCTCTCTCTCTCTCTCTCTCTCTCTCTCTCTCTCTCTCTCTCTCTCTCTCTCTCTCTCGTCGTTCCTGGCAAGTTCTCAACACAGTGTTCGTACAGAACTGCTTTATGTAGGTTTTTGCTTGACGGACAACTGAGTGCTTCTATGTAGGTGACCGTTATGAGTTCGCCTTATTTCTCTAGCAGTGCCCAGCAGGTTTTAATTGATTGGTTTGTGTGATAGGAGCTAAGTGGTCGTAAAGCTGCTTTACTTCCAGAATTTGTTAAAACATACGCAGCATCCACATGTATGGTTGAATACTGACCGTAGATAAAATCGCTTTTTAAGAACTTATAGAAATGTTTAAAATCAGTATTATTTGGATTATTCGGACTATTGTCCTTATCTTCATTGTTCGTCCGAAATGTTGTACACAACGTTTCAGCCGATGTGTCCTCCGGTTTTCTTCAGATATTTCTTGTCGGACTTGGAAACCTTCTATTCGAACTTGGGAACCTTCTTGTCGTAATCAGGAACCTTCTTGTCATAATCGGGAGCTATCACAGAACTTTAAATCTAACCCTTTATTCAGTCCATGGGGGTATCCTGTTCTCATTCCGCTAACCATAGCTGGGATACAGGTGTTAAGCTGTTCTAATTATTATAATGTTACTGCTGCCCCTGACCAAGATTGAACCTGCAGTCTAGAGATAACTGTTACTTAGAACTGTTAAAAAATGAGAATAAAATAGAATATCATGGACTGCTCATCCGCCCCTTAAGCATCACAGATTGCTACCCACGGTCAACAGATCGTCCCATTGGGGGATTTTAGGTGCAGTCAGCGTATTCTGCAGCCTCAGCCGATAAGGCTTGTGATTTTCTTTGCAGCATATACACTGAACAGACTCAATAGCTTTTCGTTCCCACTAAGATACGAGATATGTCAGAAAGGTTTCAGTATGTCAAAAATACTTCGATGTGAGGGGCATCGTCTACTGTGAGTTCTTGCCACAGGGCCAGACGATCAATCAGCATGTCTACAAAGAGATACTGCGGCGTTTGCTTCGTTCAGTGCGCGAGAAGAGGCGGGAGATGTGGCAGGACAACTTGTGGGTGCTTCACCATGACAACACACCTGCTCACACTGCTCTGAGTATCCGAGAGTTCCTGGCCAAGGAGAGCATCACTGTGCTTGAGCAACCTCCCTATGCGCCTGACCTGGCTCCATGTGATTTTTTTCCTTTTCCTTAAGCTCAATGAGGTCATTAAGGGAATCCGTTTTGAGGATGTACACATCAAAAGAGCCATGCCGACAGAGCGACAGAGAATCCTGGAAGAATCCTTCCAGAAGTACATGTAAGCATGGCAGAGAAGGATGGGAAAGTGCATTAGACTCCAGGGGGATTACTTTGAAGCGGATAACTTATAGTTTGTAGTTTGTAGTTTGAATTTTTTTTTTTTTGTGACACCAGTCCTGGAACTTTTCTGACATACCTTGTAGACCATTTTCAACGAGATATTAATCGTCTACTGAACTTTAAATGATATTTATTTCACTTACGAAAACCAAAGTGCAATTACTCGTTGCTATTAGCGCCTCAGATGAAAAACAGTCTTCTGATAAATTATTCACAGACATGCAAAACTCAAGCATTAGAAACCCTGGCTCTAGTGTCAACAACACATCAGATAATTATCTGAGAATAACAGGTGTCTCTGAAGCATTGATCCGGAACTTACTATCAACTTTACTTCCTAGTTGATTAATTTACACTGTGGGTATCGACGGTTTAGCATGTACAATAACCCTTGAAAGGGAAAAGGTGTTTTCAGCCTTATCTAAAATTGTATTACTTTTTACATCAAGAACTTTCAACAACACCTAAACAAACACATGCGCACACACACACACACACACACACCACACACACACACATATATATATATATATATATATATATATATATATGGTCACTAACTGGTAGAGCACTCTGGGGGGAGACATTAGTTGAACCCTCACCGTTTAGCGTAATGCATTTACTCACCTGTTGTTTATAGACTCGGGCTCTCTGGTGACTGTAAAAACATATATCCTGTAAGTGTGTATCAATTAATTGTTCGCCCCCTGACTGACAGTCTCGGATTGCTGAAAGGGTAAGAAGCTTGGCAGATGAAAATTCTGTCGGGGTTCACTCCCGACTAGAGGTAGCTGTTAAAAAAGTCTAACCGCACTGATGAGACGTAAACGTCGAAACACGTGTCTGTGGATGACTGATATATATATATATATATATATATATATATATATATATATATATATATCGGATTTCTAACAATGTTATATTTTATTTCTAACAATGTTTATATTTTGATCCTTTGAAAAAATGCAACTTCCGCTCTTTCGAATTTTTGAATTCAAAACCAGCGTTCTTTGACCGCGGACCTATAATCAACCGCTTATCGCAAAAAAAAACACATACGTGTAATCGACTGCCATTAATCAATATCTTGAATAATCCAGTAGATTTAACCCTGAAGATCCTTATGGTGAAACTCGAGTAGGTTAATACCGTGTACCTTCATGTTAATAAATTTGCTCTACTAACGTATTGAGCACTTTATATTTGTTATATCACTGCCTTATAATTGTGAAACTTGAATCAACTAACCACTGTGACCATTTTCACCGGTAAGTCACTTTTTTTCCACAAATATCATATATATATATATATATATATATATATATATATATATATTCTGTCTGAATATTTTTATCCTCACATTTATACTATCTACAGCAGCACCAGTCGTCACCACTGTCAATGTAAGCTGGGTTCTCGTTCTGAGAATGTTAACAATAATAGTAGACAATTTCAGATACAAATTTGTGAACATTATACAATAAACATTATACAAACATTATAAACAGTAGACATTATACAAACAAGTAAAAAAAAAAAACAACCATTTTTACTTCAAATTTATAACCAAATTTTTTTTCATCGAGACTATCAAAATAGAATCTCATTATTTTAGCTATGTATTTTTGATAAGATATTTTCTTTAATCAAAAAAAAATACGCCTTCGACAGCAAGTGAAATGGGATAAATTATTTTACATTCATTGATTTTAAAACATCTCTAAAAAAGAAAAGATAAAAAGTTAATTAAACTTTTAATATCACATTCCGTAAAAAATATGCTAACGATTAAAAAAGCCAAAAAAAGGATAAGGATTGTTCTTATTTACGAGACTTAAGTTTCAAAATTTAACACGTCATATCGACTTTATATCATCAACGATTTTATTCTATTTTTAAATTTTTTTTTTTTTACATATATTCCGTCACTGAATTCTTTTTTCCAAAAATGAAAAAAAATAATTTTCAGCCACTGGAGAAATTGGGTAGAAACTTATTCAATTTGTTGTTTTTTTTTTTTTTTTTTTTTTTGTTTTTTTTTTGGGGGGGGGGATACGCGAAACAAATACTTACGAAAATACTTAGCCTTTTTAATTTAGACTAACATTTATTTAAGATAAAAGATCTTCTTTTATTCATTGTTATAGGTGATATAACCTATGGACAATAATGGAATGCGCCGACGGCTACTATAAGTAATAGCAACAATTGTGGCTTGACGAAGCAAATGCGAGTCAGCTCGTAACTCTATTGGTCGGACGCAATCTCCACTTTCTTTGCTGTAAATTTTACTCCTTTTGTTCAATACATTTGTCTACGTTGTTACCCGTCGTTTTGTCTTATTTTTGACCCCTTAAAACCCCACAATATTCATATACCGAAAATTTTATAAAAATTGGATTATTAGTTTATTTTTGTTGATGTTTTGAAGAATTTCCTTTGACCCCCCCCCCTTATTGACAGGTGCATGAATTTGTTTATCCATTAGCTCAGTTAGTTCGACTAAGAACCACAAGGTTCCTGATTCGATACCGGCCCCCGCCAACTCAGCGTATGAGTAGCATGGGTATCTGTGCGGTAAAGTGAAGAGCTGATGGCGCTCCACCTCAGATACCCAAACAATCTCCTTGGTCTAGCGCTTGTGAAAGGAGGATAGACTCTCTCGCTATTTGGTTGATATCGACAATAGGCCTCCCTGACAATTTACTTTATATTTAGCCCACGAGTGTTGATTATGCAATAAAACAAAAGAACCAACGAACATATCTTGCTTTCAAAAAAACTCTAAATTAGTTGGATGTTTTGGTATTTTTTAAATCTTCGAAAACTCTGTATTATTTGGATTATTCAGACTATTTTCCTCGTCTTTATTGTTATCTGTACAACGTTTCGGCCGATGTACCTTCCGGCCTTCTTCAAGTATGTCTTGTCAGACTCGGGAGTCTTCTTGAACTCGGGAACCTAGAAATTATAAACCAATATTTTCTTTGTTAAACTCCTGAAATGAATGAATGAAGGTTCTCGAACAAGACATGCTGAATACTACTGATGAATCAGGGACGAACCCATAAGCGACGTTTTCCTGTGGACTCCTACATAGGAATACACCAGTTTTTGATCGACCAGCTGAAAACTTACATTCAACAACTCTGTACGGACACTGGATGCCGTGTAGAGGAACTGCCAATAGCGATGGCCAATAGGGACAAATGGTGCAATAGAGTCTTGGGAATCCGTACTATCAGCACGACTTGATGATGATGATGATGATGATGTCAACATGTATTTTAATAGTGAATCAAATTTTCTTTCAGTACATTTTAATCAATAGCTTAGATAGATATGTTGTTTTATTGTTTTGTTTTATCAACCCTTTTCTGGTCAATTAATGTCGAATCAAATCATTTTTTATATACGACTTCTTACAGTAACAGCCGTTGTTTAAATGATCATGAATCTAAGTATTGAACAGGCTCGTCGCTGCTTTAACTTTGGTGATCTAGTAGGAACTAGTGCTTTCAATGTCACTTGACTGTAAGAGATAGATAGATAGATAGATAGATAGATAGATAGATATGCAAATAAATATAATATTGATTGCGATGTCTTCTCAGGCAACTGTCACTCCTTCATTCATTGTCCGTTTGTGAGCTCGTTCATAACTTTTTAATCCTGCTAAAGTCTTGCATAACTTAGAACATATATCTCGCACACATAACGATCGGTGTTGACTGAGTCGACAGGTGTTGTATACCCATCACTGTGAACTTCCATGTGAAGCTTGAGATCACCAGCTGTTCGGCACACTTTTGTGCAGCAGGAACATAAAAAGTCCTCATGTTCGGGACCATGCTGGGAACCAGAGTGTGACATGATAGAGACAACAATTGCAGTCGGGTAGCTCTCAAGTGATTTCATGAGATTGACCAATCCTGCCTTTGAAAACAGGGCCTGGTCACACTCCTCACATATCCACACATTACCAGAATTGGCCGGCAGAGTTTCACATTTTGGCACTCTCATACATACATACATACATACATACAGTATACATACATATATTTGAACACACTAAAATTATCAAATGCGTGAGTATACATTTCTAGAATGGTAGTTTATATACTTATGTAATTACATCATATAATTCTAATAATCTCGCGTTTTATAAAATATATTTTTCAGGCATTTTTCATAGATCTATTCTCCTGATAAAACATTCTATATTTCTCTATCTCTCTAAAGCACACCCGCACGCAAACGCAAACACACACACACGCACAAATGCACTCTCTAACGCACACACAAACGCACAATCACACACACACACACACACACACACACACACACTCATATATATAATATATATAATATATATATATATATATATATATATATATATACAAATGCACTCTCTAGCTCACGCAGACACGCACACACATACATACAGATTCGCATATTTTTCTTAAAAATTTGAATATCAGATCAAAATCTCGCCAAAACGCAAATCTCGCGTGCCGCTCAATTGTGAGATATTCACGTTGGTTCGTTGAATACTAACACGCATTAATTAGATTATACATTATTCTGTGCAACTGTGTCCCATTATCAAAGTATAGCAGCATTTTTATTTGATATTTATGATTTTTTTGGTTTGGAGGGGGATTTTTGATTTTGAATTAATGAAACCCACCAACGGTAACAATGCACCGTTTTCACCTCTCAAATGCCGCAACAAAGATTTTTAATCTTTGCTTTCTTCGCCTCCTTTATTGAAGAGTGTAAATTGAAGGAGTATTTTGGGATCGAGAACTGAACTGACCTTCCACGCTATTCGATGGAAATCGTATTCACAAATTTATTGAAAAACTTTGAAAATCACTTCGTTAGTCGAAAAAAAGCTATTGTTTCAGTTGTCATTAGTGCTATAATATAATAATAAGAAAGTGAAAAAAAAACCCAAAGAAATTTGAATTTTCAAGTGTAAACCTAACCTGCCATAATGGAAGGATTGTGGGGTAATGTTTTAAGTTTAAAAGTAGCTGGTTATTTCTGGTGGGAGTTCACAGGGTTTGCTTTTAACCCCATCATATTCTGTGGTCGTGTTGAAAAGGAATTCAGGGAAAGAAAAGGAAGAGACAAAGACACAAGGTAGTTTTAGGATTCGAGCTTTATTCACAGGTCATAGCCGCAACGTGGTATTGAAATTTCTTTCTGCCCAGTTGTAGTGTTTCATCCCAGTTATGGTCTAAGTTCGAATGGCCGAGAGATTATCTTGGTGGTCGGAAGTGGGTCCTTTTTCCTGCACATGCTCGGAGGGTTCTTCCGGTCTGAAGACTCATGGGGGTTTTTTTGGGGGGGAGGTGTTTTTTGTTTTTTTTTTTTTTTGTTTTTTTTATCCCCACAGGATTTATAATGTGAATTAGTTTCTTCTCATTTATTATTATTATTATAAGTTAAAATTCATGAAATATATGAAGCGATACAAAACAAGTATTATGAATCATCTACAATCACAAGACTTTAAAAAAATCAGAGAAATATTCTGTTTAATTTATGCTGTTCTTCAGTCACTTTCGGAAAGTTCAAAACTTTGAATGGCATCCCATCAAAATCTGATGACATTAGTTTCTGGATGAGAGCAAAATTTTTAGGTTCCCCGAAAGTTTATTGAAAATCGCTGTTGTTCTTTAATGACATCATCATCATCATCATCATCATCATTGGGTTTGCACCGACAGCACGAATTTCCATGACTCTCTCTCTCTCTCTCTCTCTCTCTCTCTCTCTCTCTCTCTCTCTCTCTCTCTCTCTCTCTGTCATCGCCCTTGATAAGTCTTCCGCACTGTATCCAAAATCATCACAGAGGTGATTGATTTTTTTCTGGTCGACCTACACTGATGTGTCCATGTGTAGGTTTCCACAAGAGAACGTCACTTATGATTTCGTCCTTGCTTCTTCAGCGGTGTCCAGCGTGTCTTGTTCGTCTTATTTGGATGGTTTGAATAAGTAAATATGTAAGTAATAAATATGAGATAAGTAACCGTACAGCTGATTTTTTATGTGGTTCTGCTCCCAAGATTTGTTCAAGATATCATGCCGATTCCCTGTGTAGTTCCTATCTAGTTTTACTCGAAGTGCTTCGTTAGAGTGGTGTAGCCATACAGTAACACTGACACGGCTACTGCTTGGAAGAATTCTCACTTTATCTTATCAGTGAAATCAAATTTCCATATTATCGATACTCTCTCTATAGCAATCCATGCCTTTTCTGTTTATATTGACATCACTTTCTATAGATGAGATATTACTACCTAGGTATGGGAATTGGTCAACTAATTGCATAGGTTTACCATCTTATGTGGAGATGTCTCCATCTTGTTTAAAACACATAAACTCCGTTTTATCCGAGTTCATATAGAAGCCAATGTATCTTGCTGCCTTCTCTAGGCTATGTAGCAGATATTCGATTTGGTTGTTTTTTGTGGGTTTTTTTACGGCATATCAACCCTTTCCGGGTCATTTAAAGCCGAATCAAGTAATTTAAAAAAAAAAGACTCGGTTTGTTTACAGTACCTAATTTTGCTTAAATAGTCATCCAATTAATTATTGAACAGGCTCATTGCTACTCAACTTCGGTGATCTAGCGGGAACCGACGCTTTCAGTGTGACTTGATTCTAATGCAGGTATTCGGCTAGTGCAGGTGTATTTGCGAGAAATGCAAGATCATCTGCGTAGTCTGCCTCAATAATAGTTTCAGTGGGATATTGCAGCCTTCTTCCGTTTTTCGGCGTTATGCCTTTTTTAAGTTTTGAAAACCGTAGAAATGTTAAAGTTTACTGTGAAGAAAATGTTTAAGAATAGAGACGTTCGTTTTAATTCAAACATTGTTTGTTGTTGTTGTTTTTATTTTTGCTGCTGCTGCTGTTTAGTTGGTTTGTTTGTTGGTTGGTTGGTTGGTTGGTTGTGTTATACGGCATGTCAACCCATTGGGTTATTTTATGCCGAAAACATTTTTGTTTTATTAATTCTTGATCGTTATTCAATTTTTTTTAAACTCATTTTTTTCTATTTAACCCACAAATAGGATCCAAACAGGTATTACCATACCGGGTTAGAGTGGACCTGGGAGTAATGGGGATTAAGTGGTACTCCACATTATCCAGAGCTTCAGAATTGGAACATCGCCATCAGATATAGTTTAACATCATACCCAGGACATTAAGACCCTCAGTTACCGCCTTCTAGCGCATAGATGATAAAAAGAGTTGGGGCTTGCTATAAGGGCAATAGGGTTGGAACAATCATATAAGGTGCTAGGGCTTGACGTGACCAGCTGATTGAATGGAGGGGGCCTCTCTGACCGCCCGTCTAGCTTATGTAATGGCCAAAGTGGAGTGTTGCACGTCGTAGACAACTTAGCCACCATGGTTCCATCCTTAACCACCCACAGCCAACAGGTGACCGCATTGTCGAGGGGGTTACCCCTCATCAGAGGTGCAGTCTGGGTATTCTAAACCCAAGCCGACAGGGCCGTGTTGGTGTTGTTTGTTTTTGTAGGTTTTTAAAGAAAACCATTTTCATTCAACCCGTTTGACTAATCATATTATAAAGGAAATAATAACCTTTAAGCATCGTTGAAAATTTTTGAGTGCCTTCCGGGTGGTTGTCCATGAAACCGCGGAAGGAAACATTGTTATTTCTTCACGTTTGACTTTACTCTGCTCCTTAACCACACACACAAATCCACTTATTGACAAAATACGTTTTCGCTTTCTTGATGATCGATTGGTCACTTTCATCATTTTTGTTCTGTCATGGACTTTCGTGATTAAATGTCTGGCGGGAAAAAAAGAAAAGAAAAGAAATGAGTTAAGAACGAATGAATAAAACCGATTTAAGACAAAAGAGGAAAAAAGAAAGCAAAAAATATTCTGAAACAACAACAGTAACAAATAATAATAATAATAATAATAATAATAATAATAATAATAATAATAATAATAATAATAATAAGAAGAAGAAGAAGAAGAAGAAGAAGAAGAAGAAGAAGAAAACTATGGGAAAAATAAAAGAGAGGGTGGGGTAAGAAAATGAATATGAAGGATGAAAAAGAAGAAAAGACCAAAAGAAGAAAAATTGGAAAAAGAGAGGAGAGAGAAATCCACATACCTGGATTTTAGAATGTCTAAAAATGTACAAAATGTCCAACATCATAAATTTCATTGAAAAAGCCATGAAAAACTGGAGAGTCCAATTAAAAGCCGGAGGGCAAGCCCTGGCAGAAGTAAAAATCCAAAGAGGTATCTTCCAAGGAGACTCGTTATCACCACTACTATTTATTATAGCAATGATGCCGCTTAATCATATACTTAAAAAATGTACAGGGGGTATAAATTCACTAACTCACAAGAAAAGATAAACCACCTTATGTACATGGATGACATAAAAAAATTTGCAAAAAATGAAAAAGAATTGGAGAGTATAGTACAAACTATTAGAATATATAGCCAGGATATAGGGATGGAATTTGGTATTGAAAAATGTGCTATGCTAGTAATAAAACGGGGTGAAAGAAAATTAATGGATGGAATACAACTGCCAAATCAAGAAACTATAAAATCTCTTGATGAAAATAGAAGCTACAAATACTTAAGAATTTTAGAAGCGGACAATATCATGCAAGCAGAAATGAAAGGAAAAGTTAAAAAAGAATATCTCAGGAGAACTAGAAAACTTCTAGAAACGAAACTTAACAGCAGAAATCTAATCAAAGGAATCAATACCTGGGCTGTCCCCATTATAAGATACCCAGGACCATTCTTAAAATGGACAAAAGAAGAACTCAGACAGATTGACCAAAGGACGAGAAAGTTAATGACCATGCACAAGGCTCTCCACCCTAGAGACGATAGAGATAGATTATATGTATCAAGAAAGGATGGGAGAAGAGGTCTTTCCGACATAGAGGACTGCGTAGAAACCACAATCCAACAACTTGAAGATTACACAAGAAAGAGCAAAGACAAATTACTTATGGCAGCCAACAATAGTAGAAGTGACAGATGGACAAACAGAAAAACAACAAAGACGAGAAAACAAAAATGGGAAGAAAAACAATTATATGGACACTTCAAACGACAAATCGAAGAGGTTGCACATGAAAAGACTTGGACATGGTTAAGAAAAGGAAACCTCAAAAGAGAAACTGAATCACTAATAATTGCTGCACAAAATAATGCCATAAGGACAAACTACATCAAAGCGAAAATTGATAAGACCCAACAAATAGTAAATGTAGACTTTGCGGTAATAGAGATGAGACTGTTAACCATATACTCTGCGAATGTAGCAAACTAGCACAACGGGAGTACAAAACTAGACACGACTGGGTTGGAAAGGTGATCCACTGGGAATTATGCAAAACATTTAATTTTGACCATACAACAAAATGGTATATGCATAAACCAGAATCTGTTCTTGAGAACGAAACGCATAAAATTCTCTGGGACTTTGAAATAAAAACGGATCACTTTACCCAGCAAGAAGACCAGACCTAGTGTTGATTAACAAAAAAGAAAGAACTGGTGGATTTTGCAGTTCCAGCAGACCACAGGGTGAAGCTAAAGGAAAATGAAAAAATGGACAAATATCTGGACCTTGCCAGAGAACTGAAAAAGTTATGGAATATGAAAGTCAAAGTGATACCAATTGTAGTTGGTGCACTTGGAACGGTCCCAAAAGGATTGGAAAATGGTTTGGAAAGTTTGAAATCAGAGGAAGGGTTGAAACCATTCAGAACACTGCACTGCTGCAATCTGCCAGAATACTCAGAAGAGTCCTGGAGACCTGAGGAAACTTGCTGTCACTCAGACTCCAGTGAAAGACCATCAGCTAACACTGATGTGAAAACTCAAAAGGAGTAAATAATAATAATAATAATAATAATAATAATAATAATAATAATAATAATAATAATAATAATAATAATAATAATAACAAAAAAGAAAGAACTTGTCAACTGGTGGATTTTGCAGTTCCAGTAGACCACAGGGTGAAGCTAAAGGAAAATGAAAAAATGGACAAATATCTGGACCTTGCCAGAGAACTGAAAAAGTTATGGAATATGAAAGTCAAAGTGATACCAATTGTAGTTGGTGCACTTGGAACGGTCCCAAAAGGATTGGAAAGTTTGGAAATCAGAGGAAGGATTGAAACCATTCAGCACACTGCACTGCTGCAATCTGCCAGAATACTCAGAAGAGTCCTGGAGACCTGAGGAAATTTGCTGTCACTCCAGTGAAAGACCATCAGCTAATGCTGATGTAAAAACTCAGAAAATAATAATAATAATAATAATAATAATAATAATAATAATAAGAAGAAGAAGAAGAAGAAGAAGAAGAAGAAGAAGAAGAAGAAGAAGAAGAAGAAGAAGAAGAAGAAGAAAGTTGATAGTGCGTAAAAATGGGAAGAGACATAAAGAAAAAAGTTGACAGCATTGAGGATTGTGTCGACTCAGCTATCAAGAGACTTGAAAGAGTAAGAGAAGCCAATGTGATGATTGATCATGACAGCTAAAAGTTGCTGTAAATCTGACAAAAGGACAAACGTGGAATTAGAAAAAAAAATAAAAACAATAAACAAAACAACAACAAAAACATAGAACAAAAATAACACCAATGATCATTTTAAGAATCAAACAAAAATAATTGCAAAACGGATAGCGTGCACACGGTTACACGGTGGACATTTGAATACACTAAATCCCGATCAATGGTGGCGCAGAACCAAGGAGCATTCGAGAAATGCAAGAAGGCTCAAACCGCCAAGAGGACTATGGTGAATTTGACTAAAGTCGTCTCACCCTGGATCAAGCTAGCTATAGATACTAGAAGAATACCCGCATTAACTGGGCCACAGTTTTGAATAAAACATTTAGTATGTATTTATCAATCCCTACGCATCCACATAGGGCCGGTTTAGCTCAGTCGGTAGAGCATCGGACGAGCAACCACAAGGTTCCTAGTTCGATGCCGGTCCTCGCCAACTCAGTGTATGAGTAGGGATCTGTGCGGTAAAGTAAGGAGCTGATGTTAGATGTGGCTCTCCACCTCAGACGCAAAAACAATCTCCTTAGTCTAGCGCTAGTGAAAAGGGGATAGACTCCCTCGCTGATTGGCTGATACCAAATTTAGGCCACCCCGACGACTTTACTCTTTTTACTTACGCATCCACAGGACGTGACACAAGTTCAATTTTAAACGTATTTTAACATTTTTCCTTCTCCTAGAACATTGCCGTATATATGTTAAAGAGCCCAATCTGCCTTACTATTTACCAATAGTTGGAGAGGATGGTTCGATTTGTACCTTTCCCAAGGGTATTAGCGCTATGTGAAATCCAACCAGCTTTGTCCAGGATTTGAACCCGTGTCAACGTGTCTGTTTTCTACTTCAATAATCATTACACCATCGGCAACTCCGGTTAATCGTAGTGTCCTGGGTGTGGCGCCAAACTGCATCTGACCCGGAGTGGTAGTACTTCTTAGGGTTCCAAATAGATTTTTTTAATGAGTTTTAAAAATTGTATTTTAAAATTGAGTTTAAAAAATTCTCCACTCCACTTTAGCCCTTAATTATGCTAGATGTGCGGCCGGAAAGGCCCCTCTGATTAATCTGCTGGTCACGTCAAACTATGACGTTATAGTATATCGCCTTAAATAGTCTACGATTAATAACTTCAACAGTGGATTAATAAGCTGATTAATATTCGGACTGATCTTACTGCTTTTGGCTATACCGTACTTGACCCTCCTCTATTTCTTGTAAGTTTGTCTTGTTAATTGTTTGTAACTTATTGTTCTGTGTTGTTGTATGTATCAGTTAGCACCGGATACTGGTGCTGAATAAATATATTAAGCACTCAATTTCTTCAGTGTATCATTTGTTTAATGGCATATCAATCTTCGTGGGTTATTTAATGCAAAAAGAACAGTAGTGGTACTATTTAAGCCATAGTTGGGGAATTATGGGTTCATACCTTTCCTAAGAGTATTAGTTCGAAAGTGAATGTAATAGACACACTCGCACACACACAAACACTCACACACACCTACATATATACGCACACTCAGTAAGTATGTTATTTGATAAATTTACTGCTTACAAAATGTATTTTATTTTTCCTTAAACTGAATGAACTTTCCGGTTACTCAATAATGGGAACGAAGAGCTAGGTAAATAAATTGGTATTGTCTGATTGTAGATAGATAGATAGATAGATAGATAGATAGATATGAAGAGATAGATAGATAGATAGATAGATAGATAGATAGATGAGAGAGTGAGAAATGAGATAGATAGATAGATAGATAGATAGATATGAAGAGAGTGAGAACTGAGGTAGATAGATAGATAGATAGATAGATAGATAGATATGAAGAGAGTGAGAACTGGGATAGATAGATAGATAGATAGATAGATAGATAGATATGGATATGAAGAGAGTGAGAACTGAGATGATAGATAGATAGATAGATAGATAGATAGATATGAAAAGATGAGAACTGAGATAGATAGATAGATAGATAGATATGAAGAGAGCGAGAAGATAGATAGATAGATAGATAGATATGAAGAGAGTGAGATAATAGATAGATAGATAGATAGATAGATATGAAGAGTGAGAACTAGATAGATAGATAGATAGATAGATAGATAGATAGATAGATAGATAGATATTGTAATCTATATATATATATTGACAGCGAGCAAAATTGAAATGTAATTATCTTTCCTCTATAAGAATCAGTTCTTCTTATATCTCGATCCTTGAAGTTAATGCAGTGAAGATTATATTGGCACTCACCCCGAACCAAAGAGGCAAATCCGGCAAGTAGCACTCAGAGAAAATCAGGTGAGCTCGGCATTATCACAGACCAGTATGGTTTGTCACCTTCACAACATCGGCAAAAGCAGATGAATTGTATCTTACATTACCAAAATATCGTAACATTTTTGACTCATAACTAATATCAAAATAAGATGAAATTATACAAATAATTTTTCACAATATCACACTGCTTCATATTATTATACTGGGTGGTCCAAAAGTCTTGTCACGCCCATCACAATATATCTTATAAGTATTCAACTATGATTACATGAAAAAGCCGATGGAAATGTAAACATCATCATCATCATTATCATAATCATCATCATCATCATATCATGCTCTAGTACGGATTCCCATTACTCGATCATCACTCCCGGCAGGTCTTCTGCGCGGCATCCAGAATCGGCGCAAAGCTGATTAATGTAGGTTTTTGTTGGTCGGCCTACACTGGTGCACCCATATGTCGGTGTCCACAAGAGAAATTCACTTATGTGTTCGTCCATGCTTATCCAATGAAATAGAATATTATTATTATTATTATTATTCACCAGGGGTTGGATGGGAAACAAGTTCGAAAGTACGGAACATCCAGCGAGGATCGGACACACTATTCAGAATTAATTTTACAATGATGGGATGTCCTAGTTATTTTCCTAACCCATTCACCAAGGCTAGGATATGACTCAAGGTTGCAAGTGTGGGGCATCCTGCGAAGATTAAACTCTATATTCAGTAGCCATGAATCTTTGAAACTAGCTTACTAGCCATTATTCCATGATGGGACACCTTTTTTACCCAACTCGTTCACCAGTAGTAGGATGTGACAGGGTGGCAAGTATGGGGAATCCTGTAATGATCGAACTCCCTATTCAGTTGTCATGAATCTGCGAGACTAGCTTACTAACCTTTACACCATGATGGAGCGCTCTTTTTACCCAACCCATTTACCAGGAGTATGATATGATACAAGGTCGCATGTACGGGGCATCCAGCGAGGATCGAACTCGCTATTCAGTATTAATGTATCTTCGAGACTAGCTCGCTAACAATTGCATCACGATGACACGCCTCTACTTTATATTATTGTATAATTCTCATTAAAGTTTCAAGATGTTTTAAAAGATTTTTGTTCTTTTTTGCATTAAAGGTGACCCTGCTGGTGTGAATGTGCAATCATCCTTGAAGGCTCATTTAAAATCTTCAAGAAAGGAAAAATCCGTCCCTGCTTCATTTGCCGCAAACAAAGGAACAATTAGAAACACAAAGGAAAATCAAGTTTGTTAATTGGATGCAATTAGAGAAATTAATATTAAAGGAATATCCATGTTTTAATGATCAATTTTTTTAATAAGGTGAATTGATTTCCACATTGACTGAAGGGATTCTTAAAAATCTGTTTCTAATCGATTTTTAATTCATTCTATATCTACTTCAATTTTTTCTTCAGCAAATACAATACTCTGATTCCAACTCCTTATATGTTCAAATGTCTAAATCTTATAATGGAAATTATGTGTCTGTCTGTCTGTAACCCAAACTACGTCACGATCCCCTTCGTTATTTACGTCACATTTTCCATAATTATTAAATAATTATTACTTAATCTTAATTAGCCTCCTATTTGTTAACAACTAGCAGATCTATGTCCGGGATTTTAAAAGTTAAAGTTAAATCACTTATCTAAATTTATATATAAATTAATAAAAATTATTTTGTCATATATTTGTTTTATTGCATTTCATTTTTTATACAGGGTCGACCATAATGATAAGACACATTTTAAATGCTATTTTCTCAGATTACAAAAGCAACACAGAGAACTAAGTATATTTATTACATAACTGGTACACAGGAGTTTTAAATGTTATATAAGATTTTAATATTACATTAAGTTTTTATTACTCCTGTGTATCAATTATCTTATTATAATGGAGATTGTGTGTTTTTCTGTCTGTAACCGAAACTATATTACTACTCAAGTCACAATTCCCTTCGTTATTTACATCACATTCTCCATGATTTTATTTATATTTAAACATCAATTATTAATAAAATTGCTTCACCTTTTTATTAGTGTTGTCCATATCTACATACATATAACATGCAATTGTATTTATATATACTAAAAATAGCGGTTTACAGTGTGAATGGGAAGGCTAATTTGCATATTGATATTAAAAATGTGATTTATTAAATATGTGCTTAGTATTATTGATTTCTAATTATTTTAATGAATATAAGCAAAATCTCTTATTGAATCTTAAATGAAATCCATTAACAAAAAAATAACTCATTTATTCTTTATTTCCTAATTTAACTAGTTAAATAAGTAAAATTCAGCAATGAAAGACGGGAGTGATTAAGTTTACATATTATCTGCCTTCTAGACTTTCTAATTCAATACGTACATTAAAACTTAAATACTTAGGTGCATAATATGTAATAAATATATTTAGTACTCTGTGTCGTTTTTATAATCTGAGAAAATAGCATTTAAAATATGTCCATCATTATGGTCCACCTTGTTTTCAAGTTATTTTCATTATTATTATTCTTGTTTGTATTTTTATTTATCTTTTATTTGCTTTTTATTATGTTTTATCCTATATTAATTTGTTGAATTTTTAATAATTTTTAAATTAATTTCTTAACATCATTGACTTATACTCTTATATTTTTATTTAGCGTTTCTTATGGAAAATGAGATGTAAAAATCCTGGAGTATATCACAATTAGCCGTACGAGACTTTATATATAACATTAGCCATTTCAATGTTAATTATCTTCAATTATCCACATGAAAAGAAATCAGACAGAAAAAGAAAAGCAAGAAAACTGAAGACGAGAGGAAAAAAGAAGCAGAGAAAATTAGATGTGATTGTAAAACATGAAAAAAGAATTGAATTCCAACATAATTAATCATGACTTATACAAAATCTTTGAACATAAAAAATAAATAAATCTATTATGTCCCAGACTGTTAAGACCACAAATTCTCCTTCGTTTACATTTGGTTTGGTTTCTTTGTTTAATGGCATATCAACCTTCGTGGGTAATTTAAGGCCAAATAAGTCTCTGTAGAAGAACAACGGTGATACTATTTAACCTGTTATTTCCTATAAGTCTAACATGTTATTCTTATACTACAATGCCGTAGTCCAGCACATTAACAACTATGTCTAAAGTACATTTTGAAAAATTACAAGTATAATAATATTAGATACAGAGGTAACTTTTAATTTTTTTTATTTTGTTTTTCTTTTGCCAAATAATGCTTCTTTTTTTCAAATCTATATAAGGCAGTAAAAGAATCTTTTTAAAGGAAGTTTAGTGAATAGACATCTCTGTATTTTACGTTTGCTTTGGTTTCTTTGTTTAATGGCATATCAACCTTTGTGGGTAATTTAATGCTAAAGCCATCCTTGTAGAAGAAGTGATATTTTTTAACCTATACCTTGCTTTGGTTTCTTTGTTTAATGGCATATCAACCTTTTGCGGGTAATTTAATGCCAAAGCTATCCTTGTAGAAGAACAGTAGTGATATTATTTAACCCTCATATCTTTCCCATGTTATAATGTCTTAAAGTGAACGTAAAAGCGCGACTGAAGTTCTAGTTTGATTTAAAAAGAAAGATATTTTATCTAGCCAGTAAGTTTCCTATTTCTTTTCTATTTTATAAATAATTCTACAAAGTCCAAATACAAAATCTCAAAAAAGAAAAAGTCTTAACAAAAACTAAAACTAAATGAACTTTGATAAGTATAAAAAGTTATTTCTGTATTATATTTAATCTTCTTTGTTTCTTGTCTTTTCTTAATTCAATGCACAAAAGAGAATGGATTGAGTAGCAAAGATCAAATTCGGTGGATTATTTTAACATAAAAGAGTTGAAGACTAAATTTCTATTTTTATGTCATTTTTTTTTCTCTTTGATAGGAAAAACATTTATTTCTTTGAATCGAAAAGGAAACCAACTTCCTGACTTTACCAAAATTTGGTACACTGAATTTATATTCTAAAGATTTGAAAATACAAAAGTGGAGGAATTTTCTTTTCTTTTTGTGAATATAAACTCTGAAAGTACGTTTCTTAAACTTAAGTCAAGGCACCTTAAATCATAAAAACAAACACATCAAAAAGTGTGGTTGAGAATAGAGGAAAGTGTGGATATAACAACACAGACAGATAAATTCAATTGATATTTCGCCTCATTATTGGCTGAAGCTTTTTCAAAAAGTTTCAGCAAATAATGAGGCGAAATATCAATTGAATTTATCCGTCTGTGTTGTTATATCCACACTTTCCTCTATTCTCAACCACACTTTGTCGGATTTATTCAAATCCTTCACTCCTCACATCAAAAAGTCTAAATCACAGTATTTTGCAAAGTATATTGTTTGTTTGTTTGTTTATTTTGTTTTACGGCATATCAACCTCGGTGGGTCATTTAATGCCGGCAAACTTTTGAAATAAATTAATTCTTAATGGATACTCAATTTTTTTTTTTAAATATAAACATATTTTTATATTTAAGCCATAGATTTGGACCCTAATAGGTACTATCACTCCGGGTCAGAGTAGACCTGGGAGCAATGGTGATGAAGGGGTGCTCCACATTCCCCAGTATGATATTGAATTTGGTTACCAATTGAGAAAAAGTCATCAACAAATGCTTATTTTGATAATATTTTTTAGAAATTATAAAACCATAAAGTAAGTAAAAGTAAATTCGTCGGGGTGGCCTAATGTCGGTAACAGCGAAACAGCGATTGAGTCTATCCCCTTTTCACTAGCACTAGACCAAGGAGATTGTTTTTTGCGTCTAAGGTGGAGCGCTACGCCTACCATCAGCTCCTCACTTTACCGCATATATCCCTGTGCTACTCATACGCTGAGCTGGCGATGGCCGGTATCGAACCAGAACCTTGCAATTCCTAGGCAAGTGCTCTACCGACAGATTTTTTCAAATTTTATCGTTTTCAGTGTGGTTTTGTTTTGTTTGGTTGTTTGGTGGCATATCAACCTTTGTGGGTTATTTAATGCCAAAACCACCAAATTATCAGAACTAAGTTCCCATTTTAAATTGTTTTATTTTTTACACCTTTAATAAATTTGAGGATTTTAATTACTTAGGCCGGGTTAGCTCAGTCGGTAGAGCGTTCGGCTAGAAATCACAAGGTTCCTAGTTCGATACCGGCCCTCGCCAATTCAGCGTATGAGTAGCACAGGGATCTGTGCGGTAAAGTAAGGAACTGGTGTTACAAAAACCATCTCCTTGGTCTAGCGCTAGTGAAAGGAGATAGACTCCATCGCTGATTGGCTGATACCGACTTTAGGCCAGTTTTACTTTACTTTTACTTACTTACTTATGATATAAACCCTTTAACATTGAATTTTTAACTCCCATCCCTCTCAGGAAATATCTTTCAAAAATTAATTTTTACACCGCCCGGGGTGTTTTTTTTTGGGGGGGTGCTAGTAATAATAACGGAATTATTCGTTTTGTTTCAATTAATTTCACAAGGATGTACTGCTAGGAAAATACAGTTTATTACAAAAGCACATTTATCATCTTTATCTTATAAAAACAGCGGCCATGTTGGGTATTTTTGCTGTGTGAGTGATTTTGTAATTGTTTCTTTCAGTTCAATAAACATAATTGATTTTATAAAGATTTATTGCCTTTTTTTTTTTATTGTGTTTTTTGGATTATTGGATTATTTTTTTTGAATCTTTAACTCTTTAAGGTGAGTCAAAAGTTTTGCAATATTTTGTTTACTTTTGCGCAGATCGTGAGGTGGTGAATCTCACTAGACTGTGACATGCCGAGCTTACCTGATACTCTCTGAGATTTGTCTCAATGATTTGGTTTGGTTTGGTTTAGTTTCTTTGTTTAATGGCATATCAACCTTCGGGGTTATTCAATGCTAACAGCAGATGTACTATTTTATCCATTGAGGGTAAGGGGGTTTCATACCTTTCCCAAGGATATTAGTCCTAAAGTGAACGTTATTAGGATTTTAGTGGCCATCCTTCAGGCTTCAAGCAAGAGCGATTGTCCAGCGGGATCCTTTGTGTTAAGCAGAGCGTAGTTTCGATCTACGGGTAAAGAATCCTTTGGTTGTTCCTTGGTGCTCCTCAGTCTTGCAGGTCCTTCGTCAATGATTGCAAATGGACGTCTCTCAGTATCAGCGATTAAGTAGTCAACCAGCCACGCATTCAGGCTGTTGATTGGCTAAGGTTTAAACCACGTGACCTCGCTTAGTCTATAAATTTAAGTGGTGTATTGTAGCATGGCTTATATCCACGAAATAATCCAACAAACGTAATAACGCGAGTGGAGTACGGGGTCGCAGCCCAGCAGGTTATCCACTACGCTACGGGGACTCCTCCCTTTTTTATTTGGAGCACAGCCTCGGAATCCACGGTTTTAGGCCTTCCTTACAATCCGAGTGAATCTTCTTGAAATATGATCAAATGCGCCTTCACCTTTCACACAAAAAATGTTTTTTGTTGATTCCGTGGTGTTAGGCCCAGTTCAAACACGTAAACATAAGTTCTCGAATTAGACTACGTGTTACGTTCATCTGTGCGGTTTAAAACCACACAGGAAGTCAGTATCAGAGCGCCAACTACCATGATACTACCGAGTACTGCAGGTACCTACCTCGGTTTGAACTGCTTCTGTCACAAATATACTCACTGCAAACTATCGCGTAGCATAATTGTTGTAGCTACCAACCAAACTCATACTTACTTATATATATATATATATATATATATATATATATATATATATATATGAAAGGTAAAATGGATATTGAATCCGACAATATGTGTAAAAGTTTTGTAGAAAAAAAACAAGATGTTAAAAGTTTTGCTGACAGAAATCTTTTTCGACATTATGATATGTCTTTATCAAAGCAACATTGTAAACGGAAAAACGAAATAAATATATCATTAATCACGAGGCACAGAACGCTCTCGATCAGTACTGGAATTTTCATATACACTTTTACTGCAAACTCTTTTGAGCTTTTTTAATGATAAAAATGCTTATAATTTTTTTAAATAAAATTTATTTTTTTTAACAATAAATACGCATTTTTTAAAAAGATTTTTGAAAATTATATTTTTTGAAAATTATATTATATATATATATATATATATATATATATATATATATATATATATTGATTAAAAAATAAGTGTTTATACAGAGGTTTTTGAAAACATTTACCTTAGGTTTCTGGCTAATGCCATCATCAGAATGTTATACCTCTCGTGTTGGTAAACAAACAAATCATATTTCGATTGGAAAAGGAACGCTGTCAATTTTAAAAATAAGGTCCACAAAGTTCTCTCCCCTTGATTGTTCACAAAAAAAAAACATATTTTTCTTTCCATGCGGAAATCAACATAAAAAATAAAACAAAAAAATATTTTTGAGATATATATATATATATATATATATATATATATATATCGTTCAGCCTGTGTTTGCCTTTGTTAGTTATAAAATAGTAAAATTTTCCACTTTTTTTTTCTTTTGTAGATAATTGTAGATCTGGACACAAGATATTTCTACAAAGAAAAAGAATTGAAAAAAAAAAAAAAGATAGAAAAGAAAAGAAAAAAGAAGAAAAATGAAATAAAAAAAAACAAACCAAACATATCTGATGAATTATAAATGTTAGGATATCTACAAACCATCAACTAAAATGTCGTAATGAAAATAGCAATGATGAGAGATGGAAAATATGTATAATAAAGATTGTGACTCAGAACTAAAACAAAAACAAAAAAAACTCTCTTTTGTTATATAAGATGTAAATGTTCTCAAACAAGGAACAAAAAGAAGTGAAAAAGAGAGGAAAAAAACCTGCCACAGAAAAGTGAGCTAAAAGAAAGGAGAAACAACAGCACCCCCAACACCTACAGAAAGCATCACCTTTTGTTTGCACCCACTGCACCAGAGACTGCCATTCAAGGATCGGTCTGTTCAGCCACTCACGTAGCTGCAGATAAATAAAATAAAAAATTTTAATGGACACTACGCCATCGTCTAAAATAGACGGAAGGTTGCCAACCAAATGTTCTTATAATAAGTCGGAAGGCTCAGATGAAAAAATTCCCATCTACAAATGTTAATCTGAAAGATAATTATTCCATCCCCCCTCTGACTCCAACTTATAATATTATACTCCTAGTCAGTAGAGCGTCAGACTAGGAATTACAAGGTTCCGAGTTCGATACCAGCCCTCGCCAATTCAGCGTATGAGTAGCACAGGGATCTGTGCGGTAAAGTGAGGAGCTGATGGCAGGTATAGCGCTCCACCACAGACGCCAAAACAATCTTCTTGTGAAAAGGGTATAGACTCCCTTGCTGTCTGGCTGATACCGACCATAGGCCACACCGACGACTTCTTTTTTATTTCTTAAAACTAACAATTTCAAAATATTTTAACAGGCAATTTATGAAGATGATGAGCTATGATTTCCACAGAAACAATAGAACTATGAAAGAAAAATGAAATTTATATCGGAAAGAGAATGAAGAAGATGGTGCTTTTTGAAAGAACAATAGAAAATGCAGTTTCTCTTCTTCCATTATGAATTAGCAAAACACTTGTTTGGGCCTATTGTTAAAATGATCGGGCATTTGGGGGCATTTACACTCATCGTTTGTATTTCAAGTGAATCTCGATGCATTTTAACAAAATATGATTTATTGAAATGATGGAAACTTGAAAGAAAAATGTTCCTTTGTTTCTTTTGGTCTCTCTCTCTCTCTCTCTCTCTCTCTATATATATATATATATATATATATATATATATATATATATATATATATATATGGTTGAAAATAGAGTGAAAGTGCGGATAAAGCAACACAACAATTAAATTCAAATGATATTTCTCATCGGTATTTTGTGAAATTTGACAAAGCTTCGCAAAATACCGAGGTGAGATATCATTTCAATTTAGTAGTTGTGTTGTTTTATCCGCATTTTTCCTCTATTTTCAACCACATTTTGTCGGATTTACTCAATTCTTTACTCCTCATATATATATATATATATATATATATATATATATATATATGGAGGATATGTGCTTAACTGAAGTCATACCTAATTTTGAAAATTAATTAGTTAATAACTAATGAATTTTGGTGGGCAAATATGTTCAAATGTAAGGCTAAACAAATCGAGAAAGTGTCAATCCCTGTATGTACATTTCGACCTTAGATAGGATATGACGTGAAGTCGCATGTATATATACATATGTATATATATATATATATATATATATATATATATATATATATGGGTAATTCCATGTCAAATCATCCAGAAAAGAGTAAAATTGTCACCCACCCCCTTCAATGTTTCTGATTTTTTTCCCGGTGTGGACTATGTTAACATCAGACGATCCCCAAAATTCGAGTATGTCGATTTTTAGCTCTTCAAATTTGCTGGGGTTGGCGAAAAATGGCGACTTTTTGTAATCTATTTTTGTTATAAAAGCATTTTTGCCCAAGTCAACCAATTCTAAGTTATTGATGATTTCTGATATTTTCCTAGCAAGATCAATATCCCGATGTGGCACTGCGTCTACGACAACAATTTTTTCTCTTATCATTTCACATATATTGAACATTATTTGTAGCAAAAAGATGGTTTGATATTTGCTTTGGATGACCACAATTGACCCCGGTACAGAGAGGCGTGGAAATAGTTAGTTTTTAGAATTTAGATTTCACCCAACCATCAGAGAGTTTAGACGTGCTTAGTCTTCTCTCTGCTGGGTCATCTCAAACTGCGGTAGTATTGACGAAATCATGGGCTAATAAATAAAAGTTCGATCAAGCAACAAAAAGTCTTGTTAGTTTATTTAATTAAAATCAAGCAAAGCCCAGAAGAAGAAGAAATCAGCCCTTAGATAGAAAAACTCAACTAGACAAGACAACAAGATGTCGGTCATAGCAGATAAGAGAAGAATCAGTAAGAACCAGCAACAAGTAAAATGAAGTAATCAAGTAAGATCATCCCTCTCTCTCTCTCTCTCTCTCTCTCTCTCTCTCTCTCTCTCTCTCTCTCTCTCTCTCTCTCTCTCTCTTTAATTAAAAACAAGCAAAGCCCAGAAGAAGAAATCAGCCCAGAGATAGAAAAACTCAACTAGACAAGACAACAAGATGTTGGTCATAGCAGATAAGAGAAAAATCAGCAAAAACCAGCAACACGTAAAATGAAGTAATCAAGTAAGACCATCCACCTCTCTCTCTCTCTCTCTCTCTCTCTCTCTCTCTCTCTCTCTCTCTCTCTCTCTCTCTCTCTCAACTCTCCACGATTGTATACCCGATCTGGGGTATACAACATATTGACATATAACACTTATATTCATCAGTGTTATATCGCCGTTTACCATCGGGTATATAAATGCGATAGACAATCAGACAGACAGAATAAACACAACGAGAAGATGATAGATTAGTTCTTACTTTTTCTCTTGTCTACTTCGTCGGTCGTCATCTTCTTTGTTGGGCTCTGCTGTTGGGCTTTCTTTTGGGATTGATTCCTTTCTGTTCGGCTGGGTGTCTGCTCCTTTCTTATGGATTAATCAATACGCAAGACTTCGTTGTTTTCTTTATAGCTTTTATTAAAATAACCCCAGCCCACAAGGATTCTCGAAACCGCGCGGTGAGAAGCAACATTCCGAGAGAACGTCCTCTTCGGTGTGAAACTGGTCGCAACCAGCTAAAACTAAAAACTGTCACACGCTTCTATTGGCGCTTTTCCGGAAGGGGTCAAGTAAAGGTTATTACCTGCCAGTCGACGGTAATTTTCCACTCAACCCCCGTTATTTTGAATCTTCAATGATTCAATTCAAAATCTATACTACACTACTTACATAATTGTTATTTACCACAACCTCCCACCAGGTTAGGATGTGACATAAGGTATTTTTAATGTGGGAAACCACGCACAGACCGAATGCGATAGCTAATCAAAAAAATGCGTGGACCCCATCGGCTATCTATTAAGTATATAACAATCAGTTCTGTGCGGCCACTGAATGTCGTGTAGAAGACTTTCCAAGTGTGATGACCGACCAGGACGGATGGTGAGATAGCGAGTCAAGGGATTCTGTACAGTTAGTGCGGCTTGGTGATGATTTTTGGAAATTCATTCTTTTATTTTTGTATATATTTTTTTACTGCTGAGAATATACTTTTACGTATGAAAATATAAACTTTCCTCTAACACAATTTGCTATGACGTTTGTCTCCCGTTTTTCTTTCTTTTCTCCATCTTTTGCCCTTCTACAACATTCAATACTTGGAAATATGTAAGCTACTTGACTTTTCCATTGACAATAACTGAATTCAACATGTCTCCTAAACACGTTTTCCTAATACTCAAAAGTGATATTTCTGTACTACACAGCACGTACATCTCTCTCTCTCTCTCTCTCTCTCTCTCTCTCTCTCTCTCTCTCTCTCTCTCTCTCTCTCTCTCTCTCTCTCTATCTCTCTCTCTCTCTGAAGTCATCATCGGTTGCGCTGACAACACTGATTCCATTACTCTCTCTCTCTCTCTCTCTCTCTCTCTCTCTCTCTCTCTCTCTCTCTCTCTCTCTCTCCACCCGTCTCTATCAATCATCGCTCCTGGCTGGGCTTCTGCGTGGCATCCACAATCCGCACAGAGGTGATTGATATAGGTGTTTACTGGTCGGCCTACACTGGTGTGTCCATGCATAAGTGTCCACAGAAGAACGTTACTTATGAATTCGTCCTTGCTTCTCCAGCAATGTCTAGCATATCTTGTTCGTCTTACTTGGATAGTTTACCGTATTTGACGGCATATAAGACGCACGGGCATATAAGACGCACCCCCATTTCAGCAGGTCAGATTCAGGGAAAAAAGGTTTTTAGTGTATTTAAGCATATATTGTTGAAAAGATACGCTCCTGTTAACCTTGATTATAACAATACAAGCAATAAAATAAATGCATGGAGTTTAGGGGAGGTAAAAGTACTGAACGTAATCTGGGTTAGTGAGCATCATAGAAAAGATTAGCCTAAGCTTACGGGAGGTCTTAAATTTCATATAAGACGCAGGGAAACTTTTTGAGCCAACATTTTGGAAAAAAGGTGCGTCCTATATGTCGTCAAATACGGTATGTGATAGGAGGTAAATGGCCATATAGATTATTTTTTTAGGGGTTTCTGCTTCCAAGATTTGTTCAGGACAACAAACAGCATTCTTGTAGATTTTAAATAATACACTTTTAAATAAAACTTCTAAAGTTTTCTTTATTCTTTTTTTTAACAAAGAGAAACTTTAAATTTTAAATTAACTTGGCATTTTCAGAACAAAAGACAGGATAATGAAGATTTAAATAATAAATTCTAAAAACTAGTTTTGTAGTTGGTTTTATTTAGCCTCCTTTTGTTGTCTGGTGAGAAACTGAAAAAGACAGACTACAAAACACCCACAGTTACAGGTAGATATGTTTGCACAAACTGACAAAAATATACTTTGTATATATATATATATATATATATATATATATATATATATATAAAATGGGTACAAGAGATAACATACTCGAGTTTCACCATAAGGATCTTCAGGGTTAAATCCACTGAATTAATCGAGACACCGATTAATAGCAGTCGATTTCACGGGCCACACACGTGAAATCGACTGCTATTAATGGTGTGTCTCGATTAATTCAGTGGATTTAACCCTGAAGATCCTTATGGTGAAACTCGAGTAGGTTATCTCTTGTACCCATTTTATAATACATTTGCTCTACTTGGTATTGAGCACTTTGTATTTGTTATATCGCTGTCTTATCCCTCTGAATTCCACACTTACTAACCATTGTGACCAAATTTACCAGTAAGTCAACTTTTCCTTTATATATATATATATATATATATATCTTATCATAATTGAGATTCAGTGTCTGCCTATCTGTAACTTAAACTACGTCACTACTTACATCAAAATACCCTTAGGAATTGCGTAAGCTTATCAATGAGTATTAATTAATTGTCGAAATCTTAATGAATAGAATAAATCTTATCTATTAACGATTCCTCTATGAAAATCAGAGTTAGATTTGCCTCAAAACAGCCCGTGTTATTGTTGCGTTTAGAATCCGCCAATGTGTCTTATATATCACTAAGAAATAAAGGTTTACCTAATATATGGTTTGGTTAATTTGCATATAAAACCGGGTTTAATAATGATTACTTGGTGTTATTGATCTCTAATATTATTGTTTTATTCTCCAACGTATTAAAATCAATCCTACGAATGATTTTATATAGAAACCTACTAAAATAAGTGTAATCTTTTTATAGGTGTCTTTATTTAATTTCGTTCGTCTTTGTAATTTGATATATTTTATTACATTAAAACTTATGTACTAACGCTCGGAGGGTGCATATACTTGCTAGTATATATATATATATATATATATATATATATAGAGAGAGAGAGAGAGAGAGATTGATATTGATAATATACTGCGGTATATTTATAGCTAAATAGTGCTCAATATCATGTATAGAGCATCTATATCTAAGTTAAGATAGCGTGGACAAGAAGTCAGCTGACAGTTTCTTGCCTATGCGATTCTTAAACAAAATGGTACAACCCTAACTTATATATATATATATATATATATATATATATATATATATATATATCGGACTACTCATGTCTTAAGTCACCCTGGTGCAACACCATGAAGCCAAGAAGTTCAGAATATATATATACAGGGTTTATTCCACCAATCATATATTAGTTAACATTACTTTTATATATGTTATAGATATATGCATGGTGTTTGTATAATTAATGTTTTTTAATACTTTACAGGTCATTATTTACATCATGCCACTTGATTTGGAAACTAGACTGGAGCTAGTAAAATTGTATTATAAGAATAAAGAAAAATTCAGCTGCAACAATGAGAGCATACAAAAAGATAAAAGCCATGCGAAACAATCCATTTCCTTTATCTACTCTGACACGATTGATAAAAAAATTCCATGATTTACCATCAAGAGGCAGGCCGTCACTGGAGATTTTCTGGCTTCAAAATTTCAAGAACATCGTGTGATTGGCCGAGGATACGGAACAACGTGGCCACCAAGGTCGCCTGATCTCAGCCCACTGGACTTCTGTTTTTGGGGCATGCTGAAGGCCCGCGTATTCCATCAATTTCGGCCTAACAATCTTAATGAGCTCAAATATCGCATCATTTCAGAGGTAAATAAAGTTTCCTGTGATGAACTTGGTCGTGCCGTGAATAATTTGGTGAAACGTGCAGATTTGGTGATTGAAGAAGAAGGCGATATAATTGAACATTTGTTGTAATGTTACAAACCCCATTAACTCTGCTTTCTTTTGATTACATTTAGTTTCATTTACTATGATTTAATATACATTTAATAAATACTTTATAATTTGCGTGCATTTTGACTCATCCTGTGTGTATATATATATATATATATATATAATTATAAATGAAGGAAAAAACTTTAAATTTGCTTCATTGTCCGTCCACTCACTGGCACAACGCACATCGAGCTCTCACTGCTGTTTACCTGTTTCATTACGGTTAGACTACACATGGAAAGATCCTAATTACCATGAAACACACACCCACACTCACGCACGCACACACACACACACACACACACACACACATATACATATATATATAATATATATATATATATATATATATATATATATATATCAATGTGGCAATCAATCATCGTTTGAATGGAGAATTTGTTAATCCTTAAGACAATGTGATGATGGCATGGTCAATATGTAGATTGAGTGTTTGTTCACTCGTAGGGACCAAATCTTTTAAAGGTCAATGAAATCTATATACTATCAATTTATATAATGTGTCATTTATTGATTCATGCATTTCCCAATGGCATTAGCAAGTCAAACACAAACAACTGGACAGAAGATTTGAACTAGATCCGCTGGCAATTTAATTTGGCTTTCTCGCCTTTGTAGATCAAATGGACTAGAATATATCCACACTCAATTGCCCATGGGTCATCAACCTTTCGATTAGCATCACAATACACACACTTTAAGAAAGTCTAGAAAGGAACAAGTCATTGTATATCGCGATTACGCATTGGTCACACAAGACTAACGCACTCCTATATACTCAAACAAGAACAACAACCATAGTGTGAAACATGTCAAACACATTTGACTGTTAAATAATTATTCATGGTTGTGAGGCTCCTGTTCTGGAGCCCTGAGAAGTATTCCTTTGTTGCTATTACTCCCTGGTCCCCTCAAACCCAGACTGGTAGTACCTGTTAGGTACTATGGCTCAAATAATACCTGTTAAATACTACGTTTCAAGTAGATCCATTTGAAAATTATTTGTATTGGAAAGGAATACTTGAAACCATATAACTGTGCAAATTATTTGTATTAAGAATAGTTACTTAAAGCTATATTTGTTTACAAAGGATTATTATTAGATTTTTGAAAACATATAACTTGAAAACGCACTCTTATATTCTCAATCAACAACAACAACCACAGTGTAAAACATGTCAAACACCTTTGACTGTTAAATACTTATTCATGGAATGCAGGTTTTTTTGCTCACATCAGAAACCGTTATTTTAATGCAAACAATATGAAAGATCTATTAAATTATAGTATAGAATATAGACATGAACCTGATCAATACCATATAACATGATCCCCAATGTTGCTAATACATTGTTAAAACCAATTACTACAAAAGTATAAATACAAATACACGACATATATTACTTCCTAACCGTTAGGCATGACATAACCCCAGACGGGTTGATATGCCGTTAAAATCAATCAACCAACCAACAAACCAATACACAAACGAAGAATATGAAGACGACTTATAATAACCAGGTTTAGCATCCATCTAACATGTTTTTGATAGCCAATGGAGGCGCATGATGTAATGGTTACCGTCGTAGAAAATGGATACGACCAGACGAGTTCAATTCCTGGTCGAGGCTGTTTGCATTTCACATTGCGCTAATTGTTATAATAATTGGTATATAATTGTTATATACCCCTTTACTCGGGTTTATATAATCGGTGGAGAGTTCATCTCGGGTGTATAATAGACAGAGAGACAGAGACAGAGAGACAGACAGAGACAGAGATATAGTTTAGGGATGATAGAGCTGATGGTTACTGACTTGTTGCTTACCGCTTCTACTTCTTCGTCTAGGTCGTCGGCTATTTTCTCTGGGCTGATCTAGGGGCTTTCGGCTGGGTTGATTTTCTTTCTTGTTCGTGGATTCTTCTTACAGGCTGGGCTTCTACCGCGGGGGAAGACCGACCCAACAGAGTCGACAATCACGTCTGCACTCCTTCAAAATCGGGATCGCATCTGTTTAACTAAAAACTTATTTTCATGCGCCCAATCGCGCACCATTTTCCAAGGGATCGAGGTTATTAACCCTCCCTCTATTGCCGAAAAATTTCCATAGACAACATGATTTTAAATTAACGGTCCTGGTTCAAATTCTATCTACAGATACGTTCATAGTTAATGACTACTCATAAGTTGTAACATAGTATCATTGGGAAAGGTATGAATCCAACTATTCTCCTTCCAGCTACGGGTAAATTGTAGGGCCGGCTAAGCTCTTTATCTTTGGTTAGGCAATCACTCTAGGAAAAGGACATTGAACTTGTGTCACATACTGCTCGTGTGGAGGAATTAGTATATATATATATATAATATATATATAATATATATATATATATACTTTTAACTATATATATATATATATATATATATATAAAGGAAGAACTCAATACAGTAATCCCATAATAAATTTATTTCGACAAAAATTGGGCCATATAAATCTAAGTTGATTTAAACCGGCCCCAAATTTTTGCCTCATCAGATGGGTCTCAATTCACTTATGAACAAGCATATCACAAAAAAAACCAAAGAGCTGAATATACATAAATTCAAAAAAAACAAAAAAATAATTTTTAAAAAATTATATATTTTTTAACAGTGTGGGAGTGTAACATAGAAACAGGAAGTGAATGAAAAAAGAGATACATCTCAAAGTTGATTTCTAGGGTGTCCAGACAGACAAAAAGGTGACATGACAGAAAAAACAGAATAGTATATTAAAATATAAATAGACAAGTAAAATAAAAAGATTTTAAATTTAAACATTAGAGTATATGATGTATAAAAGAAAATACTAGTTAAGATATAAATAATAATATAAATTAATAGAAGATAATAAAATAAAAAAATAATAAATAATAGAAAATAAAATAAAAATAATTAAAAATAATAATACAAATAAAAAAATAATACTCAGAAGAGTCCTGGAAGGTAAAAGTATCCAACTGACTGGTATGTAGGGGATAATTCTATTTGGGATCATCAATATCTCATGTATGTCCACAATGCATGCTTATGTTGATGCAAACTTATATAAATATTTTTACAACTCCCTAAGAGAATTCAATGTATAATATCTAATAAATTAATTATATACACAGCAATATTTATACTTTTGAAGAAAGAAAAACTTAACAAACCGTCATTTGGTTATTATAAATTTATTTCGACTAGAACTCAATATGAATCTAGTCTTATCAGATAGCTTATTACATAAAGCTTTATTTAATAAGCTATCTGATGAGACTAGGTTTATATTGAGTTCTTTACTTTGTTTAAAGGAGGTTGTTAACATCATAGGATTTAAGCTATAAACACAAATTATATATATATTTCTGTCGGAGGGAAATCGTTAGTATACATCACTGTTGAGACTTAATAAGGTCGAAACAGTATGTACGATGTTCTACACACCGAACGATTCTTTGCCGAGATTCACTTGTCATGATTATTTTCTATAATTATCGAATTTTATGCGATATACGCATTGTAATTGCCTTCAAGCAAAAATATAAATAATATATATATATATATATAGTGAAGAATTTCTTTTTAAAAATCTTTCCTAAAAAAATGTCTTTCAAAGAAAAAAATTTTTTTAAGAGAAATTTTAGTGAACAAAATTATTTTTACTGTACTCTCTCATTGTTGGCATCTTTCCGTCTGTTAAAGACGATGGCGTAGTGTCCATGTTTTAACTGCATCTGTGCGAGTGGCTGAACAGGCCAATTTTTGAATGACAATCTCTGTTGCAGTGACTGCAAACGAACAGTGATGCTTGCTGGAGTTGCTGCTATCTGTCCTTCTTTCTGGTTCTTTTTTCTGTGGCAGCTTCTTTCCTCTCTTTTTCACTCCTTTTCGTCCCTTGTTTGACAAGGAGGCGCCAGGCCGCTCGGTTTTCTGCACCAACCTCCCATGTGTTAGTGTTGATGGTCTAGAATGTTTCTAATTTGCTCACGGATTCAGCTTAGTTTCAAAAAGGTATGATATATTTGTGCTAGAAGATGAAACCTAAAGAGAGTTTCTCTATTTGAAGAAAATCAGAATAGACACAGTGTCTTTATGTTATATACCCTACTTATGAACATTAATGGGTATGTCCCAATCTTCATGAATATGGAGATATTATGCTGACTAAGTAGTCTGATTCCACTAGCAGTGGTTTACCTTCTTCCACGCCGCTGGCGAGTATTGTATTTTGTTAATGTTATAAAAATTCCATTTCATTTCCAACCTCCGTTTGGTTATTTCTCATTTAGTAACCTTTGGTTAGGTTACAACACTTTATCTGAAGAAATTTCGGTCAGGGCTCTTGAAGAAGAAACATAAAGAGGGTTTCTCTATTTGAAGAAATGCGGGCTGGGCCCATAATAATAAATTTTGTTGAGTTTATTAAAAAGAATCGAATTGACAACCCGAGTTTCCTGTTACCATTTTAAGACCTTCAAAGGGAAAATTATGTCGGGGCTAAGTCCCTGGCTAAAATAACTGTTGCCCTCGTGGTATGAAATAGAGAGAGAAATTTCTCCATTGACTTGTTACACCCCCTTACCCTCCTGACCGCCATTTCGTAGTCTGCAACAATCAACACTTCACGTTAAGACTTCTTTCTCCTTTTTCATACAAAGAATATCCCAGAGCTGAAGACACCAACAATCTGTTAATTTCATTGTTCAAGTGGGAAGACATTATGAGAAAAAAAAAGGGCATTTGATATTAACAGTGAATTAACAAAATAATTATATATTTTTGCAGCTTTTTGGATGAGTGATCATCATCATCATCATCATCATCATGTTGCACTAAGAGCACAGATTCCCTTTGTTGCATAAATGATGGACATACTATCAATTTTGCACAGCTAGTGTAGAAAAAGTATTTGAATTCAAATCGAAACGGTCGGAAATTTGACGGAAATTTCGTAACCTTAGTTTGACCTATCTTCCCTTTGCCATTGCAAGCGTGAGATAATATAGTTCAGTCTGATGCGAGCCGTCGGGATAGGAAGACGTAATAGCGGTGGTTAGCTGGACTCGCACGCGCGTTGTTTAAGGATCCAAGCTTAAAAGGAATTAATATGTGAATTCACTAAAATAAATGCCTTGAGTTGGTCACTAAAAACAAACCGACAACCTTGGCATCTCAACAATATCTTAAGGAGGAGATCTTAAGAAGTTAAAAAGAAGACAGCAGTTAAGAAGACAAATAGTATTATTTTTTTTTTTTTTTTTTTTTGCAATGCACCATATATTTTCCCAGGTTAAAAAGTAGGCAATTAATTTCGGATGAAGAAGATAACAAACAATGAAGATAAAAAAATATATATTCAGAAAGGTACAAATTGCAAACTTAATGGCGTTTGCTGCCAGACTTATTTGCTGAGTTTTTTTAAAGTTTTGGGAGAGGCTGGATTTATGTATTGCTGTCGTGTGCTCAACACTACAAGTAACTAGTCATGGAAATCAATTTGTGCGACAATCTACGATATTGGCTGATTCGGTCCCGAGTGTCAAGGGCAGATAATTAATCACTAATTTTTCCAATAATAGATCGATAGACGAATCAGCCATAAACTAAGAGCTACTCAGAATCGTAAGAAGAAATGCAGAAGAGGCCGCTACTCAGCCAGACGAAATAGAAAATACAAGAAAAGATAAGTAAAGACTAAAATTTAGTATGAAGAATACAACCACGGGTACCCCGTATAATGTTATATACTGGGGTGACGTGGAGCCATGAGAGTAACCTGATATGAAAATTAGCATGGAAAGTTTTCAGCGAGAATTTTGAGTTAGATGAGAATGGAAAAGTTTAAATGATGAGTTAGCATAGATATATGACAGAGTTTCATTGGATGAGACTTGGCGAAGTGACAGAGTGGAGGAGTTAGAGATCAGAGTGTGAATTGAGTGTGTGAAAATGCGCTAAGAGGATAAAAGATGGACTCTTGCGCTCGGCAGTTGTGATTTTGGGGGAAATGAGAAAAAAGAAGCGGCCTTGTGTCATTACTAAAAACTCTGTATGGCACAAGGCAAGATATCCCTCAGCCCCCAAGTTGGTTTCCAGACTCCAGACATTATAGAATTGCAAGTCAACTGAACAGCAGCCCAGCAACCAGGATCTCCTAATGTAATACCAGACGAGAGATATAAGTATACAAATATTTCTACTATCAACATATCATCACTCCAGCTGAAGTAAGTGCCGTAACGTAAGCAGCGTTGACACGTCTTCTCTCCATTCCGACAAGGAGAGCGTAGTGATACAATAATACGTCGTATGTTCAGACGGGCATAAGGTCATACATATAACTTCTAAGTAAAGAGATGGTACATATCACAATGACTTTCTCTTACCAGCCGTCCCTATCAGGCATCGTACTTGGCAAGTCATCCACACGGCATCCAGTATCTACACAGAGCTGATTCATGTAAATCTTTTCTAGTTACTCTGATGTGTCCATATGTAAGTGCTCACAGGAGAATGTCACTTATGAGTTCGTCCTTTCTTCTCCAGTAGTGTCCAGCATGTCTTATTCGTCTTACTTGGATAGTTTGTGTGATAGGAGGTAAGTGGCTGTACAGCTGATTTTTTCGTGGGGTGCTGCTTCCAGGAGTTTTTCGTGGGATGCTGCGTCCAGGATCTGTTCAGGACAGCACGTAGCAACCTTGTGTACTTCCCATCTAGCTTCTTTTTTCTATCGTTTCATTAAAGTCCAAGTGGTGCAGCCATACAGTAGTACTGACACGGCTACAGTTTGAAAAAAATATTGCTTCTATCTTATCAATTAGATCAGATTTATATATGATCGATAATCTATCTATATGAGTTCAAGGGCCGATTTAGCTCAGTCGATAGAGCGTCCGCCTGAAAACTATTAAGTTCCTGGTTCGATACCGGCCGTCGCCAGCTCAGCGTATGAGTAGCACAGGGATCTGTGTGGTAAAGTGAAATTTGATGGTAGGTGTTGCGCTCCACATCAGACGCTAAAAAAACAATCTCCTTTGTTTAGCGCTAGTGAAAAGGGGATAGACTCCCTCGCTGTCTGGCTGATACCGACTTTAGACCACCGCGACGACTTTACTTGCTTTTACTTTTATACTGACATTGCTTTCTGTAGATGAGATATTACTACCTAGTAGAAAAAATCTGAAATAAACATTTCAAGTGACATCGATATCAAACAAGAAATAATGAAAAAACTTTCCTACCACCAACACCAATACCATTAATACTATCACCAAAAAAAATAATGAATCTATTGCCCACAAAATTTAGTTACATAGAAGAAACTTCTTCATTTTATTCAAGGGTCACATTTAAGTTCATCTTTTCCCAATAGATTTAATGAAAATGTTGAAAATCTCTAAGGGAGGTAACTCCGGTCGCCCTCTTATCATTTAATAACTTTTTCGATAAACGTATATTATGTATATACTGACACTTTACATAGGGTGATATTGTGTATAAACTATCTAGATAATTATATTTATAAAATAGTGTGTGTGTGTGTGTGTGTGTGTGTGTGTGTGTGGTGTGTGTGTGTGTGTGAATGTTTGTATATTTTTTTTTTAGATTTAAGGAATTCCACATTTATTATTAAATATCTTGAAGGAACACTAATAATAATTGTGTTTGTTTGAATATTTAATAAAAGCAATTATATTGTTCTATTGCTTTATCTAAACTTTATTCAATATAGTTTAATTGTAGTCCAGTTAAACTGAAGATTATTTGTATCTTAGTGAATAGATGCAAGTGGAGACAACTATGTTAGATTTCATCACAGAATATTTTTTAAATTTAAATAAAAAATATTTTCTGGAATATTTTCTGTAATGTATCAAAAGAGAAAACAATAAACTTTTAATGCGTTTTATTCATTAGAGTTTATTCTTTCAATAAATGTTAAAAGTGGAATAATATTTGAAACTCTAATTTTAAAAAAAGATAGACATAATGGATGAAATCAGAAAGTGATTATTTCTTAATATATATATATATATATATATATATATATAATTTAATATACCAAGCGTGTTGGTAGATCCTTGCGGAGAGAAAAAACCAGCAGAGAGTTTGATTGTAAAAATATACTACCAAACATCAACCAGAAGAAAAAAATTTTTTGAAAAAAGAAAAGACCAAGATATTCGTACCAACAGAAAATAATCTATTGGTATAAGTATTTGGCCAAAAGAAAAAACAATTTATATGTATATATATGTATATAAGATATATATATATTCATATAACCGCTAGGAGAAGCTAATTTGTAAAAAGTGCTCGATACCTAAGTAGAGCCAAGTAATAAAGATAATCTACTGAGTCAGACGAACCTACTATTAGTTTCGCATAAAGCTCATCAGGGCTAAAATCTGATATATATATATATATATATATATGGAGAAAGGTAGACAAACACGGGATGTTATGGAAACTGGATGTTTATTGTCGATGATGCAACGTTTCGGTCTATTAGGCCTTCTTCAGGACTTTAATATAGTTCTTGCTTCAATGATGGACATTCTCAAAATGGTGAAACCAGTAGGTTGTCAGTAGAGGCAGGGGTGGTTGGGGGTGGGTAGTGGATTTTCTTCTCTCTAGATGGGGAGTTTTAGAATGGTAATGCAGGTGTTAGTCCAGAATTTTGGATTGTAAGGATTGGTCAAGATAAATATGTATGTGTATGTGTGTGCGTCTGTTTTAATTGTTCTTTTATATACATGTGTGTTGAGGAACTGGATTTGTCATTAGTTGTATATGTGTGAGTTTTTTTGTTTTTTTTTTGTTTGTTTTTTTGTAAAAGGGGGAAATGGTAGGATTTGTTAAAGTTGTAAGCGAGTATATGTATAGTGTTATATATTATTATTATTGTTATTGTTATTAATAGTGGCGATATTATTATTAATGTTATTATTATGTATCATATATATTGTAAAATACTCCTATCTTTATCTATTGTGATATATCTAGCTGTCTTTAATCTGTTAATATCATCTGTGTCTATTTACCTATAATCTGTTGATATTTGTCTGTCTATCTATCTATCTTTTTTTTTTCTTTTTTTCTTTTGGTCTGTTAATATTTATCTGTATGTCTATCTATCCGTCTGTCTGTCTATCTATCTATCTATCTATCTATCTATTTCGCTTGAATGTGTTCATGTCTATCAATCCATCTGTCTTATCTATCTTTAATATGTTATTCTCTGTCTGTGTGTCTGTTCATCTATTTTTGATCTTTCTGTCCATCTATCTATCTATTTTTATTCACAGATTATACACAGATTATCGATAACAGACAGACACAGATGATATCAACAGATAAATTAAAATAGATAAAGATAAGGTATATTACAATATATATGATACACAACAATAATAATATTAATAATATCACCACTATTAATAACAATAACAATAACAATAATAATAATAATAATAATAATAATATATAACATTATACACATACTCACTTACAAATTTAAACAAATCTTACCATCTCCCCCTTCACAAAAAAAAAAAAAAACTCACTCAAACATACCAGCCACATATTCAAGTTAAACATATAGACAGATACACAGAAAGATAGATACTAACTGAATAAAAATAGATAGATAGATGAGATAGATTTTGAGAATGTCCATCATTGAAGCAAGAACTATATTCAAGTCCTGAAGAAGGTCTAATAGACCAAAACATTGCATCGTCGACAATAAACCTCCAGTTTCCATAACATCCTGTGTTTGTCTACCTTTCTCCACATATTGTCGGATTCATCATCATGTCGCGCAATTAGCACGGATATCCATGACAATCTCTCGCCAACCTTTCCTATCATTCATTTTCCCAGGGAGGTCCTCTGCACAGCAACCTGCATCTTTGCTTAGTTGGTCAATGTAGGTCCTTGATGGGCGGCCCACACTAGCATGTCCGTGTGTTGGCTTCCACAGGAGAACGTCACTTATGAGCTCATCCTTGCTTCTCCAGCAGTGCCGCGCATGCCTTGTCCGTCTCACTCGATTGGTTTGTGAGATGGGGGGCAGGTGGCCATATAGCTGTTCTCCCATATATATATATATATATATATATTACTTATATAAAATCACTTTCCTTAATTTTTCTAAATTCATATTTGCATAATTTATCTATGTATTTTATATTTTACTAGACCAGTTAAAATACCTAAGAAGTAATATCTCATCTATAGAAAGAGATGTCAATATACGCATGGGAAAAGCCAGATAGATGATCAAATTTTTACAGAGGAATGTGTAGTGTGTACAGAGTAACATGTTTTAATAGAAAATAAATGTTCTCAAATGAGTTTAACATGGGTTTGCCACCATGATCCTGTCAAAAAAACTATGAAAAACTAGTGAAAGAAATAAGGGGAGGTTACTCTCATTTATGTAGCTAATGTTCAGATTACCAAATAATCCATCACTATTGATTTCCTTGAAAAAAAGATACAACTGTAAACAGTGCTTCTTATTGACAACTGTTTAGACAAAATTTACCTTTTTTGCTGAATAACTCATGTATTTGGAAAATATTTATTTCTTTGGGGTTCCTCTGGGTCTCTAAGGTAAGTGTGGTGAAACCGGAAGTTCTTACTACGACGAATAAAAATCAAGTGATGAAAATTAATGATCTGCACAAGAGGATTGCGCAGCCTGGTAAAAAGAAAAATTGAAATAAATATTTGTACATTTTCGACCAATCAGAGATGTTCACGCCTAAAAGAAATTTACCAAGTAGACCCAACTTGGAGCCTATTCATTTCTTATAAATAGCGAAATTTGGATACCAACAAGAAAGAATTTATTTGTCTAAACGAATCCACGTCTCCAGCGTAATAAAATCACATTCAATTTTAGAAGGTATGAACAATGTATCTCTCTCTCTCTCTCCTCTCTCTCTCTCTCTCTCTCTCTCTCTCTCTCTCTCTCTCTCTCTCTCTCATCAGCCATTACGAGATCAGCAATTTATTTGCGCCTGACTGTTTTGTGACTTTGAAATCTTACTTTTTCTTTCTAACTTCAAAATTTATAACATCTCTTTTCTCACATGTTATAATGAACTTTATAAAAATTATATTTTTGTACAAAGACTGATGAAAGAACTTTGCCCGGTATTTCTGCATTACCTTTTTGTAAATCTTATCTCAATACAGGTTGTTTGTTTTAAAACTGAATTTTGTTTTTATTTATGCCATGTGCCTACATAAGTGAATGTTCTTATGGTGTGTTTTATGTTTTGAATAATATTTTATGAAGTTTAACTTTAAACTTGTGACCTCACAACTTACATCAAACAACCCTACATTCACCACCATAAAATTGGTGACTACCCGACGTGCACTGAATACAAAAACCATCATATAAGTATAACAACAACAAAGTAAAATATGTTACACAAAATGGTGCATTTTTAAACTTACATTTTCATTAGAAAAATTAATAAATCTTGATTTATGATGAAAATATTGAGCGCAACATGACACCTTCCAGCGTTTAATATTCACTTTTAAATTTTTAAGTAAATAAAATGGGCCAATTAAATCAGAGAAAATAATTTTTTGCATCAATTCAAAGAAAATATTGTAATTAAAAATTAATTTTTAAAAATCACGTTACAAAAATTACTTTTTGAGTTTTAAAAAAAATAACTTTTAAATTTTCAAATAACTTTTTCGGGTGCTGATATTTTTTTTTTTTTTTTTTTTTTTCAGCGGTTTTCAGGATGTGGCCCTTCTAGTAATGTAAAAATTAAGGACAGGATTTGTTTTTCAACTGACCAAGAGAACCCCCCCCCACAATCCGAATTGGTAAAAACATGTTTCAAGTTTTTTAATAGAATAAGCTATTCATTAAAAATTAAGTCATTAATGAATAAAGTACTGAAAATTTCATTAAAATCGGACAATTCCATGAATTTTGGTAATTGTTTGAAATCTTTAAAAAAAAAAATTTTATTATCTCCCCTTGTGGTCACTGGCCATACCTATAATTAATTCAATGCAAGTGTCAATAATAATTTCATTTGTAATTTAAACAAACTTGGAGTTAACAAAGCTGAAGCAGAAAATATTAACTGACACTAAGGAAAGAAAAAAGCCCGGAAATTAATTTCATAGTAAACAATATTTAGTAGACACCGCTTGCACTTTCTTTTCACATGTTTCTGGACGACTGGGAAGTGCGAATGATAGCAATTTCTTTTTAGAAAATGGTTAAAAGTTGTGCTGCCCCTAATTGCAAAAATCGAGCAGACAAAAGTCTGAAAAAAGGTGTTACCTTTCATTTGTGAGTATCTGCGAGGAAAAAAAACAATTCTTGCAATTCTTAATTAACTTTTATTTGTTGATAGCAATTTTAAATGTTAAATTCTTTTTTTAGCCGTTCTTAAAAATTACCCCCCCCTAATATCCACAAATTGAAAAACTTATTTGTGTGTATTATTGTGTATGAATAGTTATTTACTAAGCGTAGCTTAATTGTGGCTCAAGGCCAGCAGTATTGGAGTGCTCAAGCCATACCATAGCGATGTTTTTATTTGAGCAAATACACTTAAAAAATGCTCCAAGAAATAAAGCAATTCCCAGTCTAATTTGTAATTGAATGATAATTTTGCGGAGTCTTCGTTCGAACTGAACGTCATTTTTCATCAAAGGATTGATTGTGTGATTGATTTTAATTTAAGGGCATGCCAACCCGTCTATTGTTATTTTTATGCCTAGAGGTTAGACAGTTGCGTTCATTGTATATTTACATTTTTTGTGTAGTTGTTAAATAAATTTAGGAAATATTAAATGTTTCCCAAAAGTTTATTTTTTTACACAGTTATTATATATGAAGTATTGAATACATTCTTCATCTATCATTCTTATCTAATACATGGTCTCAAGTAATTATTTATATTTATTTAATAATAGTCATTTGTTTACACCCAGTTATGATTTCAAGTTCCTTAGTAGAATTTACTGTTATATGGCATTTATGGTATTTTTATCGAATAATTTTTAAACAGATCTAAATAGTCTTTTGTTTTTTTACATTTAATTTTCATACTTTCGGTACTTATTTTCTACCAAAATCGCTGCTTAAATATTTTTTCTATTCACTAGGAATATCCAATCTGATGTGTAAAATTTACCCCCCCCCCTATATTTAACACGATGGAACTTGAATAAAAGTCAATATTATCTTCAACATTTTTGGACCATTCAAAAGAAGAAACATTTACAAAAAAAAATCCTGATGATTTGTTGTTTTTTTTTAATTTCAGCTTACGGAAATAATGAAAATTATGAACGAAAACAATGTTTACATTTTTAGATATTCCCGACAAAACATTACAAATTTTTCAGACCTTACATAATTTTAATTGAATCAAATTAATAAATACTTTATAAAAATAAAGTTTCCAAATGAAACCTTAACGTTTTATGACAATGGACATTCGTTTTAGTACAATTATTAATATCGTCCTGGTGTCTAGAATTATAATGCAGATTAATTGAGTTATCTCCCTTGGACTGCTAATGAACAAGTTGACGATAGACACTATCTATACATAAATAAAGGGTAGTTGTGTGTATGTATGTCCGGAAGAAACTACAAAAATAAAACAATGACAAATTAAATATAAGTACGCATTCACTATCACCAGATCTTGCTTTTTGAGCAAAAATAATTAAGATTTGATTTATATTCGTGAAGATAATTAAAAAATAAAATTTAAATAGTAACAGCATGGAATTTTTTTTTTTTTTTGCATTTAATATCTTAAATAGTAGACATTAATGTTTCTTTTCAGAGTGTCTGGATCAATGCAAAGTCTTTTTTTACATAGAGATTTTAATGGGGCATCCTGCGAGGGTCCAACTCACGATTCAGTAATAATGGATCTGTAGGACTAACTTTTTTTTAAATCCCCCCTCTACTTAGGCAACGCTGGGTAGCCACTTCTAGTTTTATGATAAAGGCATTTTAATGATCGAATTGAATGTTTAATATATATTTAAAAAAAGGTTCTTATTTAATACTACTAGCAAATATATGCACCCTCCGGGTGCAAGTATTTAAGTTTTAATGTAATAAAATATTGTATTAAATTAGAAAGGCTAATGAAACTAAATAAGAATACAGATAAAAAGATTTGAAACAGAGGGGGGTATAATAAAGGATTTGAAACAGAGGAAGTATAATAAAAAAAATAGAACAACTGAAACTTACTCTTCCATCACTCTCGTCTTTCATTGTTATTTTTTTCTAATTTAAGTATTTAGTTATAAGAGGAAGTAAAGAATAAAATGACAGTTATTTTATCTTGTTAATGGATTTCATCTAAGATTTATTGAAGAGACTTTTTCTTATATTCATAGAATAAAACCAAACAGTTAGAATCAATAATACTAAGCACATTTATTAAATTTGATTTTTAATACTAATATGCAAATTAACCTTCCCGTTCACATTGTAAACCGCTATTTTGTTGTATATATAAATATAATTGCATGTTGTCAGTATGTAGACATAGTTAACAGTATTAATAATGTAAGACAATTTTATTAATAATTGAGGTTTAGATAAAAATAAAATCATGGAGAATGTGATGTCAATAACTAAGAGAATTGTGACTTGAGTAGGAATATAGTTTCGGTTACAGCCAGAAAAACACACAATCTCCATTAGAATAAGATTTATCAACATTTCCTTGTCAATACACAACCATTTCTAATACCTTGATCTGTAAAATTCTATATTTTAGTCCTCCAAATTCAACTAATAATTGGTCCTTCCATAAATAATGACTGGCTATGAAATTTTTTATGGATTTTATTATCCTCTAAGGAGCCAGTTTAGCTCAGTCAGTTACAGTAGATCACCTACCTAGGAATCACAAGGTTCCTGGTTTTATACCAGTCTCTGCCAGCTCAGTGCATGAGTAGCACAGATTAGGTAATCTGATCTGTGCAGTAAAGTGAAAAGATTGATGGTAGGTGTGACACTCCCCTCCGCAAAAACAATCTCCCTGGTCTAGCACTAGCGAAAAGTGGATAGACTCCCACACTATCCGGTTGATACCGACAATAGGCCACTCCGCCAACTTTACTATTTTTTTTTTTTTTTAATGATAGATCACTAATTAGGACAGAGCCTATCCTAGTAGTAACCACCCCAAGCGGACTTAACAGGTTTGAATTCAGAGTTTTCCTTCTCATAGACTGGTTGCTTAACCAAGATTAAAGAGCCCAGTCTGTCCTACTATTTACCCATAGCTGGAGAGAGAGTAGTTTAATTCATACCTTTCCCAAGGGTATTAGTGTTATGTGAAATTTAGCTTCGTCCAGGATTTGAACTCGGGTCGATGAATCCATTTCTTACGACTCTAACCATTAGACCACGCACCTCTAACAATTATTATACTCTAGCTTTTCCTCTTTCATTGGAAATTCTTTTTATACCATTAAAAATTGTATATCATTAAAAAAAACTTGTCGTAATCTTTTGTGCATTTTTTTAATTATTTTCAGATTTCCCCGAAATGTAAGAAAACGCCAAAATTGGCTGAAACATATGACAGACAGTTCATTGTCGTCATGGCAACCGTCTTCATTCTCTGTGATTTGCTCTGAACATTTTGAGGATTCTGCTTTCCGATATCTTAATGGAAAGCGCCTGGTCAAAGATGAAGCTTTCCCCACAAAATTCTCGCATTCTAAAGTAAGTTAACAGCTGCAACAAATATTTAATTTTTAACATAATCTCCTTCCTTGTCAGTGCACTTTATTCAACATTTCTCCTGGTTTACCTCAGTCGGTAGAGCGTCGGCCTAGGAACCACATAGTCAACTATTCTTTTGCTTTGTGGGGGAGGGGCACTAAGAGACGGAGGGGGGTCTAGTGTTACTGGGAAAATTCAAATTTGTTTAAAAACGAAAAACATGAAGAAAAAAAATCTTACATGTCCCTGTAATGAAATGGATTAAGAATAAAATTTATAGGGCCAGTTTAGCTCAGTTGGTAGAGCACTCGTCTAGGAATCACAAGGTTCTCGGTTCGATACCGGCTCTCGCCATGAGTAGGACAGGGATCTGTGCGGTAAAGTAAGGAGCTGATGGTAGGTGTGGCGCTCTGCCTCAGATGCAAAAAACAATCCCCTTGGTCTAGTGCTAGTGAAAAGAGGATAGACTCCTTCGCTATCTGGTTGATACCGACTTTAGACCTCCCCGACGCTTTTTTTAAATTTTTTATAGCAAATAAGAGTAACTTATTGGGTTACTTACTATTCATATAAATCCCCAAATGGGGTAGTTGGGGCTCCTTAGCCTTGGATGGTAATCGATCCAGACAAGGAAAAGTCTGTTATAAGATCTCCACTGCCTTGCAACTATACTTCATTCCAAGTAAAGGCTAGGGGAGTAAACCCTGAAATCAAATCAGGAGTTAGAGTCCCAAAGGTTGTATGATATTGAACTTCAGCATTATCTAGCATTCCCTGCGACACTATTTTTGCCAAACTGCATTGGTTCTTTTGCTTTTCCTTTCGACCACAATGGCAGTGTGAGGAGGGGAGACCTGCTTCTTGTGTTATATACCCCTTTCCATCAGGTATATAATCACGAGAGACAGATAAGGAGAGAGATGAGGGATTGTTACGATTTTTGTGGCCATCCTTTAGGCTTCAAGCAATAGCACTGTCCAGCGGAGATCCTTTCTGTTAAGCAGAACGCGATCTTAGTGAAGAATCTTTTGGTTGCTCCTTAGTGTTCTGCAGTCTTGCAGGTCCTTCGTCAATGAGTGCAAATGGGCATCAGTCAATATCAGCTGATTAAGTAGTTAACCAACCACGTATTTGGACTGTTGATTGGCTGAGGTTTAAACCACATGACTTTGCTTAGTCTATAAATGTAAGTGGTGTATTGCAGCATGGCTTATATATCAAAATATTCCAACTGGGGTTCTTACTTGTTTTCTCTTGTCTAACTAATCGGCCGTTATCTTCTTCAGGGCTGATTCTCCAGGCTGATTCTACTTCTCTATTTGGGCTGGGTGTCTGTTCATTTCTTATTTTAATTAATCAACAACTTTTTTTTTTATTTATCCCAAAACCACGCGGATTAAGAAGCAATATCTCGAAAGAACATCTTCTCTCGATGAGTAACTGGTCGCAGCTAACTAAAACTTCACACACTTCTACTGGTGCGTTTTTCGGGGGGTCAAGCAGATGTCAATACATGTCAACAATAGTTTTCAAATTTCAATTTTCTAACAGACTCTGATTCAAAATGTATACTACACTACTTACATAATTCATAGGCTATCCATGAATTATGTAACACCCTTAGGTGTTTTCATCTGCATCCCAATCATCTTACTAACATTAATGCTAATGTATGTTTTATTTTTCTAGGAAAAAACTGAAATTCCTCAAGTATCTCCAGGTCTTCCAATTAAAATGACTTTCACGCCAACAGAAACAGATGCTCTTATTGACAATTTGAGAAAAGCTGATGATGGACTTAATAATTCCATGGAATTGTCTGATCAATCTACAAGTGATAAACAAGATGATTTGAATCCAATAATCTCAGAATATGGACAAGACCTTCTTATTACGCAACAACAATCTTCACAGGTAATCTTTTATGAAAAATGTATAAAATGCAAAGTGATATATATATATATATATATATATATATATATATATATGGTAAAGAATAGAGGGAAAAAGTGGACAAAAAGAGCAACTCAAACAAGTAGATGTAGGATATATATTTCGTCCTGCCTTGAGCAGGACTTACTGATGAAGCCCTGCTCAAGGCAGGACAAAATATATCTCCTACATCTACTTGTTTGAGTTGCTCTTTTTGTCCATTTTTTCCCTCTATTCTTTACCACATTCTGTCGGATTTACTTCAATCCTCATATATTATATATATATATATATATAATGTGTTGTGTGTGTGTGTGTGTGTGCAGTGATGCTGATATTTTTTTGATTTAGTGTGTCCCGGGACACACATATTTGCATTGAATGAGTCCCCAGGAAAATTTATGGGTCCCAACTAAAGTTTCTTAGTAAATTGTTGGTTTTTTATTTATAATCTGGGGAAATAAAGCCGTCTAACTCCTACCTGGTAACTTATCCTGTGTAATTCGTTTCAATAGAAACTATTGAAATATATTTACATTTAGCTTGAAATGGTGAGGGAAGAAAAAAGTAAAACACTGGGACACACGGATACAATTTTACTGCTTAATTTTAGATTTTTTGTGCATCAGGGACACAGGATACATACCTATCAGCATCTCTGTATATATTACTAATAAATTGAATCATCATCATTAATAAATTGATGCTTTCCTCAAAAATTATGAGAAAAATGGAAATTATCATCAAAAAGAAGCAAAAAGTGGATAGACTCCCTCACTGTCCAGCTGATACCAACAATAGACCCCTCTGCCAACTTACAAACTATCCCCTGCAGAGCTGCTGATTTGTACCTCACATTTGAAGCTGTACAAAGCTATGGTGCGGCCAACTTGGAGTTTGCATCACCGGTCTGGAACCCGTATCTTACTCAGAATATTAACCTTCTAGAAACTGTACAGAGATGTGCAACCAAATGAATACCCTCCATCAGGCATCTACCATACTCTGAACATCTCGCTGCCCTGGGAATGGATTCATTGAAACTTCGGTGTCCAGCAACTGATCTGGTAAACGCTCATAAGGTCATTAATCATCTTAACAACAGCAACCTTGAGCACCTTTTTGATCTCCATCTTTCTAACACATGTGGGCATGCCTACAAAGTCAGAAAACAGCACTGCTCATGTGACTTTCGGAAACATTTTTTCACACTCAGAATTGCAGAGACATGGAATAAACTGTCCGCGTCTGTTGTAGGCAGCCGAAGCACTGAATCTTTCAAAGCCTCCATGCTTCCTGTATATCTGATACCACTCTCCACATACATATGCACACACATACATGCATATTACTACTGTAAATTATTCTGTGTACTTGACATGAGACTTTGATGAGTTGTGGTGCACCTGAGCACTGTACACAATAAATTTCATTACCAAAATATTGCAAAATTTTTGACTCACCATTGTAATTTTATTTTAAAACACTGTTTTTTGTTGCTTATTTTTATTTTTTTGTTTTTTGTTTAGGAAGATCTGGAAAAATCAAATGACCTTGCGGTGGATATCATGTTTGAAGTGGCAGACTTTCCAGAAAGCAATGAACATATTGCTTACCAAACAGAATCCAATTTGAGCAAAGAATACATTTCTCAGTTCATTGAAGAGGTACATCTAGAAATAGCCTCTGATTTAACAGAACATATTCAACCGTCATTTCAATTTCCCCAACCTCCTCCCCCTCACTTCCCCAACTCCTCCCCCTTCACTTCCCCCACCTCCTCCTCTTTCACTCCCCACACTTCCTCCACCTCCTCCTCCCCCTTCACTTCCCCCAACTCCCACACCTCCTCCTCCTGGAAAAATTACAAACCCTAAATCTGTCGACGACACTAATAGAAAAACTCCCTCCCTGAAAGATAAAGACAACAGTGAGAAAATCAATGACTCACTGGCTCACAAAAATCCCACAAAGGCAAAAACAGCCAAAAATTACCGTGGGCCGTCCAAAAAGGCCAAACTAGCAATAACGCTGTTCAGAAAGGCGATGAGACTGTCTGGACACGGTTTAGACGTTTTCCTTGTCGTCCAAGAATTTCCCCACTGTCCAACTTATTGGGGGACGAAAAAGTTCCTCAACAAATTCATGATGTCAAAACCTCTCGTCGATATCAAGAAAAGCAAATGTTACAATGCAGAAGAATGCTATAATTTTTCCAGCGCAGATGAAAGCGAGAAACATTCCGCTGATGAGGATGAAAAGACAAAGGTACCGTTTCCCGATCCACTTCTTGACTCTAACGATCATACCTATTCATTGTGTAAGAACGCCACTGAAGATGGACAGTCGAAAGTCTCCAAGTCAGGACAGATTATAGATAATCCTTCAAAAGGAGATGATCTCCTCACTGCTTCTAATCCTGATGAATCTGGTCTTGCTGCTGAGAAGGGTAATATTGTCCAAAGATCTGAAACAAACTGTTTGAGTGAAAAAATTGATCATCTTATTAAAGAGAATGATAAAATCTGTTCCATGTGGCCAGTTTTGTCGTCTTGTAAACAAAACGAAGAAAAGAAAATATTCCGGCTTCCAAGTGCATCTTATGATTTGAGTGATGACGACTCGTACAATTCCAAAAACAGTTCAATCAATGATTTTGATATCGGACAAGAATATTTGGTTCAGCAGAACAATAATAAGACAACAAATTTATCTCCAGAAAATTGTAAGAATTCTAAAAAGTCAAAACACAATGAAATCAAATAATAAAAAAAAAAAGAACTTTTGAATTTGTTTTATTATTTTTACTCTTGCTATAATTATCTTTACTAGTAGATATATGCACCCTCCGTAGGGTGCAAGTATTTAAGTTTTAATGTAATGAAATATTATCCTAAATTAGAAAGGCTAATGAAACTAAATAAGAATGCAGATAAAAAGATTTGAAACAGAGGGGGGTGGGTATAATCGAAAAATAGAACAACTGAAAGTTACTCTTCCATTACATCCATCTTTCATTGCTAAATTTTCCTAATTTAACTATTTTGTTAAATTAGGAAGTAAAGAATAAAATTACAGTTATTTCTTCTTAATTGATTTCTTTTCCCAAGATTTTTGCTCATATTCATTAAGATAAAACCAAACAATTAAAAATCAATAATACCAAGCACATATTTATTAAAATTGAATTTTTAATATCAATATGCAAATTAGCCTTCCCATTCACAGTAAACCGCTATTTTTTTGTATGTATAAATACAATTGCATATTATTAGTATGTAGAGAAACCCGCCCCTGTGGTGGGAGTCCAGTGGCTTCAGCCCTGGATCTTTACAAGGTAATAGCGTCAATCCCAGGGGGCTATCCCCCCAGGCAATACCTGCCCCTCGATTTAAAGGGGCAGGGCTGGTTTATTGCCCAGCGCCCCACTTGAGGGGGAATGCCGACGGGATCGACGCAATTTTTCACCCGCCACCCATGAGCTTCAGTTTGTGGGTGATCCCACGTTAATAGGGCCTTGTGCCTAACCCGTACAAATGGGGTACGAGGTAATTACCATGTAGATAAGCTCGCCCCTCATGGTAGGTGTCTAGTGGCTTCAGCCCTGGATCTTTACAAGTTAATAGCGTTGATCTCGGAGCTATCCCCCCAGGCAATACCTGCCCCCTTGATTTAAAGGAGCAGGACTTGAGGGGGAATGCCAACGGGATCAACGCAATTTTTTCCACCTACCCCCCATGAGCTTCAGCTTGTTGGTGGGCCCACATAAAATGTCCTTGTGTCACGCCCTCATAAGTGGGATGAGAGGTAAATACCTGTGGATAAGGCATTCGAAATTGGGATATTTTAAGTAGGATAAAAGCCATAGTGAGAACAAGGTATTTTGGTGGAAGTATGCTGCGCAAGGAAAGGAATGCAAGAGTTTAGTTTTGGATGGATCGGTCAGCTAGTGTACCTAGCTAGCTAGAACCATGTAACAGTATGACCAGTTTTGTCACCGCTCACCAAGTACAACTTCTAGCTATAAGTGCCGAGAAGTGCTGTATACCTCTGTAAACCGTGCAGAGGCGTACTCACTTCAAATAGTAGTATGTAGATAAGGCCAACACTATTAATAATGTAAAATAATTTTATTAATAATTGAGGTTTAAATAGAAATAAAATCATGGAGAATGTGACATAAATAACAAAGGGAATAGTGACTTGAGTAGTGATATAGTTTCGGTTACAGACAGAGACACACAATCTCTATTATAATAAGACTAGCACCAAAAAAAAATGCTCTCTGGGTGGTGTAAAAATTAATTTTTGAAAGATATTGCCTGAGTGCAGGGAGGGGTTTAAAAATTCCTTGTCAGAGGGTTTGAATCATAGCTAAGAAAAATCATCAAATTTATTAAAGGATTAAAAGAAATAAAACAATTTGAAATGGAAACTTAGTTCCATCCCCCTCAAATAAAATGTGTGTGCATCTATTAATTTTAATTAAATAAATATTTTGAATATTTTGCACATAAATTTTACATAAAATTGTAGGTATTTATTTATTTGTAGAATTTTAACTTCTTGTTACTGAAATAAATAGCAAAAGTTTAAAAAAAACAATTTTTAAAAGTACTTATTCAAATTCACAGGGCTGTTTTTATTCGGTGTATTAACAATTTTGACTATAAATAAAATACTTATTAATAGACTTATGCAATAATTGAGAATATCATAATGTAAGTTGTGACATAGTTTTGGTTACAGACAGAAATTCACTAAATCTCCATTATTAACAGATTATTATTGTTATCTTATCATAGGATCGGTTTAACTCAGTCGGTAGAGCATCCAACTTGGGACCACAAAGTTCTGGGTTCGATACTGGCCCTCTCCAACTCTGCATATGAGTAGCACAGGGATCTGTGCAGTAAAGTAAGGAGCTGATGATAGGTGTGGCATGCCACCTCAGACACCAAAAACAATCTCCTTGTTCTAGTGCTAGTGAAAACGGGATAGATTCCCTCACTGGCTGAAACTGACTTTAGGCCACCCCAACGAATTCACTTTTATTTTTTTTCTATTATCTTCTTTTTTTCTAAACTTTATAACAAGATTGAGTTGGAGTGGTAGTACGTGTTAGGGTCCCCTCTATGGGTTATATAGAAAAATAATTGTCAAGGTGGCCTAAAGTCAGTATCAACCAAACAGTGAGGGAGTCTATCTCCTTTTCACTATCACTAGACCAAGGAAATTGTTTTTGCATCTGAGGTAGAGCTCCAAACCTACCATCAGCTCCTCACTTTACTGCACAAATCCCTGTGTTACTCATACACTGAGTTGGTGAGGGCCAGCATCAAACCCAGAACCTTGTGGTTCCTAGTCAGATACTCTACCAACTGAGCTAAACTGACCCTCAATAGAAAAATAAATGATTTTTTTTTTAAAAGATTTGAATACCTATCAAGAATCAATAAAACAAAATGTCTTCAGCATAAAATAACCCAACAACAGTTGACATGCCATAAATTCTAACCAACCAACCAACTGGTTTGAGTTCTTTTGTCTTCTTAACTCCTGGGTCTGTTTTGGGTTGTTCTTGGGTCGTACATCCTCACGTCTATTTCTTGTTTTTATTAATGAACACAAAGACTCATTTTAACTTTGAGGTTTTTTATTTTCCCCAAGATCCAATATTTATTGTGCACAGAGAGGAACTCGGCCACCGTATTTGCATCTGAATCCTTCAATCACTTAAGTTTAGCTTAATAAACTACTAAACTTTTCCCACAAATTTTGTTCCCACACAGCACTCTCAACCAATGAGAATGCAACGCTATAGGTTAACGAGGGATCATAAGTTGTCAATAGAATCTATGGTTATTTTCCATGACACTACCTAGGCATTACCAGTTAACTTTTAAATTCAAATATTACACTTCATTACAAAATGAATAGGCTACCCCATTCATTAGTTTTTAACTCTCTCTCTCTCTCTCTCTCTCTCTCTCTGTGTTTTTTTTTGTTTTTTTTCCCCATTTCCCCACTCATCTCTTGAGGCTTTTTCTCTCTTTCTCTTGTTCATTTTGTAGATGACAAAATCTACAGGCAAAAAAAAAAAACTTCCAAACAGTCAGCGATGTATTTCATTAGTTTGCAAAGTGACTATGCGATCACTGAAGAAAAGAAAAAAAACTCTAATTCTAATACACCAGAAATAAGCTTTAACAGGGTGTTGTGTACATTTTAATATTTATAATAAATGTAATGTTATTGTATTTTTTAAACCATATATATTAATATTATTCCCTTTTAGAGATAGAGAGTGCTATCAATGCTATTCTATATAAGTGTGTCATGTTGTATTTTTTAAGTACTATATATATATATATATATATATACTAGCAAAAGTACCCGTTCCATGACCGGACTATAAAAAAAAATTAGGAACACCAGAGAAAGAGAAAATGGGAGTAAGAGAGAGAATATGATTTATCAAATTTTTGTAAAAAAGAGGAAAATGATTAATAAAATTTTAAAAATCACTGATAATTCATATAGTACAATGTTTGTTTATTTTAGGAAATATTTTTCTTTTTGTTTACATTTAAAATATTTTTTAAAATGTATTCCTAAACTTGAGTGTTTCAAAATATATTCTTTCAAAAACTTTTTGTATTTCAATTGCTTGTTGAGTTAAAGTGATAAAAATAAATTCATTTAGTTTATTTTCTTTTTTACCCCTAAAAAAGTAACAATTTAAAGGAGCTAGATATTAAACTTCCTTTTTTATTTAGGTCTGTCAGCTAGGACTGTATAATACGGCGATTGCACCTCTGTTAAGGAGTAAGACCTCCTTCCAATTGGGCCACCTGTAAACCTTGATGCTTATGGACGGAATCCTGGTGGCTGAGCAATCCATGACATGTTACACTCCACTTTGATCCTTACTTGGGCTAGGTCAATCAGAAAGGCCCCCATCCCGATCAATCATCTGGTCCCGTCAAGCCATAGAACCTATATGATTATTATACCGACCATATTGCTTCGGCTAACTACCATCCCTTTTTATCATAGATGTACTAAAAAGTGGTTGCTGAGGGTCCTTAGTGTCTTGGGTATGACGTTAAACTGCCTCTTGTGGTGAGGTTCCCATTCTGGAGTTTTTAGAAGTGTGGATTACCCCTATATTGCCAATACTCCCAGGTCCACTTTGACCCGGAGTGGTAGTACCTGTTAAAGTCCCATCTATGGGGTAAATGAATAACAAAAACAACAATAATGAATAAAACAAACAGGGCCTCAGCATTAAATCACTCAAGGGTTAACATGTAAAATCTATGTGTCTTTATTTGTAGAAAAATTTCTTGTAACATATTGATTCATTTGAAAGTGTTCATTTATTAAAGATTCGACAATAAACAAAGCTAAGAATTACCTTATTTGTAGTTGGAATATTTCGTCTATTTATTTAATAATGTTTATTTCATGAATAGTTTCTTACAAAAAAGATTTTAGTTATACTGATTATTCTAAAATAAAAGTGTAAATAAAACAAAGTTAAGTTATCCTTAAAAGATTTCATTTGATTTGTTATTTAATTCACTGTAAAAAATAATTCAATGTATGAAAACACATACAAATTACACATTTAGAAAGATAATTTTATTTTCTTTCTAACCAAATGAATATTTTTAAGATAGGAATAAAAAGATTGCGATAAATAAGATTTGATTTTTCGTTAAAATTTAGTATGAAAAAAAAATCATACTTCGAATTCTAGGCTGTCTGAAGCAAAATATATTTTTTTTAACTTGCTGTAAAAAAAATAATTCAATGGATAAAAACACATACAAATTACATATTTTAAAATATTATTTTCTTTTCTTTCTAACCATATAAATATTTTAAAGATTAGACCATAAATAGGCGAGAGATTCCAAGCTGAACAGCTAATACTGCTATTTTGTTCAATAAAATTAAAGTGAACTGCCAGTATCACTAATAATAGAAAGCAGGCAGTGAACTATATTTTATTAGCAACAGAAGCTGGTATACAGATAGTTCCACAAATTGGTTGATTTTGGTTTAATTAATTAATTATATCCCTTAATCAGTAAAAATCAATAACCAAATTTGGTGTGTTTCTTAGTTAGAAGGATATTAATGTGTATGCAAGATTTCGAATCTTAGTAACCTCCTGTTTTGGAGTTATACGTCGACTCGTACATACCAAACTTCCTTTTATATATATAGATATATTGTACATATTTATTTTTATGCTATATATATACAAGGTGTGTCAAAAAAGTATCGAGATTTTTTGTACTTTTTGACACCTTGTATTCTGAAAAAAAAAATATGAATGGAACATTAATTTTTTTTCAAAATACAAGGTGTGTCGAAAAGTTACAAAGTTTAAAGCTGTAATTTCCAAGATAGAAATGAAGAATGAATGGAACGTTTGGTTGGGTTTTTTTTTTCAGAATACAAGGTGTGTCAAAAAGTACAAAAATCTCAATACTTTTTTGACACACCTTGCATTTATTTTTATATTATTTACATATGATTATAACTTCTTTTTTTTTTAATAACTGAACTGGGCTGCTAAGTTAAGAGGCTTCCATCTTGTTTAAAACATGAATTCAGTTTTATTTTTAGAGTTCACATGGTGTTATATACCCGTTATGTCGGGTATATAAATTGGCGAGAGGGAGACAGATGAGGGGATGATAGATTGGTTCTTACTTGTTCTCTGCTTACTTCGTTGGTCGTCATCTTCTCTGGATTAATTAATCTGGTCATTTCCTTTTGTATTAATTAACAAAGACTTATTGTTTTTCTATGTTCTTTCTTAAAAAAAACAAAAAAACAACAGCATAAGTATTCTCGAAACTGCGCAGTGAGAAGCAACATTTTGAGAGAACGTCTTCTCTCGATGAGCGACTGGACGCAGCTAACTAAAAACTTTACTTCTGTTCACATACTTCTAATCGCGCATTTCGAGGGATCAAGTAATGGTTACCACATGTCAATCATAACGGTCAGCAGTAACTTTCTACTCAACTCTCCGATTTGAATTTTTAACAATTCAATTCAAATATATCCACACTAGTATTATCTGCGTTATTCGGACTATTGTCCCCATCTTCATTGTTATTTGTACAACGTTTCGGCCGATATACCCTCCGGCCTTCTTCAGGTATTTCTTGTCGGACTCAGGAACCTTCTCGGACTCGGGAACCTTCTTGTCGTATTCGGGAGCCATCACAATCCATAAAGATGGTATTCCACTAAGACCCATTGTCAGTTGCTGAAGTTCAGCATGCCATCCATTGAGCTGTTACCTAGTTGAAATAGTCACCCCATTAACAGGTAAGTCCTCATCATATGTCAAGAACTCTGCCCACTTTGTGGAAAAAATCAAAAATGTTTCCATCCAGTCCAACCAAATGGTGAGTCTAGATGTAGTGAGTCTGTTCACGAAGGTACCCACTGATGAGACTCTGACAGTGGTACGGAATAAGTTAACTGCAGATTCAGATTTGGAAGAATGCAATTGCATCCCAATAGACAATTTAATGGAGATGCTGACGTTCTGTGTAGAAACAACTTACTTCGAAATGGGTTCTGACATATACCGACAAGAGGAGGGCCTGGCTATGGGATCACCATTATCCTCGGTGTTGGCGAATATATACATGGAATACTTTGAAGAGATGGCCTTAGGATCTACACCACTAAAGCCATCAATGTGGCTTAGATACGTAGATGACACATTCATTCTCTGGCCCCCATCAGGAAGATGTTCAAATACTGCTGGATCATGTGAACTCAATCCATCCATCTATACAGTTCACTATGGAAAAAGAACAAGACAACAAATTGTCCTTCCTAGATGTGTTAATAACTCACACAGAGCAAGAATTCAGTTCATCCGTGTATCGTAAGCCTACCTTCACTGGACAGTATCTCAACTTCAATTCCCACCATCCATATAATGTAAAGAAAGGTATCATCCGTTGCTTACAACATCGAGCAAAAGTCATCAGCAGTGATGAAGTATACCAGAAGGAAATGGACAGCTTAAGAGAGACCCTCCATCGTAACAATTATCCTGAGAGCATAACATCGGCTATGAGAAATCTGGATCGCACGACAGAGGATGATACCCGAAAACTCACCACAGTCTGTCTGCCCTATGTGAAAGGCTTGGCTGAAAAGATTCAAAAGATATGTAATCCCTATGATATCAGGACAACATTCAGGAGTGACTCAACTCTTCGTTAACATCTCGTCCAAGTCAAGCCCTCAACAGAATATAACATGACCAAAAATTGTGTGTATTCCATCCCATGCAGCTGTGGCAAAGAATACAAAGGTGAAACATGCCGTCCACTGAAATAAGACTAGAAGAACATCGTAAAGCAGTGGTCCGAGGAGAAATAGAAAAGTCGGGTATGGCTGATCATATATGGAATGAAAAGGGAAACCATCTGCCCTTATGGGATGAAGTTAGAATAATAGATAGAGAAGAACATTGGAAGAGAAGACACCTAAAAGAATCAGCACATATGATAGGCTGTACTGGGCTGTTAAGTAGACCTAGCATAGAAATGAATACAATATGGGAACCCATAATTAAGAAGGCTAGATCAGATTGAGGGAAAAAAAAAAAAAAACTATGAGTCTAGGTAAAAAAAATACATAAGTAAAATAGGTAGATATTCTAGCCAAATCAAGACATTAGGTTTATAAGTTCTCAAAATTCACACTCAATTGTCCAATTGGACACATGGCCGAGTGGATTAGGCAGTTAGGTTAAAACAGTTCTAAGTGACAGTTATCTCTGGTACCTGAGTGAAAGCAGTTAGAAAAATAATTAATTAACACAACTCATACCCCAGCTATGGTTAGCGGAATGAGAACAGGATACCCCGTGGAATAAATAAAGGGTTGGGTTCAAAGTTCCGTGATGGCTCCCGAATACGACTAGAAAGTTCCCGAATTTGAAAAGAAGGTTCCCGAGTGCGACAAGAAATACCTGAAGAAGGCCGGAGGGTATATCGGCTGAAACGTTGTACAAATAACAATGAAGATGGGGACAATAGTCCGAATAATGCAGATAATACTAATCTTCAAGCCTCATCTCAAACATTCAGAGAAATATCCACACTACTTACATAATTCACAGGCTACCCATGAATTATGTAACAATAGAGGCTATTTGGTAACAGTAAGAAACAAGTTTGTTATTTTTCTGGGACATCAGATATCAAACAGTAAATAATTCAAAACTTTTCATTCATGATATATGAGTAGCATAAGGATCTGTGCAGTAAAGTGAGGAGCTGATGGTAGGTGTGCCGCTCCACCTCAAACACCAAAAACAATCTCCTTGGTCTAGCACTAGTGAAAAGGGAATAGACTCCCTCGCTGTCTGGTTGATACTGACTTTAGGCCACCCCAACGACTTTACTTTTTTTTTTATTATCTTCTTAGCTTGTTTCTTCTAAATTTTCTAACCAGATTGAGTTGGGGTGGTAGTACCTATTAGGGTCCCATTTATGGGTTAAATAAAAATATAGTCGTCAGGGTGGCCTAAAGTCAGTATCAACCAGACAGCAAGGGAGTCTATCCCCTTTTCAATAGCGCTAGACTAAGGAGATTGTTTTGACGTCTAAGGTGGGGTGACACACCTACTATCAGCTCCTCACTTTACCGCACAGATCCCTGTGCTACTCATACGCTGAATTGGCGAGGGTTGGTATCGAACCCGGAACCTTTTGGTTCCTAGTCAAACGCTCTACTAACTGAGCTAAACCGGCCTGAAATAGAAAAATAAATGAGTTTTTAAAAAAGTAAATAACACAAAACTTTCCATTTATGACATTTTTTTTAATAAATAAGTTACATAACAGTCTTTTCTTTATTGCTCAACTACTATTACTACTGTTTTTTTTTTTTCTTTGTTCTTTTTGTTTTTTTCTGTTTGAAATTGTTTAACCTTTGTTTCTCTTACCATATTTAAACGCCATAAGCATATTTCAATAACCACGAGGCCTTACACCATTGGATCATTTGGACAATTTGCCCCTGGAAAGTAGTGAAGTGAAAATATGTTCAGGTTTTAATATTTAAAGCTCTTAAGACAATATTTTTTTATTTCCAATGATAATATGAAATGACTCTATTCCTTGGGAACAGTAAATTATACACTACCAACCAAAAGTTTGGAAATGTTTTGATTTTTTTCTCTAAACTTAAAAAATGAATCAAGTTTCAGGTCTTTAAAAAGATGATTTTATTTTTCTCTGTTTGCATACAATTATGCAATAATTTAAATCAAAATAGATATTAGATATAAAATATTTATAATTTCAATTAAAATAATTTTTTTTTTCACCAAAGAATCCAACTTGAGTATTTATTACTGCACAGCAAATTCTTGGCATCCTCTTTTGTAACTTGTAAAAGTTTGTTGGTGGAAGTGATTCCCATGCTGAGTGTAAATGTTTTTCCCTTTAAACTTAGAAAAAATAACTGTATTTCTTTAAAGACACAAAACTTGATTCATTTTTTTATGTTTACATGCAATTATGCAATAAGTTAAATAAAAATGAATATAAATAATTATAATTTCACTTAAAGCAAATTTCTATTTTGTTTTCATCAAAGAATCCTCCACAATCATTTATTACTGCAGAGTAAATTCTTGGTATCCTCTCTTGTAATTTGTAAAAGTATTTTTGGTGGAAGTGATTCCCAATCAGTATGTAAATGTATAAACAACTGTTTATTCTTAGGAAGTTCATTTTGAATTTTATAATCATTTTTGTCGCAGTTCAATTGGTGAAAGATCTGAAGACATGTGACCAATTCATAATTTGCATAATTCCCTTATCTTTCTTTGATTTTAGATAATTTGAATACAATTTTGAGTTGTGTTTTGGATCATTTTCTTGTTTGAATTTTATATAAGGGTTTACATACACAATAGGTGAATTTATTTATCAAAATATACAAAATTAGCTTTCATCATGAACTTAGAGAAACAATTCGAGGTGGTCCCAAACTTTTGGTCGATAGTGTGTATATATAAATATATATATATATATATGTATGTATGTATAAAATAAAGTGGCAGAACTTCTGTCATTGATTTAAAAAGTAAAACTGAACAGTAGTCAAAACTATTTTAAAAAAGGGGGGAGGGGCTCAATACTGTGTTGGTAGAGTTGATTTAACAAGATTCACCACAAACTTATCTTTCACTACAGGAGACCTCATGTAGTATAAAAGCTAGACTAACAGATCATTGTTAGTTCAATTCTGACTAAGTGCCCCATACTTCTGGCCTTGTGCCACAACTAAGCTAGGCTTATTAAATAACTTATCTTTCACTACTTTAAGAGTTTTAAGATAGAATGACCAACAGGTGAATTTGGTTTCTTTTTTTTTTCTTTTTTTTTAAAGATTTGTCTTTTTTGCAACTTTGGTTGTGATCATTGTGTTGGGAGACAAAATGGAATTGTCTCCCTTGATTCTTTCAAGGAGGGGATTTCCCACAACACATATCTGTTTTTGTCATGTGATGGAGTGAACCCTAGGATCTCCCTCTTTTTACATACATCATGTTGGAAACAACAGATGTAGTAATTTCGCTTTCCCAGCAGCTACGTGCCTGTTTTTGTTCCCAGACCTCCTGAAAAATAGTAAGTGGTTTCCACTCCATTGTTACTTTAATCTTTCTTCATGTTCAGTGGAACACATTGTGACTCTTATATGTTGTATAATTAAATGTTATATTGTATGAATTGACTTGTCTTTTTCCCTACCGAATATTCAGTGTTAGGTTACCCTCTTTTGGATAACCTAATGCATTATAAGAATATAGATGTTAGCTATGAGTTAACACCCCACAAATTCTTTTAGTGGTAATGTAAAATTCTGAGTAGTGAAATATAAGTTTGTAGGTGAATCTTTTAATACTGTTATACAGTGTGCTTCAAAAAATAACATTTCTATGGGATTTCCTTTATGATATTATGATTTTTAAAGTCTCATCTTCATTATCCCTGTCAACACATTATTGGAATCTTCCACAGGTTGTCTACATAATATCAGTCTGGCTTTTCTAATAAAGATACTCCCATAGAAATATTAACATTTTTAATAATCACTTGTGGGAGATTCCAAAAATGTGACCACAGGGATGGTGAACATGTGGAGACTATTTGAAATTATATTATAAAGGTACTCACATGATGTTGTTAAAAAATTGTTTTAAACAGCCTGTATATATATATATATATACACACAGGGTGATTAGAAAAATCTTTGTCAGTGTGTGTATATATATATATATATATATATATATATATATATAATGTTGAAAGGATAAATAAATAAAGGAAAGAAAATATTGAATGGATAAAATTTATTTAATGAATTACCAACACATGTTTTGGTCAGGAGTTTGGTAATTCATGAAATTAATTTTATCCATTCAACATTTTCTTTCCTTTATTTATTTATCCTTTCAACATATTGTCAGATTCATTTCCATTTTTCAACTTACATATACATATACATATACATATATATATATATATATATATATGCAGCAAAACATCAGATATGATTCCACCATTAATTCATAAAGTTACAAAATATACAATAGCATTAGTAGGCGATGAACAACACTCTTTTCAGATTTGGTCAATTTAAAAAAATATATATGTTTGTATGATTAATGAAATGAATTATTAACATGAAGTGACCTCAAAAAAGAAACAACAGTACACTGGACAATAGTTTTATCCTCCCTCACCTGTAGAAATGAACCCAGTCGAATCATGTACATGTGATGATGTGTGATAGTAGTGTAGTTGTGGCAGCTATGGAATGTAGACAGGATTTAAAGAGGTAGTGTAGTTTGTGGCAGCTATGGAATGTAGACAGGATTTAAAGAGGTAGTGTAGTTGTGGCAGTATGGAATGTAGACAGGATTTAAAGAGGTAGTGTAGTTGTGTTGTGGCAGCCATGGAATGTAGACAGGATTTAAAGAGGTAGTGTAGTTGTGGCAGCTATGGAATGTAGACAGGATTTAAAGAGGTAGTGTAGTTGTGGCAGCCATGGAATGTAGACAGGATTTAAAGAGGTAGTGTAGTTGTGGCAGCTATGGAATGTAGACAGGATTTAAAGAGGTAGTGTAGTTGTAGCAGCTATGGAATGTAGACAGGATTAAGAGGTAGGGTAGCTGAAGCAGCTATATGTAGACAGTATTTAAAGAGGTAGTATAGTTGTGGCAGCCATGGAATGTAGACAGGATTTAAAGAGGTAGGGTAGCTGAGCAGCTATGGAATGTAGACAGGATTTAAAGAGGTAGTGTAGTTGTGGCAGCCATGGAATGTAGACAGGATTTAAAGAGGTAGGGTAGCTGAGGCAGCCATGGAATGTAGACAGGATTTAAAGAGGTAGTGTAGCTGAAGCAGCTATGGAATGTAGACAGTATTTAAAGAGGTAGTGTAGTTGTGGCAGCCATGGAATGTAGACAGGATTTAAAGAGGTAGTGTAGCTGAAGCAGCTATGGAATGTAGACAGGATTTAAAGAGGTAGTGTAGTTGTGGCAGCCATGGAATGTAGACAGAATTTAAAGAGGTAGAGTAGCTGTGACAGCCATGGAATGTAGACAGGATTTACAGAGGTAGTGTAGTTGTGACAGCTATGGAATGTAGACAGAATTTAAAGAGGTAGAGTAGCTGTGGCAGCCATGGAATGTAGACAGGATTTAAAGAGGTAGGTTAGCTGAGGCAGCTATGGAGTACAGACTGGATTTAAAGAGGTAGTGTAGTTGAGGCAGCTATGGAATGTAGACAGGATTTAACAGTTTGGCTGTAGATTGATTGTTAGGGCCAGAAAGATGAGGTATTCTCTCTCTCTCTCTCTCTCTCTCTCTCTCTCTCTCTCTCTCTCTCTCAACATTAGCAAGGATATACCAGTGACACTGCGAGAAAACTGCAAGTGCCCATGGGTGATGCAAGAATGAGACTACCAGTGATTTATAAGGATGGTAACTATCCAACAAACAGAAGCATTGTATAGAAATCACATCCCAATTCGGCACTCACTCTATTGCCAAGACTTAGTATATGCTGAGACTGTATCCCTTTAGAGGGATAGCATACACTCCCCAAATGTATCCTGGGTATGGACACTAAACTGCATCTGATGGTGAGGCTTCAGTTCTCGAGATCTGGGGAGTTTGGAGTATCCAATCATTGCCATTACTCCCATATCCACTCTGACCCGGAGTGGTAGTACCTGTTAGAGTCCCATCTATGGATTAAATAGATATGTTTGAAAATTATTTGTATTAGATAGGAATACCTGATATCAAATAACCATGTGTAAAAAAAAAAAATTTAAGAAACTACAAAAAAAATGTAAATATCAACATAAAATGTATGCTATTCCCTAACCTGGCATAAAATAACCAAGACAGGTTGACATGCCATTAGAATCAACTAATTGATATACCATTTGCAGACCTTTATGCTTGCCGTGTTTTGAGGTGGTAATGTTTTATTCTCGTGAGATAATGTAAGCTGAAAGTCAAAGTATGTCTCCTGGCTTTTCACCTTCTCTATAAGGGGGGGGCATTTGTTTGGGTCCCGCCTTTTTATGGGAAAGGGATAGCCCGGTGTCACATTTGATTGGATGTTCCATTTGTGCTGCTTAGTATAAAGCTTCAAAATGAGTCATAGGGTTTATTTGCTGCTGAGATCTCGTTCCCTGACCACAAGCTGGTGGCTGATGAACACTAGCTCGGTCACCCAGGTGAAGGTGTATGATATTGAAAGACCAGAAACACCTTAGGATCTTGGAAATTACATTACTGACGATGTGATCAGGGGCACCTTAGGGTGTATTCCTTGAAATAATGTAAGCTAGATTGTGTGTGAGTGACAATAAACTGGGTTCAAGAATTCTCAGCTGACTCCATTGGCCCCCCAAATTCAAACCCCATTAAGTATGTACAGGACATATTGCAGACCCCACTAAACTATCTGCAGCCACACTCAACTAATCAAACCCAATTATGAACATACCTACACCTTCCTGCATGGATATACCTACACAACAACGCATAAGTTTCATATAATGTCACATAGCTGCTATTATTCAGGTGAAGGGAGGAGCTACGTGTTATTTAGTCCCTAATCTTTTTTTGACACTTCAGTTTATAATTGATGGATGGTTATGTGATTTTCAAGAAATTTGAGCACCTTCAGTTTTTGCGTTAGATTTTTTTTTATCTTTGGTTTTTCTTTTCTCGTTGCTGGGAACCGTTTTCTCTTGAATGAAAGTCTCGGCCTTATTTGGACTGTCTTCATTCTTGTGACTTTTTTGCGTATCTTTGTTATGTTTCGGCTCTAAAAGCGTGTCTTTTGAATCTTGTGTTTGTGCGTTGTCACTTTCTGACTTCCCGTCTGGTGAATTAGCTTTTACAGCAGATGAGCTTTTGCTTGTACCTGAAGAATGACGGTTTGAATTCGATTTGCGATTACAACTTATACTCTCCATTTTCTGTTGGTCGACACTTTCATTCATTTCACCTTTTATCAGATTCTTTTTCCTGGACATGAGTATTCGAAGAAGAGCCTGGCTTCTCTCCCTTTGAAGCAATGATGATCCCGCTCCTTCTTTAGACCCGTTTGATTCACACTTTTCAGTTTTAATCTTTCCCTTTTTATTTGTGGGGATTTCTTGGTTTACATCTGTAATTTCCTTTTTGTGGGTAGGGACTGAAATCTTTTCACAGTCCTGTGGGGGAGGCTCAACTTTTAAAGACTTGGACTTAGTTTTTTTTAACTTTATTTTCTTGTAAATGGTTACTGTTGTCAGTCTCAGACTGTTTTTTTTTCTTCTTGGGAGAAGAAGAGCCTAGAAGGGATAGTGAGGACCGTTTTTTTAAAGAATACAGTGAAGGTATTTTTAGGTGTCCTGCTCTAAGCGCCGTGGGAAATGAAGGAAGAGGGTTAATTCTGTCATAAAAGTATTATTATTATTACTATTATTATTATTATTATTATTATTGACTTGGACAGTCGTATTTGTTGTAAAATTCTCAAATGCATCTTAGTGGTTGAGATGAGGTAAATTTGTCCGAAAAATCCTTTGTTCCCCAATAAGAAAAAGCGTTTTTACCTCCGGAAACAATCACGAAAACTTGCATCCCATCTTCAGATAATTTAACAGCTTCTTTGAATAAGCCGAGGTGGTTGGAAAACTTTTGAGGGTATAAACTTCCGTGATTATTAATTGTCTGTGTTGTATGTAAGGTTTTACTAAAGTCTTGAATTGGACCGTTGAATCCTTTGTCGGGTATTTTGTTCGTTGAAAGACAACCGTTGGTAAATGCCGATTCCTTAGAGTTTAAAGTTGACTTTTGATTCTGGGTTAGATCTAAGGCTTCCTCGTTCTCCAAGTCATCTCTGACGGGATAAGATATAGAATCCAAAGACATGGCATTTTTTTGTTGTTCATAATTGGTAGAGCAATAACCTGCAATATGAATGGAATCGGACATTTGCTCTGCACACACATTCTGGGACGTCACATCTTCGTTTGGGTTACTGGTCTCAATTTTTGGCACGATCATTGACAAATGAGTCTGAGTATCAAGTCTGGACGGATTCAGCTGGAAGTTTAAAAAAGAAAATGTTAAATTTGATTGCATTTCTCAGAAGAAAAAAATGTCATGAAATACATTATATTAGAAAGCCTGAAGAAATTAAATAACAATGCAAATAAAAAAGATTACACTTATTCTAATTATATTTTAATTGATTTATATATAAAAATCATTCATAGGATTAATCTTATTATATTGGAGAATAAAAAAAACAATATTAGAGATCAATCACACCAAGTGATTATAACATGGGCAGTTTTGCGGCAAATCTAACTCAAATTTACATAGAGACATCATTGATAAATAAGATTTATGTATTAATGATTTTAACTATAAATTAGATACTCATTGAGAAACTTATGCAATTCCTCAGGGTATTGTGACGTAAGTAGTGACGTAGTTTCGGTTACAGATAGACCGACACCGAATCTCCATTATAATAAGATATGCCATTTGAAATATAAACAAGGTATCTGTTATTAGAATCAATTCTTTTGTTTAAATTTTAGAATATTAGGCATTTGGAACATTATGTAATTTTGAATAAATTCAATTTCTATGTATTAAATCCTCAATTCTCATTTACAGTAAAATTAATAAGATTAAAATTATTTTAAACAGCAAGAAATATTTTAATTCAATAAAAGAATCATTACATATGATACAATCATTTCAGTACACAGGAATCTGATTTGAATTGAGAGTTACAGAGTTACGTCCCTTGCCTTTCCAGTTTTTGAAATAATGAAATTTATTGTGTAAAGTGCTCAGGTGTTGTTCAATGGAGAATTGGGCATATTTACTAAGTTTTACTTACTAAATGTTACAACTATAGAGCACACAGAAAGGATTAAATTCACTACACAGTCTTAATGTTGACTATTTCCTCATAGTGAGGTAACTTACATGGCCCTATGCCTTGTATTCATTCTGGACTAAGGGCAATACCTTTTTGTTTTTCTAGCTTTCAATCAATTTCAATAGTAAAATCATTTACAATGAATTCATATAGTGTATTTATATATATTATTGTACAGATAAAAATCCTAATTTATCAGTAATACTTACACTGACTTCTGACAATCATTCTCTTCCCAAATTCATTATTAATATATATATATATATATATATATATTTATTTATTTATAGTCACCAATACAATTAAAAGTTCGTCTTACCAATGGTTTCGGAACATCGTTTTTTAGGTGATTATTCGTCATCAAAAACGTTCACTGATGACGGATAATCACATAAAAGTGATGTTCCGTAACCATTGGTAAGACAAACTTTTAATTGTATTGGTGACTATAAATAAATAAATACAGCTCTTACAGAAGTAATTGAGCACTTTATAATCATTTCTCCAATAATAATAAAAAATAAAAAATTAACTATATATATATATATATATATATATATATATATACTGGTCCTTGCCCACTCAGCATATGAGTAGCACAGCTGTGCGGTAAAGTAGGGAACTGACGGTAGGTGTGGCGCTCCACCTCAGATGCATAAAATAATCTCCCTGGTCTAGCACTAGCAAAAGGGATAGACTACCTTGCTGTCCAGCTGATACCGACAATTGGCCACCTCATCTACTTTTACTTTTATATATATATATATATATATATATATATATATATATATATATATATATATAATAGCCCTATTCTGTCAGTAGTATTTGCATTAATTCTTGACAATTGACAATCAATTTTTTTCAAAATTATCAATGCAGATTCAATATCAAAACTTACAAAAAAAAAGATTTTGTGTTATTATAAATGTAATGATTAAAATGAAATAAATTTTGAATGTATTTGTCCAATAGATTCCATCTATGACATTATGTTACATAAACAGTAAATAAATTATTTGTAATAAAATCGTTTCAAATGTTTTTCTATATGTCTTTAGTACATTTTCCATATAAGTATAAATGTATGCATTAGAATGAATAAAAGTTTTTACTTTTATTTTATATATCCTACCTATGAATTCACATCACAATTAAGATAAAAGCAAGACAAACGTTTGGCTTTCAAAGAAAGTTTAAAATTTTTAAAAAAGGGAAGTAACTCTCTCTTAAATGATTTGAACCAAGTATCCAATAGGCACCCTAAATCATCAACTTAATGAAAGGTTCGCATTTTAACTCGTCACCGGTAACTTCAGCTTCCAAATTTTTGTAAACAAATAATTTTAATCAGAAGTTTATGGAGATGTTGACCTTATGATGAATTAAATAAATAGATGGTTGGTACACATCATCAAATTAAAATTCAATAGCAAAATCTTTTTTTAAATAAATACTTTTTAATCAGAAGTTTATGAGTATTTTTCAACACTTACGATAAATTAAAAAAAGACGAAAGACATTTTTATACTAAAATAGTTTTTACTTAATCAGAAGAGAAATGCAATTATGTTCATTTAAATAAAAATACAGTTTTTATTTGCAAAATATTTTTTATGTTTATTTAAATAAAAGGATGCTGTTCAGAAATAATATCACAAAATTTGTAAAATTTGTTTTTGTCAGATACAATATAAGTTCAAGAAATCATCTGTTCATTTATTTAAAAATATTTGAAAGTTTAAGTTACCGGTGATGAGTTAAAATATGAATCTTTCATTAAATTGATGATTTGGGGTGCCTATTGGATACTTGGTCCAATGATTTATATATATTTATAACCATATTTCTAATACTACCCTGATATCATGCAGAAGATAAAAGAAAATATATGTTATCTATATAGTTTCTTCATTTTTATTGTCTAAGATATATTTTCTTAAATGTTGATGAAACCAAACTTTTGGCCACATTGTTGGATCACTTAATTAGCAAAAATCTTTTTTATACAGTTATAAGAAGAAGAAATTTCACTTCCTCATCAGTGGAATAATTCAGCCCCATGAAAGAGGGTCTGTGAGACAAACATTATTCCAGTGACGAAGAAGTGAAATCTGTACTGAGGAAGTTGCTGGAGTTCTTCTGATATATATATTTACCAACCCCTCCGCACGATCAGGATGCCACACAACGTCAATTTCTTAAGCGGAGTTTAACAGGTTTGAATTCAGAGTTTTCCTTCTCCTAGACTGGTTACCTAGCCATGGTTAAAGAGCCCAGTCTGCGCTGCTATTTACCCATAGCTGGAGGGAGAATTGGATTCATACCTTTCCCAAAGGTATTAGCGCCATGTGAAATGCAAACAGCTTTGTCTAGGAATTGAACTCAGGTCGACGAGTCCATTTCCTACAACTCTAACCATTAGACCATGCGCCTCCATTTCTTCTGATATAAGATGTGCTCTAATTACCCACCTGGATTTATAGACTAGTCAAGGTCACGTGATTGACTCATGTAGCCAATCACTAAACATACTGCATGTAAGACACACTATTTAACCCCCCCCCCACTAGTCATAATTACAAATGCACTCACTGAAGATGGACATAAGATTACCGGACCTTTACCAATACTCAGATAGGACTTATACGATTACCAGAGTAACCAAAGGATTCATTATCGAAGGGCTCTGTATCAAGGATCCAATTCCACTGGATAAGTGCTTCTGCTTTAAGGCCAAGGAATGGCCCTAAAAAATGTAACAGGTTATGTGCCTAGAAACGCAAGAATTTTCTTCGATGGTGAACCATCAAATTTTGAGCTTTGGAAAAAAAGTTCCACGGGTATTTAAGGACTCTTCAACTACACAATATAATCTATGCTCCACCTGGTAAAAGTGAAAGTGAGGACCCCATATTTTGTTGAAAAAAATGCGACAATATATGCTAAGTTGATACAGTGCCTAGATGATAGAAGTCTTTCATTGGTAATGAGGGAATCAAAGGATGATGACCACAGGGCATTTGAGATTTTAAGGTCCCATTTCTTGTCAAAAAGAAAACCCCAAATTGTTGGATTGTATAATGAATTAAGTAATTTGAATAGGACCGACTTTGAATCCATGACGGATTATATAATAAGGACTGAAAACATTGCAAATTCACTCAGAGAGGCTGGTGACAGCTTATTAATCGCCATGGTGCTGAAGGGTTTGCCCCTGAATTTCAAACCCTTTACCACGGTGATAACTCAAAAAGATAAAAGTTTGACCTTCACGGAATTTAAAGTTAGACTACATAGCTATGAGGAAACTGAAGCTATGTACTCTAAGGTGGAATATTGCTAGTGAGAGAAACGGTGAGTATGTGGGGAAGTAGGGATGTGATCCACAGAGGACCAGCTTCACTTTGATATATGATACATGTTCATGCGTTAGTAATTGTACATGTCCTAAACAAAATGGCATTACTTTTTGATATAGCCCTCGTAATTTTGAAATATTCCGAACAAGTCAGACTTGTTACTCAGAGTTTCCCATGAGTTAGGCCATCACCATCATCATCATCATCATCAAACAGATGTACGAGTAATGTGTCCTGACAAACAGGAGTACAGGTTTGAGTAACAGGTTTAACTGGTGGCAAATAATTAATTTTTTTTTATCTTACACCACCTCTGTTCCAGTTCTTTTAGATATTCCACTGCAAGCATAGAATAACTTCCATTGCTGTTTATTACTTTCATTGATGTCACTATATATATATATATATATATATATATATATTCTGTCAAGCTAATCTAATTTGTAATTCTGTTATTCATATATATATATATGACAGAATTACAAATTAGATTAGCTTGACAGAATATATATAAGCTAGAAGTAGTTGCTAAGTCTATCCACACTGATGAGACGTGATATATATATATATATCCTCCCCATCCCCCTTGGGTTGAGCACTTTTGAGGGGATTTCGCTGACGTCCGCCAACTAAAGTGTAAACGCAGCACTCTCCTATAAAAGGGATGAAGCATTCTATGGCAGCCTTTACATACATACAAATGTGTGTATTAAAACAGTTAAAATCCCCTTCACATTCTGTGGATGATGATAGCCAAACGGTTAAGCTGTCCGGCAGATGCTGAATCGATCGGATTTCAATCCCAGTTGTAGGTCACTTACAAATTTCCAGCCACACTGAAGAGACTTGAGAAGTTGAAACATGTGTCTGTTGATGACTATATATATATATATATATATATATATATGACAGAATTACAAATTAGATTATCTTGACAGAAGTAAACGTGTAAATCCACAGACAGACAACAACTTCAAAGAAAAATACCAAAACAATGACTAAATTTAGAAACTAAAGTTTATACAAGAATAATTAAAAGACAGAAGGTGTAAGACAGAAGGCGTAATCAAAATAATAGCAGCCCAAACCAGACTACTTTCATGTGGGCAAGTATATATAAAATGTATGTATGTCCGCCTCTTGGGGTGGGGGTCCAGTGACTTTGGCCTTGGACCGTGGCTACAATTAACAGCATTGATACCAGGGGGCTATCCCCCCAGGCAATACCTGCCCCCTTGATTTAAAGGGGAAGTGCTGGTTTTATTGCCCAGTACCTGAGGTGCCCCCCTTGAGGGAGGATGCCGACAGGATCAATGAAATTTTTGCACCCACCACCCATGAGCTTCGGTTCATGGGTGGTTCCACATTAATATGGCCTTGTGCCTAACCCGTACACGTGAGGTACGTGGAAAATCTCAACTATATATAAAATGTAGCAACTTTTGAACAACTATTTAGTTCTCCTGAAGAAGGTGTACTTTGAGCACCACAACCTTTTTCTACAACTGAATATATATATATATATATATATATATATATATATAGATAGATAGATAGATAGATAGATAGATAGATAGATATTCAATCATCTATAATTACTTGTGGAGGCATGTGGTGCAATGGTTAGACTGGTAGGAAATGGACTTGGCGACCCAAGTTTAGATCCTGCATGAGGCTGTTTGCATTTCATATAGCGCTAATGCCCTTGGGAAAGCTATGCATCCAACTACTCTTCCTATAGCTATGGGTAAATAGTAGGGTAGACTGGACTCTTTAGAAGGAAAAATCTAAATTCAAACATTTTAAATTATTATTTTACACCTTGTGAGTTTTTAACACCAGATCTAACTGATGGTTTATTTTTATTATTATGAGTTTTTCATACCAGCATAAGCTGATGGTCTTTCACTGGAGTCTGAGAGACAGCAAGTCACCGCAGGTCTCCAAGACTGTTCTGAGTATTCTAGCCGATCTTAACAATACTGTTGTCTGGATGGTCTCAATTCTTCCTCTGATTTCCAGTTCCTCGAGTCTGTTTTCTAAACTTTTGGGGACTGTTCCAATTGCACTAATTACAATTAGTATCACTTCCACCCTCATATTCCACAGTTTTTTCAATTCTCTGGCAAGGTCCCGGTATTTGTCTATCTTCTCTTTTTCTTTCATCTTCACCCTGTGATCTGCTGGGACTGCAAAATATACCAGTTACCCCATGGTGTAATGGCTAACGTGCTGGACTGCAAGATCATAGAAAGTGAGTTCAAACTCTAGTTGTGCTATTACTTTCAGTTTTGGACTAATACCCTTGGTAAAGGTATGAAACCCATTCTCCCTAGCTATGTGTTAAATAGTCCCACTACTATTCTCCTACAAGGATGGTTTTGGCATTAAATAATTCACAAATGTTGATATGCCATTAAACAAAGAAACCAAAGCAAACCAAAATCTTCTGCCACAAGTAGGATGTGACACAAGGTCAGTTTTTTTAAGCAATGTACTGTTAGTTTGAATTCAGAGCTTTCCTTCTCTTAGGTTGGTTGCTTTACCCAGGATAGAGAACCCAGTCTGCCCTACCATTTACCTATAACTGGAAAAGGGAAGAATAGATTCATGCCTTTCCCAAGAGCACTAGCACAAAGTAAACCGCTTTGTCCAGGATTTGAACTTGGGTCACCGATTCCATTTCCTATGACAATAACCATTACACACAAAGTGTGCCTCCTAAAATTCGATATTTTAAGCATAACATTGATGAATAGAGTGAAGATTTCTATTACCATATATTTCAAAATTTCCCTTCCCTTACCGCCAGGATTTGCGACTAGATGGCACTACTACCTAGCTATTCAAACTCAATCTTTCTCAGAAGCTCTCTGTCTCTCTTTGATTCAACATCTACAATGAGGCACTAGACAAGTTGTGTCTCTGTCCATTAAGGTTTGGGGGCGGCTTGCCCCCCAGCCACAGGCTTGTACCCATTAGTGTACATAGCCCTTTATAGACCCTACCATGTGGGTCATATACAGTAAGTGACTCTTATATTCATTAAGAACTCTTTCTTACTTCCTAAAGACTTTCGTCCTAACTGTTTTGTATCTATGATATATATTTCATGTTACATGTGTTCAGACAATAAAGTCTGTATTGATTTTATTACATACATGTTCAACTATGTTAGAGACTTCTCTGAAACCCTCTAATGTATTATAATAATAATAATGAAATTTATTGTGTACAGTGCTCAGGTGAACCACAACTCATTAAAGTCTCATGTCTAGTACACAGAATAATATATTAGTGACAGGAACATGAACAGTGTACAGTAATAATATACATCTATGTGTGCATGTGCGTGCATATGTGTGTGCAGAGGGGTATCAGGTATAGTGTTGGCGAACAACAGGAAGCATGGAGGCTTTGAAAGATGCAGTGTTTTGACAGTCCACAATGGACGCAGGCAGCTTATTCCATGCCTCGGTAACTCTGAGCATGAAAAAATGTTTCCAAAAGTCATGTGAGCAATGCTGTTTTCTGACTTTGTAGGCATGCCCAATTTATAAGAAGCAGTTTTGGCCACTAAAACCAAAACTACATTTAATTCTTATAGCTGTATTTTCTCAGTATGCTTGCATTCATTCTGGACTATATGCAATACTTTTTTTTTTCTAATTTTCAATCAATTTCAATAGTAAAATCATTTACAATGAATTTATATAGTGAACTTATATATATTATTGTACAGATAAAAACACTAGATTATCAATAATTCTTACTTAGACAGCTGACAACTATTCTCTTCTCAATTGCAATGCAATTCTATTGTAAAATCATTAGCAATGAATCTATATTTGTAGTTGAATTTGGTGTCAAAATAACAAGGAACAAATCTGCAAGATCCCTCATTGGTCTAAAATATACAGATCAGCAAACAGTATGTAGTTACAAATCTCAATCCAGCAGTGAAGGGGTTAACACAAAAATTTGAATGTGAATATATGTAAATCTTAAGTCTGGTCACCAGAAGCAGGTAACCTCACACTTACGTGGAAATGAATGTATAAGTGATATTTACCTTCATTTTCTTAATAACATCTTTCTTAGGAGGTATCCATACGTGATCGGGAGGAACATGGCGTCCCATGACATCAACCTCCCAGTTTCCGATATTATGGAGATACATTCGAATATTTACCCGGAACGAACAACGATGTCCACTTTTGGCTCGTTTTTCATCTTTCTTTGAACAATCTGAACAAAAACAAAATACGATGCAACCAATGAATAAAATGTAAACAATTCAAAAACAACAATGAATTATTATTTTTAAAATACACTCAATATATATATATATATCTTATTATAATGGTGATTTGATTTTAATAAATATGCGCTAAGTATTATTGATTTCTGATTGTTTTGTTTTATTCTAATGAATATAAACAAAAATCTCAGATAAATCTTAAAAGAAATCCATTAACAAAAAGAAATAACTGTAATCTTATTCTTTACTTCCTATTTTAACTAAATAGTTAAATTGGGAAAATTTAGCAATGAAAGACAAGAATGATGGAAAAGTAAGTTTCAGTTGTTCTATTTTTCAAATCTTTTTATCTGCATTCTTATTCAGTTTCATTAGCCTTTCTAATTTGATATAATATTTTATTACATTAAAACTTAAATACTTGCACCAGAGGGTGCATATATTTGCTGGTCTTATTGTAATGGAGATACGGTGTCTGTCTGTCTGTAACCAAAACTACATCAGTGCTTACATCACAATACCCTCAGGAATTGTATAAGTTTATCAATGCGTATTTAATTCATAGTGAAAATCATTAATACACAGAATAAAATAAATTCTATTAATAAACGATGTCTCTATGAAAATCTGAAGACAATTGATATTCCCAGTCTGGTTTTATCCTGAAAAAAGTAAGGGGGGCAGAAGAGGAGGGGAGGGTGGATGCATGGTAAAGTGTGAGGCAAAAGGGAGAGAAAAGAGGTGGGGATGGATGTGTGTTAAGGTGTGAGGAAAAGGAAGAGAGTTTTATCTCAGTTGTTTTCAAATAAATTTGACAAAGCTTCATTACATACCGAGGCGAAATATCATTTGAACTTAGTTGTTTTGTGTTTTATCCACGTTTTCCTTTATTTTCAATCACAAAAAACACACCAATATATATATATATATATATATTGGTGGGGGATATAATCGAAAAATAGAACAACTGAAACTTACTTTTCCATTACTCCTGTCTTTCATTGCTAAATTTTCCTAATTAGTTAAAATAGGAAGTAAAGAATAAAATTACAGTTATTTCTTTTTGTTAATGGATTTCTTTTAAGATTTATGTGTGTATATGTATATATATATATATATATATATATATATATATATATACACACACATATAAAAGATATTTAAAATACACTATTAGGGTGAGTCAAAAGTTTTGCAATATTTTAGTAACTTGAGGTACAATTCAGCAGCTCTGGATGTTTTTTGCCAATGTCATGAAGTTGACAAACCACACTGGACTGTTGAGATGATGAGCTCGCCTGATATTCTCTGAATGCTACTCGATGGATTTGTCTCTATGGTTTGCAGCATGACCTTGAAATCCATGATTTTAGGCCCACCTGATGTTGCCTGATCATCAAGATTCTTACAATCTGAACCAAATATCTTGAACCATCTGGTTACTGTACTGTGATCAATTGTGCCTACACCTTTGCACAATAAATGTTTTGATGGTCTCACAACATTAGGGCCAAGTTCAGACTTGTAAAGCATAATTTCTTGAATTAGATTAAGTTACACATTGATCTGTGCATCTTCCAATTCACACATCGAGAGAAACAATATATGTGTCAGTGGACCAACTAGCACAATACTACCAATCACTGTGGATACCTTCCACTGCTTGAACCGCTTTTGTCAGGTGATATATGCACTGATAACTACCACATACCAATATATAGCAAAACTTTGACTCATCCTATTATATAAAGTACATAGATAGAAGTTATTTAAAACTCTCTAAAAATCCAGGAGTTCTCATAAATATTTGAACACACAGACAATTTGCTTCTAATCACTTGGGGATTTTTGTTAAAAAAAAAAGAAGTCATATTTTAATCATTTAATGGTGATAATAAATGTTTTGGGAAAACTTAACTATATAGTTTTATTGACTCAGATTGTTGGATTTTATGGCATGTCAAATCTTGTTGGGTTATTTTATGCCAAAGATATTTTCTTTTAATTCATTCTTGATAAATATTCAATTTTTTTCTTTTTTTCAAACTCAACTTTTTTAAACACATTTTCTTTGAACTCATTTTTTTCTATTCAACTCATAGACCACTCCGAGTCAGAATGAAGGGGTACTCCACACTCCCCAGAGCTCCAGAATTGGAACTTCAACACTGAAAAGAAGGAAAGAAAGAAAAAACAGTGAGCAAGAGAGAGAGGGAGGGAGAGACAGAGACAAAGAGAGATTTATATCTAGATTATTATAATTTTTTTACATATTAAACTATTTGCAATAGCTTTTAAATAAACATATCAAACGTTGTGATAATTAAATTATCATACTGAGGTATATCCACAGTTGTTGCTAGTTGATATTATTACTATAATCATTATTTTCAAAATTATACAATTTAGTGATTTAAGCCCTGTCATCAGGGCTTAAAATACACTGACTATATCCGTTGCACAGTGGAGTGGTAGTACCTGTTAGGGTCTCATTTAGGAGTTAAATAGATAAAAATGAGTTTTTAAAAAATTGAATTTGAAAAAAAAAAAAAAAAAAAATTTGAATACTTATAGATCTTAAAAATTATTTCTATTTAATAAACCGTGTGCAAAAAAAAAAAAAGTCTTAAGAAACAGCTACACAAAAAAAGTAACATACACTGAACGTGATTCCCTAACCTCTAAGTAAAAATAACCCGTGATGGGTTGACATTAGATTCAACTGCCACTTCTAAATTTCAAGTCTTATTTTTCAACTTTAAAAAAAAATTCCCTAAACTCTAAGTATAAAATAACCCGAGATGGGTTGACATTAGATTCAACTGCCACTTCCAAATTTTTAGTCTTATTTTTCAACTTTAAAAAAAAATTTCTATCGCAAAAAAGTGGATTTAGAAATGCAATGTCATGGGGGGGGGTAGATTTACTGAGGTGCCAAGAACTCAACTTTACTCTTTGAAAGTTAATGTTCAACTACCCAGAACCATATCACTGCTTTTAGTCAATCAGCAAGCATCTATTCAGTTCCATTTTTTTTAATGGTTTTTTATTCCGCTGTCATGACCTACCACCTGTCAATCATGCCTAGGATGGTGGACATTATTGCATCATCAAAGGAGAGTAAATATCCCAATCTGACATATTTTCAGTTAAGGTTGCATCCCACTTATGCAGGTATGACACAAGGTCGTTTAATATGAGAGCACTCACAAACTGAAGCTCATGGGATGACAGGAACAAAAAAATGCATGGATCCCGTCGTTATTCCCCTCAAAGGGTGCGCCTCAGGTACTGGACAATAAACCCAATCTGCCCCTTTAAATCAAGGGGACAGGTGTTGTCTGGTGGGTAGCCCCCCATGGGATCATGTCGTTAAAGGAATAATAGAATGTAGCCCAGACAGTCTAAAATAATAAAAATAAACAGTTGAAAATTAAACCTCAACATAAAACCTCAACATGCCAATTGCACAAATTCCTTTGACTCTCTCTCTCACTATCCATCCCTATCAGCAGGGTGTGGGTCCCTTTAGTGTAGAGGCTAACATACTAGACTGCAACATTATAGCAAGGAAGTTCAAACTACAGTTGCACTATTACAATCACTTTCAGACTAATACTGTTGGGAAAAGGCATAAACTACCTCATACCCCCAGCTATGGGTTAAATAGTACCACTACTGTTCTTCTACAAGGATGACTTTGGCATTAAATAACCCACAAAGGTTGATATGCCATTAAAAAAGAAACTAAACCAAACCGTCCTATCAGCCATTACTCTTGGTAAGCCCTCTACATGGCATCTAGTGTCTGCACAGAAATAATCAATTTAAGTTTTTTGATGGTCAGCCAATATGAGTGTGTAGTATAGGAGAATGTCACTTATAAGTTTTTCCTTACATTCCAAGCAGTGGCTAACATGTTTTGCTTGTCTTATTGGGATGGTTTGTGTGATGGGAGGTAAGTGGAGAAATAAATCTAAACGGGAAATACACAAGGATGTTGAGTGATGTTTTGAACAAATCCTGGAAGCTGCTATTTTGTTGGGTGAAACATCCAGGATTTTTTCAAGACAGCCTGTAGGATCTTTATGTAGTTCCCATCTAAGTTTTTTTCTCCAGGCATTTTGTCAAAGTCCAAATGGTGCAACCATACAATAGTACTGACACAGCTAGAGCATAGAAGAATACCAATTTTATCTTAATGGAAATTCACAAAGGTTGTTTTTTCTTGGGGGGGGGGATACTTCCTTTTCAGAAACAAAATCTAAAAAAAAAAAAAACAATTTAAAATATGTCTGAATGAATCTAGAAATAAAATTTCCTAAAAATATGACATGGTAATTATTATTTTAAATTGATTGGTTGGTTGGTTGGTTGGTTGGTTTTGTTTTAAGGCATATCAACCCTTTTCGGTCATTTAATGCCGAATAAAGTCACTCAATAAAGTATTGAGTAGGCTTATCACTGTTTAACTTCAGTGACCTTGAGAGAACCGGTGTTTTCAGTGTGGCTAGATCATAATGTTGTTTTGTTTTACAACATATCAACTCTTTTTGGGTCATTTAATGCCAAATAAAATCATTTTGATATGTGGTTACTTACAGTACCTGCTGTTGCTTAAATGGTCACCAATTGAAGTATGGTACAGGCTCATCGCTGCTTAACTTCAGTGATTTATATATTAAACTGGCTCAGGGTAATGGATTTTGTAATTAAAATAGTTTTATTTGATATATTAGCCTATTTTAATAGATTTGATTTATTTCATTCAAAAATCATCTCCGCCCTTTCGGTTAGGGCAGTAGAATAGACCAGCTGCACGCCTGCAGAGGGGTAAAAAACACAACAATGGAGCCACCTGTTGGTGGTAACTCACGATGCTTAAGGACGGAATCCTGGGGGCTGAACAATCCATGACTTTCAACACTCCACTTTTACCCTTACTTAGGCTAAACGGCCAGTTGGTGAGGCCCTCTCCAATTAATCAACTGGTCACGTCAAGCCCTAGCACCTATACGATTGTCTCAACCCTATTGCCTTTATGGCAAACCGACAACCTTTTTTATCATATATATGCTAGGAGGCGGTATCTGAGGGCCTTAGAGTCCTGGGTATGAGGTTAAACTGCATCTAATGGTGAAGTTCCAATTCTGGAGCTCTGGGGAGTGTGGAGTACCCCTTCATCGCCATTACTGCCAGGTCCACCCTGACCCTGAATGTACCTGTTATCCCATCTATGAGTTAAATAGAAGAAAATGAGTTAACAAAAATGTGGTTAAAAAACTGAGTTAAGAAAATAAGAACAAAAGTCTTTGGCATAAAATAACCCAACAAGGGTTGACATGCCGTAAAATAAAAAGAAAAAAGAAAAAAAAGAAAAAAAGGAAAAGAAACAAAGAATATTTGTTCAAAATGAGCTTCAATTAACTCCCCGTGGCGTAATGGTTAACTTGCTGGGCAGGAACATCGTAGGAAGTGAGTTCGAACTCCAGTCGCGCTATTATGCTTAATTTCAGACTAAAGTCCGAAAGTGAGCATAATTCTAGTCTAATAGTACCCTTGGGAAATATATAAACCCCCTCATACGCCCAGTTAGGGGTTAAATAATACCACTATTGTTCTTCTACAAAGATGGCTTTGGAATTAAATAACCCACGAAGATTGATATGTCATTAAACAAAGAAATCAAAAAGATCTAAACTTTTTTTAACGAGATGTGTGTGCGAGCGATCGTCCCTGCGCGCGTACGTCCATGCATGTGGGTGTTTTTCTCAATTCATTTTTAGGTTGGTCACTATTTTAAACTTGGACTTGATTTTAGAAAATTTGGTTTTAGAAAATAAATTCAAATTTTACAAGATTTATTTCGTTTTATACAAGTTAAATAAGAAATTTTAGATAATAACTAAAAACAAAAAGATAAAGAAAAAATCAAATGAAAATAAACAATAAACATAAAAATGACAATTTTCGATAGAGTTGCGATCCAACACGCAAATAAAAATGTATAAAAACTAGTTGGATTCATTGTTGTTTTCGGGGAAATAATTATTCAAGTTCCTCCAAAGTTTTCTTTTATTTTTTTTTTTTAAGTTTTTTTTAGGAATATCCAATCTGCCGTGTCAAATTTACCTCCCCCCTCCATATTTAACACAATGAAACTTTAATAAAGGTTAATATCATCTTCAAAATTTTTGGACCATTCAAAAGAAGAAACATTAACCCCCTCCCTCAATAAAAAAACCTCCTGTTAGTTGATTTTTCATAGATTTTTTTAAGCCGGTAGTCATAACTTGTTTTGGCTACGTTAAATTTCAATTGATTTAATAATGGTGCGAAAATGTAAACATTGTTTTCGTTCATAATTTTCATAATTTCCGTAAGCTGAATTTTTTTTTTTTATGTTTTTTCTTTTGAATGGTCCCAAAATTTTGAAGATAATATTAACCTTTATTCAAGTTTCATTGTGTTAAATATAGGGTGGGGGTAAATTTTACACGACGGATTGGACATCTCTATTGTTTTTTTTTTAAACATAAATTCTTTAAAAACAAAGTTAATAATTTTTTTAAAAAAGATTAAATAAAATAGTCAAAGTGATTGAAATCTAAAAATAAGAATAAAGCTGTGATGTATCAATTCAATAAAATGCCGTAGTAGCACGCAAACAACTTTCTTTTTTTTTATTAACAGTGTTAAAAAAAAAGACTTGTGTTAATTTAACACAATTTTTTCTTTTTTTCGCTTTTTTAATTCAGTAATTAAGAAAAGAAAAAAATAAACTGAAAAATTACCTTCCGTTAAAGAAACATGTAAAATCCGTAATCTAAAAATAATTGTTTTCATTTGTTTGTAAATAAATAATCTCTAGTCGCTAAGAAAAGAAATACGCGTGTATTATAAATGTTCGGATAAAGAAAGAAGAAAAAAGAAAAGAAAAAGAAATAGGGGACAGAAATATTGAAATAAAAAATAAATAAAAAAATAATACTAATAATCCGCGCTTAACTAAAGAAATAACAAGAAAAATAAATGAAATGAAAAATAAATAAATAAATAAGCAATGTTCCGTATCTATTAATTTCAACAACAACGGAGTTCATGTAAATGTGGAACAAGAATGGTAGAAAAAAATCTTAAAATTGTTTTGTTTTTGTCTGTCCGAATTTCCATACAATAAAACAAAAGAATCAATCGCAAATTATTCAGTGATCATCGATCGATACTTTCTTCTATAATTCTACTTCTTTTTTTTCTTTTTTTCTAAATAGAAATCGATAATTCCGAAGAATAAGGAAAAGGGATTATCTATTACTTCTAAATCTGGAAATGGTAGAATAGAAAGAATTAAATTCAACACATACACAACGCCTTTAATTTTATTGTCTCTCTCTCTCTCTCTTTTTATTTTATTTATTTATTTATTTTTTTAAACTTTTGTCGCAAAGTGGGTTTAGAGACACTCACGGCAGACAAAGAACGAAGAATTATGAATATTAATTGTTTTGAATAATAAAAAGAATAATAATAACAATGATGATGGCGATGATGATGATGATCATAAAATAATATTTTTTAAAGATTCTTCGCCCTTTCTCATAGAATTGTTACTCAAAAGTGTTAGGGAAAATAATTATTGAAATTCCGTTTTCCGGGGAGGGTGTGTTGTGTGTGTGTGTGTGTGTGTGTGTGTAATATATCTCTATATATTATATATATATATATATTTGTAGGAAGGATATGGTAAAAACTAAAAGGGCCTTTTAAATCAACTTCCGCCCCCCCCCACTATTTACAAAGCGCCCCCTAATTTTTTTTTGGGGGGGGGTGTTTGTTTGTTTTGTTTTTTATACGAAGTATTAAACAAAAAAAATGGCGATTGTTTCTTAGCTAATTTATTTTTCAATTTGAAAACTATTTTTCGGAAAATTCTCAAAGGTTGGGAAACAACAAAAAGAAATCCAGAACTGTAAGAAATATGAATAAAAGAAAACAATTTAAAAAAAACAAAAAACATGGGGAGCATTTAAAAAATAAAATGTTCTAAATTTCTCGAAAAATGGAATTAGTATTGATAAACGAAAATTTAAATAATAATTCCACGCTTTTATTTTCTTTCAAAAGCGAAAGTTAAAAATATAGTTTCCTAAGTTTTCGTTTGTATAAGTGTACTTTCACTTTCAATTTAGATGCACCTGCTATGAATAATAATAAAGAACAGAAACTATTAAAAATGTATTTTGACGAGTGCTGTTAAAAGTTATTCCTACCATCAAGACAGCTGCCCATGCCCCCACAATCGCGTTGACAATTCACATGTCCGCTGCACATAAGAATTTCCTTGGCCACCCAAATCCTTCGACCATGCGATGACGGAGACTGTTGTTCGTGGTCTACGGATACCGAATGACGGAGACGAACGCGGTCCGATAAAAAGCCATTTTCGCTTTTCTCCACGTAGACAATGTTATTTTTAACTTCACGACCCTTACGAATTATTCTGCCTAGTCGAAATTCTGAGATATTCTCCAAATAGTCCTTTAAGTTATCCTGGTTGACTATCTGACGTCTGTGGAGAGCCATCTTGGACTTGGATGTGAATAAATTGTTGTGGAACTACTGAGAGAAAGAATTAGCATGAGGAAGAAGAAGAAGAAGAAAAAGAAAAAGAAAAGAAAATGGGCGAAGTGGTGAGGAAATGTCAGGGACAGCAAAAGGTAAATGGGAGAAAAAGAGGAAACGGAGAAAATAAAAAGGGGACGGGACAATAAAGAGACAACAGGACAAGGAAAAAGGGGGTGGAGGGGGAGAAGGGGTAAGAAGAAGGAAGCGAGGCGCATGCGAGAAAAGGGACAGTTTTGTGTGTATGGTTTGTATTTGCGATAGAGAGATTGGGCTCAGGATTGAAGAAAGGGTTCGCAGAGGCGATGCAGCCACGTGATATCAGAACCGAATCTGATTGCTTGGACATATGACCACACCTCTTTCTTTCTTTTTTTATTTATTTATTTATTTTTGATACTCGTAAACTTGATTTCACGTTCTCCCCTATCTTTGATTTTCCAATAATCTTCAGTCTACCCTCCTTCTTGTTCATCTCTATCGCTGAGAGCAATACAGGGGCAGAAATGCATTGTTTAAAAGGGGACTCGGATTGCGGTCATCGTTATTACTACTATAATAAATACAACCAAAGACAATAAAACACTTTAAAATCTTATTGTTGGAGAAAGTTTGTTTTTTTCTTAACAAATTTTCCATATGTTTATATTTTAGTTTCAAACGTAGCCAGATTTGAATTTAAAACAATAACTTTCTAAATTACCATCTTCAGAATATTATTCATGTAATTGTAAATTGAACCCGCCGGGCATTCATTTTAACAGAGGTCCATAATGATATTGATGCTTCTATTTAGGAAGAAGTTAAAGGTTCTATCTCAGAACAAGGACATGATTATGATATTGTCTATTTTAGTTTAAACGCTTTCATTAAATTATTGGGGATAGGGAAAAGGGGATATTATTAGGCATTATCTATTACCAAACACTATAACACCGAAACTCTTTAATAAAAGAATTAAATTACATTATTTGTGTGTGTGTGTGTGTGTGTGTGTGTGTGTGTGTACTTATTTCTTTTAGTGTTGCATATTCATATTTTGGGTTACAGAGTTCCAACGTTAAAAAAATAATTTTTTAAAAATAATGAAATTTATTGTGTACAGTGCTCAGGTGCACCACAACTCATCAAAGTCTCATGTATAGTACATAGAATAATGTACTAATGTCAGGAACATGAACAGCGTACAGTAATAATGTACATATATGTGTGCACGTGCGTGCATATGTGTATGGGAGGTGGGTATTAGGTAGAGTTTGGTTTTAAATAACACCTAATAATATCCATTTTCAGAGAATAAAATCCTGTCATCTTTGGTTTAGAAGAGAATTAACTTTTTATTTATCTTTTTATTATTGTGGGGGTTTTTCCCCCTAATATTAACAAAAGTTTCAAAAATCAAAATAAATTCTAAACTGAAAATTGAATTTTAATTATTTTTTCGGTATTATTTGAATTTTATTTTTGAAAGAAAATGAGTTTAATTAAACATACCAGGATTTCTAGTATTTCTTGTTTTTCTTTTTAAATTAAAAAGCAACTATTTTTATTAGAGCCTGTGACTTTTTAACTCTTGAATTCCCCCGCTGGATGCCCCCATAATTGCGACCTTGTGTCACATCCTACCCGTGGCATAGTATTGGATTCTTTCTTTTTTAATACTTTGCATATACTAACACTTGCTACCGGCAATTTTATAAGTATTTGATGTATCAGCTAGTTCAACATTTTTTAGAGTGTGCCTATTTTATCGGTCACCTAAAAATTGTATTGTTAATTTTTTCCTTCACTTATTACTTGTTAAATACCATCATTTACAGGATTATCCCCCTTTTCTTTATCACAGAGTTGCAGTTTAGCCAACCAAAGGGACTAAACAACAAAATCTGATCATCTCAAGTATCCAATTGCCACGACGGTGGGGTTTAAAATATGCTGATTGTATCCCTCGCAGAGAAGTACACCCCTCCCAAAGGGATTGTCATGGGTATGGCACTAAACTGCAACCGATGGTGAGGCTATAGTTCTGAAGATTTGGGGAGTACCCCTTCATCGCCATTACTCACAGGCCCGCTTTAACCTAGTGTTAGTACCTGTTAGGGTTCTATCTATGGGCCATTTTTTTTTTTTTTTTAATTCGACTCTGGTGCTTAGAATATGCTGATTGTAGCCTCCCAAAAGTAGGTATCATGAGTATGGCACTAGACTGCATCTGATGATGAGGCTCCAGTTCTAGATATTTGAGAAGTGTGAAGTACCTCTTCATTGCCATTACTCCCAGGTCCACTCTGATTTAGAGTGTTAGTACCCACTAGGGCTCTATCTATGGGTGAAATAGATTCTGTTTAAAAATTATTCATAATTGACAGGACCGTGTGCAAAAAGAAAACTCTTAGGAAACAACTACACAAAAATACAAATATGAGTGCGAGTTAAAAAGTAATGCCATTTTGTTTAGGACAGGTATAATTACCAAAACACAGTAACATGTATTATACATAAAAATGAAACTGGTCCTCTGTGGATCACATCCCTACTTATCCACATTATCACCATTTCTCTCAATAGCAATGTTCCACCTCCGAATGAGAGTATGTATCCCTGCCCCAATAAAATTCTGTTGATTGTTCTTTGAGCCACTTCTTCACTATAGATTTCACTTCCTCGTCACTGGAATAATGTTTGCCTATCAAACCCTCTTTCATGGGGCCGAAGAGATGATAGTCTGAAGGCGCTAAATCTGGTGAGTATGAAAAAGTGGCTAAAAAGACAGACATACAATTCTTGCTCAGAATATTAACCTCCTAGAAACTGTACAGAGACGTGCAACCAGGCGGATACCCTCCATCAGGCATCTACCATACTCTGTACGTCTCGCAGCCCTGGGAATGGATTCGCTGAAACTTCGGTGTCTGGCAACTGACCTGGTAAACGCTCATAAGGTCATTAATCATCTTAACAACAGCAACCTTGACCACCTTTTTGATCTCCATCTTTCTAACACACATGGGCATGCCTACAAAGTCAGAAAACAGCACTGCTCACGTGACTTTCGGAAACATTTTTTCACGCTCAGAATTGCAGAGACATGGAATAACCTGCCCACGTCTGTTGTAGGCTGCCGAAGCACTGAGTCTTTCAAAGACTCCGTGCTTCCTGTGGTCCGCCAACACTATACCTGATACCACTCTCCACATACATATGCACACACGCGCACACATACATGCATATTACTACTGTAAACTTTTCATGTTCCTGACACTACATTATTCTGTGTACTAGACATGAGACTTTGATGAGTTGTGGTGCACCTGAGCACTGTACACAATAAATTTCATTATTATACAATAAAAAAAGAAGAAATAAATAAAACCTATGAAATGCAAGTATTAGCAGAAAATTCCAGCACACTTTCGTATGTTATGTATTTTTATAGGAAAAATGGACCATATTCGGTTATTTGTTAGGGGGTTAGTGTTTGTTTTTTTAAATTCTAAAATTTTTTTAAAATTCTAAAAATCGTCTGTTAAAACAACTGGATATTGACGGTGTAAATGAAAAGCATGTACTTTCTTAAGCGAGATCAAAAAGGGGTTCCTAAAGGTCATATGGTCCAGAAAAATCATTTACAATGAATTTCTATAGTAAAAATAATTTGCAATGCATGTCTATAGTAAAAATCATTTTAAATGCGTTTTTATAAGTTAGCAGCAAAATTCTGTGCCTAAGGAATTCCATCTTTTCTTTTAAATTCTAAAGTCTTTCTTAAATTTTACAAAAACAATTTACATACAAGACAATTTTATTGACAATCATTTGATGCAAAATTATTCAATTTTATACTTTAATACATATTCAACAATTTAATTTTCATATAAGTGAATGCTATGTCATGGCAATGAATATAAATCCTAACTGATGTTATTGTACAGGGTGTTTCAGAAAAATTTATATAATTTCATAATCTAATTCTCATTTAGTTCGATACCGGCCCTTGCCAACTCAGCGTATGAGTAGCACAGGGATCTGTGCGGTAAAGTGAGGAGCTGATGGTAGGTGTGGCGCTCCACCTCAGATGCTAAAATAATCTCCTTGGTCTAGCACTAGTGAAAAGCTGATTGGCTGATACCGACATTAGGCCGTCCCGATGACTTTTTACTTTGAATATAATTAGATTATTATAGATTATAGATATAATTGTTATACTTGAATGCTATGTCATGGTAATTAATATAAATCCTAACTTATGTACAGAATGTTTCAGAAAAAAATTATATAATTTCATTATCTAATAACTTGACCAATTCTCATTCAAATGGTCTCAAATTTTAACAGGATTCATAAAAACAAATCAAAATTCTGTTTAATGTCTAAACACCTTTTCTTTTCAAGAATGGCATTTCTATTCCTGAGAAAAAAAAAAAAAAATTAAACATAGAATTCTGTGTTGTTTCAACACATGCTATTAACATGAGATTTTTGAATGAGAATTTGTCAAGTTATTAGATTATAAAATGATATAAAATTTTTCTGAGACACCCTGTACATCTCAAATGATATCAATTTTTTAGAAATGCAATAAAACAAAAACTATAAAATTAGTAAGAAAAATAGGCCTTTCAAGTTTGTAATAATGTATAGTTACCATACATTTTCTTTTCCAATGCTCTTAATCCTTTCCAATGAAATGAAAAAAATTGCCAATCTCCCCATAGACCATTTAAATAGACTGTGTTGCGCATTTGATTGGTTATTTGCAACAGCCAATCAAGTGCGCAGTAAAGGGGATTTACATTTGTCCAAAATCAATAATAGCCAAGTGTATTTTAGCATTGATTATCTCTGATAGGGTCAGCCTGATGAGGGGAGTATGATGTTGAAAGACCTGAAACTCCCCAGTGACCCAAGAAATTTACATGACTGACAACAGCTACCGGCGCCCAAAATGTAGTAAGGAGTGTATATTTAAAGTATATCAAAAAAATTGTGAGATTTTGTAAGAGATTCCAAGTACAACTAAACCCCAGTAATTTGGCAGCACCAAAAAAATGTCACAACAAAAATTGTTTGTGTAAAGAATGCTTTATTCACAGGATGATGGAAATATTCAAAGTCATTTGCAATAAACAAATCATGAATTATGTTTTGCTGGTTGGAAAATTGAAGAAGGATGTAAATGCGATTGAAATGAGAAAGATAACAGGACATAATATATTCAACATTCATTTTGCACCAAATATAAGTTTGTTTTTGTTGTTGTTGTTTTTTTTTAAATTTATTTTTTATTTTATCCTCTCTCCTTTTTGGTTATTTGAATTTCTCTCCTTATATATATATATACATTTTTAATATCTCCATAAAACAAGCCTAGAAACAGAAGTTCAATAACCTGATTCCCAAATACAGTGAGATTTTTGGAGAGTTTTTATAAAGTCTATGTGAGAATCATCAGGTGGTTGTTCTTTCAACCAATATTTACAATAGAAAAAGAATAAGACTATACTCTGAAAGAGAGAGAGAGAGAGAGAGAGGGGGGGGGGAAGAGAGAGAGAGAGAAAGAAAAAGAGATAGATAGATAGAGAGATAGATAGAGAGAGAGGGGGAGGGGCGGTGAGTAATCATTTAGGCAATTGGAGAAATTAAAACATATTTGAAACAGGCAGAGAGAAAGAAAACAAGACAGTGAGAAAAGAACAGTACAAGATTATCACAGGGAAAATTGTTTTTTTTTTTTTTTAATGTACAGAATTTGACGTTGGATATCAAAAATCCAAGTTATGGTTTGAGAATCTTTGGCAAATATTGATCAACATAAATAAATAAAGCCTAGATATTTAACAACATCCATTTTTTTTCTGGTTGTCAAAAAAAAAAAAAAAAAAAAAGTCTCAATAATAATCATTTTTAAAACAATATATTTCAGAATAAATAAATATTAAATCTTATTCTAGTCAAATATCAGATCATACATTAAGTCTATACTTCCATTTCTTATAAAAAAATTTTTTTTTTTAAATCATTGCTGTTTTGCCACTGGTGTTATTCATTCAACAAAAGAATGCTATTCTTTATGTTAAAAAAAAAACCTCTTTGAATTAGAAATAAAAAAAAAATTAAAAAATTGTTTAATCAAATTCTTTTTTTCACTTTCTAAGACATAAATTTTAGCCTAATATTAGGGGATCAACCGCACATTCCCACTTTGACAACCACAAATTAGTGCTGCGACTTATCCGCAAGTATATATAGTAAATGTTAAATGATTACTGCCTTGCATTCAAAATTTATGGACATACCATTCTTGATTATATCTGATAATTTAATTAGAAGTTTTATCCAATTTATTATTTAATATATATATATATATATATATATATATATACACACACATACATATTTGCGTATCATGCAACTTTTTGAGACATTTTTAGCCTAATATTAGGGGACCACACCATACAAAATAATGTGTAAATAGTTGGACAAGGCTAGGCCTAGGTTAACCGGTACACCTAAAACTCCCAACCATAAAAATAAAAAAAATAGTCCCAGATAGAATCAGAAGATAATTGAGTATATACAGTACATTATTATTTTATTCAAACAATATTATATGGTTTGTCTGAATTTTTTGAGATGATACTTGATAATTTGTATTGTTTAGATTTTGTTGTCCTCTTCTTTATTGTTATATACAATGGACACATGGTGTAATGAATATAAGGGTTGAGTTAATACAGTTCTAAGTGACAATCCTCTGGAGGTTGCAGGTTCAATCCTGACTACAGGCAAAAATAACAGAATACTTAACATAGCCTAACACTTGCACCCGGTCATGGTTAACAGAATGAGAAGATAAATAAAGGGTTAAATTTGAAATTCTATGAAGGCTCCTGATTATGACATCAAGGCTCCCAAGTTTGACAAGAAACACTGAAACAGACAGGAGTGCACATCAGCTGAAATGTTATGTGTGTGTATATATATATATATATATATATATATATATATATATATACAGGGTGTCCCAGAAGTCATGCACCATAATTTTTTGTTTTTTTTTGTTTTGTTTTTCAGATTTTATTGGATATAGGTGAGAAATTAACAATACAAGAAAGAGTTAAATTGGTTTTTATGTTTGGAAGAGAATTCAACCGCACTCATCCCGAGCGAGAAAAACCACTGAACCATAACACTGTCAGCCATTTGATAAAACGTTTCCAAGAAACTGGCTCAGTTGCTGACCGCGAGAGATATGGTCGACGAAAGAGTGCAACTGATGAAGCAACATCAACTATGGTTTTGGCGAATGTTGCTAGAAGCCCCGTGTAATCAGTAAGGAAAATAAAGCTTACGATTAGCAAATCATCAGTACATCGTATTCTTAAGACACAGAAATTTCATCCGTACACATTGCATCTTGTGCAAGCTCTACATAAAGAGAATTGATGTATGTATCAATAGAGAGGGTGAACAATTTGAGCAACTATTATGATTATGATGAATAAAATTGATATTCATGTCTTTTTATACTTTTTATATGTATTTTCATACATGGTACACGACTTCTGGGACACCCTGTATGTATATATATATATATATATATATATAACACAATAAAGATGATAGATTTTTGTTTGTTTAATGTCTTATCTAATTTTATGGGTTATTGAATGCCAAAACCATCCTTGTAGAAGAACAGTAGTGGTATTAACCCATAGCTGTGCAGGTGAGGGGCATTATACATTTCCAAAGTCTGAAAGTGAATGTAATAGCTTGATTGGTGTTTGAACTTGCTTACTACAATGCTGCAGTCCAGTATGTTAGCCACTATGCAACAGGGACCCCCCCCAATAAAGATGAGGACAACAGTCAAAAAAATCTAAATACATATTTTATATGGTAAAATAAAGTTTTAAAATCCCAATTTTTAAGTCTTGAAAATATGTAATAATAAAAAAACAAACTAAAAGTCCAGCATGTTAGCCATTATGCTATGGAGACACCCCCAATAAAAATGAGGATAACAGTCTGAAAAATCTAAATAATACATATTTTATTATGGTAAAACAAAATTTTAAAATCCAAATTTTGAAGGAATCTAGAAAAAAATAAATAATTTACCCTAAAGGTAATGTTTTGACACAAGGTCACATGTATGTGGCACCCAGTGAGGATCGAACTCACTTTTCAGTAGTAACAGATTTGCAAGATTAGCTTGCTAACTATTTCACCATGATGGGATGCCATTAGGAATCTAGAAAAATATGTAAGAAAAAAAAGAGTAAAAAAAAAAAAAGTATTAAAAAAAGAAAAAAAAGAGTATTAAAAAGAAAAAGAAAAAAAAGAGTATTAAAAAAGAAAAGAAAAAGAGTATTAAAAAAGAAAAAAGAGTATTAAAAAAAGAGTATTAAAAAAGAAAAGAAAAAAGAGTATTAGTATTAAAAAGAAGAAGAAAAAAAAGAGTATCAAAAAAGAAGAAGAAAAAAAAGAAGAAGAAGAAAAAAAGAGTAAAAAAAGAAAAGAGTATTAAAAAAGAAGAAAAAAGTGAAATTAAAAAAGAATTTATGTACAGCAAATAGTTTTTCAAGACAATGAGATTTATTCACAACTCTAGAGAATAAGGCACTTGAAAATGGCACCAAATTTGATAAAAGGAAAAAAAGAAAAATGTTGGGCAAGGCATGGCAAGACAAAAAAGAAGATTGTTTGGAGAAAGCCAAACGTGTCGTAGTAAAAAAATGAAGTTGCTATTAAGTTTTTAATGAACGAATTTACACTTTTTGATGCAGAGGAATGTTGGTAAATATTTGCACACAAAATATTTAGATTTTACATCAAGACAAAAATATTCTGGTTCATAAAAGAATAATTGTATCAGAAACAAAACAAGAAAAACTTTCTTTTTAAATAAATAAAGTCTCAGCAAATATTTTAAACAAACTTTTTTTTCTTTCTTTTTTTTCTTGATAACTGGGCTTAATAGGAAGCATATTGTTTGTAAAAATCCAGCTTAGTCAAAAGCTGGAGAAGAAAAAAATAGATAAAATTAGATAACAGCATTGAACAAGGAAAAAAAAATAATTTGAAATGTTTCAGAAGGATAAGCTAACATTTATCCACTTCAACTGATGGGTTGATATATTTATATACAGGGAAGGGGGGGGGGGGGCAAAAATAGGTTATAGTTAAAAAATTTGTTTAAAAAAAAAAGAACATACAATACTAATTGCAATTATTATACGAACAAATGTTACATATACGAGGAAAAGAAAAAACGCCCCCCAGGCGATGTAAAAATTAATTTTTGAAAGATATTACCTGAGGGAGTGGGATTAAAAATTCAATGTCAGAGAGTTTGTACCCTAAATAAGTAAAATCATCAAATTTATTAAAGGAGTAAAAAAATGAAACAATTTGAAATGGAAACTTAGTTCTGATAACTTTAAATATATATTAAAAGTTAAGAGAGGAAATGAATCCGACAGTATGAGAATGAACAAGATGGAATGAAAACACCACACAATGCTGTTAAAGAGAAAACAATTTATAACATAATCATAGCTGATATTGATCAATATTTCGATTTTACAAAAATCTTCTTCAGAGCCCGTTTACTCCGTGGTGTTTGTGATCAGCAATAAGAGTCAAATGATTTGACTCTTACCTCCGATCACAAACACCACGGAGTAAACGGGCTCTGAAGAAGATTTTTGTAAATCGAAATATTGATCAATATCAGCTATGATTATGTTATAAATTGTTTTCTCTTTAACAGCATTGTGTGGTGTTTTCATTCTATCTTGTTCATTCTCATATATATTAAAATAAAAGAAACTATATATAAATATATAATACCAGGTATGTATTTATTAAAACCTTGTTTTAAAAAACAATGAGGATCATAAAAGTTTGCATGCTCAAATTTTGAGTGTATTTATTCTATGTTATGACAATTTTGGGTAATGTGATGTAAGCAGTGATGTAGTTTCAGTTACGAGAGACATAATCTCCATTACTAATAGACATGTAATAACAAACAGTCATTTCTTTTATGGGGGCGTTGTAAAGGATAAGGTTTTTGTATGCGAGCCACACACTGTTTAAAACTTGATTCAATTCATCTTGCACACTGGTCAGTTAATTAATGTTGATAAAGACCTTTGTTCCAGAGTGTGAATACTGAAGACAAGCAATTTGAGTATAAAATAATAATGAAATTTATTGAGTACAGTGCTTAGGTACATCACAATTCATCAAAGGTTCATGTATAATACATAGAATAATGTACTAATCTCAGGAACACGAATAGCATACAGTAATAATATATATGCGTGTGCATGCATGTGTATGGAGGGGAGATATCAGGTATAGTTTTGTCGAATTACAGGAAGCATGGAGGTTTCTGAGGGATTAAGGTTGTACTTGTTATTACATGTATATGTAACATGTAAACATGTTTGTATAATAAACACAATGAGTACTGTACAGGTTTTTTTTTCTTCTTTTTTATAACTGTATACCTACTTTTTTACACACACACCCCTGTATGTATATGTTAGAAGAAATGCAAATAAGAAAAGTTTTTCATAAAAAGAGTGCTTGATGCTATGATAGCAGAACAGGTATAGAACCTACAAAATAGTAGAATTATGGACACTATAAATCCTTTACTTTAAAAAATAAAATTAAAATTATTTTCCTGACCTCCCACCAGGCCAGATTAACACAAGCTCTTTTAACGTGGGGATTTTTTGATTTTTTTTTATGGGGCATCCAGCAAGGATTGAACTCACTTTTCAGTAGTAATGGATCTGTGAGACTAGCTTGCTACCATTACACCACAAAAGCTTCATGTGTTTTAAATAATCTTCAGATAGAAATATGAAATGTGATTTTATATTTTATTATTAGATTTTACTATTTTATAAGTTATATATATTGGTAATTTTCCGAGATGAAATAAGGAAAATAAAGTGCTCAATTACAAATGTAAGAGCTTTATTTATTAAATATAACTGTTTATACAAAGGTTTTAGTGGGCATCTAGCCCGAAACCTTAGGTAGATGCCTACTAAAACCTTTGTATAAACAGTTATATTTTATATTATATGTATGTATGTATGTGTGTGTGTATGTGTGTGTGTGTGTGTGTGTGTGTTTACACGCCCATGAATAAATCTATATGCACAAATTTGGAGAATATACAGAGGCAAATTTCGTTAGTAGGAGGTATACTGCATTCATTGAGAATTAATTAATAAAAGCTTTCCAGTTTTGTTGAGTATGTTTACAAATAGTGCTTCTACCATCTGTCCCATAATAGTTGTTACATTAAAACATATATTTCATACACTAAATGTAACAATAGTTATGAGATAAATGTAGCAGTACATTATGATAAATGATTTTGATGACACACAACTGAATGCATCAAAATAATTTTAATGAATGTAAAGAGAGAAACAAAGGAAAAAAAAAAATCAATTTGATAATAAAGGTCTGCACAATATCTAATGTGTTATTTTCTGAATTTTTGAGATGAGGTTTGATAATTTGTATTTAGTTTTTTTGGACTGTTGTCCTCATTTTTATTGTTATATACACATTTTGGTCGTGTGCTTTTCAGCCTTCTTCAGATGTTTCTTACGTCACATCCTTCCTGTGGCAAACGGGTTGGGTAAATACCTACCATACACGAGATACAAATTTTGTAAATAATTGGTCAAGGCAAGGCCTAGTATGTACCTTGCGTATGGTACGGCCCTCTAATTTTAGGCTAAAATTTACGTCTCAAAAAGTCATGATACACAAGCAGAGATGCTGATAGGTATGCGTTCCGCGTCCCTGAAAAATCTAAAAGGATGCAGAAAAATCATATCCATGCGTCTGTGTTTCTTTTTCTTCCACCACCATTTCCAGTTAACTGTAAATACATTTCAATATTTTTGGAAATCAATTATACTGTATGGGATACAAGGTAGGGGTTAGATGGCTTTAGTTGTTCATAGATAAAAACTCTACAATTTATTAAGAAAATTTAGTTGGGACCCATCAAATTTGCCGGGGGACTCATTCAAATCAAATCCGTGTGTCCCAGGATGCACTAAATTAAAAAGCTATCAGCATCACTGCACACGTATATATAGTTATAAGAAGCTGAATAAAGTAGTACTTTGCAGCCAAATAATAGTTGTTACATTTTCGTATAAATTTCATTGATTCTAAAAGTTATAAAGGAAAGGCTGTAGTAGTATTTTCTAACAAAAGTCTTATTGGTCTGAATTCTGTTTTATAATAAGTAGCAGAAAACAATGTAGACGTAAATGTTAGTATGTTTTCTAATTAATTTCAATGGCATGTCATGTCTTCCTGTAAAAATGTATTAGCTACATTTAAATACACATTCTGAAGGATCATCTTCACAGTATAAGGACAGAAACATTGAATAAATTTTGACAATTAGAGCCTGTTCAGTACTTAGGTGACTACTTAGGTTTGGTTTGTTTTGTTTTAGGGCATATCAAACTCAGTGGGTCATTTAATGCCAACAAAGTTTAAAATGAATTCATTCTTAATGGATCTCAATTTTTATTATAAACACATTTTTCTATTTAACCCATAGATGGGACCCTAACAGGTACTATCAGTCCGGGTCAAAGTGGATTAGGTGACTATTTAGTAACAGCAGCAAGTACTGTAAGCAACCTCAGGCATTTGTGCAAGAATAAGCAAAGCTTAGTATATATTTTACCAACCCCTCCACCATGGGCAGGATGCAAAACAAAATGAAAAAAAATCATTCAAACATTTTGTGCAAATCATTTTTTTCTCGCTAAATTTATGTTTTAATATTATTTAATCCCAGCTAGAATCAGCATTGTTTTTAGTTAAATTAAAAAGATTTTTAAATTTTGATTTTTCACTCCAAAAGACCTCCTCCCTCACTCCCATTAATATTTCAGCCATCAAGCAACAATGTGACCAATGAAATGCAATTTGTTCTTTTGTTTAACGTATTGCCAGTTTTAATTAATGACATTTAATAACTTTTTTAATGATATATATTACATAGCATTTTTAATGGTACTTATTAGGTGGTATTAAATAATGATAAATATTACATGGCATTTTTAATTATACATATTACATAGCTCTTTTTATAATACATATAAAATGGTGTTAGATAGCTTTTTTAATGATACATATTTACAGTCCAATAATATTAAAAGATTTGCATGTTAATAGTGCAAAAAAAAAAAAGATTATAATCTTATAGATCATTTAAATAAAAATGCCACATCATGTAACAATAATTATGAAGCATGAATATTACATTAAAAAAGAACAAAAGTCACAAAAAGGAAGAAGTAAAATTGTTAAATCACAATATTAATTAGCATAAAACCACAAATAAAAAAAATAAACAACTTTAAATAAGAAAATAAGTTTAAATAAATTTGGAAATAAATGACATTTTATTTTGCATAGATAAAATTTTTGGTTCCTGAACATCAGCATTATTTAGTGGAGTCTGCAAAATGTGAAAAATAGATAATCATCTACAAAATTTGCTAATTTTGACTTCAAATAGACCTGAGACTCCAATGGCATAGAATTAAAGAAAACATTTCAGAAATATTATATGAATATTGATGATTCTAAAAACACCGGGAGTTAAAAATTTGAAGCAGTTTTAATACCAAATGCAAATCTGAGGCACCTTTGTGAAAATGCATAAAATTCAATTTTTTTTCTTTATGTGGGCTTTCCTAGCACACAAAACAACAATTATTATTTGGAGGAGGAGAAGAAGAAGGAGAGGGAGAAGGAGGAATAATAATAATGATGATGATAATAAAAAAAAAATCTATAAACCTTTCAAATGCCTTTCTTTTTATTTTCTGTACTTCCCAAAAATAAAGAAAAATTTGTTTGCTTTGATAAAAATGAGTTATTTGACTTCAAATCTATCAGTTTCTTTCCTCTTTTGTATTACTTCAAAAGTACTCTTTTCACCATGCAATTTCTTCTGCAACTAAAATCATCACACAATATATATATATATATATATATATATATATATATATATATAATCTTTGAGGTTGTTGTGCAAGAATTGCTGAAAAACAATATCTAAATTTTCATTAAAAAAAAAAAATTAAAAAAAAATGTTAAAAATATCCTTCTTTTACAATACTACACTTGATCTTAGATTTAGACCATGTTAATTAAACCATTGAACCGTTAGCCTTAGCAGATATTATCTGAGCTTACATAACTCACATTCAAACTTCTCTCCCATCATTCCATTAAAAGAAGGGCTGTGAATGGTTACTATATTAAGCCCTTTATTAGTAATATCTGATGTCGTCTCCCCAAGTTCAAGATATCAGGCTGACATAGCATTGTAAAATAACCAAAAATATGAAGCTTATAGCAAGATAGCAGTCAACCCCAAACACCAGGTCCATAGCAAGATAGCAGTCAACCCCAAACACCAGGTCTATAGCAAGATAGCAGTCAACCCCAAAAGGTTTTTAAATTTTGATTTTTCACTCCAAAGACCTCCTCCCTCACTCCCATTAATATTTCAGCCATCAAGCAACAATGTGACCAATGAAATGCAATTTGTTCTTTTGTTTAACATATTGTCCATTTTAATTAATGTCATTAAATAACTTTTTTAAGGATATATATTACATAGCTTTTTTAATGGTACTTATTAGGTGGTATTAAATAGCCTTTTTAATAATAAATATTACATGGAATTTTTAATTATACATATTACATAGCTTTTTTATTATACATATTGAATGGCATTAAATCGCTTTTTTAATGATACATTTTGAATAAAATATCAATAATCAAACAATAGATATTTGGGATGATTTGTACACAAGAGATTAAGTGCTATTAGATAAACCTTTAAGATCACCTGGAATGGTTAGCAAGCTAGTCTAGCAGACCATTGTTAGGGAGTTAAGATTCTCACTGGATGCTCTATTCTATTGACCTTGTGCCTAAACTACTTAGTAAAAGACTACTAGATAAATGTTTAATTAAAATTCACTATTTGGTTTCACAACAAAATAATCTAAGAAAGCTTTGAATATACATTATAATACATTTAAATATAGGAATTTAAATATATTTATAAGTATACACAGTGAATTTGTAGCAGCATTTAAGGTGCCTCGTTATCTTGCTGAAACTCTACCGGGAAATATGAGTAAAGCAAATTTGATTAATTGATGATTTCATGAATGGCAAAGGAACTCTGCTCTTCTGTAAGAAATATATTTTATCAAAAATAATATCATCCAAAATTAATCTAAATACGAAATTGAAAATAACAATTTCAACACTGTACTCAGAACTGTACAGATTTTTTTTTTGAGAACAAAAGAATATAAAAGTAAAAGTTGTTGTCGAGGTGGCTTAAAGTCGGTATCAGCCAGACAGCAAGGGAGTCTATCCTCTTTTCACTAGTGCTAGACCAAGGAGACTTTTTAGCGTCTGAGGCGGAGCGCCACACCTACCATTAGCTCTTCACTTTACCACACAGATTCCTGTGCTACTTATACACTGAGTTGGCCGAGGGCCAGTTTTGAACCAGGAACATTGAGGTTCCCAGCCGAACACTCTACCAACTGAGCTAAACTGACCCTACAAAAGTAATATTGATTAAATTGTGTGATGATGTTTAAAAAGGAGAAGATAATTAAATGTTAAGGTTGTTTTCTCTCTCTCACTCTCTCTCTCTCATACATGTCACCTTTTTAAAGCTTTTATGCATAAAACTTGATAAGGTATAAAGATTTTGGGGGTATTTTTTATAAAGACGGGGAGGGGTCTTTTTTTTGGGGGGGGTAAATCTCAAGTGATGAACAAGTTACAGCTGGACAAATCTTAAAAGAAAATAATATTTTTACAGAAAGCAAGCCCCCACCCTAATAGGATAATTTCTTTCTTTGTTAGCTAGCAACTTTAAAATTACTGTATATACTCAAGTAATGAACAATTTTGTGTAATGAAGGACTTAACTTGTAGCCACAAAAAAGTGATTTTATTGTATGTTGCATGTAATAAATGACCCCTAGCTTGGCTATACTAGCCTAAAAAATATTTTAACATCCAATGACAAAGAGAAATCATTCAAATACTTATCTATACTTCCAAAACTACTCTAATACATTAAAAATCAATACAATACTACAAATAATGTAGTCTAAACCTTAATGTAGCCTACCGTGTTTACTTGAAAGATAATGAAATTTCTATGTAACTTTTACTATTTATAATATGCACAGGTGTTATAAATAGTAAATATGAACTTAAAGCAAGATTAGGCCTAGAAACCAGGTAAGATTTGAGGTTTCAAAAACATATCTCATGTAATGAACGACCCCCCCCCCCCCGTTTTTGAGGTGAAAAATTGGTCTTAACAAGTGGTTAATTACACGAGTATTATTTCATTTACACACAACAATATATATGAACTCTTTTTTATATACAATAATATTTTTATTCATTCATCATTATATAATAGTTTAATGATGATCTAATAAAAATGTTATATTTTCAGGTAGTAATATGTGAATATCCTTTTGCATCTGTTTGGTGTTTAATGCTTTTTATAAACAGATGAATTCTAATAACAGAACTTAAGAAAAAAAAAAAAAAAGTTTTATCATCCTGAATTTTTAACCTGTTAAGAAAATTATATCTCATGTAATGAACAACCCCTTGTTTTTGAGGTGAAAAATTGGTCATTTATTACATGAGTATATACGGTAATAGTTTTAAGTAGGTGTAAATTTTTCTTTTACTATGAGCAACTGCAATACTGTTTCTTTTGTTTTCTTTTTAAACAAAACTAAATTCTGAATTAGAAAAGTAATTTCTTGCTGTTGATAAAACCTAACTAAAGTAGATAGCATGAAATGAGCTAAAAAAAAAAAAAAAAAAAAAAAAAAGGATGCAGTAAAAATTTATCTTATGTAAATCTTAGAAATATTTAATGATATTTAAGATTTTGAATAACAACCCTTCTTTTAATGGAATAATAGGAGATAAATATTTGATATTTAAAATTTTGGATAAATAATGATTAAAAAAAATATTATTCTACAGACATAAATGAATATATTAAGTTATCCTACATAAATTTGACATTCAACACACAACTTTACATAAAAAAATGAAATAAAATTTTAAAAATACTATTAAAATGATAATTGTATAGTGCATATTTCAAAAGCAGGTTTTTACCATAGAATGAAGTGAAAATGAGTCAACATTTTGTGTTTCTATGTAAATATGATACAGTGCTGGATAATAGTTTTGTTTAGTAGAGCACTAGACTGAAGGTCACAAATAATGGTTTCAAAAACCAATACAGGTTTATGTAAAAACTTGTTAACCATGACACCTTATAAGGAAGAAAAAAAAAAAAGGTGTAAGGAACAGCACCTACCCAAAAATAAACAACTGATAAATCATAAGTTATACAGTAAAACTTTTCAAACATCATATATATATATATATATATATATATATATATATATATATACATACATACACACACACACACACACACACACACACATATATATAGGGGCCATTTATTTGTCTCCTGTGTTAAAGTGGGGGAAATTGAATAGTAACATTTTTTGCAGCAAAAATATAAAGATTTGAATTGTTAAAATTTAACAGAAATTATTTCCACACTAGAATAGTGCCCATTAAAAAAAAATATATAAAAAAATTCATTTTTTAAATTTTTTATATCAGTATTTTTGCCCAGGGGGGTCAGTTTGTAGTATCCGAGTGCTCTGCTTAAGATCAAAGTGTTGGTCCCTGTCACTCCAGCCTAAGATCCGTACAGTATATATATATCCATGGAAATACCACGGTTATTTCAAAAACTATAAGATAGAAAATGTGCAGATGAAAAAAAGTTATGATTTTAAAGAGTAAAAACAAAAAGATTTTTAAAAATACAAGAAAAAAAAAAAAAAAAAAGACATAAATATATACATGATTATTTTAATTTTAATTTTGTATTATATTGAATTTAATTTGCATGGATATAGATACAACTTAGTTCCTAGGTAAAAATGGCAGTGATCAAGTGATTTTGGGCAGACTGCAACAGATACTACACTCCCATCCTAGCAGGAGTAACAGAGAGACATACAAATAAATAGAAACGGTCAGTTTTCAATTATATTGAGAGATATTTTCAGCTATATTTTCTACCTACTATTGATAATTCCTTACACTTCAATATTTCAATGTCTATTCAAAAAATAATTGATTCAATAGTTGTTTTACCTTACATCAGAAAAAAATTTCCTATTCTTAACTCAGAAGCTTTTCTCACAACCACTCATTCAAAATAATTTATTTTCTACTAGAGAAAAAAAAAAAAAAAACGCTACCAGAAAACATTCCTAAATTAAGTTATTTGAAAAGTGAACATGAAAAAATAAATGTTACTAAAAAGCATTAAGAACTGTATGAGTTTACTGTCTATCAAAGAGTTCAAGCTAGTTCTTGAAGAAACTAAAACTGGTTTGAATTTTATCTATTCCCAAGATAATGGCAATTTAAGTAAAAGTTTAAATATAGAATTTTAATATATTCTGTTTGGTATCAGTGTGTCTTTAAAAAAACTTTTTAGAGATTGGATAAAAATATTGAATGGTTAAATTTACATTTCTGAATTATTCAAAAACTTTATCAATTATCCTAAAAAAAGAATGTAAAATTTTAGAAAATGTTTTACTATTTCAATTCTGTAGGGTAGGAAATGAAAAAAAAAAAAATTAAATTTTAAAAAAAGAAAGAAAAAAAAAGAAAAAGAAAAAAAAAAAAGTTTCCAACAACCAGAATTAGGCAAAAGTAGTTGTTTATTTCTAGGCTCAAAGTTGATCTTTTTTTTCCCCTTTTTTTTTTTTTGTTGTTTTTTTGCTTTTTGTTGTTTTTTTTTTTTTAACTTAAATAATTCACATTTACCCACTGCTTGGCATTTCTATCTCTTTATTTTTTTTTTCCTTCCTTTTTTTCTTTTTAAATCAAAGGGACATTTTAAAATTGAAAATTTACTTAATTTGGTGCATGAGTGAATTGCACAATATTTTGTCTTTCTTGTCTTTATTTATTTATTTATAATCATTTTTTTTTTTTGAAGTATTTACATTTTTGTTAAATTTTTCATCATCATCATCATCAACAACATAAAATTTGCACCAAGAAGAGGATATTGATCTGTGATGATGATAATGATGAGGTCATACATCAGCAGTAAATAATGACAGACACCATAATTTACTTGGTATCAGCTTGCTGATAACACACAATTCATTTTAGCAAGTTCATTGTTCTTGCCTTTGGTATAATGTTTTTGAGACTGCTTTTGGTCAGAGACGTCTTCATCGTTCCAGTCCGTTGTGTGGCTGCGTGTAATCCGTCTAGGAATGTCTGGAAGACGATTGCCAGAGTCAATACATATTCCATGATCAATGTTCTCGGAATCGTCATCATAGACAGAAAGGCGGAATGGCAACATTCCCCTTGGCGCGTCCTTATATTTCTCTACACTATTTACAACTGATACTTGAGACTTAGCACTGTCTCGTAGCGCAGGTGAGGAGTTACTCTTCACTTGAGGTAACCTAAAGTCACTACCAAGCTCACGTTGAATCCGGCGCTCTACTGCAGCCCTAGCACAAGTCATTTTAAGGTTTGTTTTGCCGTTATCTTCAGCATGGAGAAGACCACTGCCAGCCTTATCACCAGTTGTGGCTCCACTCTTTGAAGCTTTGAAACCGGTCATGCCACTGTGCGGTGAAGTATGGTTGTTGTACCAACTTTCTTGCACGCACGTCTCGTAGATGTCCGAAGATATTCGGTCCAGCATGGGATCGTCTTTGGTGTCGTTTGCCAGACGATTTTCACTCAAGCAGGGAGAGAGTTTCCGCGAGTTCTTTGAAAGTTTGAGATAAATGGACTGCTGTGGAGTTCGTTTTAAACCGTTCATCAAAGATTGAACTTTTTTGGAATGAAGAAGTTTCAGCTGCATGTTTTCACGTAGTTTTTCATCCACAAGTAACTTGGATTTTCTCAGAAGGCCATTTAACTCTGCCTTGACACTTTCTGGTATGTGCCCATTCGGTTTAAGCGGGGAAACAGAATAACGATGGGGTTCTTCATCTGATTCCTGGCCGACGAACTCATCTGTCTGCGAACTCTCCTGCTTGAGTTTCCGAGCTGAACTTTTTCTTTTTTTAAAAGCAAAAATGCTTTTCTTTCTTCTGCCACTATTATTATTATTATTATTATTATTATTATTATGGACAATAACATTTGATTTATCTTCGTTTTCATCCTCCTCTTCCTCGTCGTTATCCTCCTCCTCTTTAACTCGTAGCGATGCAGAAGAATAATCTTTGGAAAGACTATCATCTGAATGTTCGGAATTTCTTTGCAATGATTTATCTAACACTTTCATTTTCATCATCTTTCGATCGGACACTTTCGGTTGTATGCCTGTATCCGTACTGGACGCACGGGTCGTACTTTTGTTGGCACAGTCTAAAGAGTGCCGGCTTGAATTTCCTTCCAGTCTGGAATTGGTACCTTGTAAAATACTTTCAGAACTCTTTCGGGACTTTTTTACCTTTTTTGGCAAGCGCCTTTTTCGACTAATTTCAACAGGCGACTCATCGTCAGATAAACCACTTTCATCACACTGACTGTTTTCTTTGTTCTTTCGAGGAATTAATTTCTTGATATTGTACCGTGGAGACTTTTCGCTCTGATTATCCGAGGTAACTGTTTTCCGGGCTTTCTTACGTACGCATCCCTTACTGACAATTGGTCTTTGTTGGCTGCCAAAAACCGATGGCTGGACTCCAAAACCAAACGATGTTAAGTGCCGCTTAAAAAACTCTTCGTAGCCCGCTCGAGAGATGCCCCAGTCTGAAAGAGCAGTTGTGTCAGGGACTCGATCCTGAAACAAGAACTCATTATAAATACTGTCATCCTGGTACTTCTTGAGAACTTTCTCAACCTCTCGAGCGTTCATTGGAAGACTTTCATCAGTAAGTAGCTCTACCTGAGCATGAAATACACTTTCTTTGATCCGGTAGTACTGCCTCTTGATCTTCTCCCGGCGACTCACCATATAGCACAGATTACGTACCTAAAAGGAGAAACAAAAAAACATTGATAATTTCAGGTGAATGTATTAAAAAGAAATGAAACAAAAATTCTTTTAAATTCATTACTCACTCAATAGTGTAGAAAAAAGATTTACAGTTAAATAAGAGAAACATTCTGATAAGTCTTGGTCTCATTTGACATATACAGTATTTGACAGTGAAAAAAAAAAAAAAAAAAAAAACATTTTTATTATTGCCACAAATTTTAAAGAAACTCCAATGGCTTAGACACATATAAGAAGTGATTTAATTTCCTTGATTATTGTTGTCAGAATTATCTTAGTTGAATCAATAAGTCAATTTTCTAAAAAGAACATTTTCAGAAATACTAAAAAAAAAAATTTTCTGATTTTTTGGACTGAAAGGTTTAGTAATATATTTATAAGACTATTACAAAAATATTTTACTTTTTATAACCAGATTCTAAGGTAACACCCCTAAAAAATTACCTATTTTGGGGGTAAAAAACACCATGATATATTCTGTATATCTGGAAATATCATAAAAATGCTGAGATCGAACATATTACTCATATATATGTATTAATATATAAGGGCCAGGTTAACTCAGTCGGTAGAGCGTTCAGCTAGAAACCACAAGGTTCTTAGTTCAATATCAGTCCTCACCAACTCAGCGTATGAGTAGCATAGGGATCTGTGTGGTAAAGTAAGGAGCTGATGGTAGGTATGGTGCTCCACCTCAGACGCCAAATCAATCTCCTTGGTCTAGCGCTATTGAAAAGGGGATAGACTCCCTCACTGACTGGTTGATACCAACTTTAGGTAGCCCTGACAACGACTTTACTTACTTATATGTATTCTAAAATAAGGACTAGCTAATAATTTAACAGTAAAGCAGATTTCCAATTAAATATCAGATAAAAAACACGACATGTATAATTCCATATAATTTCTTTGAATTTGCTTTTTCTTGATTTGATATCCTAATTTGTGATTTGAAAAAGGTCAAATTGTAGCGTGTCACTTTACAATATTGCAAAGAAATTGAATCACAATTATTCTTCAATTGGTGTTTTCCTCAAAAATTATAAGAAAACTGAAAATTATCATCAGGAGAAAGAAGGTTGTGGCCACAAGAAAAGAAAAAAGCCACATCTGAAGATACAAAAATTGTTAAACAGCTAAGTAGCAGTGCAACATACAACAATTCAAAGAGAAATTGAAATAAAGAAAATGATGTTATTTTTGTTGAATATTGTAAAAGAAAACTAAGTAAATAAAAATAGGAGAACAAGTTTACTTTGTAACAGAGAGCATGGGGTATGTGGCGGAGGTGGGGATTCTTAGCCACCAAGAACTAAGCGTGTCTGTGTATGTCTGGCCTGCACGATGGGGGGGGGGGGGGATAATGAGTGACTTGAGATTGAACCTGCAACCTCCTGATCATGAGTGGTGGAATTGCTGTTACCCCTGTTAACTGAAGTGGTTCGGCCAATAAGAGAAATAAATGCTGAGACGAATTCTCTCGAACAGATCGTCTTTTTCAGTGGAGAGAATGGTGTGTCGTGTTTCGAACTTAAAGTGAAGTGAACTTTTGACAGAATGTGTAAGAATTGCTGGGAGTGTTGCCGGCAAAATACTTTTTGCGGTCGAAGAAACCAATTATTGTGGTCGTCACTTGAAACATATCTAGACACTTTAAATGATATTTCCTTTTAGAGTGTTATTGCTCTGTTAAAGTGAATGGGAAATATACTAACAGAAAAAAAAAAAAAATTGCTGATTCTTTAATCTTCAATGTTTTAATGAAATGGGTTATTTTCTCAGGATTAAAAAAAAAAAATTAATTAAAATATCTATTTTAATTAATCATATAGTGCAATCATAATATGCCTACTGCCCTCCTGGGAAAAAAGGTAAAATTTCAAACTTAATTAATCCAACTTTTGTAGCCTACACAGCTTAGATGAACCCACAGAAACACAACATAAGGCAAACAGATTTTTGTGAGATAGGCCCACAGCATATTCTATTTTTTACTATTTGAAAATTTTCCAATTTATCATTTTGGAATTTTGATTATAATTATCATTTACATTCATTTTAAGTTAATCTATTGCCAAAATGAATTTAAACTTGCAAACTAACCAATGAAAACTGATGCAGTTATATATCAAGGTCCTGTCGTATTCCCTTATCAGAAATGTCCCAGTGGGCAAGGGACAGAAATTACCTATTTTTTAACATTGTTATTGTAAAAGGACATCTTGAATTTTGAGGTAAACGTTTTTAAATTTTGTTTCTATCATTTTTTTTTGTGTGGAAGTTGACAGTTTTATCAAAAAAAATAATGGTAAAATTTGTGCATGCTAATTCATCAAAAATCTTTAAAATAGCTTCCTAGCTCAGATAGAGATAGGTACGCATCCTGCATAATTGACGCATAAAAATCTAGAAGAATACAGAAAAACCATATTCATGCTTCCCAGTGTTTTTTTTTCTTCCCCCACAATTTCCAGCTAACTGTAAATACAATATTTTCTTGGAAACGAATTACACTGTATGAGGTACAAGGTAGGGTTTAGATGGCTTTAGTTGTTCATAGATAAAAACTCTGCAATTTATTAAGAAAATTTAGTTGGACCCATCAAATTTCCCGGGGACTTATTCAAATCAAATCTGCGCGTCCCAAGACACACTAAATTAAAAAGCTATCAGCATCACTGCAGATATATGCTAATTTAAGAGAAAATACCCTGATGGTTTCCAGAAAGGTTCTGATTTTTGGGGACTGAAACATATTTATAGGACTATTACAATAAAATTTTACTTTTTATAACCAGATTCTAAGGTAACACCCCTAAAAAAATTACCTATTTTTGGGGTAAAAATATATTCTGTATATCTGGAAATATCATAAAAATGCTGAGATAGAACATACTATGCATATATATGTATTCTAAAATAAGGACTAGCTAATATTTTAACACCAAAGTTGATTTCCAATCATATCAGACAAAAAACATAATGTGTAATTCCATTGTTAGAAGCAAAAATACAAGTCAAACGGTGTGTATTCATTTCAATATTCCTCAAAATATGGTTTTAGATGTAATCCCCCCCACACACACTTTTACATGTCTTATAAATATTAAATTATTATAAACATAAGGCTATTTATAGGTCATAGATGGATTTCTGTTAAACCTGATATACCGTACCCATTGTGTGGTTTATCATTTTTTTTCTTTTTTTGACAAAGTTTCAACATTCAATCCAAATTTTCACAAGACGGCCAATTTAACCAACTGGGTGATGTCCCCTACCACGTTTTTTTCCAGGCCATAAATACATATATGCACCATATTTTATGGAGACACATGGTGTAATGGTTAAAATCCTGGACAAAGCTGTTTCCATTTCACATAGTGATAATACCCTTGAGAAAGGTATGCATCCAATTATTCCCCCTCCAGCTATGGTTAAATAGTAGGGCACGCTGGGCTCTTTAACCATGGCTAGGTAACCTGTCTAGAAGGAAAACTCTGAATTCAAACCTGTTAAACTCTGCTTAAAAAACTGATCTTGTCACATCCTCTTCGTGCAGAGGGGTTTTGTGTGTGTATATATATATATATATATATATAATATAAATAATAATATAATTTACTCAACAATGCTTCTAAAGCAAATTACCGTAATCTCATTTCCTCATGCCAGAGCATAGGCCTAAAAAATTTGCAATCTTAAAACGTTCACTCTCTGCTTTATATAGTAGTAGTAATAGTGATGTATTTACCCTTGACAAGCTAATTTCGCATATATCGTTCACTGCATATCGGTGGCCCAGTGGTAAAGTCTATGACTGCGTGCTGAGCTCCCGGTTTTGATTTCTGTCGCAGGGAAATCGTAAGTATACATCGCTGATGAGACTTAATAAAGTTGAAACAGCTGCTGTACGATGTTCTACGAGTTCGCTTGTCATGATTATTTTCATTAATTATCAAATTTTATACGATATACGCATTTGTAACGCCTTCAAGCAAAAAAAAAAAATATATATATATATATATATATATATATATATATATATATATATATATATATATATATGCACCAGCAAGTTTACACAATGCAGACCAGATGAAAAATACCTTCTGGTAATTTGTTGACTTATGGAATAAATTCACCATTGAATCACTAGCAACACTGTGTTGCTTCTAATGGCACTTACTTTGACTAATAATTATAATTTCACCTACGTGAAATGCAGGAGTGCTGCAGTAAGGACGTGCAATAGCCCTCCGAACCGCCGTAGGTGTTACACTAATAATAATTTCACCTACTCGCGAATGCGTAATGAGATTCACGCAATATTCCCATAATGTGCACAGATTTAAAAACATCTTTTTGACGTTATTCATTAGTATATTTGACTGTACAATATACTGGATATATTTTGTGGGGCCTCACATCAGTGAGGGGGCCAGAGTGTAAATTAAATTGTTGAGAGGAAGGCCCCCAAAACAGTGCACATTCTCTCCTGATGACCCCAAAACCAAATACATAACAAACCAAAAACAAACATAAAACAATCATGAAGTTGAACTTCTTATTGTTTTGCTATTGGATCGAGGAACATTCTAGTGCTCGCTTTTTGGTGAGTTTCAGTTACTTGTCAAGTAACTTCCTTCCCCTGATTCTAATGATACTTATTTTGACTAATAAAGTTATGAAAGGGATTCAAAACTGCCATTTATTTTGTTCTAACCATATATAAACTTTTATAGGTTCAAGGTTTGGTTTCTTTGTTTAATGGCATATTATCTTTCATAGGTTATTTAATGCCAAAACCATCCTTATAAAAGAATACTAGTGGTACTATTTAACCCATAGCTGAGGGGATGAGAGGAGTTCTTACCTGTCCCAAGAGTATTAGTCTGAAAGTGAACATAATATCGTAACTTGGAATTGAACTCATTTACTATAATGTTGCAGTCCAGCACATTACTCTCTATGCCATGGGGACTGCGTCTTTTATAGGTCCAATGCCGAGTAAAGTTACAATATTCATAATACAGCATTCACTTGAAAATTTGCATCAAAAATAAATTTTTTTACTTTAAATAATGCATTTCTTTTTTTTTTTCTGAAGAGAAAAATGAAAAATGAAATTAAAAACTTACTCTCTCAAGATCTTGGCGTAAATGGACAAACATTTTCATTCGCGCAGCTAAGCTGTCTTCTTGTTGCTTCTCCAAAAGACTAGCTTCATCTTGTTTAGGAGTCAATAAGGGACGGTCAAAGTTAGCCTGAAAATTAATAGAAAATTTTTTTAAAATAAGATCAAGTTCATTAAAAAAATAAAATTTAGTTATGAAAAATTAATGTCAGGTTTTTTTTTTTGTTTGTTTTTTTTTTTTTCAAATAAAATTTTTATTTACCTAATAGCTTATTACTATCTACCATTTGCAACTACTTTTTCTAGTACTAGGGTCAAAAGTTTTGCAATATATGTGCTAGTTTAGTAGTTCAAGCTGTGGGAGGTACCCACTATGGTTGGTAGTATCATGATAGTTCGTGCATAAACATTTAGTACATTACTTCACTCTATGAGTCCACATGTGCAATGTACTCTAATTCCTGAACTTATGCTTTACAAGTCCAAACTGGGCCATAATCCCATGGAAGAAATGAAAATATTTGTTAAAAGTGAACGTGCAGTACAGTAATCAGATGGTTCAATTTTACTTTCACTGCTCAGGTTTGTTTGTTTTTTTTTCCCAGCATATCAACCTCCAGTGATGCTGATATTTTTTATTTAGTGCATCCTGGGATGCACGTATTTGCTTGAATGAGTCCCAGAGAAAATTTATGGGTCCCAACTAGAGCCATCTAACTCCTACCTTGTAACCTATCCTGTGTAATTCATTTCTAAGAAATTATTGAAATGTATTTACAGTTAGCTTGAAATAATGAGGGAAGAAAAACGAAAAACACTGGGACGCATGGATATGATTTTACTGCGGCCTTTTAGATTTTTGTGCATCAGGGACACTGGACGCGTACCTATCAGCATCTCTGAACCTTAATGCCGACTAAGTTTTGAAAGAAATTCACTCTAAAAGGATACTCAATATATATATATATATATATATATATATTTTTCTATTTAATCCATAGATGGGACCCTAACAGATACTAGCACTCCGGGTCAGAGTGGACCAGGGAGCAATGGTAATGAACAGGTGCTCCACATTCTCCAGAACCACCAGATAGAGTTTAACATCATATGATAAAAAGGATTGGGTCTTGCCATAAGGGCAATAGGGTTGGGACAATCACTGCCAGGATGCAAGAGCATTGACAATCAGACATAATCAGGTAGGCCTAAAATGGTGAATTCCAAAGCCATTCTCAAAGACTCAGATGCAAATCAGGTGAGTAGCACTCTGAGAATATCAGTTGAGCACAACATCTTACAGTCGAGTGTGATTCATTACTTTCAACCTCAGCAAAAACATCCACAGCTGCCACATTGTGTGACACGTTACCAAAATTATATCAAAACTTTTGACACACCCTAGTATAAACAATAATGTTAGAGTTATAAATCTTTTCTTTTCACAACAAATTGCAGATTTGCATTAAATTTATGCTTTTACTGCCAATCCAACTAAAATCTGAACAAACAAATTTTGATTAAAACTAAAAATATTTTGTCTTAGGTTAAGAAAGTTAGTATTTCTTTCAATTACTTTTTATTTTAATTGCTGGGATAAGGGGGGAAGATACTCCCCCACACCAAGCTTTGAATATTTTTTTTTGTAAAACAATAAGAGAGTGAAAGAGAGAGAAAAAGAAAGAGTGTGAGTTTGTGTGTAACAAAATCAATTCATTCAGATATTTACTCTTCATTTTACCCTTAAATATATTTTTCTTTTGTTAAACAATATGTGAATGAGAAAGAAAGAGAAAGAGAGTGAGTGAGTAATAAAGTCAATTCATTCAGATATTTACCCTTCGCTTCAATTTCCAGTAAACAAACACCACATCAACAATACCAGGCTCAACGTTAAGATTATTTGCAACTTCTTTTACATTCACTAAGGAGTAAAAATCTTCTTCCAGTTGAGCTAGTCTGAATGCAGAAAAAAAAATTCAATTAACCATTAATACAAAAAATAAAAATAAAAAATAAAAACAAAACAGTTCATTTGTAAAAAAAAATATAATTTCTTAAAAAAACTGAATTTATATTTGATATAATAATGTAGCATTCCCAATTGATTTTTTATTTTATTTGGGGTTATTGTTATTTAATCCTATTAGTTACATAGAGCTCTGTAAATGGAGTTCAAAATTGTTTAAATTATGCAAATAACCCCAAGTGGCTCAAAAGTGGACATGATTTTGTTAAAAAAATGTAAAATCATGGACCAATTCAAAACAAGAAATTCAGTAATTTCTTTACCATTTCTTTATTTTTGGATCAATTTTGATAAAACTTAAAATGAAGAATTTACCTTGAATCACGCAAGTTTGCATTCTCTTCAATAGATAATTCTTTACGGCCACTCATAAGCTGTTCCTTTCTTGGCGAGTCGGTCTCAGAATCAGATTGGCATCGTTCACGTTTTTTACTGTGTTTGGGACAATAGGACTAAAATACAAAAAAAAAAATAAATAAATAAATAAAATCGCAATTCTTATACAAAACTTATATCATTGTATAAAAACAGCAGAGTTCTTTACAAAAATTATCCACCTATTTTTATAATTTTTCTTAAAATCTTAAGTTGCTACATTTGAAATTCTATACAGTTTAATTAAAATCATTGCTATTGGTTTAAAAAAAAATGTTTATAATAATTACAGGAAGAAATAGAAAAATCTAACTAAAATAATGATTTTCACTAGATAAAAGGTTAAAACTTGGATAAAAAATTTACACTAAGCAGTTACAAAGAGTAATTGTATTTACACTACTGAATAAAAGTTTGGGAAGACTTTGAGTTGTTTCTTTAAGTTCATAATAAAAGGCTAATTCTGCATATTTTGATAAATAAATTCACATATTGTGTATATAAATCCTTATATAAAATTCAAACAAGAAAATGATCCAAAACACAACTCAAAATTGTATTCAAATTATCTAAAATCAAAGAAAGATAAGGGAATTATGCAAATTATGAATTGGTCACATGTCTTCAGATCTTTCACCAATTGAACTGCGACAAAAATGATCATAAAATTCAAAATGAACTTCCTAAGAATAAATAGTTTTTTATACATTTACATACTGATTGGGAATCACTTTCACCAAAAATACTTTTACAAATTACAAGAGAGGATGCTAAGAATTTACTCTGCAGTAATAAATGATTTTGGAGGATTCATTGATGAAAACAAAATAGAAATTTGCTTTAAGTGAAATTATAATTATTTTATATTTATTTTTATTTAACTTATTGCATAATTGCATGTAAACATAAAAAATGTATTTCTTTCTTTAAAGACATGAAATTTGGTTCCTTTTTTAAGTCTAGAGGAAAAAAATCGATGTGATCCCAAACTTTTGGTTGGTAGTGTATATATATTATTTTATCTATTCTGTTGGGAGAAATTTTATAAGTTTTTTCCCTTGATAGCCCAGTCATCTACAATTGTGTGGGTGTGTGTATATATATATATATATATATATATATATATATATATATATATATATATATATATTACAGGGTACGATGGGTAAATTGTCATCTAAATTACACAAAAATGAAAATAACACTGACATCTCACTTTATCAGATATATTTACCAAAATTACATGAAAATATCTTGAAATATTAAAGATTAAGTTTATTCATTGTCTTCAACCACAGATTCCAAACTTCAGAAATCTCCTGCAAGTCTTTTCAATGGTCTCCTTGTTCAAATAGGTAAATGCAGCCATTATCCTTGCCTTCAGTTTATTGTTGGTGTTGCACGGAGTATTGTTGGTCTTTCACTCACAAATAATAAAGAGGATTGCAATCTGGGGGTTAGGTGGCCAGATGTTAGGGTTGATGTGGTTACAGGAATTTTCTGACAGCCAAGTCTCCTGTATGTTTGACATGGAGTAAAATCCTGTTGCAAGACTTAGGGTCTTCCAAAAGCCACCCTCTCGATCCAGGGCAGCATTCCTTATCCAGGCACTTGATGTAGGCTTCCATGTTTAATATGGGAAGATAAATGGAGGCATAACATCACCATTGCTAGTGACTACTCCAAACACCATAATGTGGACTGGGTGTTTGGTTTTCATCACTATCAGTATATCTTGTGGGGGATAGAGCAAGCTAACAGTTACCCTCTAAGTTCATCATTTGATCCTGGCAGAAAGCTTTTTCATCTGAGTAAAAATCCAAAGCAGATTTGGTTGGAGTGGATGCTTGAGTTTGATGAAAAGTTTTGCAGCATGGTCTTTCTTCGTCCTGTGAGAAAAATTGGCCCTTTCATATCTTGTATGAGAAATAGCAAAAGTATTCATGCACTACTGGCTTGATAAGAAACTCAGACTCTTGACTATGGATCCGATTGACTTTGTCGAGGGATCTTTGTAAATCATGGCCTTGATCTCACCAACAAATTGTCAGTTCTTTATTTATCCAAATGATCCGATTGAGGCTTCCAAGCTGCCATACCTTTGTTATCAAACATTGGAATCATCCAACTCTTTTTTTGAATCCACTGATTGACACCTAAACACTCTGAAATCTTCGTATTGAGCATACGGTGTGAATGCTAAACAGTACAGCAGGCGGTTTCCCATCTAGATTTGCTGCACAGTAGACATAACCTGAAACAAAGAGCATGTGCAATTAATAAGTCAAAATGGCGACAATTTACCCATTGCACATATAATATATATATATATATATATATATATATATATATGAATGAATGAATGAATCTATTTCATATGTAAATGTAGTACCTAATGGATTCATCAGATACCACATACACCTGAGAAAATCTACAGAATAAAATAGGTGGATAAATAAAATCTTCACAATCCATGCAATAAATTCACACACACACACAATTCATCCCATAACTTGAGACATCTACAAAGGTACAAGAATATTGTTAAAATACCTTTAATTTCACACCTCCCTCTTCTTCCGATTCGAGTATGGTCCTCATTTCAAGATTATTTTTAAATGCACATGTAACATGGAAAGCCGTTTACAAGTCTTTACAGAACATTGTATACAGGCCCCAATGCGCTCTTTACAAAGACAACATACTAATGCCCACCGGCTAGGCTGAAATAAAAATAAAAATGAATATTAATTTTAAAAATCAAACAATTATAAAAAGAAAAATATAAGTAAGTTTCATACCAATCTTTACTAGTGTTATTCATATTAAAATATAAATGATTTCAACTGCGACAAAAAAAACGACTTTTCATAGTGTTATATACCCTACCTATGAACATTAATGGGTATATCCCAATCCTCATAAATACAGGTGTATTATACTGACTGAGTAGTCTGATACCACTAGCAGTGGTTTGCCTTTCTTCACACTGCTGGCAAGTATTGTATTTGTTAATGTTATAAAATCTTATTTTTTTTAGGAAAGCAAACACCTCAACAATAAGGACTCAATTAATAACATTCAGAAATTCTAAAAGAGTTAAACAATGAAAATTACCTCTGAATTCTTTTTGTAACATTAACAAAATATATAATCTCAATAAAGTTTCATCAAAGCATTTTTTTTAAAAATAATAATGAATAAGAAAAGGTGATAATAATATGCAAGGTGTTTCAAATAAGATGCAATTGTCTTTTTTATAACTTTTATTCAGACTTCTTTTTAACCCTGATAACGTATAAGTCATCCAAATCTGCAAAGATATCTCTCTAGCAATCTATAAGCAACTTTGTTGAGTATAAAGTTGCTTCTGTAACTGCAAGCAATTTCAATCCTTAAATGACAATGTGTTTGAATTTTACAGTTGTGCTGTAATCAGGACTGTGGAGTCGAAACACGAAACCTTTGACTCCAACTCCTCTATTTTTGGCACCTCCAACACCAACTCCTCTTCATATAATTAAGTGATAATGGTTATGGCCTAACAAAAAAATATAAAACCATAACTTTTTTTATAATGTATATATTAATAGAGGTGTTCCTTAATCTCCCATCCATTATCATCTTGCAATACCCTCTGGTTAAAAATGAGACCATCCAAATTGTCCAAGATGAAATGCAAAAATGTAAATACTGATTATCTGGTGTCACTTATCTGCCAAATTCTTATGAGTTATCAGCTAGATAATGGACCATTCCGTTTTTATTATAAAGAAAGGACATGCTACACAGAAAAAATATAATAAAAAAGAAAAGAGAGATAGAGTGGGGGGGGGGAGCACCAAAACAACAACGCTAATCTATTTCAATCGATGATAAAAAGAGGGAAATAAAAAGAAAAACCGGGAGAGAGTTAAATCAAGCTTATACTTTTTACATATTGAAGTATTTGCAATAGCTCTTAAATAAATATATAAAACGTTATAATAATCAAATTATCATATTGTGGTATATCCACAGGTCCTGCTAGTCTATTTATAAGAAGCATGCACTGTATAACTTTACAGACTAAAGTGTATATTCTACTGGAATCAGTTTAGTTTTACCAACTTTGAATCTAGTAACCTCTTAATTGTTTCCAACTCTGACTCTACAGCCCTGATTGTAACGTCTTGCTATTGCAATAACAAAAAAAAACTAAAATGAAATCAGAAAGGTTTAATAAACAATTTTATATCAATTTTGTGAATAAAACTTTTGGTCTAAAACTTATTACAAAATGCTTTTAAGATTTTTTTTGCATTGTAATTGTTTCCAGATATTTAAGCCTAAAGGCTAGGTGTGCATATTATACACAAAAACTACATTATATATATATATATATATATATATATATATATATATATATATATATATATAATTTCCCTTTTTAAGAATATATGCATAAAATAATTTACTTACAGGAATTTGTGAAATTTTTGTAATAGGCTCCATTTTCTCGACACAGCCTATGCTAACCTCTGGGATCCACAAGGAACAGCTCACATGAGCCCACTTCATACCGCTTCTGTTAAAATAAAAGATTTTTTTTTTTTTTTTAGAATTACACAAAATGAAATCATAAGTTGTTTTGCAAGATGAAACTGACACAGACTGCAAAGAAAGATTTCTCCACAACTGAAGCAAAAAAAATCCATCAAACTAAGATTAGATGCTTTTTTTTTTTTTTTTGTTTGGTTTTTAAAATTAAATTATACAAATATATTTTCTAATCTTTTTTAAATGAGACAAAACTTTAACCCTTTGAACCCATAATTTACAATGTCCCGTTGTAACCAGACATTTGGGATTAAGTACAACCTTTCTTTAAATGGAGGGTTTATTTAAAACACATCAACATTCATGGGTTATTTAATGCTAAAGCAATTCTTGTAGAACAACAGCAGTAGTGATACTATTTAACCCAGTGGTTCTCAACTGGGGATAATAGCCCCCCCCCCCGGACAATATAACAGGGTGTCCTGGAGCCTGGCGTCACTCAGCAAGATCTTTGTCAGCCGCTCATCGGCTATCTATTTAAAGCTGTACAAAGCTATGGTGCAGCCACACTTGGAATTTGCATCACCAGTCTGGAACCCCTATCTTGCTTAGAATATTAACCTTCTAGAAACTATACAGAGATGTGCAACCAAACGAATACCCTCAATCAAGCATCTACCATACTCTTAACGTCTTGCTGCCCTGGGAATGGATTCGTTGAAACTTCGGCGTCTGGCAACTGACCTGGTAAACGCTCATACGGTCATTAATCATCTTAACAACAGCAACCTTGAGCACCTTTTTGATCTCCATCTTTCTAACACACGTGGAGCATGCCTACAAAGTCAGAAAACAGCACTGCTCACGTGACTTTCGGAAACATTTCTTCACGCTCAGAATTGCGGAGTCATGGAATAAGCTGCCCACCTCTGTTGTAGGCTGCTGAAACACTGAATCTTTCAAAACCTCCATGCTTCCTGTAGTCCACCAACACTATACCTGATGCCCCTCTCCACACACATGTGCACACATACATGCATATTACTAGTGTAAACTGTTCATGTTTCTGACACTAATACATTATTCTGTGTACTTGACACGAGACTTTGATCAGTTGTTGTGCAACTGTACACAATAAATTTCATTATTTCATTTCATTTATTTTATTTTTTAAGGTCCAGGCAGGAAAAAAATATTTAATCATAGAAATACAATAGGATTTTTAAGCATCAAAAGCTGCTGGGGGGGGGGGGCACCATAGTCAAATAGGAATCAAAGGAATCCATAGGTTAAAAAAAAAAAAAAAAAAAAAAGGTTTAAGAACCACTGGTTTAACCCATGCCTGGGGAGATAGGGGGGGGGGTTCATACCTTTCCCAAGGGTATTAGTCTGAAAGTGAACATAATAGCACAACTGAAGTCCAAACTCGGTTACTAAGATGATGCAATCCAGCACGTAAGCCACTACACCACGGGGGCTCCTCCTCTTTAAATGGAATGAGGAGATGCCTGCAGCATGGAACAATGTTTGAAGTATTTAGGTTTTCTTTTTTTTTTGGGGGGGGGGGGTTAAAATTTGTAAGCTCAGGTTGAGGAATATGATTTAGTAGAAAATACTGTAATAGTGAATTGATAAGTGTTAAGACGTACCTTGTACTTTTCATGGCCCCATCAACATTTGGGCACAATATACAAACAGGCTTTACTCCTAAAGCACATGGTCTACACAGCCAGCTTCCTTCGGGAATTGTTTGAATACCATAACAAGCCTAAACACAAACAAAAAAACGAATCAGCAGTGAAAATAATGAGTAAAACAAAAGTCAAACATTAATAGATGAACATTTAAAATGAATACAAATAAAAATTTAAAAAAATGGGTACAGTTCTAGATTTTTTTTTTCAGGTATACACATGAAAATTACAAACTACAAATACAAGACTTATTTCTTATATCTAAACATTGACTAAATTAGATATATATTGGTAGATGTATCAAGTGTAACGTCTAATGGCATATCAACACTTGTGGGTTATTTAATGCATAGATATGTATATGATTTGTTTGATAAAATAATATATATATATATATATATATATATATCTAACAAATCATATATATATAAGTTGAATTAACTTTATGTGTATTAAAAAATACTAGTAGTTGGCCCTCAGCTACTGCCTTCAAGCACCTACATGATAAAAAGGGTTGAGTGTTTGCTATAAGAGCAATTTAAAAAATATGGACGGGACAATCATACAGGCACTAGGGCTTACCGTGACCAGTCGATTAATCTGATGAGGCTTCTCCAACTGCCTGTCAAACCCAAGTAAGGGCCTGTTGGATTATTTTGCTATATAAGGCGTGCTGTAATCCACCACTTAAACTTATAGACTCAGTGAGGTCACGTGGTTTAAACCCCAGCCTATCAACAGCCCAAATACATGGTTAGTTAACTATTTAATCGCTGATATTGACAGCCGTCCATTTGCACATTATTCGACATTGACAAACGGACCTACAACCAAAGAATCCAACATTTAGGGACACAAAGGAACAACCGAAGTATCATATCCAACATTTAGGGACACAAAGGAACAACCGAAGTATCATATCCAATACTGAGGGACACCAAGGAGCAAAGGTTTTTTCACTAAGGATTGTGCTCTGCTTAACAAGGGATCTCTACTGGAGAGTGCTCTTGCTTGAAGCCTAAGGATGGCCACAAAAATCGTAACAGGCCCAGGTGGAGTGTTGCATGTCATGGGACCACTTATAACCTTGGTCACAGACCACTCAGCCACTACAATCCTGTCCTCAAGCATCATAGGTTGCCACCCATGACCAACAGGGGGCCCCATTGAGGGGGGGGGGAGTCTAACCCCTCTGCAGATGTGCAGACAGCATATTCTATAGCCCCAGTCAACAAACAGAGCAGAATGTTTCCTGATTGTGATGATGTTGTGGACTAGCCTAGCTTACTTTTGTAGAGAGTAAATGAGCTGATCCAAGACTATTTGTACACTGCTGTTTTAGAACATCAGGGTGATTACTGAGACTGAAGATTACAGAACCATTACGCGAACCGTCTACCTTGATGTTTTAGCACTCTGTTGCGAGTTACTATGTCTCAGCTGAATATTGTATGATCCAGTATTTGGATGTATATAGTATACTGAATATTGTATGATCCAGTATTTGGATGTATACTAGTATACTGAATATTGTATGATCCAGTATTTGATGTACTAGTAGACTGAATATTGTATGATCCAGTATTTGGATGTATACTAGTAGACTGAATATTGTATGATCCAGTATTTGGATGTATACTAGTAGACTGAATATTGTATGATCCAGTATTTGGATGTACTAGTAGACTGAATATTGTATGATCCAGTATACAACAGATGATGATTTTGATGAACATCAATAAGAAAGAAACAAACATATCTACATATCAGTTTCATAAGCTTCATTTTTATGTATCATTCTGGCTACTTTTCAAAGAAGTTATTTTATAAAGATTGTAAAACTTATACAAACAACATGACACTCCAAGCTTGGGAAAATTCCTCTGAAAATAGTTGAAAGGTCTTAATTCAATGTTATGATAATATAATGTACCTACCTGATGAACACAAATATCACAGCCATCACAGAACACCATTTCATTATTCTCTTCAGTGTCAGGCTGTAAAATAAAAAAAGGACAATACAATAATCTCCTTATATATAAAACACAATATGAGAATATATATATATATGTGAAAGTAAAATGGATATGAATCCGACAGTATGTATAGAAAGTTTTTAGAAAAAAACAAGATGTTATTAGTTTGCTGACAGATCTGTTTCGACCTTATAAAGCAGTCTTTTTCAAAGCAACTATATTTATTATGATGGATGTTTTTGAATGGGTTTAGTTTGGAAATATGTAGAAAAGGTTCATAACCGTTCATTGATTAGTGTTCAAATTAAAAGTTCATGACATGATTGGTACATGTGAAAACGAAAGTCAAGATGTGATTGGAACATGAGATGTTGAAAAAGTGTCACATATTCCTTACAAATACCAATGTTTTAAAAGATGAGAGAAGTATTAATTGTCTGACTATTTATATATATATATTTATTAGTACACTATGTTTAACTGAAAATTGCAATTTCTTAAATTAATAAAAATGGAACTTACTGATCGACAAACATCACAGATAACATCTTCATCATATTCTATTCCAAGTCCTTCTTCCGTTTTGATGGTGGTCTGCATGCTTTCATGGCTCTAGAAAATTTTTAAAAATTAAAAAAATTAAAAAAAAGAATATTACTATTTGAGAGTTAATATTTGACTAAATGTTAATTAGTTAATTCAGTTTTCTTGAAATAAAAGTACAAACAAATTTTTGGTTCATTGATGGATTTTGATGGCATATCAACCCCTGTGGGGTTATTTTATGCCTAAGGGGTTAAGGAATAATATACGCTGTATGTTTATATCTACACTTTTGTAGTTAACGGTTTTAATGATATATTATCATCGTTGGGGATCGTGTTGAGGGGTTACTTTTAAATGGTATTGATCAGGTTTACGTTTATACTTTTTGTATAATTTTGTTTCTCTCAAAAAGGACAGAATGTTATCTATGTTGACATTTTCAAATAGATCTTTCATATATTATTTGTGTTAAAAAAGCGTTTTCTGATGGGAGCAAAAACTTCACATTCAATGAGAAAGTGTTTAAACAGTGCAGGGTTTTTGACATGTTTCTGACTGTGGTTATTGTTCTTGTCTGGATATTAACAAGTACGTAAAGTCTTGTGTGACCAAATTTTTAATAACAGTAAAAAATATTACCTGGTTTTCTAATTCCTCAATAATCCTCTCCATAATCCATTCATCTATCATACTCTCACCTAAAAAATAAAAGATAAATAAAAATTACAAGATCAATTAATACTCAAACAGAAGACAAGAAATTAGGTAAAATCATAAAGCTTGAAACTTCTAGTTTTGAGTATACCAGGCCCAGACACTAACTTTTTTTCATGATCATCCCGAACAAAAATTATCAACCGTCCCGAATGGGGTTTGGACCGTCCCGATATCAAAATATTTTTGTTTAATTCATTAGCATCATCTATACTTGTCAGTCATCAGTAGCATAATAACATGTAATAAAACATTAAGAAAAGCAGAAGCAGTGATAATTCTGGACATTTGGACAAAAAATCCATTTCCTAGTATGTTTTGAGTTAAAAAAATCCGTTTTTACTTTAAGTTACCCTGAGTAGTACATAATTCGGTCCTTTTAAACTATGTCCCTCCACCATTATTCATTACATGGCTTTGAGAATAGACCTGCGGTGCTGTAACCTCATTTTGAGGTCAGCATTCGGGCAATCACTAGACGGCCAATATTGGAATGTAGTACTAACTTTTAGGAAAATTTTTTTTATCGTCCCCGGCAAACTGTCCCGGATAACGTGTTGATCGTCCCGGATGTAATTTTTATCGTCCCCGGGACAGCGCTAATGTCAAGCCCAGGACATTCAGATTATCTTTATATAATTGGTTTGGTTTTGTTTTGTGGCATATCAACTTCAGTGGGTCATTTAATGCCAACAAAGTTTTGAAATAAATTCATTCTTAATGGATACTCAATTTTGCTTTCCCAAGGGCATTAACACAAAGTGAAATGCAAACAGCCTCATCCAGGATTTGAACTCACATAGGAGCGCATATAAAAAAGATTACACTTTTTTATATGCGCTCCTTTTTCATTTTGTTAGATTTTCTATTTTAATATTTTTCCTGATATTAAAACTTAAATACTTACGCCCAGAGTGAGCATATTTTTGCTAGTATAAGCAGAGATGCTGATAAGTATGCACCCACATGCTGATGCACAAAAATCTTAAAGGATGCAGTAAAATCATATCCATGCATCCCAATGTTTTTCTTTTTCTTCCCTCACCATTTCAAACTAACCGTAAATACATCTCAATAGTTTGTTGGTTGGTTGGTTTATTGATTTTAATGGCATATCAACCCATCTGGGGTTATGTCATGCTAATGATTAGGGTGTAATACATATTGTGTATTCATATATATACTTTTAGTAATTGGTTTTAACAATGTGTTAACTTTATTGGGGATTATATTGTATGGCATTGATTTGTTTCATGTCTATATTCTATGGTATAATTTCATTTCCCTCAAAAATGAGAAAATATCCTCTATGTTAACATTTTTAAACAGATCTTTCATATTGTTTGCTTTAAAATAACGGGCTTTAGTTGTTTCACCAGATCATAAATAAAAACTCTACAATCTATTAAGAAACTTTAGTTGGGACCCATAAATTTTTCCAGGACTCATTCAAAGCAAATATTTGCGTTCCAGGGCGCACTAAAATAAAATACTATCAGCATCACTGTATAAGCAATAATCAAAAGATATAGATATGAAGAATTGTAATTATTTACCCATCTCTTCTCGCTCTTCATTGACTTGTGTGAGCCAGCACACATCAATGTCATCAAGATCATAACGCACCACTTGTTCTGCAAGCTGCTGCATTCCAGTCAACTCGTGCATGCCTTGCCGGTACGTCTCATCCGCTGTTGCATGCAATAACTTTCGAGAATTGCGCAAGCTGAAACCATTTTAAAAAAAAAACAACAATTAAAAAAAAAGAAAAGAAAAATTAACATTACAATGTATCATTTAAGTGAATATGTATTATAACTTTGGATAATTGTTTTAACATCTTGATTTATTATCATTCTGGCTAAGTTTTAATCCAAGTGCAACAGAAAAGATAACTCAACCTTGTTATTTGACGATTATAAGGGAAAAAAAAATGAAGTATCTACAAGGGTGAGTCAAAAAGTAACGCCATTTTTGTTTAGGACAGGTATAAATACCAACACAGGAACATGTAACATACATCTAAATGAAGCTGGTCCTCTGCGGATCACATCCCTACTTCTCCACATAGTCACCGTTTCTCCCAACAGCAATATTATAATGATAATGAGAGCATGTATCCTTGCCCCATAAAATTCTGTTGACTGTTCTTTGAGCCACTTCTTCACTACAGATTTCACTTCCTCGTCACTGGAATAATGTTTGCCTCTCAAATCCTCTTTCATGGAACCGAAGAGATGATAGTCAGAAGGCAAACATTATTCCAGTGACGAGGAAGTGAAATCTGTAGTGAAGAAATGGCTCAAAGAACAGTCAACAGTTTGGATACCCATGTGATAAGTGCTCAGGTGAAGTCTCATGTCAGGTACACAGAATAATGTTGTTGAACAGCATGTGTATGTGGAGATCAGGATAGTGTTGGCGGACTACAGGAAGAATGGAGTCTTTGGCAGCCTACAACAGATGCAGGCAGTTTATTCCATGTCTCCGCAATTCTGAGCGTGAAAAAATGTTTCCGAAAGTCACGTGAACAGTGCTGTTTTCTGACTTTGTAGGCATGCCACGTGTATTGGAGAGATGGAGATCAAAAAGGTGCTCAATCAGATGATTAATGACCTTATGAGCATTTACCAGGTCAGCAAAGTTTCAACGAATCCATTCCTATGCGAGACGTTCAGAGTATGGCAGATTCCTGGTGGAACTCGCCTGGTTGCACGTCTCTGTACAGTGAGAAAGGAGACACTCCAAGTGTGGCCGTACCATAGCTTTGTACAGCTTCAAATAGGAGCGGCTGACAAAGGTCTTGCTGAGTCGTAAATCATTGCTGACAGTAATACCCAGATCACCATGTATGATGATTTTTCATGTATGTCACATGTTCCTGTGTTGGTAATTATACCTGTTCTAAACAAAATGGCGTTACTATTTGACTGTCCCTCGTAAAATTTACCAATTTAAACAAGTAACACAAATAATTAAACTATCTAAACTTAATATTTATATAAATTTAATATTTATTATAAAATTAAATAAGAAAGTTTTTCATAATAGATCTAATGACAAATATCATATTTTTATCATTATATTCAGAATGGTTTCAGCATGTCCGAATAATTAAAAATGTAATACTACCTCTGTCTCATAATGATTAGTGTATGAAATTTATATTAAAAATATAACAACTATTATGGGATAGGGGGGTGATTTTTGGGGGCCTTGCTCATGTGTTTATATATGGGCCTCTTCATTAAAGTGACCCTGTGCCAAAACTGCCTTTAAGTAGGAGGTAGTTGAATTATTATGAAACATAGACAATCAAAATCTTGCAGAAAAGTGTTAGGCCAAAATAATTAACAAATAACAGTCGTGGAAATTCATTCATAAATTATACTAACTGGAATTTTGAAAGAGAAAAAGAAAGCTAAAACGAATAAACAAATGTAAAATAAAACATTTGCTTACGTTTTGAAGTCCCCATTTTTAGATTTTTCTCTGAGAACTCTGAAATGTGAAAATAATCAATTTTCAAAAAACAAAATCCAGTAAAAATGAAAATGAAAAAAAAAAAAAAAAAAAAAAAAAATTCAAATTAACTCAATAATAAGGGTACTAACTTTTTCAAAGTAGTTTTCTTATAAAATATGGATTCAAGGTTGAATTAAGTGTACACAAGCTAATATACTAACCCTTAAAACCCTGAGCTCCCCCAACCTTGGGCTCCTGACTGAAAAATAGTTGAAAATATAAAAATGTAATAATCCGTTATCTAACAGCCCGATTGGCAGTATTGTTGCTAGGCAACAGCAATGTAGAAATGGGGAATCCCCTGCTAGAAATTCAGGCTGCCCAGGTATATGTAACTCTAATTAGTGGCACAAATACTGACCACTTAGGTTTTAAGGGTTAAAATAAGTAACTAGATAAAAGTTATTAAAAGGAAAAAAAAAAAAAAAAAAAAAAAAAAAGGAACATTTTGCATAAATCGTATTTCAAAATTCTTTTAAAATTTGCAGTTTAAAAAATTTGGATCAATTTTATTTCATAAGTAATAATGGTCAAGATAGTGAATCTTGCAAAAATGTTGGTTCATTGTGCCTGCTTTTTCAATCTCAAAGAATCAAAACTCAAAGTATGAAGAAAAAACTAACTTACTCAACATGGATTTCTGGGATGCTTCCAGGGTTGACTGGTACCTGTACCCCTTTTTCCCATTCCTGACGCCAAGGATCAGCAATTTGGAAGTATTCCTCAGGTTGAAGAGGGTCAGAATCAGCAAGCTTCATTGCACTAATTAGGTCCTTCCGGAATAACTGAAAATTTTAGAGTTTAGTAAGTATTTATGGGCGGAAAAATGCAAGCAAAGATGATGATGATGATGATGATGATGATGATGATAAAGCATCTACCTACCAATTGATATACATGTAAAAGATCTAGTAAATAGAGGATAGTTGGAATATTCTGCTATATATATATATATATATATATATATATATATATATACCAACCCCTCCGCACAAGCAGGATGTGACACAAGGTCAATTTCTTAAGCGGTGTTCAACAGATTTAAAATTAGAGTTTTCCTTCTCTTCAACCGGTTGCTAACCAAAGTTAAAGAGCCCAGTCTGCCCTACTATTTATCCATAGCTGGAGGGAGAGTAGGATTCATACCTTTCCCAAGGGTATTAGCGCTAAGTGAAATGCAATTAGTATGTCCAGAATTTGAACTCAGAGGGACGAGACCATTTCCCATTAACTTTAACCATTACAACACACGCTTCCAATATTCTGCTATATAAGGTGTGCTGTGGATCACAGCTTAAATTTATACACTTCGAGGCTGCATGGACTGAATTGGCCAATCAACATGCTTGAATATGTGGTTGCTTAACTATTTAAAGTCTTTGGTGGACAGGCATTCAGTTGCTCATGCTTAACACGAACCAACGGACAAAGATTTTGCTTAACACTGACAAACACAAGTATTATAGGATTCTACTTAACACGGATCAAACCACAAGGGATGTCAACTGTAAAGTGTTCTCTCCTGCAACCTAAAAATGGCCACACGAATCGTAACATTCAAGAACAGAAAAATTTGGCAGTTGGTTTTGAAGGATATCACAATGCAAGTGAAAAGAAAAATGAGGTAACTAAGATGTTGTTCATTTACCTTTGATTTATTTTCTTAATATTTCGGGATGAAAAAATCCTTCATCAGAAGATTTCCGAAAGCTCGGAGCCCCTTAAAGGGAGATGTTGGCTGTTGTCTGAATTGATCTATTATGTTGTAGTTTGTGTGCTTTATGTCGCCTCTTTGTATTGGCAATGCGAGGGAGTCTATCCCCTTTTGCTAGCGCTAGACCAGGGTGATAATTTTGCATCTGTGGTGGACCACTACACCTACCATCAGCTTGTATTATTCTGTATTCATTTTATTTTGTTTATGAAGTCATCTGTCTTGTTTAGCTGGCTCATTTGTTTGTGTGTGTGTGTTTGCTGGTGGGAGTGTGGCCCTTATGGAATTCCCAGCCAATTCCCAGTGTAGTAGAAATATAAACACATTTTATTGACATTGGTTATTTAAAAAACTTTTAAGAAAATTCTCTGCAGTTAGCAAAATAGGTTCGAGCCTCAGAAACAAAATTAAACAAATAATAAAAATCTTTAATTCTATGTTTACTAAAATCAGTTTTGTATAAAACATTTTTTTTAAATGTTTAAATCGATAATATACATGGAGATGACCTCCAATAAACTTATATGTGCCAGGTATAGGTAAATAGTAGGGCAGACTGGGTTCTTGAACCTTGGATAAGAAACGAATCTAGAAGAAACACGGAAACTGACTTTGTATTACAACCTGCCCATGACGGAGGGGCAGGGTAAAAACATACAGTCAAGTTATGCTGAAAACACCAGTTCCTGCCAGACCACCAAAGTTAAGCAATGATGAACCTGTTCAGCGCTTAGATGGGTGATCACTTAGTAATAAGTAGGTGTCTTGTAAGCAACCTAAGACTTATATGACAGACTAATCAAAGGCTTAGTAAAATGAAAACATGCATAGATATATAAGATTTTAAACTTACCTCAGCAGGTTTATTATGATGGTTTGACCCAAAACTTGGACTTCGTATTCCATTAGGACTTAATTTGCTGGCTGAAAGGGGAAAAAAAAAAAAAAAATCAGTTTTTATGAGGAGCAATCATAAAGAAATTGTAAAAGCCACAACATTTATCAGCAAGTTTTATCCAATAGCCAAATCAGAAGATTCATAACAATAAAAAATAAAAAAATTAAAGAAAATTGGGTTATTTCCTATAATTCCAACATAAACAAAGGGGAACCACTCTTGACTGATAAATCATTTATTTATTTATTGATCTACAAAGAAAAAAAAGACGGGGTTAGGGTTAGTTTAATGGGAAAATAAATAATTTATCAGTCAAGAGTGGTTCCTCTTTGTTTATGTTGGAGTTATAGGAAATAACCGCAAATTGAATAGATATAATGAAATGCTTTGCTATAGTTGTAATAAGACATCATCAAGGTGTGCTGACAGCACGAATTCCCTTGATTCTCTCTCGCCATCCATCCCTATTGGCCATCACTCTATGTAAGTCTCTAGACCAGGGATCAGCAATGATTTGGAGGAGGGAGGTCCAAACAGCTATGCAGTCTTGGAGGATGGGCCATGATATTGAATATAATGTAAATAATTTCTTTTTTGAACTCTTACCATTCTGTCAAAAAAAAAGTTGCTTTCGTCTGTGGAGGTTTCTAAGAATTTTCTTTTTAGAAAATTATGACTTTTTGCTAAAACTAAGGGAACTTTGACAACAATAATCAAGGAAAATAATCACTTCCTATGTGCAGCTAAGCCATTAAATTTTGTTAAAATTTGTGCTAATAATAGAAATTAAAAGATTAAAGAAAATACTAGTCAAAATTTAATAATAATAATAATGATGATAGTTTGACAATATACATTGCTATACTTAGTCATCACCGGATAAGCGAAATTAAAGACCTATTCCAAGAAATATCTTGAAAGCCATATGGAAGTGTGTGTATATATATATATATATATATAAAAAGAATGGTTTATAATCACTTTACCTCTGCGTTCTTCTTCATCATCACTGCTAAGACGAGCCCTCTTTTCACGTTGATATTCAATTTCTGAAAAAAGAAAATATATATTTTATCTAAAAACTGTATGCACATCGTTTAAAAAATTGTTTTAAATCATCTTTCAAAGATAAAGAACTTTTTTCAAAGCATGCAAAATATTTTTTTTTAAATAATTATTCACAAGTTTTTACTTAAATGATGATTATATATTAAAAAAATAAAACAAATACAACAGCTTATCTTTTAAACAACAAACAAAACTAAATATTGAAGCAAAACACAAACAAATAATGTAGAAGAAGCAAGTGTACAGTCATTCTCAGTGATGCTGATAGCTTTTTAATTTAGTGAGTCCTGGGAACCATAGATTTGATTTGAATGGGTCCCCGGGAAAAATTTGATGGGTCTCAACTAAAGTTTCTTAATAAATTGTAGGGTTAAAACTGCAGGGCCCTAAGATTTATTTTTACCATCATTCCAAAAAACATTCTTAATTGTCCTGAATCACTTAAATTGACACTACAAAAATATTTTTTTTAAAATTAAATTCATACATTTAAAAGAAAAATAGCATTTACACTTAATCACAATTCAATAGAGAAACAAGAATTTTTTTAGTAATTCATTTTTTAGATGTTTATTTTTTTATCTTGAAATTAAGAGATTGTCCTTTATGTAAACTTACCGGTAACTTAGCAAAAATTTTCTCCAATTTTTCTTTAAAAAAATAGTTCAATATTTTTTTTTAAAGAGAATGTGAACTTGTAGTAAAGTTATTTATAAGCATGTTTTATACAGTATTCCCTTTAATTGAAATGTTTTTTTAGATCACTACTATACAAGCAATGATAGAGTCTAATTTATGGTTGTCAATTTTACAAGTCCCCCACAAAAAAATAAATGTATTGGGATTTTTAATGGAAAAATTGCGCCCCTAGGTGCATCCCCAGGATGCATGGATACAATTTTACTGTGTCCTTTTAGATTTTTATGCATCAGGAACGCAGGACACCTAGCTATCAGCATCTCTGCATTATTATACAAAATATATTAAGGGAAGCCAAGCCATGTTCTGCCAAAATGTTATAAAATAAAATGTGCACAGATTTAACTTAGTTATTTTTTTTCTTTCTTTCTTTCTTTACCTTATTTTGTATTCATAAAAAAATCTAGCATGAACAGGTACACATGCACACACGCACACAGGTAATATACTAACTCTCACATCTTTTACATATGGATATAAAAATATTCACAAACATGCACACATTATATACATACAAAAGGTGATTCTATATGTCCATAGCCTGATATATATTAACCCAATGGTTCTTAAATTTCTTTTCTAACTATGTATTGTTTTCACCCTATTTTAAAATGTTGTTCCTTCCAAGATAGGACTCAAAACTATTGTAGAATTATAGAAAGGTCAATAATCAAAGTCTGGATTTACCAATATGTGATTCCAATTCTTCCCTAAAACCATAAACCCCAAAACAACCAGCTGAAAAAAACACTATATTAGCCAAATTCTGATCTGAAATTTCCACTGTATAAATGTTTAATCTATAATTTATATTCACTACTGAATTAAATGCAAAAAGATATTATATTGAAAAATAAATATTTGTGGTGTAACAATAAATGTGTTTTTCAGCTGATGGTAAGTGTGGCACTCCACCTCAGACACAAAACAATCTCCCTGGTCTAGTGCTAGTGAAAAGGAGATAGACTCCATCACTGTCTGGATGATACTGACAATAGGTCACACCACCTACTTTATTATTGATGTATCAGAAGACTTGTTTTATATACCATATATAGCCAAGTATCATCCAATACTGTCCGGGACTATTTGTCAAATTTTGCAGCTGGAAATTATAGGCATACCTGTTGGCCTAGGCCTAGCCTTGGTCAACTATTTATACAAAGTTTATAACTTGAGATGGTCCCCCTTCCAATATTAAGCTAAAATTTAGGTCTTAGAAAGTCATATGACACGTGAGTATATACAGTATATATAGAGAGATGCTGATAGGTATGCGTCCTGTGTCCCTGATGCACAAAAATCTAAAAGGACACAGTAAAATTGTATCTATGCATCCCAGTGTTTTTCTTTTTTCTTTCCTCACCATTTTAAGCTAACTGTAAATACATTTCAATAGTTTCTTATCAACGAATTACACAGGATAGGTTACAAGGTAGGAGTTAGACGGCTTTAGTTGTTTCCCAGAAGAAACTTTAGCTGGGGCCCATAAATTTTCCTGGGGACTCATTCAAAGCAAATATGCGCGTCACAGGACACACTAAAATCAAAAGCTATCAGCATCACTGTATATGTGTGTGTGTGTGTGTGTGTGTGTGTATAGATAATATATATATATGTATGTATGTATGTTTATTTCAAAATAATCTATACACAAACACAACTCAGCTAGATATGAATAATCATGGTTTAATGACCAAACTTGCATATGTATGTGCCAGTATATTTATTTTTATCCAAAAATATATGTGCAGTGGTTAACACTATTAAATTCTAACATCACAAACTTTCTTTTTTTTTTAGTGTGTGTGGGGGGAGGTCTACATACGATTAAAGATTAAAACAGGCACTTCATGCTGGTCTGGACTAATAGGCAATCACATAGCTAAAAAGCTGTTAAAATTTGAACCCCTCCCACTCTACGATCTGGTCATACTTGCTCAAAATGGTAACTTCTTTTTTTTTGTTTGTTGTTATAACCAGGATATTCACATACAAGCATGTTAATTACCAAACTCAGGCTAGACGAGCAGAAGGTCACAAAGAATACAATTTAACAAACTCCTTAACTAACCAGTGGCATACCATTGGTAACTGTAGACATCAAGAAAAGTCATGAGCCTCTCCTGCAAGTGCAATTGAGACAATATGTCATGACATATTCCCAGTGTAATTATTATTAATACTTATTGTTGGAATCTCATCTGTATCCAATAATGTTAAACATGCTTTACAAAAGTTTTTTTTTTTTTAGCTGACCTAGATTTAAATTAAGACATAAAAGGATTTCATCATGCAATATTTTAAGTATCAGCATTATCTAATAATATTTTTAATACTTACGATGATGGTAATATTGAAAGTAATATGTACACACATAATAGAAGGACAAAAAAGTAGGGTAATAAAATAGAGAGGGTAATAAAATAGAGAGGGAAAAAAAAAAGAACATTAAGAAAAACTTACCAGGACTTGGTTCCCTTCCTAAGGACTTTTTGCTACGAACTGACATGGTTCACTGAAAATAAAAATAAAAAAAATAGGAATTTAACACCTTAAAAAAAAAAAAAAAAAAAAAAAAAACACACAAGGATCAGCTGAAAAGTTCATAGACTGATAAACATACTCTCATGTAATGTGACTACATGAGGTTGATTTTTCAATATAGCCCCCTCCCCCTGCGATCCACACACTTATTACATCATTGTTGCAGTGCTTGGATCCTATTGTTTGAAAACAGCAAATATGATATAATAGTATAAACTTTTCAGTCAAACCCTTATAGTATATCAAATTTTCTTTTACATATTCAAAGATGCTGATAGGTATATGTCCTGCATCCCGGACGCATAAAAATCTAAAAGGACGCAGTATAATCGTATTCATGCATCTCAATGTTTTGCTTTGTTCTTCTCCCACCATTTCAAGCTAACTGAAAATACATTTCAATATTTACTTCAAAACAAATTACAGTAGGTTTTAGATATAGTTGTTTAAGAAAAAAAAATTTTTTCTGTCCCCTTTCTCAAGTTCATAAATAAAAACCCTACAATCTATTAAGAAACTTTAGCTGGGACAGATCAAATGTCACAGGGATTCATTCAAATCAAATACAGGCGTCCCATGATACACTAAATTAAAAAAGCTATTAGCATTACTGTAATACTATTTATTTATGACCAATAGTTGTATTTTTCTTATGTGAAATTATGTCCTGTTTTACACTGATTTATAAAGCGATAACATCATAACTAGAAAGATAAATTTTAATTTCTTTCAATATTTATTATAAAATCATTAGTTGAAAAATATTTTGTGATAAAAAACCAACTGAAATACAACTTACTTATATATAAATTACAATGTGACATATTTATCAGACGCACAATCTGGTCACACAAGAAATTTATGAAAAAATTCCATTATGGCACCATGAGGCATTACTTGACCTAAAATAAATGGAGGCACTCACAAAAATTGACTGTGCGGTTTCCTGCTTGTGGCAGAGAGGTTGGGTAAATACATACAGTAAATATTTGAAAATGCTATACATTTCATTTCTAAAAAAAATCATCTAATAAAAATTCAAATAATTCATGATTTTTGTCAGCTAATAAGTAGGTAGACTACACTACTTAAATGTCTTACTTTTTTTCCCTTGTTATGAACACCAAGCAATGAAATAAAAACCATCGCTATCAAAATAATCACAATTCTTTTGATTTAGATTTTTTTATGTGCTCAATCATAATGCAATGATGCCGATAGCTTTTTAATTTAGTGCGTCCTGGGACACATTTAATTTGAATGAGTCCCCAGGAAATTTGATGAGTCCCAACTAAAGTATCTTAGATTAGTTTTTATTTATGAACTAAAACTGTCTAACTTCTACCTTCTACCCCATACAGTATAATTCGTTTCCAAGAAAATATTGAAATGTATTTACACTTAGCTGGAAATGGTGGGAGGAGAAGAAGAAAAAAAAAAAAAAAAAAAAAAAAAAAAAACACTGGGATGCATGGATATGATTTTTCTGCGTCCCTTTAGATTTTTCTGCGTCAGTAACGCAGGACATGTATTTATCAGCATCTCTGATATTGTATTCTAACAATCTATGCAAAAAATCATTTTCATAAGAATATTATTTACAAATTGATTGATTGATTGATTTTAATAACATGCCAACCCGTCTATGGTTATTTTATGCCTAGTGGTTAGGGAATCATGTTCATTGTACATTCATATTTACATTTTTTGTGTAGTTGTTGTGGATGTTTTTTTTTTTTTGTTGTTTTTGTTTTTTGTTTGAAATAATTTTAAACAAATCTATCTGACCCATAGATGGGATCCTAATAGGTACTACCACTCCAGGTCAGAGTGAACCTGGGAATAATGGTAATGAAGGGGTACTCCACACTTCTCTGAGCTGGAGCCTCACCAGAAGATGCAGTTTATACCCAGGGCACCTCTTTAGGGCATCCAATCATGATGTAATAATCAACAAACTAGTCTCACAGATCCATTACTACTGAATAGTTCTACCCTCACTGGATGCCCCATTTTTGCAACCTTGTGTCACATCCTACCCGTGCCAAACAGATTGAATAACTACCTACCCAGGACAGCCCTGTCCTATTTTTTTGGGGGGAATGCCAACAATATGGTATTACAAATGGAGGGAGAAAAGATAAATTATAAATATTCTATTACTATCCATACATAATGGATTATGTAGTGTTAACAAAAACATGCACACAAATATTTTCTAAGATATTTTTTATACAGATGAATTCCCAGTTCCAGAAAGATTACACTAGGGTCAGTCAAATTTTGCAATATTCTGGTTAACTTATTTGCCAGTTCTTTGATCCCATACTGATACCAGTTCTTGTCCTTCGAGACAAAGAACTCCTTCACTGAAGCTCCCATCTCCTCTTTGTTATTGAAGTGTTGCAAGCACAGGAAGTGGGCCATGGATAGGAACAAGTAATGATCTAATGTAGCTAGGTTCAGACTATATCAGGGTTTGGCAACCTTTTGGAGAGAGGGGGGCCAATTGACTATGCAGTATCTCGGTGAAGGGCCATGGTATTAAATATAATGCAAATAAATTAACTCAAACCTCTCAGTCCAAAAAGCTGTCTTTTTTTTTAAAGATTTAAATAAAAAAAACTTTGCCTCTGATCTTTAATGGGTTAACCTTCAAACTGCTGTATTTGTATTCAATACTAATTGGATAGTCAGAGTCCAGCTGTTAAGTTGGCAGGCTGGACGAAAATCACTCAAGGTCCGGATGTAGCCTATGGGCTGGGGATTGCCGACCCCCTGGACTATAAGCTGGGTGTGGCATCAATTTGATTCCATGAAGTTCCTGTATTTTATTCCGGGTCATTCAAGCAGTATAAGGTCTGGCATTGTCTTGTTGCAGAAGAGCTTGCCAGGAATTCTTTTCACACAATGACAACAATCTGCTCCAACTATTCACAGTACAGGTTGACATTGAGGCTTCTATCGTCCAGAATGAACTCATAGTGAATCATCCCCTCATAATTCCAGACATAGAGCATCACCTTGTGTTAGAAACGTAAACATTGCAGAACGTTTATCTCACCCTAGTAAAAACAAAATTACAATGCCCACAACAAACTCACCAACTGATTACAGTCAGTCAGTTACCAACATCTGAACATTAGTTTTGTGTCTGTTTCTTTGTTTTAATGGCATATCAACTTTTGTGGGTTATTTAATACTAAAGCCATCCATGTAAAACAGGGTTTGGCAATCTTGTACTACATAGGGGCCAAGGGCCATGTGAGAGAATGGCGGGACACATCTATCACCGTAATCCTTGTAGTAATGATTTATCGTGCAGAGTAGGGTCAAGCAGCATGACTAACATTGTATAATTCTTATAAGAATTATACAATGTTAGTCATGCTTTTGTGGGCTTATTACCATAATATTACTAAAATAAAAAAATGATCACTCTGAGATGCTGATAGGTACGCGTCCTGCGTCACTGACATACAAAAATCTAAAAGGACACAGTAATATCTTATCCATGCATCCCAGTGTTTTTCTTTTTTCTTCCCTTTCCATTTCAAGTTAACTGTAAATATATTTCAATAGTTTCTTAGAAATAAAATTACACAGGATAGGTTACAAGGTAGGAGTTAGACGGCTTTAGTTATTTCCCCAGATTATAAATAAAACCCCTACAATTTATTAAGAAACTTTAATTGGGATCCATAAATTTTCCTGGGAACTCATTCGAAGCAAATGTGTGAATTCCAGGAGACACTAAATCAAAAAGCTGTCAGCATGACTGACCCTGTCACCAGGAGTATTTTGGGTATGATACTAAACTGCAACCAGTTGTGAGGCTTTAGTTCTGGAGTTTTAGAGAGTGTAGAGTACTCCTTCATTACCATTATTCTCAGGTCCATTCTGACATGGAGTGGTACTACCTGTTAGGATCCCATATATGGATCAAATAGATCAATCTAAAAATTATGTGTATTCAACAGGACTTGGTGCAAAAAAGAAAAAAAAAAAAAAAAAGAAAAAAAAGAAAGAAAAACAGCTGCATAAAAATGTAAATATAAAATGAACATGATTTTCTAACCTTTGAGTAGCATTCCCAGTTGATTTTTTTATTTGAGGTTATTGTTATTTAATCACATTAGTCATATAGAGCTGTGTAAATGGAGTTCAGAACTGTTTGAATTATGCAAATATCTCCAGTGGTTCAAAAGTTATGAGAATTTAAGGCCCGAAATTGGGTGTACAAAAGTGGACATGATTTTGTTAAAAAAAATGTAAAATCACAGACTAATTGAAAACAATAAATGTAGTAATTTCTTCACCATTTCTTTATTTTTGGAGCAATTTTGATAAAACTTTGCATTCTTATGTAAAATTGTATGTTCTTTCTGATTCTGCACTTAAATTTTATGTATATCCATGCTAGAACCCATTATTTGGAGAAAAGAAGTAGGGATATCAAGATTTTTTTTGATTTTTTTAAGTTTACCAAAAGATTATTCAACATTTTCATTTTAATACGGCATATATACACATATATAATATTAATTTATATAAATAACATCACTTTGGACTTAAAAATACCCTTTTAAATACCTGCTATGTTTTATTACATACAAGAAATAGAATAACTTTTTATATAATTTTATTTTGTCCATGTGCAGCTTTGTTTGTTTTTGTGTAATAATAAACAAATATATAAAATAAAATTAAAATAATAACGTAAAAATAATAACATTTTAACTCACCGATGGTTAAAAACATAAAAGTTACATATTTAGAAAGTTTATTTTATTTTCTTTCCAACCATATAAATATTTTAAAAATTGGACCAGAAATAAGCGATGAATTACTATTTAGTAAATTTGAGTTTTTTCTTCTTCAAAATTCAAAGTTACAAAGCAAATCCTTGACGGTATACAATCGTCTTTATTTCACACGTTATACATTAAAATAATCCTAAGGCATATTGTGCTTTTTTTTTTTTTGTTTCTCTTATATTTTTTGAAGAAATTGCTTTTAACTTTGGTCTATTGTAGTTTCACTACCAAAGGTCGGAAAAGAAAAAAAAAACAAATTTCTGCTTGTAGTTAAAAGTGTCTCCTATTTAAGTAAAATTTCAAAAATAGTAATAAAGATTAACCACTTTGATTTTATAAAAAAAAAAAATAACATAGAAAATTCGACTGTGGAAAATCTTTTGTATAACGCGTTTTCACCCTTTTTAAGACAAAACCCATTTTAATTTGCTGTAAAAAATAATTCAATGGATAAAAACACATAAAAATTACATATTTAGAAAGATTACTTTATTTTCTTTCCAACCATATGAATATTTTTTTAAATTGGACGCGAAATACGCTAGTAATTACTTTTTTAAGCCGATAAGACCAGAATTACGAGAGATTGTGCTACTCATACGCTGAGTTGGTAAGGGTTGGTATTGAACCAGGAACCTTGTGATTCCTAGGCGGACGCTCTACTGACTGAGCTAAACCGGCCCTACCCAATAGTGCGCAATATGAGATTTAAAAAGTGTATAATTTTTAGCCGGATTCTACATAACACGGGTAAAGCCAGGAACATACAACTAGTCATCTATACATTCATACATCTGGTCTTTCTTATCTTGTATTGATTTTCGCAAAAATAAACTCTGAAATAATTGTTTTATCTATTCTATACATAAAGGACAGTTTGTGTGTATGTATGTCCAGAGGAAACTACGAAAAGAAAACAATCAACGACAAAGTGAATATATATATACACATTCACAAATTACCAGATCTTGCTTTTGGGGCAAAAATATTGAAGATTTGATTTATATTTGTGAAGATGATTAAAAAATAAAATTAAATAACAGCATGGAATTTTTTTGCATTTTATATTTTAAATAGATATTAATTTTTCTTTTCAAAGTGTCTGGATCAACGCAAGGTGTTTTTACGTAGGGATTTTAATGGGGCATCCTGCAAGGATCCAACTCTCGATTCAACAATAATAGATCTGCGAGACTACCTTTTCAAAGGTAACGCCAGGTAGCCGCTTCTAGTATGTTATAGTTCTTAAAGCAACTGTGGGATTGTATACATATTACATCAATTCTAGGAAGTGTTGATTCATACATAAAAATATCCTATCATTTATGAGTAGTATGTTAATAAGTTTAAAAACTTAACTGACTTGAAGATTAAAATCCAACAAAATAGCAGTCAGCAAGTTAAAAAATAAAAAGAAAGAAAAGAAAGAAAAATTCATTCATGGTGTTATTTCAGAATTACAAATCTGTTTGCAGCAGGTAGTAAGTAGTCATCTACTAAGCTCAGAACAAGGCCAAAAGTATAAGGAACCCACTAAGAGTCAAAACTAAACCAATGATCTGTTATCCTAGCTTGCTAACCATCATACTGTGCAAAGTGTCCTGTAGCAGGCAGTAAGTAGCACGTACTAATGTTGTGTATAGATTTGATGATTAATTAAGAATCTGACATTAACTGCAATTTGATCATCTCAAGTAGGAAAATAACACTTGACAAAAAAAACAGCTGTAGGTTAAACACATGACCAATAGACACAAAAATTATCATTCAAAATAATCCTTTATTTATTATTACTTAATGTATAATAATGATAAAAGTCGTAGGAAATGGACCCGTCGACCCGAGTTCAAATCCTGAACGAATCTACAATTCACAAAGCACAAATACCCTTGGGAAAGATATGAATCCAATTACTCTCCCTCCAGCTATGGGTAAATAGTAGGACAGACTGGGCTCTTTAACCTTGATTAGGCAACCAGTCTAGGAGAAGGAAAACCCTGAATTCAAACCTGTTAAACCCCGCTTGGGGTGGTCACTACTAGAAAATAGGCAGCAGTCCTAATTAGTGATCTATTTCACTCTAATAATTAATGTTTTAATTCTTAATCAAAGTGTTATATGTTAGAAATACTAATATTTACTTATAATGCAATCTCAAATATTATGGAACACCCACTTTGTTTTTAAATAAATCAATATATTTGTATTCTCTTATATAATGTACAGCCAGAGTTATTTATACTTTTTTTTAAAGAAACCAATGCAATATCACTGTTCATTTTAAAATATTATATAAAAATGCAAGTTGTACATGGGACCTGGATATGACATTAAACTGCATCTGATGGTGAGGCTCCACTTCTGGAGATCTGGGGAGTATGGAGAACCCCTTCATTGCCATTACACCCAGATGCACTGACCTTGAGAGGTAGTACCTGTTAGAGCTCCATCTATGGGTCAAATAGATACATTTTAAAATTAGTCGTTTTTAATAGGACCTTATGCAAAAAAAGAAAAAAAAATGTAAATATAAAGAATATGTAGAATGGACGCTGTTCTTTAACATCTGAGTATAAAATATTCCTAGACACTTTGAAATGCCATTAAAATCAATCAATCAAGTTGTACATTATCTTTGCTTCATTCTCTTTCTTTCCTCTTTATAAAAAATAAATAATGGATATATAAATCTCATTCTCCTCCTTCTCCCCATGACTGATAGCCAAACTGGTATAGATATATTTGTAATGGATGACTACAGAGACTGAACTCTCAACCTCCTGATCATGAGTGGTGGCTCGTAATTTAAGGAAAACACATACCCGAGCTTCAGGATTGTGTTGGCGCATATGCAAATTTCACACAGGTCAGGCAGCGCTAAGCGTAATTGATCTTGGCATTTTTGTCTAAACTTGGACTTTCTCCATCAGACAAGAGGAAATACATAAAGATCCAGGAGAAAGCTCTAACCGCATCAGCATGGATATGGCAATCTTACATTGTGACATCAAACCGACAAAGTCTAGTGGTATCGTGAGATACTGCTGGGGCGCTCTGAGTTACTGGTAATGATGCTTCGGCCCCGAAACCATGCCTGAACCCAGAGTCATCATCTGATGAAGGCTTTGTTGGTAGCAATGCTACTGTGTAAATAGCAGTCATTGTATGAAGATTACTGGTGAGGGCAGTGATCTGTCAATTATTATTTTAAGGCCTACCTTCCCACACCACAGCACAGTTTGTTTTTCATCTTCCTGAACAGAACAGAGATATGCCATGACAAAATAATCAAAACAAAAGACCAGTGAACATTTGTGTCGGACTAGAGGCTAGTGAACATTTGCAGTTGTATCGATGACAGTGATTACCGTGGTTGTTTTCGTTCGTCACTTCACACCTCTATTTCGAAATAATAGGTTTATTTCATACAAGATTTTTAGTTGTGTGTTTTAAATCTTTTTATACATTTCAAATGGTTTTATTAAACTTGTTTAAAGTTAAAATTTGATTTGAATTTACCTAATCTATCAATATGCCGCTGCATGCTGCCTCGAACAAATCCTGGAAGTAGCATCCCACAAAATAGCCGCAATACGGCCACTTCGAACAAATCATCCAAGTAAGACAAACAAGACATGCTGGACACTGCAGGTAAACTCATAAATGATGTTTTTTTATGAACTCCTACACATGGATACACCAGATTACTGGTGAAGTAAGGATGAACTCATAAATGACGTGGATAACTACACATGGACACACCAGATTATTGGTGAAGTAAGGATGAACTCATAAATGACGTGGATAACTACACATGGACACACAAGATTATTGGTGAAGTAAGAATGAACTCATAAATGACGTGGACAACTACACATGGACACACCAGATTACTGGTGAAGTAAGGATGAACTCATAAATGACGTGGACAACTACACATGGACACACCAGATTATTGGTGAAGTAAGGATGAACTCATAAATGACGTGGACATCTACACATGGACACACCAGATTATTGGTAAAGTAAGGATGAACTCATAAATGACGTGGACAACTACACATGGACACACCAGATTATTGGTGAAGAATGAACTCATAAATGACGTGGACATCTACACATGGACACACCAGATTATTGGTGAAGTAAGGATGAACTCATAAATGACGTGGACAACTACACATGGACACACCAGATTATTGGTGAAGTAAGGATGAACTCATAAATGACGTGGACAACTACACATGGACACACCAGATTATTGGTGAAGTAAGGATGAACTCTTAAATGACATTCTCTTGTGGACAACAACACATGGATACACTAGCATAGACCAACCAGCAAATCAACTTACATTAATCAACTCTGTGCAGATACTAGATGTTGCTCATAGGACTTGCTGGAAGGAATGACCAAAAGGGACGGGTAGTGAAAGAGTCATGGGAATCCATGCTGTCAACACAACAACGATGATGATCAACATCCAAATTCTGTATGTTACCTTTGAATTTTTTTATATCTAAATTTTTATAACAAATTTCTTACATTATAAACAAATAGATAATTTTTTTTAGCCAATGACATAACTAAAATGAGGCACTCATGATATAACAGTTTTCTTCAGTGAATCAATCAATTCTTTCTTGTGAAACATCACCAAGATGCATCAAAGGAGGACAATTAGTGATTACAGATTTCGGGTTTCACAACATTATATCTGTTCCACCAGTAGACCTGGCATGTTATCAGGCCGCCTCCTTTCCAGATTCGATCTGTGTATTTTATGAATAAAATACTTAACTAAAAGATAATCATTAAATATGTATGTACTTTATTACTTTTTGGAGGGCCTTGTCAGTGATGTTAATGCTTGGTTCCTTGGGGAGTTTCGGGTCTTGCAACATCAGACGAGAAATGAGGCTGGTTACATTTCACAGAAAAGTTTAATAAGGAAAAAACTGAATTCAGACCTGCTAAACTCCACTTAAAAATTGAACTTGTGTTACATCCTGCTCGTGAGGAGCGGGGTGGTAAATACACTTGTCAAAGTTTAAATAGAATCCAAAAATGAAAAATCATGAAACCAACTTTTAAAAATCCATATGTATCATATATGTAAATGTGGGAGGTGAGGTATAATGGTTTGAGAAATGGAACCACTGACCCAAGTTCAAATCCTGGACGTTCAAATCTCTCTCCCCAACTATGAGTAAATTGTAGGACAGACTGAGTTATTTAACCTTGTCTTGGTAACCAGTCTAGGCCAGGAAAACTTTGAATTCAAATCTGTTAAACTCTACTTAAGAAATTGAACTTGTCTTACATCCTGACCATGCAGAGGGGTTGGTAGATATATATGTAAATTTTTAAGAATTAAAACTATGATAGAATCTAATCTGCAGATTAATTCTTCATAGCCCATCTCCACGAACAATCCTTAATTAAATAGTGGCTTCCTTACAACTATGAGGGTGAGTCAAAAAGTAGTGCCATTTTCTTTAGGACTGGTATAATTACCAACACAGGAACATTTATCATACATCAAAATGAAGTTGATCCTCTGTGGATCACATCCCTACTTTTCCACATAATCATTGTTTCTCACAATAGCAATGTTCCACCTTCGAATGAGAGCATGTATCCCTGCCCTGTAAAATTCTGCTGACTGTTCTTTGAGCCACTTCTTCACTACAGATTTCACTTCCTCGTCACTGGAATAATGTTTGCCTCTCAAAACCTATTTCCTGGGGACGAAGAGATGATAGTCTGAAGGCACTAAATCTGATGAGTATGGAAAATGCAGTAAAGTTATCCACCTGAATGAGGCGATTTTCTCCATTGTCCTGATGCTTGTGTGTGGTCGAGCATTGTCATGCAGAAGGAGGACATTGTCGATTGGCAAGTCGGATCTTACTCGTCGAATTCTTACTCTGAGCCTCGTTAGGGTCTCAATGTAGACCTTAGTTTTATAAAAAAAACTTCACATGAAATAAAGAAAATGGCATTACTTTTTCTAAGAAACGAATTACACAGGATAGGTTACAAGGTAAAAGTTTGACAGCTTGAGTTGGGACCCATAAATTTTCCCGGGGACTCATTTAAAGTAAATATGTGCGTCACAGGAAGTACTAAATTAAAAAGCTATCAGCATCACTGCAGGTTGATATGCCGTTAAAATCAATCAATCAATCTGCAATAAATGACAGGATCAATTATGTACGGATGTGCACTTCTGCTTGTCTATAGATTTGAGACTGACATACATCATGCTGGAAAGTTCAGAACATAGAATTGATCAACTTAAATCATTTCAAATTACTCAAGTAAACAGAAAAAAGAAAAGCATGGAACGAATAAAATGGAGAATAAGATAGAAAGAAAGATAAATTGAAAAAGAATATTAATTAATTGGGACAGAAAAAGATGGAAGTATACAAAGTGATAATAAATAGTGATAGGGGAAAAATGTGAGAGATTAAATAGTTTAGCCTATTCATAAACAAGAAAGAAAAAAAGAAGAAAAAAAACAATTGAATTTCTAAAATACCTTAACCCTTATAACCCAAGTGGCTGATATTTGTACTACTATTTAGAAGTAAAGGCCACCTGGGTTATAACCCAGGTGGCCTGAATTCCAGCTGGGGAAACCCCTTTTGTCCATTACTATTGCTTAGCAACAATACAGCAAATCAGTCTGTTAAAAATAACATTTTATATTTTCAGCCAGGATCCCATGGGGTCTATGAACATGGTGGGCATAGGGTTAAAAACTGAATTTTTCCTAATGATACCAGGTGGCAGGTCACATTATCTATTTATCTATCTATCTATCTATACATATACAAAGGGCAGTTCCGTGTATGTATATACAATTAATGACAAAGTAAATATATATACACATTCACTCTCACCATATCTTATTTCTTTTAGCAAAAATAATGAAGAATTATTCATATTCGTGAAGATGATTTAAAAATAAAATTTAAATGAGAACAGCATGGATTTTTTTTGTATTTAAATTTTTTTTAATTAGGAGACATTCATTTTTCTTTTTAGAGTGTCTGGATCAACGCAAGGTTTTTTGTGTTTTTTTTACGTAAGGATTTTAATGGGGCATCCTGTGAGGATACAAATTGTGATTCAACAATAATGGATCCTCAAGACTACCTTTTTTACTTCCCACTCCCTCTACCCAGGTAACCGCTTCTAGTTCTTATATATAAGCAGATATATCAGTCAAACCTTTAAAAGAAACATCAGAATGTTACATTTTATTCCATTTCTGTTTATAACATATCAATGACCATACCAGTTTTAAAGATCAAAATCAGGTTACAAATAATAATTTAATAATCATTTACATTGTTTATGACAGAGTTATCAACTACTCAGCTGTCTATCATTACAGTTAGACATTTTTTAAATCTTTAACTTCAGAATGTCAGTTTTTCTGATGAAAGTTGTTTTTTGTTGTTTTTTTTAATCTTAAAGTAGATTCTTTAGCTACATCTATTATTAATGAAGATTGTATTTGTCTATAACAAAAAATGTCACAGCTTACGTCACAATATTCTTATGCTATATACACCTAAAATTTGAGTAAGCAATTTTAAAGATTGTTTTTTTACTCTTGTCCTTTTTTTTTACAGTAACAAGAAGTTAACTAAAAAGTTTACAAATAAATACCTACGATTTTGTGTAAAATTGATGTGGAAAATATTCAAAATAATTGTTTGATACAACATTTTATTTGAGAGGGATGGGGCTCAGTTTTCATTTCAAATTGTTTTATTTTTTTACTCCTTTAATAAATATGAGGATTTGTCTTACTTATGATACAAACCCTCTGACATTGAATTTTTAACTCCCAACCTCTCAGGCAATGTCTTTCAAAAATTAATTTTACGACGCCCAGAGGGTGTTTTCTGCTGCTAGTAAAAAATAATGGAATATGCACAGATGTTGATAGGTACAAGTCATGTGTCACCGACTCATAAAAATCTAAAAGGACACAGAAAAATCATATCCATGCATTCCAGTGTTTTCCTTTTTTCTTCCCATACCATTTCCAGATAACTGTAAATACATTTCAATATTTTCTTGGAAATGAATTACACTGTATGGGGGTACAAGGTAGGGGTTCGACGGCTGTAGTTGTTCATAAATAAAAACCCTTTAAAATATTAAGAAACTTTAGTTGGGATCCATCAAATTTCCCGGGGACTCATTCAAATCAATTACATGCATCCTAGGACACACTAAATTAAAAAGCTATCAGCATCACTGAATATGTGCAATAATTTCAAAGTATTTATTTACCAAGCTTTGCTTAGTTGTGGCACAATTTGGTAACCATTATATCACGCAAATGACATATTGAGAATTATTAAATTTTTGACATTTTTATGGGTATTTTTTTTTTTAATTTAACCTCATGGTTCTGAATGGTTAGGTTACTTTGTTTAATGGTATAATCAACCTTTCTGGGTTATCTAATTCCAAAGCCATCTTTGTAGAAGACCAGTAGTGGTATCATTCAAACCATAGTTGGGGGTTGGATAAGGGAGTTCATACCTTTCCCAAGGGTATTAGTTCAAAAGTGAACGATAGTATAACTGGTGTTCAAACATGCTTACTTTATCACAGTTCAGTACATTAGCCATTACGCCATGGAGATGCCCCCCACCCCCCGTTCTATGATTGACTGATTGATTTTAACAGCTTGTCAACTCATCTAGGGTTATCTTATGCCCAGGGGTTAGGGAGTCACATTCATTGTACATTCGAACTTGTCAGAATGTGCTTTTTTAACTGACACTGACTGATCTGATGTTAAATCAATGATTATCATAACAGAATGATGTACAAATATATAAACATCTACTATGGACAACAACACATGGACACACCAGAGTGGGCCAACCACCAAAGAACTACATTGATCAGCTCTGTGCAGATTCTGGATGTCGTGAGGAGGACTTGCCAGGAGCGATGACTGATAGGGATGAATCGTTAGAGAGAATCATAGGAATCCATGCTATCAACGTGACATGATGATGATATAAACACAAAAAAAAAAAAAAGAACTTGATATTCTTGGAAGATTAAAGTGAATTCATCTCAGTTCCCAGCCTTCGCCAACTCATTTCATGAGTAGCACAGGGAGCTGTGCGGTAAAGTGGGGAGCTGATGGTATTTTTGGTGCTCCACCTCAGATGCAAAAACTACCTCCCTGGTCTAGCACTAGTGAAAAGGAGATGGACTCCCTCGCTGTCCAGCTGATACTGACAATAGGCGACTTTACTTTACTTACTTATGCTTGAAAAAGGGCAGCTTTAGCTCAGTCAATAGAGCATCCAGCTAGGAATCACAAGGTTCCTGGTTTGATACTGGCCCTCACCAACTCAGCATATGGGTAGTACAGAGATCTGAGTGGTAAAGTGAAGAGCTGATGATAGGTGTGGTGCTCCACCTCAGATGCTAAAATAATCTCCTTCGTCTAGCACTAGTGAAAAGGGGATAGACTCCCTCATTGTATGGCTCATACCGACATTAGGCCACCACAACGACTTTTACTTACAATTTAATAAGAGTCAATAAATTTTCAATTGATACATTAACATTTAATACAAAAAAAAATGACTATGTAAGCTAAAAAGTACAAAAAAGATCATTCAAATATCATCATATATTTCTAAACTCTTTGCTTACTTTAAACCGCTCACAGCAACTCTCTCACCACTGCGATCCTATTGATAGTTAGTTCATTATAATTGAGAAGGACTCAGATTACAAAAATAATAGGATTTTATTTGAACAGAATGAGTTCTGAGGTGAATAGATAGTAAACTTTGAAATATCCCGTCATACAGGTAAAAAAAAATATCCTGGCTGTTTTGTTTTATTCTATGGCATATCAACCCTTTTCGAGTCATTTAATGCTGAATAAAGTTATTTTGATTCGGTTTCTTACAGTACCTGCTATTGCTTAAGTGGTCACCCAATCAAGTATTGAACAGGCTCATCACTGTTTAACTTTGGTGACTTAATGGGAATTAGTGCTTTCAGTGTGGCTGATATAGTAGACAGTTCAATTCCAGAGATGCTGATAGGTATGTGTCCTGCATCCCTGACGCACAAAAATCTAAAAGGATGCATGAAACCACATCCATTCATCCCAGTGTTTTTCTTTTTTTCTTCCCCCACCATTTCAAGCTAACTGTAAATACCTTTCAATAGTTTCTTAGAAATGTATTACACAGCAGGTTAGGTTACAAGGTAGGGGTTAGACGGTTTTAGTTGTTTCCCCAGATCATAAATAAAAACTCTGCAATTCATAAAGAAACTTTAGTTGGGACCCATCAAATTTCCTGTGGACGCAATCAAAGCAAATATGTGCGTCCCAGGATGCACTAAATTAAAAAGCTATAAGCATCACTGAGAAAGCATTGGTTTTTTGGGTTTTTTTTCAAATTAGTTTAGAATTTCAAATGTCAATTCATATTTCATTTTGATAATTCCCCCTCTAAAAGGGATATAACACTATTTCAGTTTCCTAGAAAACAAAAACAAAAAACAAAGAAACAATTAACTTTTAAAAATAAAAGATTTTACACACTTGCACTGAACATTTTAACAGTTTGATTGGGGGGAAAGGGCAAAGTCAAAATTTTAAATTATAAAGATTTCTTCAATTAAAAAAATTGATATGAAACTCAGCTACAAAATGATAATGGCGAGAGGAAACACTCAAGGTTCTATGATAATAAAGGGATACACTACACTCCTCAGTGTCTCTGCTTAAATAAGGGATAATATCCTAAAAAATGTCATATTATCCTGCAGCCTCAACACCAGGACACTCCTGGTTCTAGGTACCAAAAATAGTCTTACAGAAAATATGACTGATCCACAAAATATGCCAAAAGGATCTATTTCAAAAACCACAAGATGACAACTACAAATAATATCCTAAATATTTGAAGATCATAGAGTGAAACTAATATGGCCATTTCTACATCAATAGAATAGAATAATCCAATAAAGATAATAGTAAAGATGGCCAATCCCTACAAACAAAATAATTGGATATTTTTTTAGGTCAAATCTAAGGTAGATAACTCTCTTGGAAAGAAGGAATTTTTTAATGAGTCAAAATTTAGATTTAGATTTGTTTTAATTCTATAGGAGAAAAACATTCCAAAACAGTGAAATACTGTAATTCTTATCTTCATTCATTTCTAATTAATAATCTAAATTAATTCTGATTATGCAATAATAACCAATAAAGAAAAAAATATGTTAAATAAAAGATTTCTTGAATTAATAAATAGATAGAGAGAGAGATGATAGGTATGCGTCCTGCATCCCTGACACACAAAAATCTAAAAGGACACAGTAAAATCATATCCATGCATCCCAGTGTTTTCCTCTTTTCTTCCCTCACCATTTCAAGCTAATTGTAAATACATTTCAATAGTTCTTAGAAATTAATTACACAGAATAGGTTACAAAGTAGGGGTTAAACGGCTTTAGTTATTTCCCCAGATCATAAATAAAAACCCTACAATTTATTAAGAAACTTTCGTTGGGACCCATAAATTTTCCCAGGTACTCATTCAAAGCAAATATGTATCCCAGGATGCACTAAATAAAAAAGCTATCAGCATCATATATATATATATATATATATATATTCACCTAATCAATATTTATGATTTTAATCAATGGTATTTAGTGTTAGGTCAAGAATTGATACTCACTACTGGTACTGTGTACAGCCTGCCAAATGTTACTTGGAGAGACAACACTGCCAACTAACTCCTGTTGCCAAGAGAGACGCCATGGAGAGAAATTACTCTAACAACCTGAGAGGTCAGGACATATGTTCCACAATATCTATTCAGCCCCATGTAGTTAAATTAGTGTGTACGTATTTACCAACCCATTAAACATGGCTAGGATGTGACAAGGTTGCAAATATGAGGCCCCCAACGAGGATTGAACTCACTCTTCAGTAATAATAGATTTGCACAACTAGCTTGCTAACCATTACACCATGAGAGAACGCCCTTTTACCAAAACCCTCAACACAAGCAGGTCAATATTTTAAGCAGAGTTTAACAGATTTGGATTCGGAGTATTCCTTCTCCTAGACTGGTTGTCATATCAAGGTTAAAGAGCCGTCTGCTCTACTATTTACTCATAACTGGTGGAAAAAGGACTGAATTCATACCTTTCCCAAAGGTATTAAAGCTATGTGAAATGCAATCAGCCTTGTCTAGGATTTAAACTATTAGTTAGATATACGAGTATGAAGTGAACTGTTATATGAAAATCTTCATCGGCATTGCAGTCTCGGACGACTATATACTTCTTGTGCCCCTGAAGTTACAGCACCTCCTGTGACTGTGAAGTCTAATGTTCGATAAACATTCTCGAGATCTTAATGTCATAACATCTTTGCTTAAAGACCATTTTACAGAAGACATTCATTCGAATGACGTTTTGGATGAAAAGGAAAGTTTAAGTTGACATATTACAAAGTCAGATTTTTAGATGCACAGTTGCTAAAAATTGCTTGGCTCTATTTGCAACTCTTGGTTAAGAGGTACCACAGGTATCATGCAATGAACCTGATCATAGCCCTTTTAGACAAGGGGCAGGTGCTACAGGGGAAGACAACTCCCTGAAGCCAAGATCTACATCACATAGCCAGGCTAGAACTAAAATTTGGAGCTTTGTATAAATGACTTGAAAAAAAGCAAAATTTGATGGATTATCTGATTGGTTGGTTTTAACGCCATATAAATCCATCAGAGTTATTTTATGCCTAGAGGTTAAGGAATTGCATATTTACATTTTTGTGTAGTTTCTTTCTTTCTTTTTTTTTTTTTTTTTTTTTTTACACACGGTTATATCAGGTATTCCTATCTGATAAAAATAAGTTGCAAAAAATCTATTTGACTCATAGATGGGATCCTAACAGGTACGACTACTCCAAATCATGGACCTGGGAATAATGGCAATGAAGGGGTACTCCACACTCTCCAGAACTGGAACCTCACCACCAGATGCAATTAGGCAATCATACCCAGGACCCCTCTTTTTGAAAAGATCTTAGCACTCTGCAGAGGATATACTCAGCATATTCTAAGCCCCACCAACACCACAGAAAAACAATTTCTTGTGAACGGTTTTGTCAATAGTCTTTTTTAATTTGTCTGAATTTTTTAGATGAGGCTTGATAATTTGTATTATTTGGATTTCTCGGACTATTGTCCTCATCTTTATTGTTATATACATAATGTTTCAGACGATGTCCCCTCCGGCCTTCTTCAGGTGTTTCATGTCGAACTCAGAAACCTTCTCAATCTCAAGGGACACATGGTTCATCGGATATAAGGGTTGAGTTAATAGTTTTAAGTGACAATCATCTGTAGGTTCAATCCTAGCCAAGGGTGATATTAACATAGAATACTTAACATAGCTTAACCTGTGTATCTAATCATGGTTAGCAGAATGAGATTGGTTGGATTTTACCCATTGAGTTATTTTATGTTGAAGACATTTTTGTTTTGTTCATTCTTGATGTGTATTCAATCTTTTTTTCTTAATTCAATTTTTTAAACTCATTCTCTTCTATTTAACCCATAGGTACTACCACTCTGGGGCAGAGTGGACCTGGGAGTAATGGTGATGAAGAGATATTCCACAGAGCTCCAAAATTGGAACCTTACAATCAGATAGAGTTTAACATCATACCCAGGACACTAAGACACTCAGCCACCGCCTTCTAGCACATATATGATAAAAAGGGTTAGGGTTATGAAGTCTTTAGAGTTTGACAACAAATTTCTGAAGAAGGCCGAAGGGCACATCGTCCGAAACCTTGTGTATATAACAATAAAAAAGTAGTCCAAGAAATCCAAATAATCCAAAGTCTTTTACTTAGTGAGATTGATTTGGTTTCTTTCATTTAATAGCATATCAATCTTTGTGTGTTGTAGAACAGAGGTGGTACTATCTAACCTATAGCTGAGGGATGAAGGGGTTCATACCTCTTAAAAGAGTATTAATCCAAATGTGAAATGTAATAGCACAACTAGAGTTTGAACTCTTTCACTATGATGTTGCAGTCTACCACGTTAGCCACTACACCATGGAGACTCCACCTTGTGAGATTGTCTGGAGCAGAGAACCTTTTCATATTTAAAGGCTGCATTAAAATTAATTGCATATTAATAAGGCCAAACTCAAACTTTTAGTATGTTTACAACAAATCTAAAGTTTAAACTTTTATGTATTATTTGGATCATTCGGACTATTTTCCTTATCTTTATTGTTATCTGCACAATGTTTTGGCTGATGTGCCCTCAGGCCTTCTTTTGGCATTTCTTGTCAGACTCTAGAACTTTCTGTTCAGACTCAAGAACAGTCTTGTCATAATTAGAAGCCTTCACGGAACTTTGAACCTAACCTTTTATTCAATCCACGCGGGTAGACTGTTCTCATTCCATTAACAATGACTGGGTACAAGTGTTAAATTGTGTTATTTATTCTATGTTACAGTCACTCTTGACCAGGATTGAACCTGCAGCCTAGAGATAAGTGTCGCTTAGAACTGTATTAACTTAACGCCTATATCCACTACGCCATGTGTCCAATAACAATAAAGATGAGGACAATATATCATATAGGTGCAAGGGCTTGACGTAACCAGCCAATTGATCAGAGGGGGCCTCTCTGACTGCCCGTCTAGCCCAAGTAAGGGCCAAAGTAGAGTGTTGCATGTCATAAACTGCTCAGCCACCTGGGTTCCATCCTTAAGCATCACGGGTCACCACCCACGGCCAACAGGCGACCCCATTGGAGGAGTCTTACCCCTTTGCAGAACTGCAGTCAGTGTATTCTAACGCCCCAGCTGACAGGGCGGGTAGCATTTCTTTTAATTTTATCAAGATACATAACTTTTTTCTAATAAAGCCTAATTGTATTTCTACACTTATCTTGAAATAAAAATCGAAAGAATTTAAAATTGCACTTCCACTAAAGTTTCAAGCATCTCAAGAAATGAAAGAAAGAATAAATTATTTATGATCTTAGGTTTCAATTACTATTTAAATATCCTAAACAAAATAATCATCTATTGGGAAACTACTGGAAAACAAATCTGAACGACTAAAAAATCTATTATTAGCTTTTTGTTTAGATGACCCCGTGTGCATCACTGGTCACTTTAAATAAACTGACGAAGTGAAATGATAAAAGTCAATGTAAATTTATTACATAATAAATATTTAATTAACCGTTAAACGTAAAATATTCATAAAATTTTGCGATGCAATCATTAATCAAGAAGCAGCAATTCTACACTAAGAGAAAACATTCATTAAATAAATTATTCCTAAGTCTTTAAGTAATGCAATTTTAAAGTATTTAACAAGACAAGAAGAATTGAGAGAAGAAGGTAGGTTTATTCAACTCTTCCAAATTTACAATGTCTAAGCAGTAAGCAACTGAACTAGTAGCTGCTTCCACTTAAGCAGGTCACTGTGACCACGTCAATGGCAAGCATTCAACATTGGTCAGTTATAATAAACATTCATGGGGAGGTTATTCAGGAGGGTGGGTCACGGGATGAATAAAGCGAGGTTAGTCTCTATGCACATATGCAAGTTAAGGTAGAGAAACATCTCTTAAATTTAAATGTAGAAAAAAATAGAAATAAAAAAATTCACAGTTTGAAAAAGGAATCGGATTTTAAATCAAATTTTAATATCTTTTTAAAAGTACCAAGAAACTACGCGATTTATGAAATTTTGATTTAGTCTTTTTTTTTTCTTTATAAATAAAATCATTATCAGCTACAATAAAAATACTCAGGATCAAATCGTGACTATTTAATTTCTGCAAGACTGCAAGTTATTTCTTTAAAATAGTTTGTTTATAAAACATTCATTAAATACTTTTAAGGTTACAGAAGAAAAAAAAGATTTACATACTAAATCCCAGACGAGAATAACAGTTGTTACATTAAAAAAAAATACACAAAAAATTAAACTTAACTTTAAATTAAGTAAATTTAAATAAATAGATTTTAAAAAAGAAAAAAAAAGATTATATAACCTAAAATTAAAATCTCTAGTCGACGAGATGGTTTAATAAAATCACTGAAAATCACTTATCAAAAATGCAATGTTTTTTCAGTTACTAATGTCATTTTTTTTAAAGTCTCCGCCTTCATTTTAGAAGGGAGAGGCAATTTTTTAAACGCAAAATTTTTTGCAATTAGAAATATGTCAACAACATTCTTTTTCGCAGCCATCTGCTTGCATGTCATGTCAACTTGAGCTGACAAATTGTTAATGTTGACTATTGTGATTGTTTGGTTAGTTAAGACAGTCAACTAATAAATAACAGTTACGAAAAAAAAAGCTGACAGAAATGAGTAAGCAATGTCTGTTGAATCAATTTTATTCATCTTAACTATGCATCGAACTTATTTATTTACAGACTTACTATGGATTTTAAAACTTGGGTGTTAAGATGTTCAGTAGCTTGCTGCTATGACTACAATTTGTAGTGACCTTACTACTGCTTGTCAACCAAGTAGTGATTATAACAGTTCTATCTAGGACAAGCATAATATTATTGTAGGTTCGTATGTTTATTAACTAGTGATGTGTAAATCGATATCTGATTATTAAAATGACAATAACCATAATATATATTTTTGTTGCGTTTCTACTTCGAGAATAATTTCGAATCGTCAATTTAAAAACAAAAACAAGATAAATAAATAAAAACCCGTTACATTATAATGACTGAAATAATGCAGAATGTAGTGTAAACTTATATCAAAACAAAAATCCATTCCTCATTCACAAAAAAAAGTGTCTCAGTGAGTAGTGAATGGGAAGAAAAAATAAAAGAGTAAGGAGAAATTTCGAAAATACAAGTTTAAGTTTAAACATTCATATCTTCATTTAATACCTTAAAACGCAAAAAGATTGTATTTTTGAACTTAAAATTAAGATTTTTCAAAAATAACAAATCTTAATTTTACAAATATACTTAGCATTTTATCAAAAATTAAATTATATCTTAAATTCGTCACTGATTTTACGAGTCTAAAATATTGATTTTAAAATGTTAACATAAAAATAACACTATAAAATATTCAGAATCAAATTTGAAAAAAAAAAAGAAAAAAAAAAAAGGTAAATAAATAAAAAACAAAAACCGAAAGTGAAAACAAAAATGCACTCAATAAACTCAAAAAATGTTATGCCACTTAACGAAAATAATCTTTGAGATTTTTCAAATTTGTTAAAAAATCTATTTACAATATTTTCATTTAAACCTTTAAATAAAAAGCAGTTTACTAATCAATAATTAAGAATTCAAATTATTTTCATAATTACTGCAGCTGCTAAGTGTGTGTGTGTGTGTTTTTTTTGTTTGTTTTAGAACGTATTGAAGTATAAATTACCAATCTTTGGAAATTCAAATAAATAAAAATTGTAGTAGTAAAATGATTTTAAGAAAATTAGATCGGAAGAAAAAAAAAATTAATTCATAATTCAAGTTGACGTTCAGTGCGGGAAAAATAACATTTTTGATTTATATAGAATACGAAAGCCAAACCTAATTTCATATTTAAAACATCTTATTTTAATAATAGACTTATTTTGATGAAAACAGAGGAAAACACTAAATAAAATGTTACTATTTAACACTTTTATCGTATTTTTCTCAATGGTTTTTAAACGAAAATGCATTATTTTTAAGAATGTCGTAGTATTATTGTAAACTTGAATCTATTAAAGTGTCAGTTTAGTTACTTTAAACCTTTGAGTAGTAAGATGACAACATATTAATTTTAATATAAATATTTGCATTTAAAACTCACTTATGTACACGTGTGTACAAAAAATATATACATATTCTACAAATTTAGCATTATATACTATACGTCGTATAGTATATTATGCTAAATTTGTAGAATTTTAAACGCAAATATTTATGCATCATTCTAATTGAACCTGGTTTTTTTTTTAAAATAAAGATTCAAATTTGAACACAAGAAGCACTCGAAAATCTAATAGATATAATTCAACTATTTATATAAATTATGCAATACAGATTTCCGTGAAAGTAGATATAAATAAACTTAAGTTTGGGTTATCATCATACACACGTGCCGCCATAAAAAAAGTTAAATACTCGGATTAGGTTGTAGGCAAATCGCGCCATAATTTCTCAATTTCCCTCCAAATAAAAAAAAAACATACACAAAATAACACAGACAAAATATTAACTTAGAAACAAATATCTACTTCAACATTGTCAAAACTGATCAGATTAATTCATAATTAATTATCATTTTAAAAAACTGTATCAGGGGAAAACTTGCGAATCATCTCCGCGCCACTCGCTTCGAAAAAAAAAAGTGGACACTACGTATTCGGGTTGTTCGGGGTTACTATCTAATACGCAAGTTGATCAAAACGAACAGTACAAATATAAATCGTTTAATGCATTTTTTCCTATACGGGTGAAATATCTGCATTTAAAAAATATACTTAAATTGTTATTTTCAATTTATCATCCATGACTCCGCTTTAAATTACCATGAAAACAAATATCAACAAAAACACATAAGGAACCAACCACATAAGGAACGTGAATGGAAGGTTGATAATGACAAATGAAAATCTAAATCAAAAGCGATTGTTTATAATTAAAAAGGAAAAATTAAAATGATCATTTATTTTATCGTTTATGTAACAATTTATACTCATTGAAAATGTTAAAAATACAATAATATATCATAAAAAACTGGAGGTAAAAAAGTGGCTACGGCTAATTATAATAATACTACTGTTTAAAAAAAGTAAAGAAAACTTACCGATTGTCTTAAATTCACAATGAAAACAAATATTGAGGTATTGTATGATAAAAGATGGCCTCCTTATTATCGTGTCAGAAGAATGTTGTGATGAATAGAGAAAGGAAGGCAGGCCATTTTGATGACTGATTTAATCCTAGAACCGGGATTGCTTGTTGGCGCCATCATTATGGCGAGGACGAGGATGATGAGGTAGAAGTAAAAAAAGGGAAAGTAAGAGAAGAAGGTAATGATAGCCTGGAGCCAACACTCTCTTCATAGCATCAGCTGCGGTAGCAAAAAAGAGATATTTTAACGCAATATTTTAGACAGCAATGTTTGTCTTTTGAGTTATCATTGAAAATTCTTTCATTAAGTCCGTAATACTAATGTTGACAGGCCAGGGTGGGTTATTTCCGTTGTGGAGAAACTCAGTTGTTTTCTGTTTATGGTGGTGATGATGATGATGATCATCATAATGATGATGATGATTATAATTTTTACCTTCACATTCTTTTTTTTTTTTTTTACTACTTCATATTGCTTTCCTTCTTTTTCCAAGTGCTTTAATTTTGACCCACCCTGTTTATTTTGCTTTGCTTTCCTTTTCTCCTATTGCTTATTTAATATTACCTACTCCTATTTTCTTCTATAGTATATTCAACAGCTTAAGCAATGCACCCCCACCCCCAAGGTTGTATTGTAGTGTCCCTCGCCACCATTTTTCTCTTCGCCAACAATCAGCCAATCAAATCACGAGTTGCGCACGACTCACTTTTAATTGGTTGATTTACAGGTGGCCCTCACCCTTTGCTCGTTTGTATACTGTACAATATGCTCTTTTTTGGTGGCACTTCTCAGGACAACTTGCACTATTGGTATAAAATGCAGGCCAACCTCGGTTCCTCGAAAGTTGGTAAATGCTACTCTTCCCTTCTCCCACTTCAAAAAAAAAAAAAAATTATTAAATAAAATAAGTTTATGTATAAACCCAAATATGGTTGTCATATAAAATATTAAAGGGGAGTTGTCCAGGCTCAGACTTTTATTCTTTAAACTTAAAAAAAAACTTATATTGTTTGTGTGTGTAAGTAATTAAATGAATTATTAAAATGTAAATATTTTTTTATTTTTTATTTTAATACACTTAATGGTGTATATTGGCGCTGATGTTCAAAGTTAATCTATTTCTTGAAAGCTATCCAAAGACTATTGTGTTTGACCTACTTTTTCTGACAATAACCCGCGCAGTTTTAATTTTTACATTGATTTATGGTTGGACAGTAGTAACATTTAGCAGTTGCAGCTTGTCAATTGTAAAGACTGCTACTACTGGTATTGGCACTCTAGCAAGAACCCTCCATTAACGCTATTATCTATTGTTGTTGTTATTATTATTGTACTTTAAGAGTTTTATTGTAACCATTATCGATAAAAAAAAAAAAACAATTTACAAAAACTTATGAAAACATTACTAGTGATACTTTAATGAAAAAGAAAATACCAATATATCCTAAACTTTTATATTCCTTTTTTTATCTTTATTTTTCACTCCAAATTCATTGAATTAATCCATTATATTTTATTTGGCTAGCACCCTGGGTTTAATACTTTTTAAATTAAAAAAACGCGGTCACGGTGACCAATGCAACGAAATTGTTTTGATGCTTTTTACTTTAAATATGGGGTGAGTACTTTTAACGTAACGCTGTTTGTGTTAAAACAAAAGTAAGACATTGTTGTGTATTTTACTTTATTAACTTTAAGCAGACAACTTACAGTTTTCTTTAAATTTTATAAGAGAAAGAAGATTACATTTGACACGTATCAATTATTAAATTTTAAGTTGGGCCCTGGTGCACGAAAAAAGTCACATGGTTCATGTTGGGTCCGATGACTTAAAGACAAATTAAAACGAAATAGAACACCTTTTACCAAGAAACAGCTCAGATACTCCACCTCAAATAAATATTTCTTAAATATTCTAATATAAATTTTAACTAAAATGTAAAATTTAACTACGCATTTGAATAAATCAAGAAGAGCAATGAATGGTTGTGTAAATAAATAAATAAATTTCGTCCTTGGTAACCAGTATGAGTGACCACGTGACGAAGAGCCTTTTTTTGTGTCAAGTTTTTTTTTTTTTTTTCTAAGTCCAACATGTTTATTATTAAAATAGATTTTACCAGTTTACCTTCCCAACACCTTATAAGGTAGTTAGTAGTCATTAAAATCTTTTTAAAAGCAATGTCTAAATTGTCTTGATGCTATAAAATTATTCTCTTTCTCTCCCTCTGATTCTTTCATTCTTTCTCTCATGTCAATGTAGTAGTGAGTCAATAAGGTAGTAAGTAGAATTCTTTTTAAATTAAAGGTGGGGAAAATATACGACAAAAACAAAGAACGTTATTACGCGTATTTTAAATTTTATTCATGCGATTAAAAAAAAAAAAAAATCGTACTCGTCGGTCAGTTAAAAATTACGTTATCGTAATGCTTTTATTTTTATTAATGTCATCATTATTAATTTTAAATAACTTGGACCCAGCCTAAACAAAAACAAAAAAAAAAGGAATTTTACAATTTTGTCACTTGATTTCTTTTTTAGATAAAATAAAACCGTTTCAGATTTTTTTTAAATATGGAAATTGACGTATTTTAAATGTGTGGGAGTACTCCAAGGAGCTAATATCTTGTTTAGTAGTTGTTGTAGTAATAGTACTAATAGTATAACTGGTAGTTAGGTAAGCAACAGTAGTTATCGTGGCTAAAGTGCATCAGAATTGTGTAATGTGTAATGACAACCCATAATTCCGTGACAGTTCGTGTTAAAGGATAATAATGGATGATGAGTTACTTCAACTTACTTGAGAAAGACCCTCCCACGCATCTTCATAAAGAAATCTCCTTCAAGTCACTAAAATTGGATGCTTCTGCAACTGCCATTATCTCTTCAGTCTTCACTATTTTTTTCTTTTAGTTCCATTTTAGATTTTCTTTTCATCAATTGTTTTTAATTTGCTCAACACGTTTTGTAAATTACTGAAAAGGGTCTTAAAAGAATCTAGGTCTTTATTTCTGGTTGTAATGTTGTTTTAAGTTTCGCTTTTCTTTCATTCATTAATCTTTATTTAAAATTTTTAAATACTTCCCTACAGTATCGTCCATAAATAAGTAAACATTTTCCCAATTTTTAAAAAAAGTTGATTTTCTTCAAAACCAAAGCAGGATTTTATTACTAGTGGGATATTAGACAATCAAAACGGGTATTATTAGGTATTATTTATTACCAAATTCGGCTAAACTTGCAAATCGGTCGGAAAATTAGAGTGACTCAGAAAAAACAGAACCCACAAATTTTGTAATAAAACTGTTAATTTTAACATTAATTTAATGGGAAAATAAATAATTTGGGTTCTGTTTTTCTGGGTCACCCTGTAATATGTTTTAATTTTCCGACCGATTTGCAAGTTTAGCCATTTAAAATACAAAAACGTACGTTATATGTCACAAGAAATCTGAGTTTTTTGGGTGGTTTTTTATTACTTTTTTTAACACATAAACATTAAACTTGGAATTGTTCTTTATATTAAACGTAAAAGAAAATAGTAAAAAAGATAATTTTCCATTTTTATTGACATTGTAAAATATTTTTTTAACAATTTACGTACTTATGAAAACTCCGTAAATTGAGCATACCTACGAATAGTAGTTCGAAAACAACGCAAAAAGTTTATTTCATTCTAGTAGTAAGTATATTTTCAGCACATCTGGGGTTTAGTAAATTTAAATAAAGTTTTCGGCGTATAGGCATTTCCATTTATTTGTACAAACAACAACGGTTACCAAAATAATTACTAAAGTTTAATAACTAAACTAAAATTTTGAAAAACTGGAAGAAAAAGTCGCGATCAGGTTTTACTATGCAAGCCTGTCCCCTAAGAATGTACTGCGCACCTAACAATAACATAGCCTTCATTTTTTTTTCCCGCGGATTGGTCGTTTCCGAGATTTAGTTATTTACTAAACTCAGCTTAGTTGTGGCACAAGACCAGATGTATAAGGCACTCAGTGAGAATCGTACTCACTAACAATGGCTTACTAATCTAGCTTACTAACGAGATTTACGAACATTATTGAAATAAAACTTATAAGCTTTTATAGGACATTCCTGTGTGACAAGAGAACATAGGTCACATTCCACGTCGGACTATCTCTTCAGACAAGTACCTTATGACAAATAATTGACATTTGTAAAATTTGAGAGTTCCACGGAATATACCCTTGTGTGTGTGGGGGGGGGGGTCCCAGTGGCTAATGTGCTGGATTGAGACATCGTAGTTATCGAGATAGAACTCCAGTCTAAATTATTCACTTTCAGACTAATACCCTTGGGAAAGGTATTGACCCTCTCATCCCTCATTAAATAGTACCACTGGCACTACTTTTCAGTGCGACCACTGAATAAAATGGGGTTAAAAGCACACCCTAGGAAAACGCACCAAGAATACACAGCTACCTTTTTTAACCTAAAACATTAAACCTCTGGCTAATCCCTTAAACTCATAGTACAGGGTTGTGGTGGCTGAGCAGTCTATGACCTGGGTACTAAGTGGTCCCATGATTTGCAACACTCCACTTCAGTCCTTAATTGGGCTAGACAGGCAGTCAGAGAGGCCCCCAACTGATCAATCGCTGGTCATGTCAAGCCCAAGCAACTATATGATTGTCCCAACCATATTCTTCAAAAAGACAAACACCCACCCATTTGTATTATATAGGTGACTCAGGGTCAATCACTAGTATTTACTAATACAAATGAAGTTAATGAAAATGATTTCTACCAATTTGAAGGTATTAAGAACTTGAAACATAGAAACCTTTATCAAAATGACTTGATTCAGCATTAAATAACCTGAAAAGGGTTGATATGCCATAAAACAAAACAAACATTTCACTGACCAGTTTTTAACAAATGTTTAAGAACCACCCACAAATTGATAAAACACATTTGAAATTACAAGAGGAAAAAAACAAACTATAAAAACAACACTTGCTAAAGTGAAGTAGAAAACTCATAAATTTAAGAAAAAATTAAGAAATTAAAGTTATAAGTCCATAGCTAAAATGAAGTTATTTTATTTAGAAACAATTCCAAGTTGTAAAATTGAATATAAAAAATATATTTAATCCAGAGGTCCAATTTTTAATTCAAGCAAAACAAACCAACAAATTATTTTTAATAGATCATCATAACATTTCAGATTGATTCAAACATTTCATAATACAATTTTGCTGAGCTTAACTTTATGTTGTAAAAGAAGCATGAAAATCATTCTATGAAAACAAACAAATATTTTCAGTAGTCACTAAGACAATCAAGGATCACACAAAGTTATTGATCCATCATGTATTAAAAATGAATCGATTTAAAAGTATGTTAGTTTTCTCAATACTGTAAATGGAAAATTAGTTAGTGTTCAATCAATATAACTCTATTACTTTTCTTTAATAATTAGTATCCCCAAGTATTCGGTTCAGTATCTGAAAATAGTCTTGATTCATAAGCAGTGATGCTGATACCTTTTTGATTTAGTGCATCCTGGGATGCACATATTTGCTTTGAATGAGTTCTGGGAAAATTTATGGGTCCTATCTAAAGCCGTCCAACTCCTACCTTGTAACCTATCCTGTGTAATTCGTTTCTAAGGGCTCAACCCCTGAGAATTCTGAATAATCCACTTTTATTAATAGATTATATGAAATTTTGAAGTGAGTTATCTTAAAACAGGATTAGAATAGATATAAAAATAAACTTTAAACCACGAGAGTGACACAGCTTTCAAATATATTGTATAGAAGTTTAGTATTGACTTTTTCAAACACATCTGAGCACATCACCAAATGTCACTGGGGATTATTGATTTTTATATATGAAAATGCATATTTTATATCAACTATTAGTCATAAAATTTTAGTGGGAAGTCAATAATTTCTGGTATCAAAACTTATGATTTCATGGTTAATAAATATAAAATTGCAAATAATTCATGATATATCAGCATGTTCCTCATCATGGTCTAATGGTTAGCAAGCTAGTCTCACAGATTCATTATTACTAAATAGCAAGTTTATCCTTGCTGGATACGCTGTACTTGCAGCCTTGTGACTTCATGATATATCAAATTTGAATAAATTGTTTTGTTCTTTTTTTTTTGTAATTGTTATTTACTAAACTTGGCTCAATATGGAAAAAAAAAGTCATATTAGAATGCACGGTAAGGTTAAAACTTGCTACACTTGCAAATTGGTTGGTGAGATGAGTATGTTAACCACTGTGCTACAAGATATACATAGAGAGGGTGAAAGTGATAGGCAGAATGTGAGTGAGGGACGGGCCAGTTTTTGACTTAATTGCTGAATGGAATTTTTTTTTCAAGGATAACTCAATCCTAAAAGCAAGGAATATTTTAGTATGAATTTTATGTCATTAAACTAAACAGGAAAAAAAGCCTTTAGGAAACAAAAATTAATTCACCCAGATCTAGTATAATAATAGATAAAATACTATTAGGTATTTCATAAATGCCTACAATGTTCCATTTGTCAAAATATATTCCATATAAAAACAAGATTTAGACAAGCCTTCAACTCAAGACACATAAAACCAGCCTAGCAATATTATTTTGTTTACAGCAGTATAATTTTAACAAATATTTTTACTGACTTTTAATTACTAAGCAACGGGTTTTACAAAGATTATATATAACAAGTTGAAAGGACTATATGATCTTTAGGCACCTCTTTTGCGATCTCGATTCATAAGGACATTTTTTCATTTACACTGTCAAAATCCAGTGGTCTGTTAACAGACGAGTTTTAGAGGGTTTTTTAAATTATAAAACTAAACCCTAACCCTAACCCCTAACAAATAACCGGATTTTGACGGTATAAATGAAAAACATGTCCTTATGAATCAAGATCGCAAAAGGTCATATGGTCCCGTTGAAGTGCCCACTGGGTAAGAGTAATAGAGGCATGTTTAACATAACAGTTACCATTATAGGAAACTAGAAGCAGCTACTCGGCATCGCCTGAGTAGAAGGGAAGTGGGCAAAAACAGATCCATTATTACTGAATCATGATTTGGATCCTTGCAGGATGCCCCATCCAACATAAAAAAGACCTAACGTTGATTCGGCCTGGTGGGACATCAGAAGAAAAGAAAAAGTGCACAGATACTCTGAAAAGAAAAATTAGTGTCTCCTATTCAAAATATCAAATGCCAAAAAATCCACGCTGTTACTATCAAAGATTTTATTTTTTAATTATCTTCACAAATATAAATCAAATCTTCATTATTTTTTTGCTCAAAAAGCAAGATCTGGTGATAGTGAATGTGTATATATATTTATTTTGTCGTTAATTGTTTTATTTTCGTAGTTCCTCCAGACATACATACACACAACTGCCTCTTATATATGTATAGATAGATATAGATGGAATTGACGACCTGAGTTCAAATCACTATGGGTATAACTAAACGGCATTTAATGGTGAGGCTCTGTTCAAAACCTCTTAAACAACTACATAAAAAATATAGATATGAATATATAATGAACACAATTCTCTAACCTCAAAGCATAATATAACCCTAAATGGGTTGCTATGCTCTTAAAATCAATCATTCAATGTTGGAGGCGCATGGTCTAATGGTTAGAGTCGTAGAAAATGGACTCGTCGACTGGAGTTCAAATCCTGGACTAAGCTACAATCCACATAGCCCTAATACCCATGGGAAAGGTATAAATCCAACTACTCTCTCTCCAACTATGGGTAAATAGTAGGGCAGACTGGTCTCTTTAACCTTGGTTAGGCAACCAGTCTAGGAGAAGGAAAACTCTGAATTCAAACTCTGTTTGGGGTGATCACTATTAGAATAGACAGTCCTAATTAGTAATCTATTTCACTAATAAAAAAAAAAAAACTAATCATTCATAAACAAAATATCTATTACTTAGTCTATTTGCCTAGTATAGTAAAATTAGTAGGCTACCTTTATGTTATTTTTAGACCAACTTCTCTTTGGCCTTATTTTTACCTTTGGGATGTATCAATAACTTTATGCATTGCATATTAGTCACACCCTAGAAGGTTTAATGGATGTAATGATTATTGGTTTGGAAAATGCAGCGAAGCGAGTTCCAATACCGGCCAAGGCAGTGTCTGTGTTCACTTTGCATTAATACACTTGGGAAAGACATGAACATATATCTCTTATTCTAGTTATAGGTAAAATACTAGGGTAGACTGGTCTCTCTAGCATAGATAGGCAAATAGAGTAGGAGAAAGAATTCTGAATAAATAAAAAAACAGGCACTAATAACACTAAACAAGCTATATATATATATATATCCGTAGATGGGTTATCAGGTAAGTTGGTATTAGGATGATTCTAAGTTGGACCTCTCTTCCAACAGCGGAATGTTACAGTTGTTCAGGTCCAAGTTGAGAGCTTGATGTTCAATATTATTGAACAGAGCAATATAATTGGTAAAGAAAAAAAGTTAGTAGTCTGATGAAACTCATAGGTATACACAAATACCTGTGGGTTATAACCACAAAATGACCAATTTTTAAGCCTTTTTCTTTAACAATTATATATACTAGCAAATATATGCACCCTCTGGGTGCAAGTATTTAAGTTTTAATGTAATAAAATATTGTATTAAATTAGAAAGGCTAATGAAACTAAATAAGAATGCAGATAAAAAGATTTGAAACAGAGGGGGATATAATTGAAAAATAGAACAACTGAAACTTACTCTTCCATCACTCGTCTTTCATTGTTAATTTTTTTAATTTAAGTATTTAGTTAAAAGAGGAAGTAAAGAATAAAATTACAGTTATTTTTTCTTGTTAATGGATTTCATTTAAGATTCATTGAAGAGATTTTTGCTTATATTCATTAAAATAGAACCAAACAGTTAGAAATCAATAACACTGGGCACATATTTATTAAATTCGATTTTTTAATATCAATATGCAAATTAGCCTTCTCATTCACACTGTAAACCACTATTTTCTTGTATATATAAATATAATTGCATGTTGTTAGTATGTAGATATGGTTAACAGTATTGATAATGTAAATTTTATTAATAATTGAGGGTAAAATAAAAATAAAATCATTGAGAATGTGATATTGTGACTTGAGAAGTAATATAGTTTTGGTTACAGACAGAAAAACACTATCTCCATTATGATAAGATATATATATATATATATATATATATATATTGAAGGTAGTGGTTGAGTCCTGGGTATGATGTTAAACTCTATCTGATAGTGAGGTTCCAGTTCTGGAGGTCTGGGGAATGTGAAGCACCCTTTCATCACCATTTCTCCCAGGTCCACTCTGACCCGGAGTGGTAGTACCTGTTAGGGTCCCATCTATGGGTTAAATAGAAAAAATGTGTTTAAAACAAATTGAGTAACCATGAAGAATGAATAAAACAAAACATCTCTGGCATAAAATGACCCAATAAGAGTTGACATGCCGTAAAACCCAACCAACCAACCATTTAGGTAAGATAAACAAGACATGCTGGACACAGCTGGAGAAGCAAGGACAAGCTCCTAAATGATATCCTCCAATGGGTACCTACACACTGACACACCAGTGTGAATTGGCCAGCAAAAACCTACATCGATCAGCTCTGCACGGATACTGGATGCTGTGAGGAGGACCTTCCAGGAGCAATGGCCAATAGGTACAGGTGGCGAAGAAGAGTCATGGAGATTTGTGCTGTTGGTATGGCATGATTAAGCTTTTTTAAAAATTGACATATATATATATATATATTATATATATATATATATATATATATATATATATATATATACACACATAGGTAAAGAAATAACAAAAGACTTAGAGATTTAGCATTATAGTCTATTTCAGGGAGCTTAGACAAAGTGTCTAAGCTCCCTGAAATAGACAAATAGTCTAAGCTCCCTGAAATAGACTATAATGCTAAATCTCTAAGTCTTTTGTTATTTCTTTACTTATATATTTGCTCTGTGACTAACATTAAGAGCACACATTGAGCTCTCAAACAGCGACAGGTTTTTTTAAATAAAACTCGTGTCGTAAGGAAGATTTCTTCTCTGGACTTTTGGATTATATATATATATATATATATATATATATACACACACACAGCTGGTATGTGCAGTAAATAGAGCTGGTTTAGCTCAGTCCAACTAGGAACCACATTTATAGAGTAGTACTCTGTGGAGTGGCCTGTTCTTGGTATCAGCCAGACAACAAGAGAGTCTATCCCCTTTTCACTAGCGCAAGACAAGGGGGATTGTTTTTGCATCTAAAGTGAAGTGTCACACCTACTGTCAGCTTTCCATTTTATCAAACAGATCAGATTTCCTAAGCTGTATGACTCATGCACCAAGTTGGTGTTGTAAATTGAGTATCAGAGTTGACATAAATAATAGGAAGAAATACAACAAGTATTAAGGAGTTGGGGAAAAGGTTTACTAAGCAAAGTTATAAGGTGAACAGAGTAATTAGCAATTGTTAGGTTGAATAAATGAGTCCCATGGGATCTCGTTTCTCTCTTTCGAGGTTTTGTCAGACATTATTATTAGGAAAAATAGATGAGTCTTATCTCATTATTCAGGTACTATATAACAGTTGGTGAGGACTGGTATCAAACCAGGAACCTTGTGATTCCAAGGCGAATGTTCTACCGACCGAGCTAAACTGGCCCTTGAATTTATAAAGTACTAAGTAAAGTCGTCGAGGTGGCATCAAGTCGGTATCAGCCAGACAGCAAGGGAGTCTATCCCCTTTTCCCTTGCGCTAGACCAAGGAGATTGTTAATTAGCATCGGAGGTGGAGTGCCACACCTACCATCAGCTCCTCACTTTACTACATAGATCCTTGAGCTACTCATACACAGTTGGCAAGAGCAGGTATCAACAAGGAACCTTGAGGTTCTCAGCCAGACACTCTACCAACTGAGCTAAACTGGGGGTGAGGGGATTTATAAAGTAAGTAAAAAGTAAAGTCAACGGGGCAGCTTAAAGTCAGTATCAGCCAGTCAGCGAGGGAGTCTATCCCCTTTTCAATAGTGCTAGACCAAGGAGATTGTTTTTAGCATCTGAGATGGAGCGCCACACCTACCATCAGCTCCTTACTTTACCGCACAGATCCCTGTGCTACTCATACGCTGAGTTGGTGGGGACCGGTATCGAACTAGGAACCTTGTGGTTTCTAGCCGAACACTCTACCGACTGAACTAACCCGGCCCCTTTTACACAGCCATAATTATCTATTACGAATTATGTAACTTCTTTAAATAGAATATGACCTGATATTTATATTAATAGCAACCAAAGATGTTTTTAAGCAAGTTGAGATGTATAAAAAAAAAATGGCTTTTAAAAAAGGAAGGAAGAATTCCTTTTTGACATTATTACTTTGATTTTCTTATGTTTATTAAACATATTTTTGCATAAAGAAGTTCAGCATCTTATACAACAGTTGTGCAGTCAGTCTTCTTTTTTTTTTTTCTTTAAATAGTAAAACTGTTTTTTTTTTATTTGGGTCACATCTCAGCAACACAAAAAACATGGAAGTCCTGGTAATAAAATCATAAACCTAAAATATTCACTCAGCATCTGTTTGTAAAGTACATTTCATTTAAGGTATCCAACAATTTCTTGGCTCTCATCCAAAAACTCTCATATACAAAATTTGTTCCATGGAAGTTGGCTGCGAGGGATTCTTGACATTCCATACTGCAGCTAGGTTGCAAGTGATGAGAGTTCCTATGCAGAAATTCCTTGATACAATTTATTTGGGATGAATGTAGACTTGGGGGGTCAGAGGTTACTTATTTAATTTACCAAATAAACTAAAACTGCCATTAAAAGAAAGGAAAAAAAAAAAACATAGCCCTGTGGGCAGGTGCTGTAGAGTACACCGACTACACCTCTGCAGAGGGGTAAGATACCCCCCCCCCCAAATGGGACTACCTGTTGGCCGTGGGTGGCGATCCGTGATGCTTAAGGACAGAATCCTGGTGGATGAGCAGTCCATGACATGCAACACTCCACTTAGACCCATACTTAGGCTAGGCAGACGGTCAGAGTGGCCCCCCTCTGGTCAATCGGCTGGTCACGTCAAGCCCTAGCACCTATATGATTGCCCCAACCCTATTACCCTTATGGCAAGCCCCAACCCTTTTTATCATATGGGTGCTAAAAGGCGGTGGCCGGGAGTCTCCATGTCCTGGGAGTGACGTTAAACTATTTGATGGGGAGGTTCCAGTTCTGGAGGTTTAGGAAATATAGAGCACTACTTCATTACCATTGCTCCCAGGTCCACTCTGATCCGGAGTGGTAGTACCTGTTAGGGTCCCATCTATGGGTTAAATAGAAAAATGTGTTTATAAAAAAACTGAATATCCATTAAGAATGAATTTATTTCAAAACTTAGCATTAAATGACCCACTGAAGTTGATATGCCGTAAAACAAAACAAACAAACAAAAAATTTCAGAAAGAATTATTAAATCCACGAGGAAGAAAATGCAATGACTACAAAAATAAATATAAAGATTCAGTCGTGAAAAAAACATGACTGAAAAAACTGAACCATTTTATATTATTACCACAAATTTTAATGAAACTTCAATGGCTTAGACACACACCCTAGAGTCCAATCCCTCCTCAGCATGACAGGTGGAGACAATGTAGTAATATTAGGGATATGCCATCCAGAACTCAAGTTTCTGGCAGGACTTCCCATGGTGGATTGGTCTGTCACCCAGTGGTATTAGGACCACAACCCGGCCAAAGGGTCTCTGGTGAAAATCCAAAGGGCATCTCCATTATCATCAGGAATCAACGGCTTTTGGCATACTTGTCACTGCATCTGTGGAAAATTTGTGGCAAACAAGGGCATCTTCTTCCCCTGACCGGGATATGCATGCAGGGTTTGGGGATGACTTGTGAATTTCTTATTCCCTTGTTACTCTTTTCATGAGTTCAATATCTCGTTCATTCGGGATATGGTGAATTTGTTGGATGGAGCCAGCTCAACCGACCCAGGGTGAATGCCATCACAACAACAATATAGGAAGTGTTCTACTAGCACTCATTGAGGAGGGACTTACAATACTCAGGACTCAGGACTCTTTACCAGAAGAATCAAAGGATTCATTATCAGAGGATTACCAAGGATCCAATTCCACTGGACAAGCCACTCTTGATTGAAGGCCAAAGGATGGCCCATAAAAACTTAAACATTTTGTGCAAATTTTCAAATCAACCTTAGAAACAAAAGTTTCTTCCTAAATCAAATGCTGATAGGTACACATCCTGCATCACTAATGCATGAAAAAATCATATCCATTCATCCCAGTGTTTTTATTTTTTTCCCTATACCATTTCTGGCTAACTGTAAATACATTTCAATATTTTCTAGGAAACAAATTACACTGTATGGGATATAAGGTAGGGGTTAGATGGCTCTTTAGTTTATAGATAGAAACTCTACAATTTATTTAGAAACTTTAGTTGGGACCCATAAAATTTCCCGGGGACTCATACAAATCAAATCCATGTGTCCCAAGATGCACTAAATTAAAAAGCCATCAGCATCACTGCCAAATGCAAAAAAAATCAATGTGTCCATCTCTTTAACTTTGAGAGAGAGAGAGAGAGAGAGAGAGAGAGAGAGCTATTATCTCTTTACAACATTTTCCCTTCTTAGTAGATGTTTTATTGTATTTTAAGGAGGCACTTGGTGTAATGGTTATCATCATAGGACTCAGCAACCAGAGTTCAAATCCTGAAGGAGGTTGTTTGCATTTCATATGGCACTGATACCCTTGGGAAAGGTATGCATCCAACCATTCTGCCTCCAGCTATGGCAGACTGGGCTCTTTAATCTTGGTTAGGCAATTAGTCTTGAAAAAGGAAAACTGGATTTAATCCTGTTGAACTTCGCTTAAGAATTTGACCTTGTGTCACATCCTGCTTGTATGGAGGAGTTAATAAATATATATATAGTATGTGTTTTATTGCAGTAGAATTTATTTTACTTCATACATTGAGCATGTGGTATTCATTCCTACAATGTCCTTTTTTCTAATATTGCTTTTTTTGGTCAGTTTACAATGTAAGAGTAAAGTAATGGGCTGGGTTAGCTCAGTCGGTAGAGCGTTCGGCTAGAAACCACAAGGTTCCTAGTTCGATACCGGTCCTCGCCAATTCAGCGTATGAGTAGCACAGAGATCTGTGTGGTAAAGTAAGGAGCTGATGGTAGGTGTGGCGCTCCACCTCAGATGCTAAAATAATCTCCTTGGTCTAGCGCAAGTGAAAAGGGGATAGACTCCCTCGCTGATTGGCTGATACCGACTTTATGCTGCCCCGGCGACTTTCCTTTTTTTACAATGTAAGATATACAATCACCTAATATTACTTTTTCTAATTTGAGGTATAAAATTGTATATCTTATATATCTAAAATTCCTATACTATTTCCTCAAAAAATATATTACGGGTTATCTTTTTTAAATTGATTAAATGGAGTCAATAGTTGGTCAAATCTTAAGATAGTTGATAGGCACGCTATTTGTGAAAGAAGATCTGAGTAAGAACTAGCTCAGCCAAGATGGTGGCTATTTATACTTATCAAGGGCACACAACTAGATCAAGGGAGATAATCAACACTCCCCATCTTCATTTGTTGTCCCAATCAATGTTCAGAGCTGATGTTTCTTTGCTGTGAGACATCAGGAAAACTCACTGATGATGTTGTAGCTTTTATCAAGCAAAAAAAAAAAAAAATGTGGTTGACACAAAGAAAAGAAACTACGCTCTGCTACCATGTGAAACTAGAGTTGAGCAAGATCTAGCTCACCCAAGATGGTGGCTATTTATACTTATCAAGGGCACACAACTCTAGATTAAGGGAGATAATCAACAACATTCATTATATAAAAAATGATAAGGAATAATGCAAAATAAAGAAAAAAATGTTTTTTTATTCATTTAATCAAAATCCAGTCGTATCACATTAGTAAAATCTATGAAATTCTCTAAGTTTATACTCTTTACACAAGCTTATATTCAAATCTACTGTGTGTTTGTGTATGCATATACATGGTCCATACATATACACACACACACATATGCCAACTAGATTTGATATTCTCATAATAGAAATTATACACATACATATTAGTTCCCATGTAAAACTGACATAATAAATAATCATATTTATATATTGATCAAGTACTTCTGTCTAAGATTAGAGTGTAGTATCTGCTCATGGTAATTTGGCATTTATGAAAAAAAAAGCTATAAGATATTTAAAAAAAAATGCAGATAAAAACAGTTATTATTTTTAAAGATACAACATTTAAAACATTCTCAAAAATAAATACAATCATCATATACAGGGTCCTAAGCTATATGGAATTTGAGGTTCTTTATAAAAAAATTTCGGGTAAATTTTTATTTTTATATGTTGATGATAAAGAAAAAAATATATATATGTGATTTTTTTTATGAATAAGTGTTAAAGAAGGAAAACTAGTGATAAAATAAAAAAATATATATATTTACAAAAAATAAATATATATTTTAAAAATTAGGACATCGAGGTTATGTGGCTCTAAGGTAGAGCTTTATAGGTAAGTCCAGCACTGACCATAAATGTACAGATTGATCATGGTGTAATGGTTGGCAAGCGAGACTGGCAGACCATTAGTGATGAGTTCGAGTCGCTATGAACGCTCGATATACCGGGTTTTGTTCTACAAGGCTTAAGTAAATAAATATGAAACATGAATGTCGTAAAAGGAATGTAACTGGTGGTACACTTAAAGGTGCTTTTGCGAGCTTTTCATCCTGGTTGTGTGGAGTGTTTATTTTTGTTACGCCATACTGTGTCAGGCATACAAGATTTTTTTTTGTGAGGCCACTTTCGCATGTCCATAACTCAATGCTGCATATGGCAAACTGTTGAGTGTGTATTATTCATCCATATCACATATACATTCATATGTTGACTCAGGCATGATGATATCTATGAAAAAATATTTACTCTTTTAAATGGATTTTTATGATTTATTGTTTGTTCTTCTTTGGAATTGTTTTTTATTGAAATAAATTAATTTTGGGGGGAGATTGTTTTATTTGAATTACTGTTGGTTGAGATGATTTTAGTTTTTTTTTTAAAGAAATTGAAAAGAAACTACTGACTTTGTCTGACGAGAGCATATTTAAGTATTACGTCAACTACATTCCTTCGAGGGCCCTCAGATTGAAAAATAAATACCTCTAATATAATAGATTTAATTAGACTTTCCACAAGTGGTAGAATATGAAAATTATTCTAGATGGACAATAATGACGATAATAAATGAATATAAAAGAAAAACAGAAAATAGTTTCGTTGTTAATTATAGATAATGTGTGTATTTATTTAAGGTATCAATCCTTAAAATACAAATTTGACATTCTTCAAAACGTAGGCAAGGAATTTTTAATTTCTTTTTTTTTTCTTCAAATGACTTGTTTACATAGACATTAAATTCAGATATGCCTTGTATTATAAATTTTATATTAACAGGTTAACAATTTCTACTACTACAAAAACAAATAAAAAAGAGGAAAGAATTCCTCTCACCTGAAGGTCTTTAATTAAACTTATACTTTATACTAGTGTTTGTTGTACACTGGTGTAGGTAACTTAAATTTATACAATCTTTTCGGAATCGATTTGTTAAGAAAAAAAAAAACATTGAAAAAATTAAAATAATAGATATTACAACTACACCAAGCAAAGTACCAAACAAACAAACAAACAAAAAATGTCGAGACTCGCAAAAAGCTCATAATCTATAAACACTAAACAGATTATTACACAATTAAGGTTACTAACTCACTAAGCTACTTGAAGATTTCTGAAAATTAAAATTTTTTTTTTTAAATAACAACAAACAAAACCAAAAACATGAGAGTATTTGGGTTATTATCACTTAAAAAAAAACACACACACACACTTAAGTTTTATTTCTCATGCAAATGAATATATCTAGATTTTTTTTATTCCTTTGCAAGCCAGCTCACAATTCTTGAGAGCAATAACTCATTTATTTATTTGTATGTTTTGTTTACTTACCACCATGACAGAAGACGGCAAAGAAGACCAAGGTGAAAAGCAAGCCAAGCCATAAATAGTTTCCTCTGACCTGGACCAGATCTCTTCACAGATTAAGCAATAAAGACAGTTGTTTGCAACTAAATAGCTACAAGTACACACGCTGCTTATACTTAACAATGTTAGTCAAATCAGATGCAACATACACACGCCTACATACACACTCACACTCGCATTCGCACGCACGCACCTACATACTTAGCCATTATTGAACATTTGCCAGGATATAAACTTGCTACATATCAGCTACTTGAGGCTGGCTATTCTGGCCGACACTCAAAAAAATATTTGGGTAGGTGGGGTGATAATTGAAATTTAGGCTGAGGCTGAGTCTAAAAATGATTTAAATGAGATTTTTTAGCACATTAGCTTCCTGCTTCTTTAAACAGACATCTTCTTCGGTTTCATCCCTGGGGATGTATTTGTAAAATGTTCAATGACAATAAGAGGGGGGGGAAGGGATAGAGAAATAAGAGAGAGAAGTGGAATTGATTTTGTGTAGTTTTAAAAATAACAACCAAGACACTTAAATTGTTAAACATGAAGTGCAGTTTTCACAGATAGATAGATAGATAAATAGAGAGAGATTGAGTATGTATCAGAGAGTGAGTTTATAAACACGGATTTTACGGCAACCTTGGTGGCCATGTTAAGATATATTTGAGCAAAATTGATTGAAAAAATAGTTTTAAATGTATTAAAAAATAAATTACATGTGTAATATTATTTTGCTTTTTTTTTACTGATGCTCATTATGTTACTACTTTTCAAGTTAGACAAAAATTTGACCTTAAATAATCGATTTAATTAATTTTAATTCGTTTTTAAAATGAAAAGCAGACGAAAAATTGGGTATACCTAATGTATGTCTGAGAGAGAAACTATTTGTGTGTATGTGAGAAAGATAGAGGGAAAGAGATAGAAAAAAGAATATGTATCAGTGTGTGTGTGTGTTTGTGAGAGAGAGAGAGAGTATGTGTGAATCAGAAAGAGTGAGAGAAAGGAGAGTATATGTATTAGAGAGGGAGTGTGAGAGAATGTGTGAATGAAACAGGGAGAGAGAGAGAGAAAAGAGAGTATCTTTATCAGAGAATGAGTGTGTAGAGAGAGAGAGAGAGAATGTGTCTGTGAGAGAGAGAGAGAGAGAGAGAGAGAGAGAGAAACAGGAGAGGGAGAGAGAAAAGATGTATCGGTATCAGAGAGTGAATGGTTGTGCGAGAGAGTATGTGTGTATGAGAAATGGAGAGAAAGAGAAAATAAAAGAGAGTATCTATGTCAGAGAGTGAGCATGTGTCTTAGAGAGAGAGAGAGAGAGAGAGAGAGAGAAAAGGAGTATGTGTATGAGAAATGGAGATAGAGAGAGAATAACAAGAGAGAGGGATCGTATCTGTGTCAGAGTGTATGTGTGTGAGAGAGAGAAAGGGAGTATGTGTATATAAGAAATGGAGGTAGAGAGAGAGAGAATAAAAAGAGAGTATCTGTGTCAGAGAGTATAAGAGAGAGAGGGAGAGTATGTGTGTATGAGAAATGGAGAGAGAGAAAAAGAGTGTATCTGTGTCAGAGAGTGAGTGAGAGAGAGAGAGAGAGAGAGAGTATGTGTGTATGAGAAATGGAGAGAGAGAGAAAAAAAAGACAGTTTGTGTGTCAGAGAGTGAAAGAGAATATGATAGTGAGTGTGTGTTACAGAAATAAGCTCTGAGGGAAAAAATAATTGTTTGTCAATATTTATTATTATATGATGGTTCTGTGCGAAAGATGACTCACCAAGAAATTATGCAAATCTAAGAAGCTTCTGGAAGAAGGGGGAAGAAAGACAGGTCAGCCTTTTGTTTGTTGCCTGTGTTGGGCTAACCTGTATTAGTTGCAGTTGGAGAAAATGGGAGGGATTTCATCACACAGAAATATGTCATTTTCCACAGCTACATTAAAAAAATAAAAATTTTAAAATACACACACACAAAAAAAAAACAAAAAAAACGTAAGAATTATCAATGTTAAAATATGTTTTTATATTTTGCTCTTCTGAGGCAAGTCAACATAATTTAAATCATGAGGCTTTCAATATTATTGTATGCTAGTCACGAGAATTAGTAATTAAAAAAAACAGGGGAGATCACCTAAGTGGAAATAATGTAAATGTAGGGACTGACATAATTTTCGTCTTCTTCAGTGCTGCCTTTTTCATTGGCCATTACGTTGTGTGCATTTCATTTTTAATTTGAATATGATTGAACAAGACGCTATTAAACTAGGGTACTTAGTTTACCAGTGTCCTTGGCATCTCCGTCAACAGGCTTTCCTCAAGGTCTACTAAACTCTAATGGTGAGGCTACAGTTCTGGAGTACCCCTCATTGCTATTACTTATGGGGTTACAAGAGGTTTTGGTGTTTTAAGGTTTAAAGGTAGCTGGATATTCTTGTCGCGTGTTCTTAGGGTTTTTACGTTTAACCCTATCTCATTTGGTGGTCATGCTGAAAAGGAAGGAATTCAAGGAACGAAAAGAAATAGACAAAGGCAGAAGGTGTTCTTTTTTTACTTAGGCTTTATTTACCAGTCATAGTCGCCCGTGGCAAGGGGAAATTCTCCTGGCCATGGTAACGACTGCACACAATTAAGGCCTAAACTTGAATGGCCAAGGGATTTTCTTGGGGGTAGGAAGTGGGTCCTTTTTCTTGCACATGCTCAGAGAGTTCTTCCAGTGAAGGCTCATGGGAGTTTGTTATTTTTTAAATTTTATTCTAATTCTATTTTAATTTTATTTTAATCCCTACATACTCACAGGTCTACTCTGGGTGATAATATTGTTAGGGTCCTATCTATGGGTCAAATAGATCTGTTTAAAAATTATTCATATTCAATAGGAATACTTGATGTCCATAACTAACTTATTTGCATTAAGAATAGTTACTTGAATCTATAATTGTTTACTAAGGGTTATTATCATTAATTACTTGAAACGTTATAACTGTGTGCAAACAAATGACTATTATTAAATAGAAATAGTTACTTGAAACTATATTTATTAGTTATTAGTATTAGATAGGAATACTCGAAACCATACAGCTATGTGCTAATTATTTGTATTAGATAGGAATACTTGAAACCATACAACTGTATGCTAATTATTTGTATTAGATAGGAATACTTGAAATGATACAACTGTGTGCTAATTATTATATTAGATAGGAATACTTGATATCATATCACTGTGTACAAAAATTCTTAAGAAATATCTACACTAAAAATGTAAATATAAATGTACAAGGAACACAATTCCCTAACTTCTAGACATAAAATAATCCTAGACTGTTTGACATGGCATTAAAATCAATCAATCAATTAATTCCTCAAGACCGTTAAGACATGGAAAATGATAAACCTTACCCTCCCACACTAGTCCATGATGTATTGCAAGGGTGTCCATCTCCTAGATTGGTTGCCATACCAAGGTTAAAGAGCCTAGTCTACTCTATTATATATATATATATATATATATATATATATATATATATGTGAAGAAAATGTTTTCAAAAATATAACAGGCACAAGATGTTACAATGAAAGGAAAATTTTATATGTCTATAATTAAGTATTTTGGTTTATGATAAACCATCATCAGGACAATGCAAAAGAACTTTTGTAAGGGTGAAAAAGGAAAAATGTTAAGTGTATGATGAATGTGTGAATATAATGTTATTTACCGTTATTTTTCATATCTGTGCATTTATATACGAAAGCTGATGACGTGATCATTGCATGTGAAAAAACGGAAAATGAAGATCATAAGATGACGCATGTAGAACATGAATAGCCGAGAGCAAATGTTAACATTGAAATACTTAAGTATAGAAATATAAAATTTTTCCTTTGATCATAACATCCTGTGTCTGTTATATTTTTGAAAACATTTTCTTCACATATTTCAGATTAATTTCCTCATCGTATTTCCATATATATATATATATATATATATATATTTACCAACACTTCCACATAAGGAGGATGTGACAAAAGTTCGATTTCCTAATTGAAGTTTAACAGGTTTGAATTCAGAGTTTTCCTTCTGTTTGCCTAACCAAAGTTAAAGAGCCAGTCTGCCCTACTATTTATTGATTGCTGTAGGGAGAATAGTTAGATTCATACCTTTCCCAAGGGTATTAGCGCTATGTGAAACACAAACATCCTTGTCTAGGATTTGAACTTATCTCTCTATGTCCATTTCCTACAACAGTAACCATTACACCACATGCCTCCACTACACTACAATATAAGTTTATTTGAATGGACATAGATAATTTCTGAAACTTCTACTGGATAAGGATTCGAATTGGTCTGAATCTTTTTCCTAAACTGAGCTCTGATTGGCTAGAGCAATAATCATGTGATCTTCTTAATCATTTGAATATTTAGCCTCTTGACTTTGAGATATCTTGGCCAGAGCTCACAAAATTCTCAAAAATGATAAAGCACAAAATACATTTAAACTTTCTCCAGGTTGCAGACATCTTTGTTATTGGAAATTCCATAGTTAATTATCTCCCCCTGCCGCTAGGGGACGAATTGCCAACATTGTATGTTGGCGCCAAAACCAAAAACTTGACTTATCATGGAGCACTCACTGAGGGTAGTCGCGTAAATAGCGGTCCCTAACTTCACTCATCACTTAGCCCAAAAACAGGGCTTACTTCTACGGACCGTTGACCTGACGGAGCATATTTTCACAGCCCACTTTTGAAGGCATTGTGTCCACAGACTACAAGGCTGTCACAATAGCACACTACAGAAGGCACAAGACCAAATAGTCTATTTAAAAAGGGCCCATTCACTGTCATTTAAAATAACTGTTACCAGTGCGAGAAGCTTCTAAAATAGCATCCCCCATTACTTATCACTGAACCGGTTACGAAGAAGAACGAGAAACGTCCGAAGAAACGTCCTATCAACTTACCAACAAGCAACAGAATACCCCTGTTATCACCACTACTCCAAGAACATTACTTAACTCAGATAAGTCTCGTAGCAAATACCAATAAAATTTGCAACAAGTTCTTGTATTATTTGTCAATACATGTATTAAATTTCCATTGTGTGTTTGTCTTCTTTGTCCGACAATTTGCCTACAACTACGGAGAAATAATAGCTCCTTCGAAACCTGTAAATACTCTTATTGTTTAAAAAACTATTTCATCATTCTATTAAAAGAAAACCTGGGAATAGTCACTACCTTCATCTAAGTTTCCTCTTTTTCCCTGCACACATCTCCTCTATTTAGACCAATCCTTGTTTGTCCACACTGTTCTCCTCTCTGTTTAGACCTATCCCTGTCAATCAAGGCCACAGGGCCCCTAAGACTCAAGTAACAGAGGGACAATCCTTAACATCACTGAAATGTTGTAACTATAGCAACCAAAATGAGAACACCACTTTGAATAGATTAATGTGTAATAATGATAATTCCTAATGTCAGAAGTTAAGACAGAAAAGAAACTGATGTGATTTTACAGTCACTTTTTCTTTAGTCTGCAATATATAAAATAAGAGTATGCATATATATATATATATATATATATATATATATAAAGTGTTGTTATGGGTCCAACGGGAGAAAATTAAATATTTTATAAAAAAAGAATGTCTGCAAAATGGATTATGTTTGTTTTTTTTTTTTTTTTTATTATTACTTTACATTTACGACAGATGGTCTCACACTGGAGTCTGAGGGACAACAAATCTCTTCAGGTATCCAGGACTCTTCTGAGTATTCTAGCAGATTTCAGCAATGCAGTTGTCTGGATGGTCTCAATTCTTCCTCTGATTTCCAGTTCCTGCAGTCTTTATTATTATTATTATTATTATTATTACTGAGTTTTTCACACCTGCTGTAGCCTGTGGTTCACTGGAAGTTGATTGACAGCAAGTTTTCTCAGGTCTCCAGGACTCTTTTGAGTATTCTAGTTGATATTAAAAACTGTAGTTTGGATGGTCTCTATTTTTCCTCTGATTTCCAATTCGCCCAAATTCTTTTCCGAACTTTGGAGACCGTTCTAAGGGCACCAATTACAATTGGCACAACATGCACCTTCATGTTCGACAGTTTTCTCATTTCTCTGGCAAGGTCCAAGTATTTGTCTATCTTTTCGCTTTCTTTCACTTTCACTCAGTGGTTAGCCAGGATGGGAAAATCCACAATGACAAGTTCTCTTCCTCTTGTTAATCAATACTAGGTTTGGTCTCCCGGCCGGGATTAGGTGATTCATCTGTATCTCAAAGTCCCAGAGAATTTTTATTATTATTTTGAGTTTTTCACACCAGCATTATTATTGTTGTTGTTGTTAATACTATTACAATCATTACTATGATTACATTACTATTATGATTATTATTATTACTAATTATCAGAAATTCCCTAGTGAATTATCTTCCCCTGCCGCTAGAGGGCGAATAGCCAACATCGTATGTTGGCGCCAAAACCAAATTTCTTCACTTATCAGGGAGCCGTTACCATAGAGAGACGTAAAAGTAAATGCTCTCATCACATAGCCCAAAAAACAGGGCCCACTTATCTACTGACCGTTGACTTGGACGGAGGCATTTTTCACAGCACACTTTCGAAAGCATTGTGTCTGCAGACTACAAGGCAGTCACAATAGCACACTACAGAAGGCTGAAGACCAAATAGTCTACTTGAGAAGGCCCCCATCCACCGTCATTTAAAGGAACTGTTACCCGGGCGAGAAGCTTCTAAAATAGCACCCCCACCATTATTTATCACCGAACCGGTTACCGAGGAAGAACGAGAAACGTCCGAAGAAGTGTCTTATCAACATTTCCTACCAATGCACAGAATACCCCTATTATCACCATTACTTCAAGAACTCTGCTTAACACTCAGATAAGTCTCGTAGCAAATACCAATAAAATTTGCAAAAAACATTTATGTAATTTTGTTAATACAAGTGTCTGCATTTACTTTCGTGTTTGTTCCTTCTTTGTTGACAATTTGCCTACAACTACAGAGAAATAAGAGCTCCTTCGAACCCCGTAAATACTCTTATAATTCTGGACTCTCTCATCGATTTTCGACGCATGAGCGTTCACACACACAATGAACACCCATTTGTTTATAGTGGTGAAGGCTTGTGTTGGACCATCCACACTTTTTGGCACAGTCGATAGGAAAGAATTGGTGCATCAAGGGTTACCACAAACCCAATCAATGACCGACCTCAGGAATTTTGAATTCAGAGTTATCCCTCTCCTAGACTGGTTACCTACCCAAGGCTGAAGGCCCAGTCTGCCCTACTATTTACCCATAGCTGGAGGGAGAATATATGGATTCATACCTTCCCCAAGGGTATTAGCGCTATGTGAAATGTCAATAGTTTCGTCTAGGAATTGAACTCATACAGACGAGTCCATTTTCCACGACTCTAACCACTAGCCTACGCGCCTCCATAACTCTTATAATACAATCATTATTATTTTCATTATTCTTGCTATTATTATCACAATTGCTATTATTATTACTACTACTACTACTACTACTACTACTACTGCTATTGCTATGAATAATTTATGTACAAAAAAAAACATGATTAATTTGATATCATTTTCTTTGTGTTAAGTTGCACCAGCTTGTCTTTAATATCTAAGTACAGCCTGACTGAGGATGCATGCACACGTTGTTGTTGGGTCATGAAACAGAAATATTCACCTGCATGTTTAAAGTTTACACTCAAAGATTTTGGTATGTAAAAATCATTTTGATAAATGTTTTTTTTAACTTCAAACACTCTCAGAGTTTAACTTTTTTTTTTTTCATTTTTATCTATTTTATTTTTAAATTGAAATAGATTACTAAGTAGGACTATTCTAGTAGTGACAACCCCAAGCGGAGATTTTTAAGAGGTTTGGATTCAGAGTTTTCCTTCTCCTAGGATGGTAGCCTAACCAAGGTTAACGAGCCCAGTCTGCCCTACTATTTACCCATAACTGGAGGGAGAATAGTTGGATTCATACCTTTCCCAAGGGTATTAGCTCTATGTGAACTGTGGCTTCATCCAGCATTTGAACTCGGGTTGACGAGTCCATTTCCTACATCTCTAACCATTACACCATGTACTTAAACATACAGACTTCTTGCTTTTATAATTTACAGTCTTGTACTTTTGTTTTTATTATTTTTTACTTCTTATCTTTTTGTTGGTTGAACCACCTGGTATTTGTGTGTGTGTGTATGTGTGCATGCATGCGTGTGTGTGTATGTCAGAGTTTCTCAGGGATTGTTGTCCGAAGGTGATCTCCAGCCACATTCATGTAACAGATTTGAATTCAGAGTTTTCCTTCTCCTAGGCCAGTTACCATACCAAGGTTAAAGAACCCAGTCTGTCCTACTATTTACCATAGCTGGAAGGAGAATTGTTGAATGCATACCTTTCCCAACAGTATTAATGCTATTATAGCGATTATCTTCCCTTGTTGGTTGCTGTTGATATTTGACAATGGATTATCTTTCCTTGCCACCAGGGTTTACTGCTAGGGGGCATTGCAATTGAGCCATTTAAATGCAGCCCCACAAAAGTGACTCTCTTTTAGATCTGGGACCTCCAGATATGTACTAGACCAAGTGTTTCTGTCCATTTGGACTGGGGGGGGGGACTTACCCCAGCTACAGGTTTATATATGTGTCTTTACGTAGCCCCTTTATTTAAATAATAATTAAATTTATTGTGTACAGTGCTCAGGTGCACCACAACTCATCAAAGTCTCATGTCTAGTACATAGAATAATGTATTAGTGTCAGGAACATGAATAGCATACAGTAATAATATACATGTATGTGTGCGTGTGCGTACATATGTGTCGGAGGGGGGTATCAGGTTGGCGGACTACAGAAGGCATGGAGGCTTTGAAAGTGTTTCGGCAGCTTTCAACGGATGCAGACAGTTTATTCCATACCTCGGTAACTCTGAGCGTGAAAAAATGTTTCTGAAAGTCATGTGAGCTATGCTGTTTTCTGACATTTGGCATGCCCACGTGTGTTAGAAACATGGAATCAAAAAGGTGCTCAAGGTTGCTGTTGTTAAGATGATTAATGACCTTATAAGCATTTACCAGGTCAGTTGCCAGATGCCGGAGTTTCAACAAATCCATTCCCAAGGCAGCAAGACGTTCAGAATATGGCAGATGCCTGATGGAGGATATTTGTTTGGTTGCACATCTCTGTACAGTTTCTAGGAGGTTAATGTTCTGAGCGAGAGGTTTTGGCTCACCAGCCCCGGCATATCTGTGTAAGTACACGTGCCTTTTTACACCCCATGTCTTCATAGAGATTAGTAAGGAGTGATTCTGATAGCTTTTTGATTTAGTGCATCCTGGATGCACATATTTGCTTTGAATGAGTCCCCGAGAAAATTTATGGGTTTCAACTAAAGCCGTCTAACCTCTATCATGTAACCTATCCTGTGTAATTCATTTCTAAGAAACTATTGAAATGTATTTACAGTTAGCTTGAAATGGTGAGGGAAGAAAAAAGAAAAACACTGGGACACATGGATAGGATTTTACTGTGTCCTTTTAGATTTTTGTGTGTCAGGGATGCAGGACACGTACCTATCAGCATCTCTGAGCAAGTGACTACCTTTTCATTTAGACTTGCACCATTCGGTTTTTTTCACTCAAGTCCATTTGATATAACTCTTTGTTGGAATTTGTTTTATGTAAATATGTAAATATACAGCATTCAGTGACCCTCTGAGATCACCTAGTGCATTATGAGAAATTGGTGTTAGCTACTGAGTTAACACCACCTAATTCTTATACTATGTGAAATGTAAACAACCCCATTTTTATGCATTTAATTATAATTTATAAAAATACATAATGAAAACTATGATGATCAAGTCTGTATTTATGTTTAGACACAATGTAAACTCCATTTTAACTTTTCTGTCCTGGGTATGACACTAAACAGTATCAAGTAGAAAGGTTCCAATTCTGTAGCTCTAGGGAGTGTGGAGTACCCCTTCATTGACATTACTCCCAGGTTCATTCTGTATTTGCTGTAAGGATCTCATCTATGGGTTAAATAGATTTTTAAAAATAAGTTTAAAAAACGTGTTTAAAAAAAAATGAGTTAAAGAATGTGGAGTACCCCTTCATTGCCATTACTACCAGGTCCACTCTGACAGAACTGGTAGTACCTGTTAGGGTCTCTTCTATGGCTTAAATAGATTTAAAAAAGTTAGTTTTAAAAAAAATCTGTTTAAAAAATTAGTTTAAAAAATAAGAATCGTATACTCAAAAAGAATGAAAAAAAAACGTCTTCAGTATAAAATAACCCAACAAGGGTTGACATGCCATAAATCTAAGCAAGCAAGCAACCAACAAACCAACCAACTACTTACAAGGGTCATTTAATAAATAATGTGAATATTGGTAAAAATATTTGTTCACTTTATCTTTTTCAAATGCTTTTACTGTCACGGACATCTGACATGTGTCTTGCACACCACAGTTTGAGAAACGCTATTCTAGAATATTAATTCCAAAATTAATCAAAAGAGCCATAGGCTAGATTTGAACCCAGTCTGCCAATTGTGTTTATCATGTTAATATATGTTACACTAACATGTACTTATATATTTTTTTCGGTTATTTCCTATAAGTCTAACATGATCAAAGGGAACCACTCTTGACTGATAAATTATTTATTTGTTTTCTCATTAAACTAACCCTAAACCCTAACCCTAACGCTAAACCCTAACCTCGTCTTATTTTTTCCTAGTAGATCAATAAATAAGTAAATAATCTATCAGTCAAGAGTGGTTCCCCTTTGATCATGTTAGACTATAGATAAGAAATAACCTTTTTTTCTTATATCTTTTTCAACTTATTTTCATTCTCAAATTTCTTTTTACAGAATCTCGTTGACTCAGAATAAAAAGACAAAAAATAGAATCCTCATCTATAGTTTGTTTTCATTACCCCTTTCTTTATCTATATTTTTTTTCTTTATATCTTTTCTTATTATATTTTCAATTTATTTCAATTTAATTTCCAACAAGAATGAATAAAACAAAGATGTCTTCGGCATCAAATAACCCAACTTGGGTTGACATGCCTTAAATACCAACCAACCAACCAACCAACCCCCCAAAAAACTGCACTGGTGATGCACAAGTTTGTATTTAAGTTCAGACTCAATGTAAACTCCATTTTGACTTGATACTCCCCCCTCTCTCTCTCTTATATATACACACCATCTCTCTCTTATGCGCATGCTCATACACACACACACACACATACACTCTCTCTCTCTCTCTCTCTCTCTCTCTCGCACACACACACTATCTCTCTTCTCTCTCTCTCTCTCTCTCTCTCTCTCTCTCTCTCATACACACACACACACCATCTCTCTCTTATGTGCATGCTCTCTCTCTCACACACACACACACACCATTCCTTCTCTCTCTCTCTCTCTCTCTCTCTCTCTCTCTCTCTCTCTCTCTCTCTCTCTTATACACACACACCATCTCTCTCTTATGCGCATGCTCACACACACACACACACACATACACACTCTCTCTCTCTCTCTCTCTTGCACACACAGACACCATTCCTACTCTCTCTCTCTCTCTCTGTCTCTCTCTCTGTCTCTCTCTCTCTTTCTTATACACACATACACCATCTCTCTCTTATGTGCATGCTCTCTCTCTCTCTCACACACACACACACACTCTCTCTCTCTTTTGCACACACACACACCATTCCTTCTCTCTCTCTCTCTCTCTCTCTATATATATATATATATATATATATATATATATATATATATATATATAATAAGTCTATTTGTTATTACAAAGAGAAATGACCATAAGTTCTTAGCTATGTTTTTCATCAATCATATACCTAATGAATAGAACAGAATTCTATTATCATTATTTCTATTGTTATCTGCTATAAGAATCAATGCAACCTTTTTCTATCCACATGGCTGAAATGGAATAATGTCTGAAGTAGGCTATATTTATTTTTGACCTACTTTACAAATATAATTATTCTCTTTGTCAAAGTTTCATTATATTTATTCGCATGTCTTTTTGTAGGTGTGCCTATTACCCAACCCCTCTGTCAAGGGCATAGAGTGACACAATGTCAGTTTTGGTTCGTTGCTCGGTTGGTTGGCTAGTTGGTTAATGGCATATTAACCCATCTTGACATTAAACAGCATTTAGTAGCGAGGTTCCAATTCTGGAGCTCTAGGGAGTGTGGAATACCCCTTCATAGATATTACTCCCTGGTCGTAAGAAAATGACTTGTCGACCCAAGTTCAATTCCTAGACAAAGCTGTCTAGATTTCACATAGCGCTAATACCCTTGGGAAAGGTATGCATCCACCTGCTCTTCTTCCAGCTATGGGTAAATAGCAGGGCAGACTGAGCTCTTTGACCTTGGTAAGGCAACCAGTCTAGGAGAAGGAAAACTCTGAATTCAAACCTGTTAAACTCCACTTAAAAAAAATTGACCTTGTATCACATCCTGCTCATGTGGAGGGGTTGGTAAATATGAACAAAGAAACGAACCATCAGATCTTCTTTCCTTTGTGTTTGAAGTAACCTCCATTTAGAATATAAATTTTTAAAACACATGAAAGTTTTAAAAAGTTATATTCTAAGTGGAGCTGCACAAGAATGCTGCATACGATCTTGAACAAATTGCGGAAACAGCACCCCACAAGGAAGCAACTGTACGGCCACCTGCCCCCTATCTCACAAACTATCCGAGTGAGATGGACAAGACTTGTAGGACACTGCTGGAGAAGCAAGGACGAACTCATAAGTGACGTTTTCCTGTGGAAGCCAACACATGGATATGCCAATGTGGGCCGCCCAGCAAGGATCTACATTGACCAACTCTGTGCGGATACTGGATGCTGCACAGAGGACCTTGCTGGGACAATGAATGATAGAGAAGGTTGACGAGAGATTATCATGGATATCCATGCTAACTGTGCGACATGATGATGAGAATATAACTTTGTTTATGGCGGAGATTAACACATCAATCAATAAGTCATGGGCCTAACTAATAAAACATCTTTTAGGCAAAATTTGACTTTATTCATCAACATATCTTCATCTCCTCTGCTATCTCATGCAACTTCAATTTACGATCGGCCAAAAGGAGTTTGTGGAGTTTTGGGGTATTTTCCAGGACAACTATCATTTTGGGTGACCTGAGCATTCAGCATCATTTGTGTCTGTATGAGCACATTTAAAGTCAACATACCACCTCTTAACCATTGTTTCCAACAGAGCAGAGTCCGAATAACACTTATCAAGCCAATGCTTTGCTTGAACAGTATTTTTTTGCACCAGAAAGCAATGCTTTATCAACACATGAAATTCAGATTTTTTTCATTGTTTTGAAAATTTGCAGCAGTGGCTTACCTTAAATAACTAATTTGTAAACTAATAATCCGATTGTGCTCAAATTTTGACATGTGCCATTTGAAGGTTAGTACTTTATAAAAATCTAATGGATTTTTTATTAGTGGTGCCATCTATGTGTCAGGCCCGGGACTTATTGAGTTATATGTTACAGAATGCCAGTTGTGATTCAAATAGATTAATCATACTCTGGTACGCAATTTTGTACGCAATTTTTTATTGATTTATCTCTTGGCAACTTCAACCAAAAATGGCTCCAGTTTCTCCATTGCATATGAAAAACTCGGTTTTATGAAGGCATTAAAACAACAGTTAATTACATTCCATGGCTTTCTGACAAAAAAAGTAAATCATGTTTAACTAATAATCTAATTGAATAATAAAAAAAAAAGATTATGAAGATAGAAACTTCTCACCTTCAATTATTCATACATTCACAGACATAAATCTATTTATGTATGAGGGATTTTTTTTTTGACTGAGAAGGGTCCTATATATATGAGGGTCATTCAATAAATTGGGGGAATTTTTCTATCAGTCTATCTATCTATGTATCTATCTATGATAAATGATAAATAGCAGATTTTTTTTTTACTGAGGAGGGTCCTATATATATGAGGGTTATTCAATAAATTGGGGGAATTTTTCTATCAGTCTATCTATCTATGTATCTATGATAAATGATAAATAAGCAGATTTTTTTACTGAGAAGGGTCCTATATATATGAGGGTCATTCAATAAATTGGGGGAATTTTTCTATCAGTCTATCTATCTATGTATCTATCTATGATAAATGATAAATAAGCGGATTTTTTTTGACTGAGAAGGGTCCTATATATATGAGGGTTATTCAATAAAGAATTTTTCTATCAGTCTATCTATGTATCTATCTATGATAAATGATAAATAAGCGGATTTTTTTTGACTGAGGAGGGTCCTATATATATGAGGTTCATTCAATAAATAAGGGGATTTTTTTTGACTGAAGAGGGACCTATTCATATACAAGGGTCATTCAAATAAGAGGAGTTTTTTTTTTACCGTGGAAAGACCCATTATAATTTCTACAAGAACTTTCAAGACAGTTTCAATTTCCTTTTTCTCTGTTGGAAAAACCTTCTCTAACTCTTCTCTCCGACTTTACAATGGAAAAAAATTTGTATTTACCCAACCCCTCTGCCACAAGCAGAATGTGATACAAGTTTTTTTGTTTTTTTAAGCGGTCTATTCAGAGTTTCCAATGAAAACATAATGATCCAGGTTGTGGAAGACTGTAAATCAATGCCAAGCACAATTAATTCTAAATCTCTTGGGCATAAGAGTGAAACTTGATTTATAGAAAATAAATTTACATAAACTAGAATCTACTTAATGTTATGTGAAATGCAAACAGCCTCGTCCAGGATCTTCAGACCAAAAGATCATATAGGCTAGAAACTGTCAGTAACCAAGTGTTAACTCCATGTCCACAACCTTGAATATATATATACACACACACACACACACACACACACATATATATATACACACACACACACACACACACACACACATATATATATATATATATATATTTGGGAGAATATGTGCTTAATTGAAGTTGAACCTAATTTTTTTGAAAGTTAATTAAGTAAACAAACAGACGATGTTTGTGATATGGCTATTTTCAGCCGACAATATTTGGGAGAATATGTGCTTAATTGAAGTCGAACCTAATTTTTTTGAAAGTTAATTAATTAATAATTAATTAATTAGGCGGGATTAACTATTCAAATGTAAGGATAAACAAATCGAGAAAAATCAATCTCTATATGTACATTTCGGCCTATTAGGCCTCATCAGCAGAGCTATAGATACGAAGACCGCCCCGTGTGTGATTTGAAACCTGTCTGTCAAGCTGATATATATATATATATATACACACACACACACACATACACACAAACTCACTGACCTAGGTAGATGTACATGGCTTAGTCTGCTGGCGTCCTCTCTTCTAATTTTAATCAGTTCCATGTTTTCACACCTCATTGTTACTGTTTTATTAGTGGCTAGGGGAGGTGCTGAGGTTCTTCTGAGTAATAGCATTAACTGATGATCATAAAAACATGAAAACATTAGTTGCAATATACAAAGTACATTAAGCAAAGTTAGTACTGTAAGCAATCTGTGTCCTTTGTTTATCAAAATGACTTTTGGCAATAAATGGCCCAAAAAGTGTTGATATGCTGTTAAGCAAAACAACTATAAAGAAAAAGACGACGAATGCTGACAGACAGGTTAAGAGTTAAAGAATAACCCAAACAATTAGAATTGGAATAAAAAAACATGTATTACAGACATGAAACAATAATTACAGACTTTTTGGTTTATCTGCGGAGAAATGTTTACAATTTGTCCACTTAGCTGAAATCCTGAGGTAGGGTTAGTTATCGAAATCCCTTGCTACGGCCATCTGATAGTTCGACTGGATATGATAGACATTCTATTTTGACGTCTGACTCCGGTGCTGGTCAATCAGAAAGAAGAGGAAAGAATTTGTCTCTTTGGCTTTGCCGCCAAAGTATGCTAGCTCGTGATTGGTTGGTTCGATAGAGAGACTCATAGACAAGGATGATAACCCCTACCTCAGAATTCTTTACACAACCAACAAACCAAACAAAGTACATTAAAAAGTATCAAGACTTTAACCGGGCTTCAGAAAATCCTGAAAGGAATAAGCCACTATATGCTGACAATGTAAAGGTCACATAAAACTAACACACTCCTTTTTTACTTAAACAAGAAAACCAGCCAGAATGCATAGCATGTCAAACACCTTGTACTGTCACACACATTCTAATAATGTAGTGATTTGGCTGTTATTAGACAACGTTTTTGGGTGGTAAAGTGGAGAGCTGGCGGTAGGTGTGGTGTTCCACCCTAGATGCCAGAAACAATCTCCCTGGTCTAGTACTAGTGAAAAGGGGATAAAGCTGTGCTTCTCATATGCTGTGTTGGTGAGGGCCGGTACCAAAGCCAGAACCCTGTGGTTCCTAGGTGGATGCTCTACCGACTGAGCTAAACTGGCCTTATGGTTTAATATAAAAAAAATGAAATGTGCAACTGCACAAAAGATGGGATTATTGATCAACATTTCTGTAAGTTTAGAATAGAAGATCATCAATCAATTGAAATGGTTTCAAATAACTTGAATAAACAGAAGGAAAGAAAAAGAGTGAGAAAGTAGAGAGAGAAAAAGTGAGAAAGTAGAGAGAGAAAAAGTGAGAAAGTAGAGAGAGAAAGGGGGCGAGAAAGTAGAGAGAGAAAAAGTGAGATAGTAGAGAGAGAAAAAGTAGTAGAGAGAGAGTGAGAAAGTAGAGAGAGAAAAAGAGAAAGTAGAGAGAGAGTGAGAAAGTAGAGAGAGAGAGTGAGAAAGTAGAGAGAGAAAAGGCGAGAAAGTAGAGAGAGAAAAAGTGAGAAAGTAGAGAGAGAGAAGTAGATAGAGAGTGAGAAAGTAGAGAGAGAAAGGTGAGAAAGTAGAGAGAGAAAAAGTGAGAAAGTAGAGAGAGAGTGAGAAAGTAGAAAGAGAGTGAGAAAGTAGAGAGAGAAAAGCAAGAAAGTAGAGAGAGAAAAGTGAGAAATAGAGGGAGAGTGAGAAAGTAGAGAGAGAGTGAGAAAGTAGAGAGAGAAAAGGCAAGAAAGTAGAGAGAGAGAGTGAGAAAGTAGAGAGAGAAAGGTGAGAAAGTAGTCCTCTACTTTCTCACCTTTTCTCTCTCTACTTTCTCACTTTCTCGAGAGAAAAGTGAGAAAGTAGAGAGAGAGTGAGAAAGTAGAAAGAGAGTGAGAAAGTAGAGAGAGAAAAGGCGAGAAAGTAGAGAGAGAAAAAGCGAGAAAGTAGAGAGAGAGTGAGAAAGTAGAGAGAGAAAAAGTGAGAAAGTAGAGAGAGAAAAGGCGAGAAAGTAGAGAGAGAAAAAGTGAGAAATAGAGGGAGAGTGAGAAAGTAGAGAGAGAGTGAGAAAGTAGAGAGAGAAAGGCAAGAAAGTAGAGAGAGAGTGAGAAAGTAGAGAGAGAAAAGGTGAGAAAGTAGAGAGAGTGAGAAGTAGAGAGAGAAAAGGCGAGAAAGTAGAGAGAGAAAAGGCGAGAAAGTAGAGAGAGAAAAAGTGAGAAAGTAGAGGGAGAATGAGAAAGTAGAGAGAGAGTGAGAAAGTGAGAAAAAGTGAGAGTAGAGGGAGAGTGAGAAGTAGAGAGAGAGTGAGAAGTAGAGAGAGTGAGAAAGTAGAGAGAGAAAAAGTGAGAAATAGAGAAGTGAAAGAGAGAGAAAAGTGAGAAAGTAGAGAGAGAGTGAGAAGTAGAGAGAGAAAAGGCGAGAAGTAGAGAGAGAAAAAGCGAGAAAGTAGAGAGAGAGAAAAAGTGAGAAAGTAGAGAGAGAGAAAAAGTGCTACTCATACACTGAGTTGGCTGGGGCTGGTGTCGGGACCGAAGACTTGTGGTTCTGAGGCAGATACTTTCCTGATGGAGCTAAAATGGTTATAGTTCCTAGTATGAGTCAGTTTTATTTTTTTTTTTTTTTTAAATCAGTCTTTTAGATATTGATATAATATACTTACCTATAAACCAAATGGGTTAAAAGGGGCTCCTTAGCCTTGGTCGGCAACCCATCTAATTCAAGGAAAGGTCCGACACAAAACCTCTGCTGCCTTTCAAGGAAAGGCTAGGGGAGTAAACCCCAAGAACAAATCAGGAGCCAGAGTCCCTAAGGTGGTGTGATGCTGAAATCCAGTGCTACCCATCAACTCCTGCATTGGTTCATTACTTTTCCTTTGGATCATAGTGGCAGTGTGGAGAGAGGGGGGATTTGCTGCATGGGCAACAGCTTGTCTTCCATATGAACCCACCCAGGCTATGTAGTTCAAAGTTAAAAATTAAAAAAAACAAAACAAAAAAAAACAACACTTTGACACTACTCCATCGTCTCTCATAGACAGAAGGCTGTCAACAACAAACAACGTTTTTACAACATAAGCAACATGAAAGATAAATTTTTAAATGTCAATATAGATGACAATTTGTTCTTCCCAAAAGAAATAAGATTATACCAAAAAATATAACAAACTTGAACTTCACCCTATAAACTTATCCCTTAAAGTAATTCCCAATCCATTTAGCAACAAACAACTGCACACAACTTACTGTCAAAATCAAGAAAAATCCTTGGAAAATACATAACTATAATCTTGACTATCTCTCAAAATTTACCACTTGGTATAAAATAACCCTGGGTGGTTGACATGCCATTAAAACCAATCAATCAATCAATCAATCTATGTAATTACCAAAACAGAAATGACCAATGACTGAAACATTAATTTATAAAAAATTGTTTTAAGCATTTATGAAACTTTATAAAGAATAAACAAAGCGGCAGTACTCCTAAGTTTGTAGTGGAGTTAACCGCAAATGTGGCAGACAGGTTAAGAGTCAAAGAAATAAAACGAACGACAGAATGTGAATAAAAGACTGTATTAGATAAAGAACTTGCAAACTTTAGTTTCGTTTGCACAAATATATATATGTATATAATATGTATATAATTGTCACTTAGCTGTTTATCCTGGGATATGGGGTATTAACGGAGCCCCTTGCTACGGCCTTCTGATATAGTTTGGATATAGATGGACTTCTGTTTGCATCCGACTCCGGTTCTGGTTGTCTGTTGAAGAATAGTAGGAGCGACCTTTTGTTCGGTCCGTTCCCTTTCATTGCTGGTACAGAAGAGACATGAGTCTGCATATTTGGCTTTGGCGCCAAAGTATGCTGGCTCATGATTGGTTGGTTTGAAACAGAGGCTCGCAGACAAGGGACGATAACCCCATACCCCAGAATTCTTAATAACTTCTCTTTTGATTGATTGATTGATTGATTATAACAGCATATCAACCCATTAGAGGTTAGGGAATCACATTCATTGAACGTTCATATTCCCATTAGTTATTGTCGTTGTTTCATAAGAATTTTTCTTTTTTTTTGCACACGGTTCTATTAAATATGAATAATTTATAACATGTGAGGGAGTTATATTAACGTTGGAATGCTTAAAGAAACCTCCCAACGTGGGTATAAGTGTATACATAAAAACATTCTGACAAAGGTGTAAAAACGATAACATATTTATTCCATAAGTGACAGAGAGACATATACATGACAAAGATTTAGTGAAAAACGCCTTAAGCGCTGGTTGTTTTTTTTCAGCAGGACACAATTCTGCGAATAGCCCCTTAAACTCTTCTATATGAATAAAATTTATTTTTAAAGACACAAATTTCCACAAATAAAAAGCTAATTACATTACTTTACAAAAGATGTTCAAAGCAGTTCACCTTAAACTGGATGCAGGTTTGTACATTTGTAGTCATCTTTCATAATATTTGTTCACTTAGGTTTAAAGATTCCTTTTCAATGTTAACTTTCAGTTCTTCAAGTGTATGTGGATTGTTTTGAAATATGTGCTTATGGTAGGGTTGTTGAAGTAAGTTGTGAGGTTACCAGTTTAAAGTTAAAATTCATGAAATATTATTCAAAACATAAAACAAACCATAAGAACATTTAAATATGTAGGCACATGGCATAAAACAAAATTCAGTTATAAAACAAACAACTTGTATTAAGATAAAGTTTACAAAAAGGTAATGCAGGATACCGGCAAAGTTCTTTCATCAGTCTTTGTACAAAAATTACATTTTTGTAAAGTTCATTATAACATGTGAGAAAAGAGATGTTATAGATGTTGAAGTGAGAAAGAAAGGGTAAGATTTCAGAGTCATGCAACAGTCAGGCGTATATAAATTTCTGATCTCATAAATGGCTGATTATAGAGAGAGAGAGAGAGATACAATTGTTCATACCTTCTAAAATTGAATCTGATTTAATCTTACACAGGAAGACGTGGATTCATTTAGACAAGTAAACTCTTTCTGACTTGGTATCCGAAAATCCTGTTATTTATAAGAAATAAGTAGGCTCCAAAAAGGGGTGTATTTGATAAACTTCTTTTTAGGCGCGAACGTCTCTGATTGGTCGAAAATTGAATATTTTTATTATTTGAACTTTTCTTTTTACAGGCTGCGCAATCCACTTGCGCAGAACATTATTTTTCAACATTTGACTTTTAATCATCGTATTGAGAATTTCCGGTTCTCCACAGAAACATTACATTTTTTAAAAATCCCCAAAAGAAGAAAAATGTATACACGAAATAAATTTGAACAATGAGCACATATGGGGTTTCATTGGTTGTCAGTACTATGTGATTTAAGCTCGCTCGTAGTTGTGTCTAAACCCCAATATAGCTGGTTCTTCCGTCTTGTGGGCTGGTAAGCTGAAAGGAAATTTAGGAAAAGAAGCGAAAGGAACAAAGATAAGGATAACTTTAGGGTAAGACTTTTATTTGTTGATACACACTATTTCTTGGAGGGGAGATATTTTCCAGAGCAAGTCAATAGGTGTGTCACCTTCAAAGTCTTGGGGTAAAAAGGCAGAGGTTCCTTTTTGGTGCCAAGAATTCATGTTTTTTTCTGCACATGCCCCAATGTCTTTTCCTGTCTGATGCCTTCTGGGAGATTGTTACTTTTTGTGTCTTTTTATTCATTTTTTTTATATTTGATTTAATTTTGTTTTTATTTTTGTTTGGTTTATTTTTATTTGGTTTAATTTTATTTTTATTAATCCCACACACATATTCATTGATGGAAAATGTCAGAGCTGATGCAACACAAAATAATAGATGCTCAAATGAGTATAGTTTATATCATAATTGTAAGGATTATCTTCCTTACTTGTCATGGTTCCTCTATTTGACACTAAGGGACATGATAATGAAATGATAATGAAATTTATTGGGTACATTGCTCAGGTGCACCACAACTCATCAAAGTCTCATGTCTAGTACATAGAATAATGTATTAGTATCAGGAACATGAATAGCGTACAGTAATAATATACATGTATGTGTACAGTGCTCAGGTGCACCACAACTCATCAAAGTCTCATGTCTAGTACATAGAATAATGTATTAGTATCAGGAACATGAATAGCGTACAGTAATAATATACATGTATGTGTACAGTGCTCAGGTGCACCACAACTCATCAAAGTCTCATGTCTAGTACACAGAATAATATATTAGTGTCAGGAACATGAACAGTGTACAGTAATAATATACATATATGTATACAGTGCTCAGGTGCACCACAAACTCATCAGAGTCTCATGTCTAGCACACAGAATAATATATTAGTGTCAGGAACATGAACAGTGTACAGTAATAATATACATATATGTATACAGTGCTCAGGTGCACCACAACTCATCAAAGTCTCATGTCTAGTACACAGAATAATATATTAGTGTCAGGAACATAAATAGTGTACAGTAATAATATACATATATGTGTGCGCATGCGTGCATATGTGTGTGGAAAAGGGTATCAGGTATAGTGTTGGCGAACTACAGGAAGCATGGAGGCTTTGAAAGATACAGTGTTTCGGCAGCCTACAACAGACGCATGCAGCTTATTCCATGCCTAGGCAACTCTGAGTGTGAAAAAATGATTCTGAAAGTCATGTGAGCAATGCTGTTTTCTGACTTTGTAGGCATGAAAGGTAATTATCTCCTGTGACTATCAGTAGGTGCTAGGTAATGTAGCGAGCAGCTTTATAAAACCAGAAATGCCAAAGTAAAAATTCCTCTTTCACCATTCAGCCTTTGCAGAGGTAGCATGCACCAGTTATATCTACTCTCTACAGGACAGGAGGCTTTAAGCCTGGCAGCATTCCATGTCACATAACACATGAGAACTTTTTCAAACATGTAAATAGTTATACTTTATTCTTGTACTAGCAGCCTGAATACTTTACCTATAAAAGACTATTTTCCTATTAGGACATTTCTCTTATACAACTATGTAAAGCTCTTCTTTGTATTTTCTGTCATGTCTGTATTCTCTTCTATTAAGTTTGCTCAGGCATCAAAATATCCTTGTTATCACTTTGCCGGGAATTGTTTTTATATTCATATCATACGAAGAAAGAATAATCAACCAACTATCATTAATTAACATAATTATTTCTCTTAACAAATCTGTAAAACATCTCTAAATAATATTTTCTTGTAGAGTAATGATATACACTTTTAGTGTATGTATATTATTACCCTACAATAAATATAAACTATTATAATATTAAATCACACATAAGCTAATGAAACTGACATTTATATATTTTTTATATATTTTTTTTATTTTTTAAACATTTTTTTATTTTTTACAAATTTAACATGTTTATTATACATCCATGAAAATAAAAAATAAAATATGTATTTTCTAAAGCTAAAAAAACAAAAACAAAGGGGGAGACAACTTTAACAGGTTAATCGCTCTTCTTTTATGGAAGTTTATTTTTAGTCACCTTTAGTCCAAACGGTGTAAAAAGATGTTCGTAACGATTTTTGTTTAACTTTAAGCTAAATCTGTATTTTTATTTGTTTCTTTTGAATTTTCTGTAATCAATGTGAATATTGCTAATTGATGGTGTCTCCAGTTACTTTTATGTCATATAGATTTTATTTACATAGTCCATAAATAATTTTCAGTTCAATCATTTCATTACATTTACTTGCATATCGCTTGCTTGCCATTTTAAACATAACATTGTTGTATAATGAAGAAAAAGAATTATTTTAAAAGTAATTTTGATGTTTTGCACTAAGTTTATAAAAGGTGAGTTGCTTTTCTTTTGTTTTATTCTCATTAAGCAAAGAAGAAAAAGTACGAAACCTTGTTATGGGTCTAAGTGGAGTTTAGCCTTAAGTTAGTGAATATAAAAACAAACATTTTTTATGAATTAATTTGACTCGTGTTTAATTTTTTAAAATTTATTCATTGTGAAAATGATGTTTAATATTCTTTTACTTTCTAGCTAAGAAATGGTGTTCAAAAAAGATATTAAAAAAATTGTTCAGGCCAAAAAAAAAAAAAAAAATGTTTTGCTTGTTTATTTGATATTTTAAAAAAAAGAAGAAAAACGTGTCAGTAGAGCAGTCACAATATTTTGTCTATTTACGTAATTTACTATTCAATATACTTCCGGGTGGATAAACTTTCGCTTTCATTTGACAAACGTGTAATTGGTGACTTTTTTTTTTAATTTCATTCAAATCTTTTCTCGTATGTTTTATGTTTTTGTTTTCTTTAAAAAATCTTAAGTTCAAAGTTCAAAGTAAAATAATTTTCTTAGTTGTTTTATTTAATTTACAGTTCATATCATTTTATATTAAAACAAGTTTAGGCTTACTAGATTCTCTTTTTAGCGGTTTGACAACATGCCAATAATGATTTATGTAATAAAGAACTTGTGGAGAAAAAAGTAAAAAGATTGTTTTAAAGAGATAAAAAACACCTATTATTTTTCTGAATTTTTGAGATGAGGCTTGATAATTAGTATTATTTGGATTATTCGGATTATTGTCCTCATCTTTATTATTATCTGTACAACGTTTCGACCGATGTTCCCTCCGGACTTCTTCAAAGGTTCCAAGAATGTAGAATGGGCTATGTCTGTACTAAGAAGGTTCCAGAGTCCGACAAGAAATACCTGAAGAAGGCCGGAGGACATATCGGCCGAAACATTGTACAGATAACAATAAAGATGAGGACAATAGTCCGAATAATCCAAATAATACTTCTTCGGTTAATAAGTACCAATATGAATCATAAGCTGGTTGGCTATGAAGGCAAAAGAAAAGGCAAGATTCATTATATTGTTGTAGAATATTTTTGTCATCATTTTTTTATTTTAAAAAAAAATTTTTTACAATCAAATTTAAAAAATACCTGAAGATGGCTGGAGGGCATATCGGCTGAAATGTCGTACAAATAACAATAAAGATGGGGACAATAGTCCGAATAACGCAGATAATACTAATCATCAAGCCTCATCTCAAACATTCAGTGAAATAGATCTGTTTGAAAATTATTTGTATTAGATAGGAATACCTGATATCATATAACCATGTCCAAAAAAAAACAACATTGTACCACATGTTCCTCACTATCAGGTTTAGCTGTTAATAGTCAATGCTTGAATATACATTGAAATCATAGAGCCTGACGGATATTCAGACAGCAGAGAGTTTGATTCCAAATTTTTCTAGAAGGAGTTCCCATGGTATAGTGGCAAATTCGCTGAACTGTCAAAAAAATATGATAAACCATAAAATGAGCAAATGTTTATGGGCCAGAATTTCACCAGGAATCCATTTATGACCTCTAAATAACCATACGTTGGAAAAAATTTAATATATATTAGACTTTTGACACGCACATAAAAACACAAAAAAATAAAACAATTACAACACAAGGTCAATTAACAGTATCACTCACACATCACTCACTTTCAACATTTAATATAGACCAAAACCCAGGGTCTCTTTCATCCTATTTAACCATTATTTTTGATACTTTGTTATGATCATGTTTTTATAAATGCCTTGAAATAACATAAATTTTATCTAAAATATTAAAGAAAATTTTGATCATTGATGTTTTACATTTAGCTGAGGCAAGAAGTTGAATGGTCATTCAAACCTACATGCTAATTCTTCACATCACTTTAATGAGTTAGCATGTAGGTCCTTGTTTTAGAATATCTGTTAGTAGTATATTCTACCTCAGTGTTTTCATAATTCCAGATATACATTTTTTTACCCCAAAAATCTGTTTATAAAAAGTAAAATTGTAGTGAAATAGTCATAAAGATATCTTAACTCTTAACGTCCTATACTTCCTCATTCCACCGGATGGAAGTCACGTTTGTTTTCCTAATCCATCCCAAATGATAGCCTTTGTTTAAATGTAATATTAAACATATTTAGAAGTCTTTGATTTAAGGGAAATAACATGTAACTTTAAATGAAAAGGCCATTTTTAGCCGTTTTTGGATAAATCCTTATAGGAATGGGGCTCTGGACTTAAAAAATTCTCAACAGGATGTTAAGAGTTAATAAACCTTTCAGTTTAAAAAATCAGAACATTTCTGGAAACCATAAGATTATTTTGTCTTAAATTAGCCTAAGCTAGGAAACCATTTTAAAGATTGCATTACAATTTCAATGATAAATTTTCATATACAAATTTTACCATTTTTCAATAAAATGACACCTTCAAAACACTTTTCAACAAAAATGATAGAAACAAAATTTTAAAAAAGATCTTTACCCCAAAAAATTAAAGATTAAGAATATGCATGTTGTGTTACACTAACAATCTTTAAAAAATATCTTATGACTCGCCCTAGCACATTGTTATCTCACTTTTTAAATTGGATCGTAGTTGGGGGTCATTTCTTTCTGGGACTGCCCTGCTGGACAGGTGCAAAATGACAATGAATTTATGAATCTATTCTCTGGACATGTGTTCTCTAAATACTAAATGTAGAAATATTTTGTTTCTCATTCTAAATGTTAAAAGCAAATAATAATGAAAGTTAAAACAATATCTGGTGTGACAAGACTTTCGGACCACCTTTTACATCATTTTTTAAATTTTTATTTCTATCCAAAGGAATGAATAGAAGAAAATAGGAACAAACAGTTTTCTAGACAAATGTCAAACTAACTATATCCATTAACTGCATTAAAATTATTTTTTTCTTTTCAGATCCAGTTGCCAAAGGATTTTAAAGTTTGCCTGGAGACATTAAACATTTTTCATGATGAGAAGAATCCGATGACAGAATTTTGGGCTGAGCAGTCCCCAGCCAACCCTTGGATAGACGGATATCTGTGCAATTTTACTTGCTTCAATCTTTTTGTGTGCTGCTACTCTATGTTATCCCATTATGTCGGTAAGTGAGGAAGTCGAAAAGTCTGATATGATTGATATAGCTGTAAAGACACTGGAACAAGCCGCTGGTTGCCATATGCTGGATGAGGTTCACCTCAAAGAAAATCTGGAAATTTGCTTGACAGATGAAAAGGGAACGGTTTTACTGCCAACTCTTCCATCGGAAACTAGCAATCACAATGCAACAACAGCAGAGCCGCAGATTCCAGAAACTGCGGATGAACAATTAGTGGCAGATATTGCCGTGATTACTACCGCAGCAGCAGCAGCAGACAAACAATTGGACCCGGTGACATCCACAGTCGGTACTAGTCAATTGGTTTCTAATATTATCACTCTGAAAAAAGATGAGTTAAAATTGAGGAACAGTACTAATAGTATTGCATCATCAAATGCAAGTATTGTTAATAGTAGCAGCAACAATGGAATCACTGCTAGCAGTTCTGTTAAAGATGTATCATTTTCCATGCTGGCTCCTAATCAAACAACAACACCATCAACAACAATAACAACAACAACAGCAACTACTACTCTCCCGGTGAAAGAGGATTCTTCAGGCCGTAGACATCACTGTCTCGATTGCTCAAAATCTTTCTCCCGTGGATGCGACCTTCAACGTCATATGCGGATCCATACTGGTGAGAAACCCTACAAATGCTCGCACTGCCACAAAGCATTTTCTCAATCCGGAAGTCTTTCGGCTCACCTTCGAACGCACACAGGTAAAAAGTACGAGTGCCGTTACTGCCAGGAACCTTTCGAACTGCATTCGGAGTTGTTGCAACATGTGAAATTGAAGCACACTGGGGAAGCCCCATTTGAGTGCAAACACTGTAAGAAGCTGTTCACGTCGTCCAGCACTTTAACGATCCACATTCGGGTTCACACGGGGGAGAAGCCATTTTCGTGTCACATCTGTTCAAAGTCATTTGCTCACAAGAGTGACCGAACTAAACATATACGTTCGCACACAGGTGAGAAACCTTTTGAATGTCCGGTGTGTCATAAATTCTTCTCCCGATCAACCAGTCTGACTGTCCATCGAAGGATTCACACAGGTGAAATGCCCTTCAAGTGTATATACTGCATGAAGACGTTCTCTTGCTCCAGTTACCTGACCAAACACATCCGTACACATACAGGTGAGAAGCCTTATGTATGTAAACATTGCGATAAATCATTCAGAGTGTCCAGCCATCTGGCCAGGCACATCAGAGGACATTCAAACCTTAAAGGATTTGATCATAAATATTGTAAAAGAACTTGTAGTATTAGTAGTAGTAATACAGGAACAACTGCATCTGCTTCAATGTCAACGTCTCTGATCTCTCCTCTTACAGTCACTCTTGTAAACCCAGCTCATCATCAGCAGCAGCAACAACAGCAACAGGAAAAACAATCCAACTTCCAGGGCAGCCTCATTTATTATCCCAACGTACACAACAACGACATTCACCAATGGAAGTTTCCTTCTCTCAGCACAACCCTGTAGATATTTCAAACGCCCAAGAAATCCAAACTCTACCGGTGTACAAAATATTCAAGAAGTCACTGGTGTGCAAGCGGTTCAGAGCATGCAGGCCGTGCCAGGTGTACCAGTAATGGAGTTCCAATATGCAGGAAATGAAGCGTTCAATTCTGGAAGTGTGGTTACTGCAGATGACGATTCTAATGACGACGTCAGCAGTTTCGTATTTGAAGATCCAAGCCAGACACCTGTGGAAGTCACATACGGATATTCTTCAGTCTTTTCACTTTCCGATGGAGATCTAATGCTAGCCACCCACGGCTGTTCACAATGTGGCAAAACTTTCTTTAACGGTTCCATGTACAGAGTCCACTTACGATCTCACCAACAAAAAGAACTGACCCTCCATACAAATGACAATGACCGCTTTTTCCATTATAATTGTTGTCAGAAGCAACTGCATGGCATTTTTGACTTTTAATCAGAGTCTGAAGATGAATAAAAGGAGGACAATATTGGCTGTTACTAAATCTGTAAGCTTTATTGTACTTTGGATATTTCAACTCTAGTTTGCTTATCTTAATTTCAAGTTTCATATTTCCATGTGTCTTTTTTTTTTCTTCTTTTTTTCTGTTGCTGAACAAAAATCTGTTGGTGGTTATTGCTTGTAATCATATTGACATCTAATTCAGTTATTTACTAAAAATAAAAATTTGATTATTTTTTTTCTTTCTCGTTGTAAATGTGAAACTATCCTGAATGACTTATTTTGTTGTATTGCAGTATGTTACGATTTTTGTAGCCATTTTTAGACTGCAGGTGAGAGCACTTTACAGTGGAGATCCCTTGTGTTCCTTAGTCAAGAATCTTTGGTTGTTCCTTAGTGTTAGGCATTTGATTATTTTTTTTCTTCCTCGTAAATGTGAATTTAGTGAAATAGATCACTAATTAGACTGAACCTATTCTAGTAGAGACTACCCCAAGAAGAGTTTAACAGGTTTGAATTCAGTTTTCCTTTCCTAGACTGGTTGCCTAACCAAGGTTAACGAGCCCAGTCTGCCCTGCTATTTACCCATAGCTGGAGGGAGAGTAGTTGGATTCATATCTTTCCCAAGGGTATTAGCGCTATGTGAACTGTAGCTTTGTCCAGGATTTGAACTCTGGTCGATGAGTCCATTTCCTACGACTCTAATCATTCCACCACGCACCTGAAACTATCCTGAATAATTGGTTTTGTTGTATTGCAGTAACATTTTTTTTTAAAAAAGATTGCAGGAATACTATTTGAAAATATCAGTTCTATTTGCTTAAACAGAAATGTCCTCTTCCTCTGCAAGAATAGTCACTTATGGTCAAGTCACATAAAAAGTGACCACCCCAAGGGTTAACAGGTTTGAATTCAGAGTTTTCCTTCTCCTAGACTGGTTGCTATTGAAAGCACCAGTTGCTGCTAGATCACCAAAGTTAAGTGATGATGAGCCTGTTCAAGACTTAGATGAGGAACCATTTAAGCAAAAGCAGGTACTGTAAGAAACCAAATATAAAAATGACCTGATTCGGCATTAAATGATCTGAAAGGGGTTGATATGCTGTAAAACAAAACAATCAACTTTTCATCATATAGTGAATGTGTATATATATTTACTTTGTTGTTAATTGTTTTATTTTCGTAGTTTCCTCCAGACATACATACACACAACTGTCCTTTATATATCTATAGATAAAAAGATAAACATTAAAACATTATGGTACATAATTCATTACATTTACTTTATTATGTTTTTATACAATCCGGTGCTATTTTTCTTATTCAAAAAAAAAAAAGATTGGTGTTTTTTTAGGGGAGGGGCTGGAATGGATTAATAGCATTTCACTTTATTTTAATGGAGAAAAATGATTTGATATGCGGAAATTAATTTATAAGTGAAACAAATTAAATATCATCAGTCAGGTACCAGTGTATAGGATGTTTTAAAAATTTTATATTATATATTTATTAACCCCTCCACACAAGCAGGATGTGACACAAGGTCAATTTCTTAAGTGGAGTGTAACAGGTTTAAATTCGAAATTTTCCTTCTCCTAGACAGGTTGCCTAACCAAAGATGAAGAGTTCAGTCTGCCCTACTATTTACTCTAGCTGGAGGGAGTATAGTTTCATACTTTTCCCAAGGGTATTAGGATTTGAACTTGGGTCGACGGTCCATTTCCTATGATTCTAACCATTATTCCATGTGCCTCCATATTCTAGTATAGTTATTTACTAAGCTTAGCTTAGATGTGGCACAAGGCCAGAAGTATGGGGCGCCCAGTGAGAATCGAACTCACTAATAATGGTCTGTGAATCTAGCTTGCTAACTATTACACCACATGAGGTGCCTATTTCATATCATTATACTAGGGTGAGTCAAAATTTTGGGACTATATGACCTTTAGGCACCCCTTTTCTGATCTCGATTCATAAGGACATGTTTTTCATTTACACCGTCAAAATCCCATTGTTAGTTAGGGGCTAGGGTTAGGGGTTAGTTTTATAATTTAAAAACAAACTCTAAAAATCGTCTGTTAACAAACAACCAGATTTTGATGGTGTAAATGAAAAACATGTCCTCATGAATCAAGATCGGAAAAGGGGTGCCTAAAGGTCATATGGTCCAAATTTTGCATTATTTTTGTAACTTGAGGGACAATTCGTCAATTTCTGATTCTTCTTTTGCCAAAGTTGAGAAATCCACTGGACTGTGAAATGCCAACTTTGCCTCATATTCTTCAATTTGCCAGATTTGTCTCTATTTTCTTGGAGCACGGCCTAGGAATCCATGGGTTTAGACTATCTGACCATACCTGATTGTCAAGGTTTTTGCAACACAGGTGAAATTTCTTAAAAACCATCCCTTTACTGTACTGTGAATCAATTGTGCCATCACCTTTCATACAACAAATATTTTTGGTTGCTTCGACGATGGTATGACCCAGTTTGAACTTGTAAAGCATAAGTTCCCAAATTAGACTACATTACCCATTCATTTGTTTGGTTTGTTTTACGGCATATCAACCTCGCTGGGTCATTTAATGCCGACAAAGTTGTGAAATAAAATTCATTCTTAATGCATAATACAATTTTGTTTATAAACTCATGTTTTTATTTAACCCATAGATGGGACCCTAACAGGTACTTCCACTCCGGGTCAGAGTGGATCTGATGAAGGGGTGCTCCACATTCCCCAGAGCTCCAAACTGGAACTTCACCATCAGATAGAGTTTAACGTCATTCCCATGACATGTAGACCCTCAGCCACCGCCTTCTAACCCCCATATGATAAGAAGGATTGGGAGTTGCCATAAGGGCAATAGGGTTGGGGCAATCATATAGGTGCTAGGACTTGACGTGGCCAGCCGATTGATCGGATAGGGCCAAACCCATTCATTTGTATGACTTTCAAAACCCACAGAGTGAAGCATAACGTGTCAGTGTACCAACTACCACCATACTACTAAGCACAGCAGGTACCTTTTCCACTGCTTTGGTCACATTATATACGCACTACAAACTAGCCCACCCTGTCAGATGGGGCTGTAGAATACACTGATTGCACCTCTGCAGAGGTGTAATATCCCCCCAATGGGGCTCATGATGCTTAGGGATAGAATCCTGGTGGCTGAGCAGTCCATGACATGCAACACTCCACTTTGGCCCTTATTTGGGCTAGACAGGCAGTCGGAGAGAGGACTCTTCTAGTCAATCGGCTGGTCACATCAAGCCCAAGCATGTATATGATTGTACTGACCCTATCACCCTCATGGCAAACTCCCAACCCTTTTTATCATATAAAGCAATAGTTGTGGGTCTTTGTGTATCTAGTGGTGAAGTTCCAATTTTGGAGTTCTGGGGAGTGTGGAGTACCCCTTCACCGCCATTACTCCCATGTCCACTCTGCCCTGAAGTGGTAGTACCTGTTAGGATTCCATTTATGGGTTAAATAGATCAAAAAATATTTTTTTTATATTGAGTTTGAAAATATTAAATACCCAACAAGAATGAATAAAACAAAAAGTTCTCGGCACAAAATAACCCAAGAGTTGACATTCCATAAAATCCAACCAACCAATAATTTATTTATAAGCAAAAAATCTTTGTGCTGCCTTTTACAGATAGGTGGCTGTGGTTTGGTTTAATGGTTGTCGTCAAAGGAAATGGGCCGAGTTCAAATCCTGGACAAGGCTATTTGCATTTCATATGGCACTAATACCCTTGGGAAAAGTATGAATCTAATTATTCTCCTCCAACTATGGGTAAATAGTAGGGTGGACTAGACTCTTCAACCTGGTCTAGATGGAAAACTCTGAATGAATTAAAACCTGGTAAACTCCACTTAGAAAATTGACCATGTGTCACATCCTGCTTGTGTGGATGTGTTAGTAAATAAATACAGATAAGCTCCCTCTTTAACCATTTCCTTTAAAAATTTTCTGATATGCAAAATTATTCTTTGAGTAGGTATTTACCCAATCTATTTGCAAAGTGGCAGGATGTGACACAAATATTTGTCTTCTTACTGTTGGAATATTTTGTTATATAAGGTGTGCTACAATACACCACTTAAATTTATAGACTAAGTGAGGTCGCATGGTTTAAACCTCAGCCAATCAACAGGCCGAATGCATGGCTGGTTGACTACTTAATCACTGATACTGAGAGACTTCCATTTGCAATCATTGACAAAGGACTTGCAAGACTGGGAGCACCAAGGAACAACCAAAGGATTCTTTTACCAAGGATTTCCGCTGGACAAGCGCTCTTGCTTGAAGCTTAAAAGATGGCCCATAAAATCGTAACACTTACTACCCACAACAAAAAAAACATGCAACTTGCTCAGCCAACAAGCAGACCAGATGTCAATTTCTAGATATCAGTTATAATTAATGAATGAAATCAAGAAACTTTATATAATAGTAATGTTGAACATAAATATATCTTTGCCAATTTTTATATACATTTGTCTATATGCTGTTTCTACTAACAGATCTCATCAACTGTATCTAATATACAAACCTCATGTCAAACATGTGTAGGTATTTACCCAACCCATTCACAGGATGTAACGCAAGGTTGAACGTATGGGGCATACAGCAAGGACTGACCTCGTTATTCAGTAGTAATGGACCTGAGAGACTAGCTTGCTAACTATCACATCATGATGGGACACCCAAATTACGCCACTGGTTCCTGCTAGATCACCAAAGTTAGGCAGCAATCAGCCTATTCAGTATTTAATTAGGTGACCACTTAAGCAACAGCAGGTACTGTATGCACCCTGAGTCCTTTTACTAAATGACTTGATTCAGCATTAAATGACCCCAAAAAGGTTGATATGCTGTAAAATAAAACAACCAAACCAAATTATACTTTGAGTAGGGACGGTTTAGCTCAGTCAGTAGAGTGTCCAGCTGGGAATCTCAAGGTTCCTGGCTCAATTCCGGCTCTCGCCAACTCAATGTATGAGTAACACAGGGATCTCTGCAGTAAAGTGAGGAGCTGATGGTAGGTGTAGTGCTCCACCACAGATGCTAAAATAGTTTCCTTGGTCTAGCGCTCAGGAAAAGGGGATAGACTTGCTGTATGACCGATACCGACATCATGCCGCCTCGCCGACTTTACAATAGGGTTAAAATGAAATTTGACTGGTGTCTCAGTGGGAATAAAAGGGTTAAACCATCGGAACTTTTAGTTATATTAGGTTCTGAAAATAGAAAAAATTCCATTAAAAATCTCAAGTTTTTACTAATGTGACATTTAACCAAAAAAAACAGCATTTTTTTTTTCTCCACCAGTGTATCACTCAAGTGTCAGTAATATTTTTCAGTTGGTTGGTTGGGTTTTACGGCATGTCAACCCATGTTGGGTTATTTTATGCTGAAAATCTTTTCGTTTTATTCATTCTTGGTGGGTATTATTTTTTTTTTTAAACTCCGTTTTTTTTCAAACATTTTTTAAATCTCATTTTTTCTATTTCATTGATGGAACTCTAACAGATCCTACCACTCCGGGTCAGAGTGAACCTGGGAGTAATGGATACTCTACATTCCCCAAAACTCCAAAATTGGAACTTCACCATCAGATAGTTTAATGTCATACCCAGGACATTCTTCTAATACACATGTGATAAAAAGGTTGGAGCCTGGCATGATGCCAATAGGGTTGGGACAATCATATATGTGCTAGGGATTTTTTCAGTAGGTAGTGAATCATAAAATAAACTTATTTTTTTATTTGTTCCATTTTGAAACAAACTTATTTTTACATACTATGTAAGACTACTTTCTTTGTTGATTTGATTTGTGTGTGTGTGTGTGTGGTAATAGATACTCACTAGGGCCAGTTTAGCTCAATTGGTAGAGTGTCGAACTAGAAACCACAAGGTTCTGGGTTCAATACCAGCCCTTGCCAACTCAGTGTATGAGTAGCACAGGGAGCTATGTGATAAAGTGAGGAGCTTATGATAGGTGTGGTGCTCCACCTCAGATGCTAAAAAACAATCTCCTTGGTCTAGTGCTAGTGAAAAGGGGATAGACTCCCTCGCTGTCTGGCTGATACCGACTTTCGGCCATCCCAATAACTTTACTTCTCAGATGCTAAAAAACAATCTCCTTGGTCTAGCGCTAGTGAAAAGGGGATAGACTCCCCCAATAACTTTACTTACTACTTGGGCAACTTAACAAGAGGAGACAAGTTCTTCCAGATCAACCAGGATGAAAAGACTCGCTTGACAATAGAGTCAGATACTTTTATTACCTTTCGTTCATGTTTGTTGATAAGATTTTTTTTTTCTTTTCTATTTATTCTGGGAAAAGTTTTCATTATTATTATAATTTAGTTTTCCCTGGCAAATGGTGTTCTCACCAAGATGCACATTCCCATTAAAATAACTACACTAGTTTCTCATCTCAAATTTTTAATACGCTACCCATTCAGAAGAATGAGAACTGAGGGTTTTAAATACACAAATCCTGTCTGTCTGTTCTGTGGTCAATGACTACTTTTCTATGGTGGGTCTCAAAAGTACAAAAATCTCAAAAGAATGGAGACGAGAATTGATTGTCACTTGATCCATCTCCAATGCAAAAAACGATCTCGGGTAATCTGAACATTAGTTACATAAATGAGAGTAACCTCCCCTTGTTTTTTTCACTTTGAGGAAGCCTTATGTTTTGGTCGGCCATTTTCATTTCACTGTAAATCTACACTTAAAATACGAATTTGTTTGAATCAATACAACTGCATGTTTTAACACGAAAATATCATAAAATATGTTCTTAATTGTGCTTGGGCATTATTTGAATGAACTTAATTGTTATTAAACATTGGTTTGTTTTACGGCATGTCAACCTCACTGGGTCATTTAATGCCAACTAAGATTTGAAATAAATTCATTCTTAAATAATGCTCAATTTTTTCATAAACACATTTTTCTATTTAACCCATAGACGAGACCCTAACAGGTACTACCACTCCGGGGCAGAGTGGATCTGGGTGCAATGGTGATGAAGGGGTGCTTCACATTCCCCAGACCTCCAAAACTGGAACCTCACCATCAGATAGAGTTTAACGTCATTCCCAGGACATGTAGACCCTCAGCCACCACTTTCTAGCACCCGTATGATAAAAAGGCTTGCCATTAGGGCAATCATATAGGTGCTAGGGCTTAATGTAACCAACCGATTGATCGGAGGGGGCTTCTCCAACCGAACAACCCACAGGATCAGCCTGAGAAATCAGACCTGAAGAATATAGCAGCCGAGTTTGCAAGCAGAAGAGTTAACAAGTAAGAACCTCTCATCATCATCTCTCATACTCTGTCTCTCTCTCTCACCGTTTATATACCCGAGATGTGGGTATATAACAACATCAGCTGAAACATTATGTATTATCAGAAAAATTATTGTTGAATTATCTCCCCCTGCCACCAGGGGGCGAATTGCCAATATACGATATTGGCGCCAAAATTAAACCTGACGAAAGTCACTTATCGAGGGGCCGTCAACCAGGCGAGACGGAATGATATTCCAGTGCTCACCTTTACCTTATTGTGGGGTCCTTCAACCAATGAGATGCGATCTTCAAGTGCTCCCATTACCTTGTCAACCAGCAAGTAGAATGATATTCCAGCGCTACGTTACCTTCAACCTCAGCAAGATAAGTCTGGCTAGCAAATGCCACAAATTTGCAACCCCCTTTTTGTATCTTTTGAATATGTTTCTTCAATTTCAATTGTTGTTATCACCTTCTTTGATCTGAAATTACTTGCTTACCACCTGGAATTTTAAGAGTCTCAAAATATCTCTTAGTATATAACAATAAAGAGGAGGACAGCAGTCAGAAAAATCCAAATTATCAAACCTCGTTTCAAAAATTCAGACAAATAACCTCCTTTGTCCTTTCTGTAAAACATTTAAGTAAAAGAATCTTTAAAGAATTAAAAATAAAATAAACATTCCTATAAATTGTACAAAAAAATGATTGTATATCAAATTATTATACCACACTCTTTTAAATGACCTATTTCTCTGATGTAGAGGGTGCGGCAAAAATGCCTCCCACGTTTTTTAAACTGTGTAGTACAAGTGAACTTAGGCAAGGGTAATGGTTGCCACATCTAACTAATGGCTTATTATTTATTCTTTTTATTTTTTTTAGATACGATCATGGCTGAGACCAGACATGTTTTTAAAGGTTGACAAAACGACCAACAGTCATGTTTGGTAATATTTCTGCTGCTTTTTAACATCCTTCCTTTAATTTTCCAGATGGCTTTCTTTTAACCGATGAAATACACATATTCATATATATAATACACACTCACAATTCCGTTGGAATTATATATCAGATTATTTCATTTATATGTATATATATAAATGAAATAATCTGATATATAATGCCAACAGAATTGTGAGTGTATATTATATATATGAATGTTTTGGGGAGAATATGTGCTTAATTGAAGTCGTACCTAATTTTGAAAATTAATTAATATAATTAATGAATTAGGCGGGCATACCTATTCAAATGTAAAGTGGAATATAACCTACTTCTAAACAAAACGAAAAATCTGGGGAAAAGTCAGCTGGTGTAATGGTTGGAGTCCCCGCATGTCAGCTTGACAGAGTTCGAATCACGCATGAAGTGGTCTTCCTGTCTAGCTCTGCTGATGAGGCCTAATAGGCCGAAATGTACATACAGAGATTGATTTTTCTCGATTTGTTTAGCCTTACATTTGAATAGGTATGCCTGCCTAATTCATTAATTATTAATTAGTTAATTTTCAAAATTAGGTACGACTTCAATTAAGCACATATTCTCCCAAAAATTGTTGGCTAAAAAGCCATATCAAAACATTGTTTGTTTATTTACTTCTCATATATGAATGTGTGTATTTCATCGATTAGAAGAAATCCATCTGGAAAAATTAAAGGAAGCATTTGTTATATATATATATATATATATATATATATATATATATGTATGTAAGTAAAAAAGATAGAAATCCGATATATGTTAGGAAGATAAATAGAAAATATAAATATATTTGTATAGATAAAAGGATATGAAAACACACAATGCTGTTAAAATGAAAATATTTTATATCATCAAGCTCTGAATATGATTTTTATAAATCGAAATATTGTTCAATATTAGCTATGAATATGATATAAAATATTTTCATTTTAACAGCATTGTGTGTTTTCATATCCTTTTATCTATACTTATACCGTCGGATTCAATTCCTTACACTTAAAATATATTTGTGTAATAAATATATAATAAATTTCATCCATACAAATATATTTATTAATTCTCTGAATTTTTTAGATGAATCTTGATAATTTGGATTATTTGGACAATTGTCCTCATCTTTATTATTATCGGTACAATGTTTCGGGCCGATGTGCCCTCTAGCCTTCTTCAGTTATTTCTTGTCGGACTTGAGAACCTTCTCAAAGTCGGACATCTTCTTCTTCATAACATGAAATGAGCAGAAAATGTCTCTTTGTAGCAATTACAGATTAACCAGTATTAAAAAAAACAACATTTCATAACAAACACATAGATCATAATTGATTGTATCTGGAAAAAAAAAAAAATTAAAACATTAACTAGATGGAGCTACCATTACCACTTGCCTAAGTTCATTTTCACCATACAGGTGACAGCTTAAAATGTAGAAGGTATTTCTGCTACACCCTATATAATCCATAAGAAGAAAAAATTCCGACAAAAACTTTTTCCTTTTTTCTTATAGATTACACACCTCATTGTTTGATTGATTGATTTATGACGGTGTTGGGGACTAAATGGAGTAGTCTCCCCTGTCACAGGGTTTGATGAATTCAGTGCCTATTGCATTTGTGCATCCTGGTCTCTTGCCCTAAAAAATGCTAAGCGGTGCCTGCTGAAAAATGGAACCATGCTAGTTATAAACTGCTTGACTGTTTCAAGGCGTTTTTACCGACAAGTTAATGCGATATGAAAGCAATGTTTTGCCTCCCAAAGTTTTTATTGACAAGTAATTGTAAATATTTTACCCACCCTCTTTAAAATATATTTTTTAGCGGATTGAAGGCGTTTTTATCGACAAATATCTTTTTTTAGCAGTTTGAAGGCATTATAATCAACAAATTAATGCAATAAGAAAGTGATATTTTACAGCCACCCCCCAGGTTTTTTATCGACAAGTAAATGTAAATATCCCCTTTAAATGACAAATGTCAAATATATATTTTTATGATGATAATGATAATAATAATGATAATAATAATAATAATAATAATAAACACTGTAAAAACATTTAAGTGGTTCATAACTAGCACAGTTTCATTTTTCAGCAGGCACCACTTAGCGTATTTTAGGGAAGAAGGTCAGGATGCACGAATGCGATATGCACCAAGAACTCTTCTGCATTAGGAGTCCCTTTTTGGTCACATGACGTGGGAACCCCAAAGTCTCACCCTCTTTTACAAAGCTGGCTTGAGGAGGACAGATGTGCTCGTCACTTCTCCTCAGCATCGCATATGGTGCATACATTTCATTCCAGACCCCCAGAAATAGTAAGTGGTTTCCACCTCTTTGTTTTACAAGACATTTCAACATGTACTTGAATGTATTGTTTTGTATTGTATGGGAACCTTTCCTTCCCTGGCGTTAAAATGCACGACTCTGCAGAGGGGTAAGACTCCCCCAATGGGGCCACCTGTTGGTCATAGGTAATTGATGAGCCCAGGTGGAATAGTTTCTGACTTGGGCCACGGGCGGTCGGAGAGGCCCCTCCGATCAATCGGCTGGTCACGTACCTATATGATTTTATAATGCCCTTATGGCAAGCCCCAACCCCTTTTTATTATGGGTGCAGGAAGGCGGTGACTGGTCTACATGTTCTGGGAATGATGTTAAACTCTATCTGATGGTGAGGTTTCAGTTTTGGGGAATGTGGAGACACTTGCACCCTGGTCCACTTGTGGTAGTACCTGTTAGGGTCCCATCTATGGGTTTAAAATAGTGAAAAACAAAATTGAATTATATGAAATTTTTTTCAAAACTTTGTCATTTAAACATTTTTGAATACCAAATTAAAAGTATTTGCAAAATAACCTAGGTGTTGACATGCCATAAACCCAACCAACCAAAATCTTATTCCCTTAGTATAAATGTTTTAAATGTTATATGTTACTAATTGACTTGTCTGTTATTTTCCTACCGAATATTCTGCGTTGGGTTACCCAATGCTTTAGAAGAACTGGTGCAGGTAAGAGAATTAGTTGTGGGTCAGTTTAGCTCAGTCGGTAGAGTGTCTGACTAGGAAGCGCAAGGTTCCTGGTTTGATACTGGCCCTCGCCAACTCAGCGTATGAGTAGCACAGGGATCTGTGCGATAAAGTAAGAAGCTGATGGTAGGTGTTGCGCTCCATTTCAGACACCAAAACAATCTCCTTGGTATAGCACTAGTGAAAAGGAGATAGACTCCCTCGCTGTCTGGCTGATACCGACTTTAGGCCACCCCGACAACTATTCGTTATACCAACATACAACTTTTGTTGTTTGAAAGAATTTGATATTTTTTTAAAAAGGGAAAAATCGGGGGGGGGGCGATCCTTTGGCATGATATCAAAATGTGGCCCATCTTTTTCGACTAATTGGCATTGTGTACTTGCTGATAAAATCTTATTTAACTCTTTGCCTACTTTAATCTGCTCACAGCAGCTCTCCTATCATTGCAATCTTACTGTAAGTTGCTGATGGTTAGTTCATTATAATTAATCAGAAGGACTCAGATTACAATAATAATAGGACTTTATTTAAATAGACTAGGGGCTGTTTTAGCTCAGTCGGTAGAGCATCCGCCTAGAAATCACAAGGTTCCTGGTTCGATACCAGCTACAAGCTGTAGTACTCCATTTCATCCAAAACAGTCTCCCTGGTTTAGTGCTAACAAAAAGGGGATAGACTCCCTTGCTGTCCTACTGATACTGACAATAGGCCACTCTGCCAAATTTACATTACTTTATTAGAATAGAATGATTTCTGAGGTTCATAGTTAGTGAACTTTGAAATATCCCATCATACATGTAAAATAAATGCCAAGGAAATTTAGTAGGGAAGAGTTAAATCTGCAACCTGTGGTTTTTTTCGATCAATCTTGCTTGGGTTGAGAAATAAAAAGATGACACAAAGTCAACAATGGAAATCTATAACTTTATTTATCAAGTGTAAATATCTTTCTCTAGTTTTTTTGTCACTTGAAACTTTTGACTTCTAAACAGTGGTTGATAAGTAAGTTGACTTAGAAAACACAGTTACTCATGAAATTCACATCAGTCTGATCACAGCCAATCTGGTAATCTGAACTTTAGTTGACTAAATTCCTACCATAAAATTGTGCTTGCACATTATTTGAAATTAACTTAATTGTTACTAAAAAGACATTTTATCACATTTTAATTCATGTTATATAGGCACTGTTTTGAAATAAAATAACTGATGCATTATAAAATTCATTCATTGATAAATCAACACTGAAAATTTCATTAAAATCCGATAATTCCCTGATTTTTGGTAAATTATTTTCCCCTTGCTAAAGTCATTTTGTCAAAAATGCAATTTAGTCTCATTTTGGGTATACCTAAATCACATAAAACCCCACAGATATATTGCATCCCCAAAATAAGGGGGAGGGGGTCAAAGTTAAGTGACCTGAAAAAAATAAAGTTTTGAAATAAAATAACTGATGCATTATAAAATTCATTCATTGATAAATCACCACTGAAAATTTTATTAAAATCGGATAAATCCCTGATTTTTGGTAATTTAAAAAGATCTTTTGAATTAAGTGATGAAGCAATGAGAGAAAAGTCCCTTTATCTTTTTCTGTGAATTTGGAAAAGAAGCATTTGTAAAGAATGGCAGCCATTTTGATTCAATGTAATTTTCACAGAGAAAACACGGCGCTTTTCAAATCCATTTTAATGCATGTTTTTAACTCCAAAATATGATAAGATGTCTTTTTAGTAACAATTAAGTTCATTTCAAATAATGCACGAGCACAATTTTATGGTAGGAATTTAGTCACTTAAAGTTCAGATTACCGCCAATCCCACCTTTCTTCTTACCTTACCACTTGAAGGCCACTCTTATACAGAGTGGTCCGAAAGTCTTGTCATCCCCAACCAAAATAAAACTCCTAATAAATCAACTATAATTACATGAAATAAGCCACTGGAAACAGAAAATTATATCATTATTATGTATCATAATAATGATATTATCTATCTATTATTATACTATAGCTGAGCAAATCAATTTTTGTCTCCTAAAGGCTCTTTTACTGTTTAGTTTAATGACACAAAAGTTATACGGAATTATTCCTTAGTTTTAGGATTGAATTATGTTTGAAAAAAAATTCCATTTTAATTGGTTCTAATTACTCGTAATTTGCATTTAAGTCTAAAACTGACCGGTCTCTTGCTTAACATTCTGCCTATCACTTTCCTCCTCTCTATGTACATCTTGATTACCTCCTCGTTATATATGTTAGTTTCTCAGTGAGAATCTTACGAAATGATTTTAATGTTTTATCCAGCTGTATCTATTTTTTTTTATTTAATTCACTTTGCAAACTCACGTTTTCCCTAAACTCAATTATCTAGCCAGAGCTCAATGGGTGACCCAACGGGTCATGTTTTGTCTAGTACATTATATTATTAATCCTCATCATCAGGTCATACTGGCAGTACGGATATCCATGACTTTCACTCTCCAACCGTCCCTGTCGATCATCGCCCATTGGAGGTTCTCCGTGCATCATCCAGAATCTGCTAAGAGCTAATGGATGTGGGTCTTTACTGTCCACAGGAGAACGTCTCATGAGTTCATCCTTGCTTCTCCAGTAGTGTCCACTATGTCTTATTATGATAGTTTGTATGATAGGGGGCAAGTGGCCATACAACTGCCTTTTTGTGGGTTGCTGCGTCCATGATTTGTTCAAGTTGGCACACAGCATCCTTGTGTAGCTCCCATCTATCTTTTTCTCTAAGCACTTTGTAAGAGTCCGAATAGTGCAACCATACAACAGCACTGATATGGCTACAACTTGGAAGAATTTTCGCATTATTTTATCAGTGAGATTAGATTTCCATATGATCGATAATCGGTCTAGGGCAGTCCATGTCTTTTCTATACGTACATTGACATTGCTTTCTGTAGATGAGATATTACTACCTAGGTATGTGAAAGGGTCTACTAATTTTAGAGACTTACCATCTAGTGAGGAGATACTTCCATCTTATTTAAAACACATGAACTCAGTTTTATCCAAGTTAACATGGAGGTCAATACCTCTTGCCGCCTTTTATAACCTATGCAGCAGTAATTCGGATTGTGCAGGTGTATTTGCAAGAAACGCTAGATCATCAGCGTAATCCGCATCTGTAATAGTCTCTGCGGGATATCACTGGCTTCTTGCTTTTTTAGAGTAAAGCCTTTTTCTTTTATGGGATCTAATGACATTTGGACTATGTAATCTAGGCATATTATAAATATATATGGTGCTAATGTGTCTCCTTGTAGGACTCCAGCAACAATGAATCTGTGTCACCATCAGGTGAACATGTCATTGCTTTTGTCTTTGTAGAGCATCATTATAGTGGTAACAGTTTCTTTGAGGTCATATGCTAGTACTGTGCCCCCCCCCCAAATAAGACAGAGATTATATTAATTTTTAATCTTAAAGGTAACACTGGGGCTTATTTTACAAAATTTCTAAATAAATGGAAATTACCAAAAACAATGTATACTTATTTACCATTAACATGTTCTTTTATTGAAAAACTCATTAATGAAAATTCATTACATCATGACCCAGAGTGCTAGTGTACCTGTTAGGGTCCCATCTATGGGTTAAAAAGAAAAACATGAGTTTATAAAAAATTGAGTATCCATTTAGAATTAATTTATTGCAAAACTTAGTCAGCATTAAATGACCCACTGAGGTTGATATGCCATAAAACAAACCAAACCAAACCATATTCCTTTTATATTTTTCATATATGCAACTTCCAGTTTTTATTTTATTTTAAAGTAGACAATTTACTTTAGTTCTGAATAAACTGATATTCAATTTAAAAAAAAAAAAAATGAGTATCCATTTAGAATTAATTTATTTCAAAACTTAGTCTGCATTAAACGACCCACTGAGATTGATATGCCGTAAAAACAAAACAAACCATTTTCCAGCCCCACCCCCTTCAAAGAAACATTCTGATATCAGCACACCTAGAACTACCAGAAATCCATTCATAATTATTCATTAATGGATTTATTACAACTATTTTCTCAACTTTTCCAATGCCAACATACTTTGGAGAAGATGATAGGTTTCGACTAAAAGGTGCTAAGGTTTTCTGACTCTTCAATGAAAGTACTCAGAAACAAGGTTTGCAGACATGTTGAAAGTGCGAGTTCTGTTATACTGATTTTTAAGTTACTAACCATTACAACACAACAGGACACCTTTTTTAAAAGGAGTGTCCTGGATAGGACACTAAGTTGTATTTGATGGTGAGGCTCCACTTCAAAGGAGTTTCGTGTACCCCTTCATTGCCATCAATTAACTTTTTGAGTTTAATGGCATATCAACCTGTCTAGGGTTATTTTATGCCCAAAAGTTAAGGAATCTTCTTAATATTTATATTTTTTGTGCAGTTGTTTAGGGTTTATTTATTCATTTTTTTTTTCCCCATCTAATCAAAAACAAATAATTTCTAAACAGATCTATTAGACCCATAGATGGGATCCCAACAGGTACTGCCACTCCGGGTCAGAGTTGACTGGAAATAATGATAAGGGAGGGGTATTTCACACTCTCCAGATCTGAAATCTCATCATCAAACAAAGTTTAGTGTCATACCCAAGACACGCCTTGGGGCGAAGGAAGTCTTACCTTATAATGTTCAATTGCCCCACAAAAAAAAAAAAAAAAAAAATTTAAAAAGCTTATAATGTTCAAGTGAAAAAAAAAATATGAAAAATAAAATAAATAAGTAAATAAATTAAAAAAATTAAAAAGCTTATGTTAAACTGTCCAAAATTTAAAAAATAAAAAGCTTATGTTAAACTGTCCAAAATTTAAAAAATAAAAAGCTTAATGGTGTTTCTTAAAATTATAAACAAACTGATTTGGATTTCAATAAAAGAAATAAAAATGAAAAGTTTTTAAAAAAATTTTTTATTTTGCCCTTTTTCTAATTGATAATGCCAGAGTACAAAATGTTTTTTTGGTGCAAAAATTGCTGAACTGTGAAAGCAAAAAATGAACAATAACAACATGCTTTCCTTTCATTTCTTACACCAAAATAAAACAAAAAAACCTTTCTTCAAATAAATTTCCCTTCGTTAACAGCGAGTTGTTGAAGATATATATATTTATATACATATACAGACAAGTGGAAAAAGTATTTGCAACCAATACTTAGAACAATTATTACAAAATAATGTATTTTTTTAAAACAAAGTTTAATAATAAGTAAAAGAAAAGATGGACGGGTAATGTTTGAACTTCAAATCTGGAAGAGAAAAACGAGGCACCAAAATGTCATGGATTTTTTTTTTACAATGAATGAGACAATTCCTTAGGAATATTTCTGTGAACACATATATTAGTCAATTACTAAGCTTAGTTTATTTTAGTTTGGCACTTTGCATATATATTCATATTTATTTAATTGGGAGTGGGGGAAATGTTCAATATTTAATTCTATTTAAAAACAGAGAAGGTATATATATATATATATATATATATATATATTGATATGAAAGGTGCTATAGGCATAAAAAAATAATGCCTATAACACCTTTCCCATCAATTCTTCTCCTTCCAGCCTTCACATTTATATATATATATATATATATATATATATATATATATTATTTATTAGTTGTAGAAAAAAGTTTTTCTCTCTACCATGGTTTTGGTGTTCAAGGTATGCTTTCTTCTGGAGAACTTCAGTAGTTCTCCTGACAAAGGTGTACCTTGAACACCAAAACTGTGGTAGAAAGAAAAAAAATTTTTTTCTACAACTATAAATGCTCTATATTTTATGAAATATATAGAGCACTTTTTGGATTAACTACTAATGCTACTACAATGAAAATATTGTAGCAACATTGATGAATATATATATATATATATATATATATATATATATAAAAAGTGGAGGAATCATATGTATGTAGGGAAATCATACAGTTACAAGATGGTAATATTTTATTATCAAATAAAATATAAAATAAAGGGAATACGAAGGCCTTTTCGACCGGTTCTTTTTCAAGTATAAACACCGGCGACGAATAAAAGTCAGATTGTATAAGAAATATTCTTTAAGAACGAATGGAGGTGAGCAAAAAAAAAAAAATGAAAAGGGGAGTATATATATGAACCCTCAGATCGAAACAGGGTTAGAGATGTCTCCCAACAAAGTAAAGTGTGTGATATATATATATATATATATATATATATATATATATATGTGTGTGTGTGTGTGTGTGTGTGTGTGTGTAAGAATTGTGAAGATTAACTTTAAAGTGTCAGATTCTTTTTATTATTATTAACTAAGGTTAGTAAAAGACCAACATAAAGGAAAGAGGAAGATAGTGTTACACCAATCTTCCAAGTATGGAAGGCTTGCTTGCCTAGAAAATCAGCATTCAGAAATCCAGGCTTTTTATTTTCATTTTTTTTTACACTTGAGCTTGAACAAAGACCTGTTAGTGTCAAATAGATACATTATTTCAGCCACATATTTTTCATAAATAAATCTTAGAAAAAAAAAAATATATATAGATATATAAACATTTGTTTGGTTTGAAGATTGGATTTATCATTCAACTGATTTTGAACATTATTAAAAAGAAATCATTCACAATATTTTTTTTTTATTCATTACTCTAAAATTAAATTTTAAATTTAAAAAGAAAAAAAAAAAAGTTAATCAAAATTTATTCAGCATATAAAGTTGGAACGAGGGAACTTTCTCATGTTTAAAAAGTCACAAATTGTATTTTGTTAATTTGTCCTAAGTAATGTTAAAACTTAAGTTAAAATAAATACTTTAGGTGTGATGAAATTGATTTGGTATGAGATCTACCTACCCCTAACTTGATTCATTTTAATTTCTGGCCCTCACTAACCACAAGGTTCCTAGTTCGATACCGGTCCTCGCCAACTCAGCGTATGAGTAGCACAGGAATCTGTGCGGTAAGATGAGAAGCTGATGAGAGGTGTGGCACTCCACCTCAGAAGTTAAAATAATCTCCTTGGTCTAGCGCTATTGAAAAGGGGATAGACTCCCTTGATGTCTGGCTGATACTGACTTTAGGCCACCCTGATGATTTACTTTACTTTTAATAAAATAACTCAATTTTTTTTTTAGCTCAGTCGATAAAGTATCTGCCTAGGAATCGCAAGGTTCCGGGTTCAATACCTGTCCTTGTCCTTGTCAACTCAGCACATGAAATGAAAAAAATTAAAATTTTAATGACTTTTTTTAAATTTTAGATTTCCCTTTGCAGAGAAGATCATATTCTAAAAGGGGGGGGGGTGTAATTCTAATGGAACAAGGTTAAAGAAGAGTGCCAAAAGGAAGGGGAGACTATCAGGAAAATTTAATAATAAAATTATCAGCAGTAGAAAATAATATACCAATTTGTAATTCAAAAGCCATTAAAAAAATTATACTGTCATCAGAAATAATATTCAGCAGTAATGTCACCCATAATCTTAAACAGAATACAAAAATATGAATTGAATATTTCATTGTGTCCCATATCTAAAACCAGTATTTAAAAATTTCTAAACAGGAATTTTAAGAAATTTATCACATGGTCCCCAAAAAGTAAATAAAGACAGCCTCCAATGAATGTTTCTTTAATGAAACAATTAAAAACAAAAGTTTATTCAAAATTGCCTTCAATTTTATTTTACTTGAATCCCACTAAAATCAAGCAGAGAAGGCATCATGTTTTATATTGAATGTCACAGTTGAAAATGAAAGATCATTTGAATGAATTATAAAAATTAAATCTTTATATGAAAAAAGAAATCAAATGTTTATAAAATATTGAGACACAAAAATATTATATTTACCTCTAGAAAATATACATTTTGATATTTAATCTAGAAAATATATTAGTATATTATATTAAAAGTGTTTATATGTTCTGTGCAATGATTTTTGTTTTCGTTAAAGGTTGATGTGAGAAGATAGAAAGAAAAAGGCGGGGGTGATACCAAAGGAGGCATAACAAATAAATAAATAGTAGTAGTAGTAGTAGTTTCTAACTAGTGTACTAGCAGATTGTATACCACAACTATTTAAATTTTACAATGTAAAATTCATAACTAATAGTTTCCTGCATATGCCAACTTATTGATATTCAGCTTAGAGCCAAGTCAATTTAATATATATATATATATATATATATATATATATATAATGAAACAAGATATTACAATCTTGAAAATGATATTCTATCACATTAAAGAAAAGAAGCTTAAAATATAGGGTGGTCCGAAAGACTTATCATTCCTACATATTGTTTTAACTTTCATTATTTTTTCTTTTAATAATATAATATCATTAATTATAATATATAATAACAATAATAATAATATATCTTTCTATTGCATTTCCATCCGCTTATTTTATGTAATCATAAATGTTATAGGAGTTATATTTTGGTAAGGAGTGACAAGACTTTCGGACCACTCTGTATTGAATTCTAAGATATTAATTTGAATGTTAAATTATAATCTAAATGGTTTAAGTTTCTTTTTTAAAAAAGAGAAAAAATATTTGCAAAATGTTTCAATGAATAAGCAAGTCATACATAGAGTAATTATATTCATCTGAAAAGAACTGTTTTGTAAATTAGATTTTGTTCATTTGTCCTAATTAATGTTTAAACTTAAGACAGATAGACAGATAGATAGATAGATAGATGTAGATTTACTGTCACATTTTACAAGATTTTTTGAATTGCTTAAATGTAGTCACAAAAGATGCAAAGCGAAAAAAAAGAAAAAAACAAAGTAAAAAAATAAAGTAAAAAAAAAGACAATTACCATCATAAGTAAATATAATTTTGGCAGTAAAATGTGTCATGGTTAAAAATG
>CM042138.1:139340568-139574457 GCA_023376005.1 Doryteuthis pealeii | reverse complement strand
GAGAGAGAGTATTTGTGCTTGGAAATGTAAGAATAGCATATTTATGCATCCAGTGAGGATCAAACTCGCATTTTAGTAGTAATGGATACTGCGAGACTAGCTGCTAACCATTACACCATAGTGGAGAACACATGGAAGTGTTAAGAATATGCATGCGCATGAAAGTGAGAAGAATATCTAATCTTACATATAAAACTTTTTCTTAAATTTAATCAAGCCTTTTTATTATTGGTCCCATTGTATTTAATCCTATACTTGGTCAACTTAAAAGGTTACTATATACATATAGGCTGATTCTTTGAGGTGTTTTTTTCTCTATATTCTTCCCTATCTATTATCTTAACTTATCCATAAGGGGCAGTGGTTATCCCTTTCGTTCCAATATATAAGTCAAGCCATACCCACGCTTTCTATTTTCCCTCGTTACCACTGTTTTTCGGTTGATCCTCTAGTCTTACTTTCAGTGAACAGCAGTTTCGCCTTTGTATTCTTTGCCACAGCTGCACAGGATGGAATATCAGAATTTCAAATCAATGTAGTATTTTGTGGGGTGGGTGGTGACTCGGAGGAGATATGTGAATTCATTTACATGAAAACTAAGTAAATAAAAAGAAGATAAGAATCAAATCAATCAATTAAAACTCACCCTTTAAAGATGATCATGTGTGGAAGAGACCAGGTAAAATGAAGGCAAGTAATTGTGAACATGAAGCACCAATTAATGCCATCAAATTGGCAAAATTGTTGGGGTGGCAATAACACATTAGCACCCGTGAACAGCACAACAATAAACCTTAAAATGTTCTGAAAGAAAAAAGAAAAAAAAATGAATTAATACAAAAAATATCAAATATGAAACTTGGTTGTTTAACTTATCTGAGAACTAATAAATTTTTTTAAAAAGTTAAGAGAGCATAAATACGCCCTCAAATTTTTTCTAAAAATAAAAAAAATAAATGATGACCATTTTAACTAAGTTGGTTGAATTTTATGGCATTCAAACATAGTTGGATATTTCATGCCAAATTGTCTTTTTTTTTTTTTAATTCATTCTGAATGGTCATTCAATTTTTTTAAACACATTTTTGTAAACTCATTTTGTTCTCTATTTGATAGATAGCAACAGGTATTACCACTCCAGGTCAGTGAATCTGGAAGTAATGGCGAAAAATGGGGTATTCCACACTCCCCAGAGCTCCAGAATCCATGTCAAATGGAGAATAATCAATTTTTATACACCCCAATGTGTTAGTAAAATTGCTTTTATTTTTGGAAAGAAATAAAATAATTTTCAGGGATTTGTAATATGAGTGTAGATACCTTTTTATTGGCATTACTCTCAAGGTCCACTCTGAACTAGAGTTGTGAGTACCGTTTAGGTCCCATTTAGGAGTTAAATGGATAAAAAACAGTTATTAAAGAATGTGGTTTAAATAAAAATAAAAATAAAAAGTTTGAAAAAAAAAAAAAAAATTGAATACCCAACAAAAATGTATAAAACAAAATATCTTCAGCATAAATAACCCAATGGGTTGATATGGTGTAAAACCCAACCAACCAACTAAAGAAATAAAAGAGATTTGTGCTGGAGTTGTGAACATCATTCTGTTTTGCCTTTGGTGGACTGCTCCAGATAAACTACAATATCTAAGAGATTTTAACAAAATTCTCAAGAGAAATGGTACTTACTCCTTTCCAAAATTTTTTCTCTGGTTCCTTGATGAAATATCCTTCTAGAACTTTGATAGCTGGAAGATCATAACTATAATAGAAACGAAATTATTTTGTTATTTTAAAATCATGTTATCAAACAGATAAGTAATTATTTCAAATCAATCATTTAATGCTTATTTCTTTATAAGAAAATAATATCAGCATAATGTGTTAAATATTGTTTCTTATTTCTTTTTAGGTCTTCTAAGTTGGTATTATTGTGATATAAGATGTATGCAACATCGTCACTCCTACTAATGAACAGCTGGCACTTCCAGTAAAAAATAGCCAATGAGAGAGTGAGGACAGAAAGTATTTAAGATCGTTTGCAACTGTCCTCTAATCAATTGCTAATTGAACTTTCTGTCAGCAAGACCTATATTTTGGATTAACACCCAAAGAACTCTACAGACGAGGATTACCAACTCACTACTGACTTGGATTTATATATACAAGGTAACCTACAGATTAGGATTATCAACTGGATTCTGTGAACAACAGAACTACTGAACCCCTACAATGGCAACCAGGAATTTAAATCTAATGTCTGCTGCTTCTTGATTTGGGTGGATATTTTTCATTGGGTGTTGTCTCTCTCTTGTTCAGAGTTTCATTTCTGTTCGTATAGTTAATCAGGAACATGGAGAATTAATGTCCACAGTTTATTCAATTCCTCGATTCATAACGATAACCATGTGCGCATTGGGAGACATCAACAGAGATGGAATCACCATCTGCCAACAGAGTGGTTGGCTTGACTCACAAAGTTAACTCTAACATTCCCAAGGCCTATCTGATCCCATGACATCTAAGCTGATCAGAAAAGGCCCGCTCAGATGACCCCTAGGTTCAAAACTTGTCTGTCAAACTTCTGGTGATTTTCCATGAGTTTATGATTAGATTTAAATTCTAGGGTCCGGTTTAGCTCAGTCGGTAGAGCCTAGGAGTCAGCAAGGTTCCAGGTTCATATCAGCCCTCGCCAACTCAGCTATGAATAGCACAGGCATCTGTGCAGTAAAGTAAGGAAGCTGATGGTAGGTGTTGCGCGCCCACCTCAGATGCTTAAAAAAATCTCCTTGGTCTAGCACTAGTGAAAAGGGATAGACTCACTCGCTGTCTGGCTGATACCGACTTTAGGCCACCCCAACGAACTTTACAGAAATGATAGGCATATGTCTATTCATTTATGTAAGTAAAGTCAATAGGGTGCCTAATGTCAGTACCAGCCAGATAGCGATGGAGTCTATTGCCTTTTCATTAGTGATAGACCAAGGAGATTATTTTTGCATCTGAGGTGGAATATCACACCTACCATCAGCTCCTTACTCTTTACCGCATAGATTCCTGTGCTACTCATGCGTTGAGTTGGCGAGGGCCAGTATTAAACCAGGAATTTTGCGATTCCTAGGCAAGTGCCCTACCGACTGAAGTAAAGTAGCACATAACAACTAATTAGCATTACCAAAATTGCAAGAAAAAGGTTTTTTATTCTGGACGGATTTAAAATGGTAGACATGTTATGTGGTTACTGTGATAATCAAATTGAATATTTAAGATTTGTTTCATTTACAATTTCACATTCATAAAAATTATACATATAAAATAATTGCTAACATTTTAAAGAGGAAAATTAAAACAACAACAACCAAAAAAAATATGGAGATAAAAACTTTACCTGGATACGTGAAGAACATGGCTAGACATAGGAATGATTTAACCATTATTGCAAAATCTAAAGCTTTTCCTAAAAATAAAAAATAGAAAAAATAAAAATATTAATTCCATAATCTAATGATTAAAATTACTAGCAGGACCTGTGGATGTACCACAGTAAGATATTCAATTTACACAATGTTTATATGTTTAGTTAAGAGCTATTGCAACAGTTCAATATGTTAAAAAGTATAATAATCTTGATTTAACTCTCTCATTTTTCATCTTCTTTTTTTCCTTCTTATTATGTTCGACTGAAATAGATTGGCCGTTATTGCTTATAACTAAGAAAACACACAAAATTGGTTTTGATTTTTACTAATTAAGTGAATAATTCAATGATTTAAAAAAAAAAAAACTTAAAAAATACTGTATACCAAACACTTTAACCTCCACTACCATCACCGTCAACACGAGATGTGAGTTTTTAACTATCAAGACAAAAATCAAAAAACTACACTAACAGACCCTTCAAACCCCCAGCAGCATCTTTGAACTGGGCGCAAGACAGTTGACCCAGACCAATGCCATCTGTAGGCATTGCCAAGACTCTTACTAAAAAATTAAAAAAAAAAGAATTCTAAAATAAACAAAACTACCGTTAAAAGACACTTCCACCCCAACCCTCGTCAGCACAGGTTTTGAACTTGCTGTTAAACAGACCCACCCATAGCAAGATCAATATCCCGATGTGGCACTGCATCTATGACAAAGATTTTTTCTATTATTATTTCATATCTATTGAACATTATTTGTACCAAAAGGATAATTTGGTTTCTGCTCAGGACCGAAGCTACAACATTTTGTTAAAATTTCTCACTTGAATTTTTCTGAAAGTTTGTCCAGCTGCTGACTATGTTAAAGTTAGACAATACCCAAAATTTAAGCTTCCAATTCAAAAAATTGGCGGAATTATATCGATTTTTAACTTTCCAAATTTGGGTGGTTGGTCACAAAAAATGGCGACTTTTTGTAATCTATTTTTGTCTGAAAAATGAGTTCTAGAGCTTCCCTACTCCTAAAAATTGGTTTATAAAAGAATTTTTCCAAAAAACAAGAATTTCCAAAAATGCTATCAAAAAAGTCTGAAAGTTAACCAGTTTTAAATTAATGATTTCTAATTTGTAGCATTGGTTCTGAGCAAAAAACAAACTATCTTTTTGATACAAATAATGTTCAATATATGTGAAATAATAATAGAAAAAAAAATTGTCTTAGGTTCATTGCCACATCGGGATATTGATCTTGCTATGAAAAAATCAGAAATCATCAATAACTTAAAATTAGTTGACTTTCCGACTTTTTCAATAACATTTTTGGATTTCTTGGGTAAAAATGCCTTTATAAACCAATTTTTAGAAGTTAGGAAGCTCTAGAACTCATTTTACAGACAAAAATAGATAACAAAAAGTTGCCATTTTTTACCAACCCCACCAAATTTGGACATAACTCCGCCATTTTTTGGAATTGGAAGCTCAAATTTTGGGGAATGTCTAACTTTAACAGTCCACACCTGTACAAAATTTAAAGGAGGTGGGTGACAATTTTTCTTTTTTCTGGATGATTTGACATGGAATTGCCCATATGTAATTAATTTTTGATACATTTTAAACATTAAATTCTGCCAAAAATTTGATAAAAATGGGCGCTTTGTGTGAAATAAATTATGTACTAAATAAACACATTAAGATTTTAAAACACTTATAACAGTTTCTTCTTAGAAATCAATAACAAAAAAATTAAATACACTATGTACAGAAAATTACTAAGCAGCAGATGTGCTATCGGTGTATTCTACAGCCTCAGCTGATAGAGTTAGATAAATAAGGATAAAAGTTTAATACTTCGCACCTTTTTACTTTTTAGGGGTAATAAAGAAAATAAATTAGATATTTTTTATCCCTTTAACGCAATAAGCAATTAAGAAATGAATTTGAGTTTTTATCATATGTAACAAAACAGTTTTTATTAAAATAGATTTATGTTCCAAAATACTCAATAGTTAAGGATTACATTTTTAAAAATAATATTCTAAATGTAAAAAAAAAAAAAAAAAAAAAAAAAAAAATTCCCAAAATAAACATTGTAATATACAAATTCATGGTGATGTTTTTAATTCTATAAATCATTTTCCTCTTATTCTCTCTTACCCACTTACTCCCTGGTGTTCTTAAAAGTTAAAATGGACCGGGTACTTTTTCTAGTTAATATATAGATTGATATTATTTTTTTTTTATTTGAATAATATTTTATTTGGTCAAATTGCTTTTGAAAAATAGATGTAAAGTACAGTAATCAGAAAGTTCAAGATGCCTAAAACAGTGGATGCTCCAATCCACAGAGGCAAATCTGGTGAGTAACAAACAGAGGATATCAGGCAAGCTCGTCATTTCACAGTTCAGTGTAGTTCATCACCTTCAAAATCTCAACAAAAGCATCTGGAGCTGCCAATTTGTGTCTCATGTTACCAAAATCTTGCAAAACTTTTTACTCACCTAGTCTCTGAAAACCGTTTTTCTATTTGTTATTTTAAACCAGCATTTCTCAACCTTTTTACCCTTGCGTAACTCTTTAAATAAATTACTTGTCTCAAGGAACCCCTGTGCAAAAACAAAATTATATACCATATCTTTCTCATTGTATTTCTATCATAGTTCACATGGTAAATATCATAGTATATATTTTTGAATAACTGGTTTAAAGAATAATTAATGTTTCTTTGTCAAATATTTTGGTAATGCTAGATAAAATTATACTTTAACAGGGAGTTTTCAATCATACACAAAAAATTCTAAACTCAAAAGTAAAAAATAAACCTAATTAACCAATATCATATACTTATAATATAAATGTAGGGGCCGGTTTAGCTCAGTCGGTAGAGTGTTCGGCTAGGAATCACAAGGTTCTTGGTTCGATACCGGCCCCCGCCAACTCTGCGTATGAGTAGCACAGGGATGTGTGCGGTAAAGTGAGGAGCTGATGGTAGGTGTGGCGCTCCACCTCAGATGCTAAAATAATCTCCTTGGTCTAGCACTAGTGAAAAGGGGATAGACTCCCTCACTGTCTGGCTGATACCGACATTAGGGTGCCCCGATTACTTTTTTATAATATAAATGTAAACAGAATGAAAACAGATAATTGCTGCATCGTGTTTAGTAATATTACGGAAATGAAATTAAATAAAATCTCAAAAGTGCATTAACTTATCTCACTTGTTCTCATGGAACCCTTAGAGACCCTTTGCAGAACCTTAGATTTGGTTTGTTTTTGTTTTATGGCATATCAACCTCGGTGGGTCATGTAATGCCGATAAAGTTGTGAAATAAATTCATTCTTAATGCATAATACAATTTTGTTTATAAACTCATGTTTTTCTATTCAACCCATAGATGGGACCCTAACAGGTACTACCACTCCGGGTTTAGAGTTTAACGTCATTCCCAGGACATCATATAGGTGCTAGGGCTTGACGTGGCCAGCCGATTGATCGGAGGGGGCCTTCTCCGACTGCCTGTCTAGCCCAAGAAAAGCCTAAAGTGGAATATTGCAAGTCATGGACTACTCAGCCACCTGGGTTCTATCCTTAAGCATCACGGGTCGCCACCCATGGCCAACAGATGGCCCCATTGGGGGAGTCTTACCCCTCCGCAGAGGTGCAGTCGGTGCATTCTAACGCCCCAGCCAACAGGGCAGGGAACCTTAGGATTCAGAGAAACCCCGGTTCCTTAACTTGGTTGAGAAATGCTGTTTTAAACAAACTAAACCATACATTTACTTTGATAGGTTTTGAAAAGAATTAAAATAATATTCATCATCAATGAAGTTCAAATATAAAACTGTGAAAGATAAAAAAAAATTAAAAAAATAAAAAAAATTTTTGCCTTGGATCATGAGAATAAAAAAAAACATTTTAAAATCATCATCATGTCTCGTCATGACAAACTCTTGTCAACCATCCCTATCACTCATTGCCTCTGGAAGGTCCTCTGCGTAGCATCCAGTATCCACACAGTGCTGGTCAATGTACATCTTTGCCAGACGTCCCACACTGATGTGCCCATGAGCTAGCTTCCACAAGAGAATGTCACTTATGAGTTTGTCCTCACTTCTCCAGCAGTATTCAGAGTGTCTTGTTCATCTTATTCAGATGGTTTATGTGATAACTAGTTTTAAAAAAGTATTAACTTTATGAAGCATTAGTTTGTTTGGTTTTTTTTTTCATCCTACAGATTTTTAACTTTAAGTCCAACATAAACAAAGGGGAACCACTCTTGACTGATAAATTATTTATTCATTTATTTATTTATTGATCTACTAGGAAAAAAGAAGACGGGTTTAGGGTTAGGCTTTAGGGTTAGTTTAATGGGAAAATAAAGAAAATAATTTATCAGTCAAGAGTGGTTCCCCTTTGTTTATGTTGGACTTATAGGAAATAACCAAATTTTATTATTATCAAATCAGATTGGTAACTGTATTGTACTAGAGTGAGTGAAATGATTTTGGTACGTGCTAGTTTGTTGTGCGCATATCACATGAGCAATGAAATTCAAAGGTACCCACTCTGGTTAGTGGTATCGTGTTACTTGATCACAGTTAACCAGATGGTTCAAGAAATGTTGCTTTCCTAAGGACATTAATGCAAAGTGAAATGCAAACAGCCTCATCCAGGATTTGAACTCAGGTCACTGAGTCCATTTCAACAAAAACCACAAAGCTACAGGTACCTCCAATATATAAAGTAAATATAAAGTAACTTACCTTTAGGAAGGTTCAGTGTAATTATTGGGTTAGTTGCTGGTCCAAATGACTAAAGAAAGAAAAGAAAATGCAAAATCTTAAAGGTAGGAAAAAAAAAAAATTAATAAATAAACAAATAAAACAAAATAAATAAAAATTAGCAGGACCAGTGGATATATTACATAATTTAATTATTAAGTTTGATATGTTTACTTAAGAGTTATTGCGAAATAGTTCAATATGTAAAAAGTATAATAATCTTGATTTAACTCTCTCTCATTCTTTTTTTATTTCTTTCCTTCTTTTCATTTTTTCATGTTTGATTGAAACAAATTAGTGTTATCGCTTCCACATGTGCAAGGAAAACAGAAACGGTGAGTTTAAAATTTGCTTAAGGCAAATAGGGATCCTCTGTGTGTGTGTGTGTGTATGAGATGGCATTCACCTGATGTGGGTTAAACAGGCTCCATACATTATTTATGTAAATTTCTCGATGATTGATGTCTTCAGCCACATTCGGGAGCCTCATCGTCTGCGGTTGTTCATTGATCACATAGACAAGAATTTTTAACAGAGGAGCTTGGATGGTCTACAAGCAGGCATACCAGTAATTTGTGAATGGCTTGCTGTGAGATACGTACAGACACAGAGACCACTGACACCAGAAGTTGGCGGATCCAGAGTAGATGCTGTTCTGAATTTGTGAGCATCGGAACAGTTATAGGACTGAACATCCGTCTCCATTTGGTGCTAACCAGTGCTGTGACATGAATGCATAGTTGGTTGGATTTTATGGTATATCAACCCTTGTTGGGTTATTTTATGCCAAAGATGTTTTGTTTTATTCATTCTTGATGGGTATTCAAATTTTAAAAAAAATTTAAACTCAATTTTCTTTTTAAACACAATTTTTAGTTAACTATTTTTTTTCTATTTAACCCATAGATAGGACCCTATCAGGTACTACCACTCTAGATCAAAATGGACCTGCGAGTAATAGCGATGAAGACGTACTTCACACTCCCCAGAGCTCCAGAATTGGAACCTCACCACTAGATGCAGTTTAATGTCATACCCAGGACACTGACCATCAGCCACAGCCTTCTAGCACACATACGATAAAAAGGATTGGGAGTTTGTCATATGGGGAATAGGGTTGGGACAATTATATAGGTGTTATGGCTTGATGATTGAATAAAGGGGACCTCTTTGACCACCCATCTAGCCTAAGTAAGGGCCAAAGTGAAGTGTTGCATGTCATGAACTGCTCAGCCACCAGGATTCCATCCTTAAGCATCACGGGTCGCCACCCATGTCCAACAGGTGGCTCCATAAGGGGGGGGGGTATTTTTATCCCTCTGCAAAGGTGCAGTCGGTGTATTCTACAGCCCCAGCTGGATGCATGGAGTGGTGAGTTTGTGCACCCCTACCCCAGCTACGGTTAGCAGAATGAGAACAGGATACCCCCATGGACTGAATAAAGGGTTAGGATCAAAGTTCTGTGATGGCTCCCAATTACAATAAGAAGGTTCCCGAGTCCGAAAAGAAATATCTGAAGAAGGCTGGAAGGCACATTGGCCGAAACGTTGTACAGATAACAATGAAGATGAGGACAATAGTCTGAATAATCCAAATAATACTAATGCTGTATTTTGTTTTTTCTCTGTTAAAATTGATTATTTTTTTTTAAATTTACAAATTCTTAATATTATATCAATGTAGCTCAGTCTGTAGAGTTTCTGACTAGGAACCACAAGGTTCTGGGCTTGATACCAGCCCTCGCCAACTCAGCATATGAGTAGCACAGGGATCTGTACGGTAAAGTGAGGATGGTAGGTGTGGCATTCCACCTCAAATGCAAAAACAATCTCTTCGGGTTTAGTGCTAGTGAAAAGGGGATAGACTCCCTCGCTGTCTGGCTGATACTGACTTTAGACCACCTTGACTATCTTACCTTAATATATTTTCTGTAAATAGTTAATATTTAGATTTTTAAAATCTTAATTTTCAATCTTAATCTTTTTTTTTTTTGTAAAATTTTTAATATTACATAAACATATTTTCTGTAAAGAGGAAATCTAGAAAAGAGAAATGATATTTACCAAATATCCGCAAATTCCAAATGTTATATAAAGAGCTGTTACTAACATCATTGTCCATATAAAAATCCTGAAAAGTAAAATATAAAGACTCAGCATAAAAAAATTATAATATAATAAAATAATAAAAGACTCAACAAAATTCCATTTCTCTGAATTTTTGACATGAGGCTTGATAATTACTATTATTAGTATTATTCAGACTATTGTCCTCATCTTCATTGTTTTCTGTACAACATTTCAACCGATGTGCCCTTCGGCCTTCTTCAGGTATTTCTTCTCGGACTAGGGTACCCTCTCAGACTCAGGAACCTTCTTTTCGAACTTGGAATTCATGTCATAATTGGGAGCCATCATGGAACTTTGAACCCAACCGTTTATTCAGTCCACGGGGGTATCCTGTTCTCATTCTGCTAACCGTAGCTGGGATACAGGTGTTAAGCTGTGTTAATTATTGTTCTATGTTACTGCTGCCCCTGACCAGGATCGAACCTGCAGTCTAGAGATAACTGTCACTTAGAACTGTCTCAACCTAACTCCTTTATCCACTATGCTATGTGTCCAAGTGGACCCCAGCTAGGGTTAGCAGAATGAGAACAAGATACCCCCACGGACCAAATAAAGGGTTGCGTTCAAAGTTCCGCGATGGCTACTGATTATGACAGGAAGGTTCCCAAGTTCGAAAAGAATGTTCCCAAGTTCGAAAAGAATGTTCCCAAGTCCGACAAGAAATACATGAAAAAGGCTGGAGGGCACATCGGCTGAAACGTTGTACAGATAACAATGAAGATGAGGACAATAGTCCGAATAATACAAATAATACTAATCAACAAAATTCATTAGGAAGAACTTATGGTAAAAAGTAAAAGTTACAAGGCAATAAACTAAAGCGGAGTGACACTAAAAGACTTTTCAGATACTAAAATGTTTGATCCTAACATTAAGGCACTGAAAAATGGTAAATCTTATTATAATGGAGATTGTGTGTTTTTCTGTCTGTAACCAAAACTATGTTACTGCTCAAGTCACAATTACCTTAGATTGTCACATCAGCTAAATAATGGACCGTTCTGTTTTTATTAGAAAGAAAGAAAGAAAGGGAAGAAATAGGACATACTACACAGAAAAAATATAAGAAAGAAACAAAGAGAGTTGGGGTTACCGGTTAAACAGGTATGATGTTACAAAACTCGAAATCTGTAAGGATACCAGGGTAATATCACTGATGGCATCCTTTAATGCATTTCAGTAATGTTTAGCAAAACTATTAAACTTTCATTAACTTACAAGTAGTAAGCAAGTTAGAACTCCAGTCACACTATTATGTTCACTTTCAGACTAATACCCTTGAGAAAGGTATGAACCCTCTCATCCACCCATCTATAATACCATTACTTACTATTCTTTTACAAGGATGGATTTGGCATTAAATAACCCATGAAGGTTATGCCATTAAACAAAGAAAACAAATAGACTTTATATTAAATCGAGTATTCAAAAAACTTTTCAGATAGATTAATAAACCATCTTTCTGGAAAATTTTAGAATCTGGTTTGGTTTGTTGTATTTTATGGCATGTCAACCCTTGTTGGGTTATTTTATACCAAAGAGGTTTTGTTCTATACATGCTTGATGGGTATTCAAATTTATTTTTAAAACTCATTTTTTCTATTTAACTCATAGATGGGACCCTAATAGGTTGGTTGGTTGGTTGGGTTTTACGGCATGTCAACCCCTTGGGTTATTTTATGCCGAATACTTCTATTGGTAATTTGGTATTCAAAAATGTTTAATGCCAACAAAGTTTTCAAATAATTTCATTTTTAATGGATAATACAATTTTGTTTATAAACTCATGTTTGCTATTTAACCCATAGATGGTACTACCACTCCGGGTCAGAGTGGACCAGGGAGCAATGGTGATGAAGGGGTGCTCCACTTTTCCCAAAACCTCCAGAACTGAAACCTCACCATCAGATAGAGTTTAACGTCATTCCCAGGACATGTAGACCTGCAGCCACCGCCTTCTAGCACCCATATGATAAAAAGGGTTGGGAATTGCCATAAGGGCAATAGGGTTTGGGCAATCATATAGGTGCTAGAGCTTGACGTGACCAGCCGACTGATCGGAGGGGGCCTCTCCGACCGCCCGTCTAGCCCAAGATAGGGCCAAAGTGGAGTATTGCAAGTCATGAACTGCTCATCCACCTGTAGGACCCTAATAGGTACTACCACTCTGGGTCAGAGTGGACCTGGGAGTAATGGTGGATAAAGGGGTACTCTACACTATAAAATTGGAACTTCCCCATTAGATGCAGTTTAATGTCTTACTCAGGACACTTAGAATTTGGAACTAAAATTATGTGTCTATAAATAATTATTGCTTTTTAAATCAATAAGAAGGTATTTAGGTATTTACACAATCCATTTGCTATGAGTAGGATGTGACAAGGTGACAAGTATGGGGAATCCAGCAAGGATTGAACTTGCTATTTGGTAGCAATGGATATGCGAGACTAGCTTGCTACCCATAACACCATGATAGGATGCCTTATTTCTTGCTTAGTCTTGCTTAGTTGTTGCACAAGGCCACATGTATGGAGCACCCAGTGAGACAAACTCACTAGTAATGGCTTGCTAGTCTAGTTTGCGGTTATTTCCTATACCTCCAACATAAACAAAGGAGAACCACTCTTAACTGATAAATTATTTATTTATTTTCCTATTAAACTAACCCTAAACCCTAACCCAAACCTCTTTTTTCCTAGTAGATGAATAAATAAATAAATAATTTATCAGTCAAGAGTGGTTCCCCTTTGTTTATGTTGGAGTTATAGGAAATAACGCTAGTTTGCTAACCATCACATGAGGTGCCCTTGCTTTTCTAAAACAATAAGTATGGAATGACTGAGTCTCCAAAAGTCACCTTCCTCATTTAATTGTTTAGTAAAACCTCCAGTCTACAATAGTATAATGCTAATGTTTTTTTTGGGGGGAATGGGGTCCAAGAGGGCGTTAATAGTTGAAATAACAATTTCATACATATGCTGCCACAATTAGAAAAAAATCAACAGCTGTGTTGATAATAAAACATTTATTAAATGATAGCCCTGGGGTCAGGCATAGCTTTGGAAGTGAATCATTATTACCACTAACTCAGAGTGCCCCAGCAGTACCTTACAATGCCACCAGGCTTTGTTGGTTTTTCATCACAGTATAGAAATTCCAAATTTTTTATGCAGCCTCTTCAGATGTTGTATTCACAGATATTCAACAGCTGTATCGCTAACAAAGCATTTATCAAACGATAGCCCTGGGGTCAGGCATAGCTTTGGAACTGAAGACTTTGTTGGTTTTCCAACACAGATGTTGTAGTCATATATTCCCAGTGAAAGTTCATGAGTATAGAAATGAAATATTGTGTAAATAATACAAAACTTTAATGGCCGAATATTGAAATTCAATATTTTTATATGGTTTATTGTTAACATTTAGCATCTTTCAATCTCTAGACAGTTTTTAGTGTCACCAAGTAAGCAATAACAAATTTAAAGGGAAGATATAATAATAAAAAATAAATAAATAAACTCACTTTTTAAATTGTTTACGCTTTTCTTTTACAACTGATGCTTCCAAGGATAAAATCATACCAGCACCCTAAATGAAGAAGAAGAAAAAATATTTTTAATTAATACTGTGCATAGTAAATAGCTTTTCATACATAATATTTAAGTCTCTTTATATTCAAATAAAAGAAAATTAACAAAAGGATGCAAGTTTATTAACTAATTATCAATGTATAGATAATTTACTGTGTGTAGGGCTGGTTTAGCTTGGTAGAGTGTCCGGCTGGGAACCTCGAGGTTCCTGGTTCGATTCTGGCCCTCGCAACTCAGCGTACGAGTAGCACATGGATATGTGCAGTAAAGTGAGGAGCTGATGGTAGGAATGGTGCTCTGCCTTAGACGCCCAAACAATCTCCTTGGTCTAGCGCTAGTGAAAAGGGGATAGACTCCCTCGCTGTCTGGCCAATACCGACTTTAGGCCACCCCAACGACTTTACTTACTTACAAAATTCTAAAATGGCATTTAAAAGTGGATTCATCTTCTGAAAAAGTTTTTTTTTTTTTTTTTTTTCGTTTACGACTTTTCAAAAAAAGAGAAACCAGCTAAAAAGACTTCTGAAAGTCTAGCACAAGGTAATGTGCAAAACAAAATGAATCGAAGAGGGGGAAGAAGTGGGGTGAAAACCTGTTTAAACTGAATCATCATTACCACTAACTCAGAGTGCCCCAGTAGTACCTTACAATGCCACCAGACTTTGTTGGTTTCCCATCACCATATGGAAATGCCAGATTATATAATGGACACTTTTCAGAGATTGTATTCACAGATATTGCCAATCAAAGTTTATGAGTCTAGAAATTGAATGTTATGTAAATAATATGAGATTTTAATGATGGAATATACTTACCTCATAACAATAAATTGATATTGCCAGGAAAAATGGTAGACCACTTAAGGAAATTTTCTTTGGGTGAATTCTGGAGAAAGAAATTCATTAAAAAAAAACTTAAATTTTTGACAAGTTCATTTTTAAATCTTTTTGTTGTTTGCAATATTCAGGTATTTTAGATTCAACAACAATTAGAAATCATCAATAACTTAATATTGGTTGACTTTAAGACTTTAAATGCTTTTATAAACCAATTTGTAGGAGTAGGGAAGCTATAGAACTCATTTTACAGACAAAAATAGATTACAAAAAGTTGCCATTTTTTGCCAACCTCACCAAATTTGGAGAGCTAAAAATCAACATAACTCCACCAATTTTTGGAATTGGAAACTCAAATTTTGGGGATCGTTTAATGTTAACATAGTCCACACCTGGAAATAATTTCAGAAAAATTGAAGGGGGGGGGGTGACAATTTTACTTTTATCTGGATGATTTGATATGGAATTACCCATAAGGGTTGAGTTAATACAGTTCTAACTGACAAATCATCTGTAGGTTGCAGGTTCAATCCTGGCTACGAGCGAAAATAACATAGAATGCTTAACATAGTTTAACACTTGTACACAATCATTGTTAACAGAATCAGAACAAGTTACCCCAACAGATTAAATAAAGGATTCAGTTTGAAGCTCAGTGAAGGCTTCTGATTACAACAAAGTTTGACAAGAAACACCTGAAGATGGCCGGAGGGTACATCAACAGAAATGTTATGTATATAACAATGAAGATGAGGACAACAGTCCAAAAAATCTAAATAGTACAAGTTATTAAGCTGTATCTTAAAAATTCCGACAAATAATTTTCATCATTCATTTTTAACAATTGTAGAATGTAAAATGGACCAGTGTTTCACTAATTAATTGATTTTAACGGCACATCAACTCATCTGGGGTTATTTTATGCCTAGAGGTTAAATGGTTGCCTTTATTGTATATTCATGTTTACAAAAGAATTTCTGTGTGTATGTAAGTTAAAAAAAAAAAATATGGAAATAAAATAAAAAAGTTCTTCCAAGCTGTAGCTGTGTTAGTACTACTGTATGGTTGTAGCACTTTGACTTTAACAAAATGTCTGGAGAAAAGTCTAGATGGGAACTATACAAGGATGAGATTAGCCTCATCAGATAGACAGCTACATAAGATTATGTAGCTGTCTGTCTGATGAGACTAAGCTCATTTATTGAATTTTCGAAATAAATTTATAATGCCAAATGATGGTTTATTAGGTTTTTCTTTCTTATTAAAAGTGTATATATATATTAAGAACACCTAACGAAATAGACTTAAAACAAAAATAGAGTTGTTTCCCTTTGTTTTGTCAAAGTGTTTGTTGACATTTTGAATGTTGGAGCGCTCAACGTTCAGAGATCCTGGTTAAGGTCGCATGAAAGTAGAAGCATTTTCTACTCTGTGTTTTAATAAATCCTTTGTTAATTTTATAACAAACCTGGTCTTGCATTATCATTACTATCCTCCATATAATTTATCTATATGTTAAAAAGGTAACTATATATATATATATATATATATATATATGATACTTTCATTTGAAGCAGAACTGACAATCTATACATAAATAATCCCATTGGATATGAGAGGAAGTATACTAAAAAGTAAATAAACCAAATAGATAAAAAAATAAATCCCCAACTTACGTGACCATATGAATGTGTTGGAAATCAAACCAGAATACAACAGCAAATGCTAAAAGACTGGAACACTGAGCAAACAAACTGAAAAAATTAAAAAATACATTTTAAATTAAAAAATTTTTTTACAAATGACATGGTTGTTTATGATTTTTATCACTGCAGTCTGTTGTAGAGTAGCTATCATCCCTTCAGTACTCTACAACATGGACTGGCTCATAGCCTTAAATAGTCTACAATTAAGGACTTCAACAGTGGATTAATAAACTGATTAATATTCGGACTGATCTTACTGTGTTTGGCTATACCGCATTTGACCCTCCTCTATTTCTTGTCTTGTTAATTGTTTTGTAACTTATTGTTCTGTGTTCTTTGTATGTATCTGTTAGCACCAGATACTAGTGTTGAATAAATATATAAAGCACTCAATTTCTTCTGAGTATCATTCCACCTTGACGATACAACACAGGGATAAGAAATTGCTCAGTTGGTAGGAAAACTGAGACTGAAAGAAACGTAAAGATAATCTTCAATCAATGAAGAGTCAACAATTGTTGAGAATATGAGGAGGTGTTCAAAAAGTTTATTTGGTTTATTTAGTGGCATTTCAACCAGGGTGGGTAGAGCCGGTGATAGGGTTTCATGGGGGGGGGGGGGGCTCCTCAGAATCAATGATACAGGGCTTGCTACTCTACTACATGTCAATTTTCATAAAGAAGTATTCATATAAAATATATGAAACCTACCAATTTGGGGCCACAAAGCAGGTGAGCCATCATCACTTTATTATACAAATTGTTAATGTATTGTTGATGTTGTTGCATTGGGTGTTATTTCAATAATAACTTAGACTCCAAATTTAACATATAACAATAAATTTATTAATAAAAAATACACTCAGCTCATTAGCATTGGCTTTGTCTCTCCCCGCAATGTTTATTAGCCTTCTGCGCATGTGTACCTTAAGGCCAGGACCAGACCGATCCCTTATGGAAGGGGGGCAAATTGTGCGTTTGCATATTATAACAGATGTACATACATCTTCATTTAAATTTAAGAAAAAAAAGGTAATTTCAATCTTGATACTTTTTGATCAACCTGCATATAGACAATATACATTGACTCTTACTACGACAAGCAGGATGCAACAGAAGGTGAATTTTTGAAAATTGGAGTACAGCTGGTTTGAATTTAGTGTTTTTCTTCTCTTAAACCAGTTGCCTACCAAGTCTAAAAAGCTCAGCCTGCTCTACTGGTTATACATAACTGAAGAGAAAAAAAAGATGTATTTCTACTTTTCTCCAAGGGAATTGACATGAAGTGAAATGCAAACAAGCCTCTCCAGGATTTGAACATTTCAAAAGATGATACCCATTACACCACATATGCCTCATAAGAGTAATATTGCCTGTTGTGCTGTCATCTGTTACATCAGTATCAAGAGTGTGTGTGTGGGGAGGTGTCTTTGTAGCGTAGTGGCTAAATATGTTGGTCTGTGACATCATAGAAAGCAAGTTTGAACTCCAGTTGTGCTATTACATACACTTTTAGACAAAACCTCTTGAGAATGGTATGAACACCATCATCCCCCAGCTATGGGTTAAATAGTACCAATACTATTCTTCTACAAGGATAGTTTTGTCATTAAATAACCTAAGGAAAGTTAATATGCAAATAGACAAAGAAATCAAAACTGAATAAGAGGTGAAAGCTATGGTTAAATGGTACAACCACTGTTTTTCTACAAAGATGGTTTTGGAGATATGTGTTATAATGGTTATTGTCAAAAGAAATGGACTCAACAACACGAGTTCAAATCTTGGATGAGGCTGTTTCAGCAGATACTTTTAAAAGGAAAATTTCATAATATCTAATGAAGATATTGTGTTTACTTTTCATTTTTCAGAAATCAGATTCATACATGTGAACAGGTACATATTTCATTACACAAAAGCAACGTTAGATTAGCTAACAATAGAAACCTCTATGTATTGAAGCATATCTTTGAATGTAATCAGGGCAATTTTAAGGTGATGCCAATATACTAAGGTGATGACTATACTCTACTCCTATTAATGAAAAATATTTCATAGACAAATACAAACCTGAACTAAATCGAAGTTAACCACACACATACATACTCACAACAATAACTTTACTACATAGACATATATGATCTACATAATAGAACACAAACTATGTAATGTATGTGCATATATGCATGCACAAAAAAAAAACTCTCCAAAATACACCCAACACAACCATAAACAGAGACACACATACATAGAAACACACCAGAACACACAACTAAACCGAAATTAACCACACACATACATACACAACTTTACTACACAAACATATGAACTACATAATAAAATACATAAACTATGTAATGTAAATATATATGTATGTATGTATGCAAAATATATATATATGCAAACTATGTAATGTAAAAAATACACATCAATTTTATTTTTATGTATATAGATACACACACACTCAACACAGCCATGAACATAGACACAATTATACACATACACACACAAAAAAAACCCCCTCATTAGAACAGAAAGTAAACCACAAGCACAAATTCATCAGAACAGAAAGTAAATTACACACACACACACACACACACATGACCTATCAAATAACTAACAAACAACACCGGAAGAAGGGGTTTGGCTATTAATATAAACAAATAGACCACTATAAAATTCCAAGACCTTAAAATTTAAGATCTGCCACCTAGGAACACACACCTGCTAAAACACAGATGTTACAAATTAATTCTTTCTACACTTTCACCAAACAGGAAGGGAGGGGTTAGATACGCGTGTGTGTGTGTAAGTGTATATATATATATATATATATATATATATATATGGTGATTGCCGCTTCTTAACAGAATAAGGCCATTTCTACAAGTTGAGCAGTTGTGAGTGCGCAGATGGCCCACGGGTCCAGCTTGTTTTTATGTACCCTGTCACACATGTGAGACCCTCAACATACAGGCCCTGCCACACAGGTCAGAGTTCAATGTAGGAAATGTTTCCATGGTGTCCGTCATGTGTTGCTTCAGAATGGAGGGCTCTAGTCAACTTACCTCATACTTCTTACAGCTATCATCAGCCTGTCTTTCCATGAGGATGTGTATCCAGCCCACCCCCTTCTGTCAATTGGTCCTTATAGCTGAAACTGATTTCTGCAAGGGCATTGATGTCGGCCCCATATCGAAATGCTCCCCTGTCACAATACTAGTATGTAGTTTGGGGTTTCCCAATCTCTCAAGATCGGGAGGTGTCCAGACATTCCAGGAGGCTATTGTTAGCATTGTTTTGTGTTGTAGTGTTTTCTTGTTTTCAGCCCAGCTAATGTGGACATCCGTTGAAGCGATGGTTTCTGTCCAGCTTGATAGCTGATCCGGCATTTGTTTAGGTCATCTTTTCTAGACACTCCTCAAATGGCTGGGTGAACAGTGTTAACCAAGGGGCTGTTATTCACCCGCGACCTTGCCGAGGCACGTTGCTGTTTAATCAGCAAGGCAGTGACGTTAAGTAGGTCACGAATTATGCCGTATATAGTATCACATTTGCGTGCTTCCAACCCGTCAGGCCAACACAACTCACCGTTCCTCCATAGCTCTGAGACTTGTAGAAATATCTGCACATGTTTTGTTTTACATGTTGTGCGACACGCACCGCATGCTCTCCTTCCCCAAAGTCAAGTATCAGTGACAAGCCGAGGCATGATGACTGAGAGACTTTGGGGAACGCAGGTGGATGATCTGACGAGATCTACGGGTCCACCACACCAAAGAAAAATAAAAAAAGGTCGGATGTGAGCACGCCGAGTGTCCGATTCAAATATATATACACACACACATATTCGGACAGAATATCGATAATTAATGCCAGAAGAAGATATCAGAAGATCTGAAACATGTGTCACAAATGTAAAATAATAATAAAATTTAAAAAACATAATCCATTATTTTTTATAAAATATTTAATTTTCTCCTGTTGGACCCATATCAACACTTTATATATATATATATAATATATATATTATATATATATATATATATAAAATTTTTATTTGAAGGCACTTACAACACATGTATCGCATAAAATTCGATACTTTTTCTTATAGAAAATGAAATTGACAAGTGTAATCCCGGCAAAGGATCGCTCAGTGTGTAGAATGTCGTACAGACTGTTTCGACTTTATTATTATATTTATATATATATATATACACACAAATGCAAAAATTTTGTACAGACTGTTTCGACTTTATTATTATATATATATATATATATATATATATATATATATATATATATATATATACACACACACACACGCGCGCGCAAACATTTACATACAGATATGTCCTGTGATGCTAATCCCAATTTTAGCAGGCTAATAAATTATTGGTTGTAAACTTTTCTTTACTCTTACCTTGATTTTGACAAACTGTTCAAGTGTCGAAAGAGAGAAAGGAGACACAAAGGAGGTAATAACAGAGCAAGACATTGAAACCTGCAATAAATAAAAATCAGAAATCCTCTTTAGAAAACAACAAAACGATTCTTTGGTTTACATGAAATATCTTTGGTTTACAGTTATTAGCTTAAGAAACAGAATTTTGATTGAGGTTAGCTAATATCCTTGGAAAAGTCATGAACCCATCTCTCCCTGTGTATTGTTCTATCACTAGATATCTTGACTAAAAAGTCATCACAAGCATGCCATGTTGGTTGATGTTGAGAGTGGATAAGTGAGAACTTCAACAAACCACTCTCCCATAACTACCTTAACCTATTCCAAAAATAGCAACATTTAAAAAAAAAAAGAAGTTTTTCAGGCATTTTATAGCGTATTGAAAAATAAAAATGTTAACATTTCAAGAGATGCTGATAGGTCCCTGCATCCTGCGTCCCTGACCCACAAAAATCTAAAAGGACGCAGTAAAATCATATCCATGTGTCCCAGTGTTTTTTTTTGGTCTTCCCACGCCATTTCATGCTAACTGTAAATATATTTCAATAGTTTCTTAGAAATGAATTACACAGATTAGGCGACAAGGTAGGAGTTAGACGGGTATAGTTGTTTCCCCAGATCATAAATAAAAGCCCTTGTTTGTGGGGATTAAAATAAAATTAAAATAACAAAAAAAAAAATAACAAACTCCCATGATCCTTCACACTGGAAGAACCCATCCAAGCATGTGCAGAAAAAGAACCCACTTCCAACCACCAAGATAATCTCTCGGCTATTCTAACTTAGGTCTTAACTGGGATGAGGCACTATTTCTGGACGGGAATAAATTTCCTCACCATATGGTGGCTATGACTCGTAAATAAAGCCTGAATCCTAAAACTACCTTTTGTCTTTGTCTCTTCCTTTTCTTTCCTTTTCAGTGCGACCACCAAATAAGATGGGGTTAACAGGAAAATCTGTGAACATGCACCACAAATAACCAGCTACCTTTAAACCAAAACATTATAATACTTGTAACCCCCACATGCGTTTACTTTCTGCATTGATAACTATAGGCATCTCCACTAGGGAAGTCAATAACAGCAAAAAACAGGTATTTTATAAGGTTTATTAGGATCTGTGGAGGTAAGGAAGATGTTTAGTAGAATCCTCACTCATCAAGGACCAATATTAGCATTAGTATATCTGTGGTATACTAACAATGAATAAACAGAACAAAAAAAAAAGCTCATTTACACATACAGAACCTTTTAATTAATAAAATATGCACTTACTGTTTGTAAAAGGAGTACAAAAATGGAAAAGGGCATACTTAAATTGATGTAGAGTAAAGTAGTCATAGCCATGGTGGCTTTACTGTTCAATGACTGGGAGGGAGACAATATCTCTACTGTTCAAAGAACAGAGACAAAAGAGTTAATACTTATATTGGGTAGTTAGGACCAATATTAACATTAGTATATCCGTGATATACTAACACTGAATAAATAGAAGGAAAGATAAAATAAGCTCATTTATATGAATAGAAACATTTAACATATACATAATTGGCATATAGTACCTAAATAATGAGAATTAAATCCTGTTTTTCCTATGAATAATGTCTGACAGAACCTCAGAGGAGAGAAACAAGATCTCACGGGACTTGTTAATTTAACCTAGCAATTGTTAATTACTGTTTACCTTGTATCTTTGCTTAGTAAACCATTTTTCTTTATCCATAATACTCATTGTGTTTCTTCCTATTATTTTTCTGTTAACTCTGATACAGGAGTTACAACAATGAAACAATTGGTATTGGAAAAGGAATACACAAATGTGTGTCCCAACAGTTAGAAATATGCACATATTGTTCAATGAACAAGTGGTATATTGATTAAAAACACCCAGATGTGTCATATGATTATCATAAGTTTTCATGGGAGGATAAGGGTTGAAAATTATAGGTACTGTCTAATGCTTGAAAAAAAAAAAAAAAATTATTTATTTTTATTTCATAAAATCTGACAAAAACTCAACCAAAAACAATTTCAGATACAAAAAATATTTCAGTGAAAACAAAAAGTTAAATACAAAGACTTTTTCTATTTATAGTATTTGGACCTGGTAACCAATAAGCACCCCGACTGAAAGCAGTTTTACTTTTTAACTTCTGGTTGTGTTGTTTGTAAACAAAAGCAACAAACAATTTTTTGACATTAGTGCAAAATTAATATTTCTCTGAATGTTTGAGATGAGGTTTGATGATTAGTATTATCTGCATTATTCGGACTACTGTCCCCATCTTCATTGTTATTTGTACAATGTTTCGGCCGATATGCCCTCCGGCCTTCTTCAGGTATTTCTTGTCGGACTCGGGAACCTTCTCAGACTCGGGAATTTTCTTGTTGTAATCAGGAGCCATCACTGAACTTTGAATACCTGAAGAAGGCCGGAGGACATATCGGCCGAAACGTTGTACAAATAACAATGAAGATGGGGACAATAGTCTGAATAATGCAGATAATGCAAAATTAATATTTCACATATCCTAAAAACAACAACACAAAAGAACTTTTTTCTTTTTTTTAAAATTAAAATCAAAAACTATTTTAGTATAAAAACGTGTCTTTGGTTTGTAAATAAACATGAACAAATTTTTTTACAAATCTTACAGTGAAATTCTAATCTCAAAAAATCATGTTGCTTTTGTTTACAAACCATACAACCGGAAGTTAGTGGTGAAAAGCAAACCTGTTCTTTTCAAAAGTGCTTTTAGCCGGGGTGCTTAATGGTTACCTGATCTGAGTATTTTGTATATATTTGTTATCAGTGTTCAGGGAAAGTTTTTTTTAAAGGATCAAAAATTTTTACAATTAAATTACTATGGTGAGTCAAAAGTTTTGCAATATTTTGGTAATACAAGCACAATTTGGCAGCTTTAGATTCTTTAGCAAAGGTCAAACCACACTGGACTATGCAATGCGGAGCTCACGACAATTTCTGGATATGCTTCTTTGACTTGGAGCACATGTTGTATAGCTGTCAGTCTGGGTATATATTCTGAAGGATGTGACCTCATATTTAACAGTCTATTTTACTTATCTTTCGGAGAGACATCAATGGTTATATCTCCCCAACAATTGGAGGCATATGGTATAATGATTACCGTTGTAGTAAATAGACTGGACGAGGCTGTTTGCATTTCACATAGCGCTAATACCCTTGGGAAAGGTATGCATCCAACTACTCTCCCTCCAGCTATGGATAAATAGTTGAGCAGACTGGCTAGGTTACCAGTCTAGTAGAATTCAAACCTGTTAAACTCCACTTAAGAAATTGATCGTGTCACATCCTGCTCGTGTGGAGGGGTTGGTAAATATATATATATATATAAGATATGAAAACACCACAAAAAGCTGTTAAAGTGAAAACATTTTATAACTTAGCTGATATTGAACAATATTTCGATTTTATGAAAATCGTAATCAGAGCTTGTTTATAAGAGTGGAAACGAAAGTCATATGAGTTCAAAATGACTTTCGTTTCCACTCTTAACAACACGGATTATAAACAAGCTCTGATTACGATTTTCATAAAATCGATATATTGTTCAATATCAGCTAAGTTATAAAATGTTTTCACTTTAACAGCTTTTTGTGGTGTTTTCATATCTTTTTATATATACTCATACCGTCGGATTCATTTCCTTTCCTTTAACATATATGTATATATATATATCTTCCCAACAATCTTCTACTTACATTCTGGAGTGGATGTCTTCATGGCTGGATTTCTTCTATTTTCTGTTTGTGTAGCTAGAGAATTTCTGGTCTTTCAAGATGATGGAAGGGTCTTAATATACGCCAAAGTTGTCATTATTGTTCACATTTTTATTAACTTCTGAACCAGACATTCTCAACCACACGTTTCCTCACAGTATGAGGAGTCGCAACTGACTACCTAACTCTAAACTTCTTTCCCACCATTTCCCAGTGGCAGGAAGTCCCGGGGGGGGGGTCAACTTGATGTCACTGAATATCAATCACCTAACGGTGTGGACTTTAATTCAAATCTGTTTCTACACTAACTGTCTAAAAAATGATGGTACCCAATAATATATAACACACAGCCTCAGAATTCACATTTCTGAGCCTACCCGACGTTGTCTGATTGTCAAGGTTCTTGCAACCTAAGTGAAATTTCTTGAACCATCTGGATACTGCAATTTGATCAACTGCGTCTTCATTTTTTGCACACCAAATGTTTTTGGTTGCTTCTGTGGGGTTATGACCCAGTTTGAACTGGAAAAGCCAAAGTTCTTGAATTTGACTACATTGGATGTTCATGGTTTTCAAATCCCACATGGATTGAAACAATGCATAACGTGTCAGCTTACCAACTACCACAATACTACCAACCACAAGATACCTACTGTGGCTTAAACTGCTTTGGTTAGCTGGTTGGTTGATTTTAATGGCATATCAACCCATCTGGGGTTATGTCATGACTAGTGGTTAGGAAGTAATATATGTTGTGTATGTATATTCAAACTTTTGTAGTAATTGGTTTGAACTGCTTTGCTTACATGATATACATGCTGCAAACTAGTGTGTACCTAAATATTGCAAAACTTTTGACTCACCCTAGTATTAGTAAACAAACCAAACTTCACTCACAGTGTTATTCCCCGGATGTTATCAGACAGGTTTTCACAAATAAAAATTAGGTAGGCACAACAAAATCCTGAAAGGAATAAGATTATTTGAAATCATTAAAAAAAATAAAATAAAATAAAATAATGATAAAAAAAAAAAGCACAAAATTGATTAAAGAAAACACTAACGTTCACTTTTAAAATTCTAAATTGAAAAGAAAACTTTAATTCTTTTGTGTCTCAATTAAATTTTACTCAAAAGTTATGCCCTTAAGTTTCTGACACCTAAACTGATGAATTAATTTATTGTTTCCTGAACATATTGAAGTATTAACTTAAAAGCCACCCTATCAGTCAGTAATTAAGCTGGTTCCTGCAGAGAACTCTTGATTGGACCTTTGGCATTGAGTACATATTAAATCTTATTAAACATAAACAATATTTTTATTATGCAACTTAAATTCCACCTGGGGTGGTCACTACTAGAATCGGCTCAGTCCTAATTAGTGATTTATTTTTCACTAATTTATATTACATTTTATTCATCATTAGATGAAGTATTTTAAAGTCAAGATTAGTACTTTTTCCATCTGTAATTTTTAATTGCTACTTTATCTTTTTTATTAATCATAATTCCCTTAATTCCTCATTCTACAACATTAATGAATGGCACTGATTAAAAATACCGTAATTATTTGTGTATAACACGTCATTCATGTATAACATCCAATGCTAACCCTCCAACAGAACCACTGATAACATGACAGACATTTCAGCATTTGAGTGACAATACAATATACATTCATTTGTTGACATGACTAATCTTACATATATTTATTTGGCACCTGTGACCAAACTGTAAAAGAAATTGCAAAGAGTTTATGCTATAAATTAATGCAAGAAACCCGAGTTAACCAGAGGAAAAAGTACAAAAGTGACAATGGAAATAGTTCAAGACAAGAAAGAAAAAATAAACTTTAATACAATTCAAAAGAAATGAGTACAATCCTTTTATAACAATTAAAAAAATGGTGGATAAATTTATTGTTTAACTTCTTTACAATTTCTTCCAGTTTGTTGATAAAAAAAAATGTTTTAGTGTCTGAAGGTCAAAACATGTTTGATAAACTTTTTTTATTGGGGGTGGGTAAACCTTAAAAAAAAAGAAAAAAAAAAGTGACAAATACTTTTATTATTTGTCTATAACAGTGGTTCTCAACCTTTTTTTTTTTTTTTTTTTAATTTTTTTTTTTACTGTGTTCTGGGTATGAGATTAAACTGCATCTGGTGGTGAGGTTTAATTTCTGGAGCTCTGAGGAGTGTGAAATACTCCTTCATTGTCATTACTCCCAGGTCCACTCTGACCCGGAGTGGTAGTACCTGTTGGAGTCCTATCTAGGAGTTAAATAGAAAAAGAGTTTTAAAAAGTGTGTTTAAAAAATGAGTTAACAAAACAAATTTGAATACCCATCAAGAATGAATAGAACAATGTTTTTGGCACAAAATAGTCCCAAAAGGGTTGATATGCCATAAAATCCAACCACTATTTTTTATACCTATAGATCTCTTTCATTCCTTCTTTTCTATGGTTATCCTACTGTATTTTTATGAATAAATAGTTCTTTTTTACCTGGACCCCCCCCCATAAAATGTTACATGGTCCCTCGGGAGGGGTCATATGGCCCCCAGTTGAGAACTTCTGGTCTATAATTGCCCCCGGACCACAAAATTCTTAAAAATAATACTGTGTATAATATGCACTGACTTTTTAGAATATTTTATTTTTATGATTAAATAGTTTTTACTAGCCTGTCCCCCCACAAAAAAAAGTTATATGGTCCCTGTTATTATTCATCTGAATTTTTGAGAGGAGGCTTGATACTTTGTATTATTAGACACATGATACAACAGACATAAAGATTGAGTTAATACAGTTCTAAATGACCATCTTAATAGAGGGGGGGGGGTATTGTCATTTATTCACTTCTGTATCGGACTGGCTTATGTATGACACACCCAGAGCATGTTTGCAGTGGATCTGTTTCTTACTTATTGGCCCTCTTCAAATGTTCAGATAAAACAAAGATCATAAGTCCTGTGTCAAAACAAAACATTTAATATCACAAAATTAATTCTTGCAAAATTATCTTTTTGTGCAATCTCTACTTATTAAGAGGAAGTAATTGTTAACCAGTTCAATTATTTGGAACAAATAACAAATAGCTGGGTAATTCCATGTCAAATCATCCAGAAAAAAGTAAAACTGTCACCCACCTCCTTCAATTTTTCTGTGGAATGTGTTAAAGTTAGATAATTCCCAAAATTTGAGCTTCCAATTCCAAGAATTGGTAGAGTTATGTCGATTTTTAGCTCTCCAAATTTGAGGTGTCGAGGGGGGGTCGGGGAAAATTGCACCCTTTTGTAATCTATTTATGTCTGTAAAATGAGTTCTAGAGCTTCCTTACATCTAAAACTGGTTTATAAAAGCATTTTTGCCCAAGGAATCCGAAAATACCATTAGGTCTGAAAGTTAACCAATTTTAAGTTATTGATGTTTTTTTATTTTTCCATAGCAAGATAAATATCCTGATGTGGCACTGCATCTATAACAAAGACTTTTTTCTATTATTATTTCATATCTATTGAACATTATTTGTACCAAAAACAGTCTACAGCTGTACAAAATTTCAGAAAAATTGAAGGGGGTGGGTGACATGGCCTGGATGATTTGACATGGAATTACCCAGTAGTATTTGTTTGTTGGTTTTGTTTTACAGCATATCAACCTTGGTGGGTCATTTAATGTCGACTAAGTTTTGGATTTGTAGTGGTAGTTTGGTAGAAAACAAAAATGTATATATGTATAGATTTTAACTATTGTTCAATTGCTCATTTTTTGTGTACAATCCCACTTTTAGAAAATGTAAAATCCTGGATGGTCTTATTTTTGTGAAAAGTTTTTTCAAATTACTTGCTTGGTAGTATTTTGTTTGCACTAAGTCTACACACTCTAGCAGTATATGTTTCACTGTAAATCTCTTGGCATGTAGTGCATATTGCAGCAGTAACTAATGAAAGAAGTGTTTAGACTGTAACGGGAACTACCTTAAAAATGAAACCTCATTTGGTCACATTCCATGAGAGTATCCTGGTCAGCCTATGAACTTTTCAGCTGACACTTGTATATGTAAATACATGTTATACAACTCGAGCTCAAATATTGGACAAGCTGTTTGCATTTCGCATAGCACTAATACTGTGGGAAAGGTATGCATTCTACCTCCAAATATGTTAATTGCTAGGCAGACTGGACTCTTTAACATTGGTATAACAACCGGTCTGAATTAAAACCTGCTAAACTGCTTAAAAATTGACCTTGTGTCACATCCTGCTTGTGGATAGGGGTTGGTAAATAAATACATATATGTTATCCGGGCTGCAGAGTTGGAGTCAGTTTTAGATGGAGTTAGCATCTGAGGAATACTAGGAGTTGGAGTCAGAACTTATACCTTCCAAATCTGCAACTTTGTTTACTAACAATAATTTTATTGTGAACTAGGATTTTATGAATATTTTTTTTTAGGTTTGTATTAAACATCTAACATTTTCTTCTTTTGAACTACTGGCTTGTTCCTTGGACCAGCAGAATTAAAAAAAAAAAAAAAATATCAAAGAGAAACCATTACCAAACTTATGTCAGGGCAGATATCTTTGTTTATTCTATCATTCCATTATTGATGGAAGATTATGGTTTGGTTTGGTTTACGGCATATCAACCTCAGTGGGTCATTTAATGCCAATAAAGTTTTGAAATAAATTCATTCTTAATGGATATTCAATTTTTTCATAAACACATTTTTCTATTTAACCCATAGATGGGACCTTAACAAGTACAACCACTCCGGGCCAGAGTGGACCAGGGAGCAATGATGATTAAGGGGTGCTCCACATTCCCCAAACCACTAAAACTGGAACCTCACCATCAGATAGAGTTTAACATGATTCCCAGGACATGAAGACTCTCAGCCACCACCTTCTAGCACCATATGACAAGGGCTGGGATTTGCCATAAGGGTAATAGGATTGGGTCAATCATATAGGTGCTAGGGCTTGACGTGACCAGCCAATTGATCAGAGGAGGTTGAAGATTATGATGGATGATTGATTTTAATGGCATGTCAGCCAGTCTATGGTTATTTTTTGCGCATGGTCCTATCCAATACAAATAATTTTTAAGCAGATCCATTTTATGCACAGATGAGACCCTAACTACTACCACTCCGGATCATGGTGGACCTAGAAGTAATGGCAAGGAATGAGTACTCTACAGCACTTCAATATTTTTTATTATCCAGTTGATTTTTCATGATCAAATATTCATGCAGATAAAAATAAATCAAGGAAAAATTTATTCAGGAGAATTATTATTAGAGCATACCTTTTAAAAAAAAAAATTACTCAAACAAAAACAGGTTTATTTTGAAATAAAAATAGACCAAATTTTTCACACATATTCACAGTTTGGTCCAGTAAGTCATGTTGACCAATTTGAAAATAGTATAATCTTATCATAATGGAGAGTATGTGTTTGTCTGTAATCAAAACTATGTCACCACCAATGTCACAATTCCTGTAATTATTTACATTATATTCTCAATTGTTATTAAATAATCATTATTTAACCTTAATTAGCATCTTATTTATTAACAATGTCTCTATTAAAGTCTAGCTGTGATAGATTTGCCTCAAAACAGCCCATGGTATTAATGTGTTAAAATCCTGCACTGTGTGTAATATTCCATTGAGAAATAAATGTTTACATATTATATGGTGTGAATAATTTGCAAACCGGTTTTAATAAAACCGTGTTTAATAAATAATTACTTAGTGTTGTTGATTTCTAATATTATTGTTTTATTCTTAAAAGTATCAAAAACAATCCTATGTATAATTTTATATTGAAATCAATTAGAATAAAGTCAAGATAAGAGTAATTTTTTTGTGATCGTATTTAATTTCATTAGTCTTTCTAATTCAATATGATATTTAATCTATTTCTCAGAATTTTTGAGATGAGGCTTGATAATTAGTATTATTTGGATTATTCAGACTGTTGTCCTCATCTTAATTGTTATCTGTACAACGCTTCGGCCGATGTGCCCTCTGGCCTTCTTCAGGTATTTCTTGTTGGATTTAGGAACTTTTTCAAACTCGGGAACTTTCTTGTCGTAATCAGGAGCCATCAAGGAACTTTGAACCTAACCCTTTATTCAGTCCACAGGGGTATCCTGTTCTCATTCCGCTAACCATAGTTGGGGTACAGGTGTTAAGCTGTGTTAATTATTATTCTACGTTACTGCTGCCCCTGACCAGGATTGAACCTGCAGTCAAGATATAACTCGCTTAGAACTGTCTTAACCTAACTCCTTTATCCACTATGTATCCAATTGGACAATTCAGTGGGAATTTTGGGAAGTTATAAACCTAATGTCTCGTTTTGCCTAGAATATCTACCTATTCACTTATGTATGATTTTATTTACCTTGACTCATATTGTTGTCTTTTTATGGGGGGGGTTACCTATAATTAAAAAAGCTAGATTAGATTAAAAAGTTCCCGAGTCTGACAAGAAATACCTGAAGAAGGCCGGAGGGCACATTTAATCATAAAAACAATTCCAGATATTATTTCATACCAGTTGCAAAGAAAATGGACTAGATAAGAATCAGAGCTGCTTAATGGTTATTGTTGTAGGAAATGAACTTGGCAACACAAGTTCTAATTCTGGACTCTGCACCTTACATTGTGCTAATACCCTTGGGAAAGGTATGAATACAGTTATACTCCCTCTAGCTATGGATAAATAGTAGGGCAGGCTGGACCCTTTAACCTTTAGTATAACAACCAGTCTAGAAGAAGGAAAAACTCTCAATCAAACCAGCAGTATTCTACTTAAAAATTGACATTGTGTTACATCCTACTCAAGGTTTGTATTATAAATAGGAGGTGCTCATAGCGTAACAGTTATTATTATAGGAAGTGGACTCAGCTACTAAAGTTCAAATTCTGAACAAAGCTGGTTGCATTTCACATAGCACTAATATCCTTAGGAAAGGTATGAATCCAAGTATTCTCTCTCTCCAGTAGATAGTAGGACAGACTGGGCTCTTTCACCTTGGTTAGGCAACTAGTCTAGGAGAAAGAAAACTCTGAATTCAAACCAGTTGTAGATGATGGGCTTTGCCAGGTTATTCCTGACCAATACACGCTACCTGAGTAGCACCCACCCAATAAAACTAGGTTACAAGATCAATCAGTGAGAGTATTTATAAATATCTTATTTATTTGTCAAGTTTATGATTGATTCATAATCTTTAATTTGGGAAGCAGATGTTAAGTTTGATACAATCTAACAATATTGCTCGATACTTTACTTAAAAACGTGAGAAAAATATTGATAAACAGAAAGTGAATATCAAAAGGTTTTAGTCATGGGAGTGAAATTATGAAAAGGAAAAAAAAAAAAAAAAGAAAAAAAAAAAAAGTGACCAAACTTTATACTATAATTATGTATTTACCCAACCCCTACACTACAAGCAGGATGCAACACAAGGTCAGTTTTTAAGTAGAGTACAGCTGGTTTGAATTCAGAGCCTTCCTTCTCCTAGACTGGTTGCCTTACTGTCATATAGTACCTAAATAATGAGAATGGAATCATCTGTTTTTCCAATAAATAATGTCTGATGGGACCTTGGAGAAGAAAACGAGATCTCACAGGACTTGTTAATTCAACTTAGCAATTGTTAATTACTGTTCACCTTGTATCTTTGCTTAGTAATCCTTTTCCCTTTCCTTAATACTCACTGTGTGTTTCCTATTATTTCTCTGTTAACTGATATTCAAGTTATAACACTTACCAAAGCTAAATAACCCAATCTGCTCTCCTATTTACCCATAGCTAGGGAGTGAACAGTTCGGCAACCAGTCTAGGAGAAGGAAATCTCTGAATTCAAACTAGTTGTAGACCTGGAGAGGGATGTGTTCTGCTAGGCTATTCTTGGCCAAGGCACTATAGGAGTAGTGCACACATGATCAAACCAGACTAGTTTGGTTTGGTTTGTTTCATGGCATATCAACCTCGGTGGGTTATTTAATTGCCGACAAAGCTTTGAAATAAATTTATTCTTAATGGTACTCAATTTTTTTTTATAAACACATTTTCTATTTAACCCATAGATGGGACCCTAACAGGTACTACCACTCCGGATCAGAGTGGACAGGAGCAATAGTGATTAAGGGATGCTCCACATTCCCCAGACCTGGAACCTCACCATCAGATAGAGTTTAACGTCATATCCAGGACATGAAAACCCTCAGCAACCACGTTCTAGCACATATATCATAAAAAAGAGTTAGGGCTTGCCATAAGGGCAATAGGGTTGGGACAATCATATAAGTGCTAGGGCTTGACACGACCAGCTGATTGATCAAGGAGGCCTCTCCAACCGTCCCTCTAGCCTAAGTAAGACCAAAGTGGAGTGTTGCATGTCATGGACTACTCAGCCACTAGGGTTCCATCCTTAAGCATCACGGGTCACCATCGATGACCAACAGGTTGTCCAATTGAAGGGTGGTGGTCTTACCTCTCTGTTGAGGCAGTCAGTGTATTCTAAAGCCCCACCGATAGGGCGAAACCAGACTAGTGAAAAAGATTAGAATCTAGAAATATTACATTGATATGGAGTAAAAACAAATTCTACAAAGAAGCTTACTGGTTTTGATTAACAAATAGATAAGAATAACAAAACTGATAACTGATATGAGAAAGGATGTACTTTGTAACAATAGGTTTAATGTTATTTTATTGTTTTTTTTTTTTTTTTTTTATCTTGATTGTGTCAACTGTCATGGTTGCTCATTATTTATTGTGTTGTGACTGAAGTTTAAGTTGATTTTTGATAACTTGTATTACAATTAAGTTGCTAAGATATTTATCATTTTACAGTTTGAACACTTGAAAAGTTTTAAATTAAAGTCTCAAGCACTTTAATATATATATGACTGTATCTCCTGCAGAGGGGTAAGATCCTACCAAGAAGGGATATCCTGGGTAACATGCAAGTTATTTTCAGAGAAAGGAGTTTAATTTAAATAAAACATAAAAAATTAACACTTTTGTTAAACTTTGACAGTTTTATTGGAGAGACTGGTTTGCATTGGAGCTGAATGTTGCTGTGTAGTTGGATGTTGAATTTCTCTATTATCTATTTTTTTTTGTTTAAATAAATATCTTAGATTCTGGCAACCAAGGGATATCCATTTTTTTCTTCATATCCAGAAATATGGATATTCAACTGTTTATGAATTCTGGTGCATCATTAGTTTTATTATAAATTTTTATTTGTTCCTGATCAGAATAGAGAGGGACTCTCATTGAGACAGAGTTTCTAACAATAAACTACAAGAGGGAATCCATGTTGCTGCAAGGTGTAACACATCATATACAATTTATATTTCCAAATTTCCAATTAAAGAATAATAATAACACCATAAATACTAAGGAATTACTTTACTGTAATTATCACCTGCTATGATCCAAGTCTTGACATTCTACCCAGCGTAAATGTTAGGTTCCAGACCTAACAAAAATAGAGTTACTCCCCTTGATCAGTAGGGGGAGGATGTGAACCCAGAAGTGGGGCTTCTGCCATGATACTTTTGGATTGGGATTGGTCAGGATGCAGGTGCACAACAGGGTTGAGCTAGTTAAGCCACTTTTAGTGTAGATGCATTCTCTACCCTGTGTTAAATAAAATGTTAATTTCCAACAATCTGGTCTTGCATTTTAATTCAGTATTTTATATGTATGTAAAAAAACAACAGTAAATAAGTAGGTAATTCACTAATTTCAAAATAATGTTCAAGTAGCCAATATTTAGAAAGTATCTACAAACTCCGCAAGAAGAATGTTGCTGAACATACACTTCAAATTCCAAGATATATAATACAAGTCAAAATTGACTTTCATGTTAAAAGATTAATTTTCAAGAAAAAAAAAAAAAAAAAAAGAAAAAAAAAAGAAAAATGGACATTGAAAGATATTGATATTATTTGGACATTTTTGACCAATAGATTGGTTGGTTGGTATTTCTCTGAATGTTTGAGATGAGGCTTGATGATTAGTATTCTCTGCGTTATTCAGACTATTGTCTCATCGTTATTGTTATTTGTACAACATTTCGGTCAATATGCCCTCCAGCCTTCTACAGGTATTTCTTGTCGGACTCGGGAACCTTCTTTTCGAACTCAGGAACTTTCTTGTCGTAATCGGGAGCCATCATGGAACTTTGAGCCTAACCCTTTATTCAGTATCCTGTTTTCATTCCGCTAACCATAGCTGGGGTAGGAGTTGTGTTAATTATTTTTCTATGTTACTGCCTCTACTTAGGATTGAACCCGGAATCCAGAGATAACTGTCACTTAGAACTGTCTTAACCTAACTACCTTATCCACTAGGCCATGTGTCAAATTGGACAATTCAGTGTGAATTTTGGGAATTTATAAACCTAACGTCTTGTTTTGGCTAGAATATCTAGCTATTTATTTTATGTATAATTTTTTTATATATAAGCTGAAACGTTGTACAAATAACAATAAAGAATTGGTTGGTTAGGTTTTACATGTCAACCCATCGGATCATTTTATGCCAAAGATGTTTTTTTATTCATTCTTGATAGGTACTCAATTTAGTTTTTTTCTATTTAACCCATAGATGGTACCCTAATAGGTACTACCACTCTAGTTCAGAGTGGACCTGGGAGTAATGGTGATAAAGGGGTACCTCACATTTTCCAGAGCTCCAGAATTGGAACTTCATGATCAGATAAAGTTTAATGTCATACCAGGACACTAAGACCCTCAGCCACCACCTTCTAGTACATATATGATAAAAAGGGTTAGGGTTTGCTGTAATAGCCTAAAGTGAATGTTGCATTTCATGGACTGATCAGCTACTAGGGTTCCATTATTAAGCAGCACATGTCGCAACCCATGGAAAACAGTGACCCCATTGGGGGGGGGGGTTCTTACCCCCTGCAGAGGTGCAGTCGATGTATTCTAAAGCCCCAGATGACAGGGCTGTTGGACAATAGACCTCATATATATATATATATATATATATATATAACTCTCAAACAAATAAAAACTTAAACTGTCATTTGACTATGATATTGCTCTGTATATGATTAATTTATTAGTTATTATACATTGAGCTCTCTTAGGAATTTATAAAAATGCTTTATAAATCTAAAAGTTTGCACCTACATGAGCATACAGTGTGGATGTACAATGAAATTTTAATGATCCCAAATAGAATCATCCCTTACTTACCAGTCAATTGGATTATTTTACCTATATATAATTGATAGGATTAAATTTGATAAAAAAAGTCAATTTAAGTCTACAACTTATAACTAAAAAGTTTAAGATATCTTTAAAACATTCTTAAATGTTACAGGATTGGACAATAAATAAATAAATAAATAAAATAAAATAAAATAAAATAAAACCCAGACAGATGACCTAAAAATTATTTATGATGACAACTGATATAGACAAGTGACAAGTTATAAACATTTAATATTTATTAAAGTATCCATTTAGTATCAATTACTGATATCTTCAGATGCAGTGTTTTCCTTTTACAGCCAAAATCTTCTTTTTAATGGTTGGTCGTTTTACGGCATATCAACCCTTTTGGGTCATTTAATACCTACCGAATAAGTCATTTTGATATTTGGTTTCTTACACAAATGCTGTTGCTTAAATGGTCACCCATCTAAGGCTCATCGCTGCTTAACTCAGGTGATCTAGTGGGGAACTAGTACTTTCAACATGACTTAACCATAAGCCCCCTCCTTTTTAGGGCAATTTCCAGATTTCTAAAAATCTTTGAGGAAAACTAATGAATGAATGATGGCAATTAAATTTCTTTGCAATATCATCATCAAGTGAGAATCCACAATTGTTGTATGCCACAATTTTACTTTATTTTTCAACTCCTTATTAACCCTCAGGGCTTGACATTAATGCTGCCCCGTCGTCCCGGAGACAATAAAAATGACATCTGGAATGTTCAATATGTCATCCGGGACAGTTTGCAGGGGATGGTAAAATTTTTCCTAAAAGTTAGTACTACATTCCAATATTGGCCGTCCAGTGATTGCTACTCTTGGCAATTTTCTAGCTATTTATGGCGGTTGGGGACAATTTTGTGGCTATATTTGTACATATTGAAGTCCTCGAGTGTTTTCTAGCCATTTAGGGATTATTTTTAAATAAATGTAGCACTTTGAGTCACAAAACTTTTCTGGGCATATTTTGATACAAATCTAGACCCAAACTAAAAAAAAAGTATCAACTGTGGTCTATTTATTTATGTTTTTATTGGACAGGTTTGCAACTTGACTTGAACAAGTTTTCTTCTTTTACCAGAATTTTATTCTAGTGACTAGGAAATGGATTTTTTGTCCAAATATCCAGAATTATCACTGCTTCAGCTTTTCTTAATGTTCTATTACATGTTATTATGCTACTGATGACCGACAAGTATAGATGATGCTAATGAATTAAACAAAAATATTTAGATTTCGGGACAGTCCAAACCCCATTTGGGATGGTTGATAATTTTTGTTCAGGACGGTCATGAAAAAAGCTAGTGTCGGGGTCTGCTAGCCCTTATCAAAGAAATAATCACAAATTAGGTTATCAAATTAAGGAAAAGAAAATTCTAAGAAATTTCCTATTTTTTGGTATTTCTGAGAAATTTTTTTTTTAAATTATGACTTTTTGTTACAACTAAGGGAATGTTGATAACAATAATCATGGAAAATAATCACTTCCTATGTGTTTCCATTGAAGTTTCATTAAAATTTGTGGCAATAATAAAAAAAATGGTTAAGTTTTTTTAATGTCAGCTTTTTTTAATCCAATATTGTAAACTTTTTAGATACTGACTACAATTCTTACAAGAGACATTTATGAAGATTCGTTTGAACAACAGAGGCAACTAAAAATTCTAGGTTTTATGTTGTTTTTTATGCTGAAAACATTTTCTTTTATTCATTCTTGATGGGTACTCAATTTGTTTTAAATACATTTTTTTTTATCCCATAGATAAGACCCTAGCAGGTACTACCACTCTGGGTCAGAGTGAACCCTGAAGCTCTTGGTGATGAAGGAGCATTCCACATTCCCAAAAGCTCCAGAATTAGAACCTCACCATCAGATAGAGTTTAACATCATACCCAGGATATGAAGAACCTCAGCCACTGCCTTCTAGCACCCATATGATAAAAAGGGTTGGTGGTTGCCATAAGGGTAATAAGGTTGGGACAATCATATAGGTGCTAGGGCTTGACGTGACCAGCCGATTGATCCGAGGGGGCCTCTTCGACCACCCATCTAGCCTAAGTAAGGGAACATGCTGATAGAATTTGAGAACATTTGAATGAGAATTGGTCAAGTTATTAGATTACAAAATTATATCAAATTTTCTGAAACACCATACTACACTCTGATCCAAGATGGAGTTATGGATAGATGAACAAAGAAACAAACAAAAACAGTTGCTGTTCATTAGTAGTTATTTACTAAACTAAGCTTAAATGTGGCACAAGGCCAGAAGTATGGAGCACCTAATGAAAATCAAACTCACTCACAATAGTCTGCAAATCTAGCCTGCTAACCATTACACCATATGAGGTGCCCATGTTCATGAATCCCCACTAATATAGGATAAAATACTGCTGAAGTCTCTTCATTAATAGACTTCAGCAGTATTTTATCAGGTATTAGTGGGCATTCTAGATATGGCACTTTTATGATTAGTTTTAAATTTGTTTTTTAGAATTAAATTCCCCATAAGAATTTTAATACTTACCTATTTGGGATATCAGTAACACAGAATCAACAATCATTCGACCAAACCGTCCCATGGCAAAATATCCTAAAAAATATTTAAAAAAACAAATATAATAATAAATAGAAAAGACCAAATTTGGTAACAAAAAACTTGAAAATATTAATTAATAAAGAAACTGAGAATGGTATTAAAATGATTTTAGTATTTATTCTGAATTTTTTAAATGATGCTTGATAATTTGTATTTTTCGGACTGTTGTACTCATCTTTATTGTTATATACACAACATTTCAGCCAATGTGCCTGCTGGCCTTCTTCAGGTATTTTTTGTCGAAAAAGAAACACCTTAAGAAAGCCAAAGGGTAGATCACCTGAAACATTGTGTATATAACAAAGATAAGGACAACAGTCAAAAAAAAAAAAAAAAAAAAAAAAAAAAAATTCAAATATTACAAAATAATTTTAATTATTAAAAAATTTTATAAAATCCTGTCAGCAATTCAGAAAATTATTTTTTTAAATATAACTATTTGACTAATACAAGGTTGAGTCAGAAGTTTTACAATATTTTAGTAACCTAAGGTACAATTCAGCAGCTCAAGATGCTTTTTGCTGTTTCTGAAGGTAACAAACCACACTTGAGTGATTTGCCTCTATGGCTTGGAGCTCAGCCTCAGAATCTACGGTTTTAGGACACGGCGCCCCCAAGTTCAAATTCTGGAAAAGGTGGTTTCCATTTCAAATAGCGCTAACACCCTAGAAAAAAGTGATGGCATCCCATTGTGGTGTAATGGTTAGCAAGCACATCTTGCAGATCCATTAATACTAAATAGCAAGTTTGATCCTTGCTTGATGCCCTTGTGTCACATTCTACTTATAACGAATGGGTTGGGTATAACTCTACCCTTGGGAATGCATCATGTAATGGTTACTGTCATAGGGAATGAACACATGAGACGAGTTCAAATCCTGCATGTGGCTGTTTGCATTTTACAGTGTTAATATCCTTGGGAAAGATATGAATCCAACTATTCTCCCTCCAACTATAGTAGGGCAGACTGGGCTCTTTAACCTTGGTATTGCAACCAGTCTGGGAGAAAGAAAACTCTGAATCCAAACCTCTTAAAATCTGCTTAAAAAATTGGCCTTGTGTTATATCCTCAGATGCTGATAGAGACGCATAAAAATCTAAAAGGATGCATAAAAAAATCATATCCATGCATCCCAGTTTTTTTTTTTTCATCCCCCACCATTTCCAGTTAGCTCTAAATACATTTCAATATTTTCTTGGAAACGAATTACACTGTATGGGGTACAAGTTATGGGTTAGACAGCTTTAGTTGTTTATAGATAAAAACTCTACAATTTATTAAGAAATTTCAGTTGGGACCCATCAAATTTCCTGGGAACTCATTCAAAACAAGTCCAGGATGCACTGAATTAAAAAGCTATCAGCATTACAGCATCCTCCTGCCTAAATATGCATGTGGCACTCCACCTCAAAGGCAAAAGCAATCTCCTTGGTTTAACACGAGTGAAAAGAGGATAGACTCTCACTGATTGGCTGATACCGACTTTTATGCCACCCCGATGACTTTAAGAACTAAGAACATATTTAAACTTGGAAATGACGTACCCAGATGCAAAATGATTAAATCTGGACATTATGAAATGAGTGCTTTTGATACATGAAACAATCCAAACAATTATTGTTGCACTTATGGTGAGTTGTATGGAAATTACATATTCCATAATATTTATTTGTTATACGAGATTAAGTTACTCTCTTTCTAATGATTTTTTAATGTTAGCACAGCTGTGTCTTATTATATAGATTTTTTAATTCCAATATTGAGACAATGTAACAAGAGTTCATACAATTCCCTGTTAAAAAATTAAATAAAAAATATTTAAAAACCAAGCTTAACAATGAGAAAAATGAGTTAATCTATATTAATTTCTTTCCACATAAAGCATGCCTCCTAAAAGTTTGTATTTACCCAACTTCTCTGCCATGAGCAGGATGTGACACAAGGTCAATTTTTAAGCTGAGAATCACTGGTTTGAATTCAGAGTTTTCCTTCTCTAAGATTGGTTGCCTAATCAAAGCTAAAGAATGCAGTCTGCCCTAATATTTACCCATAGCTGCGGGAGAATATATGGATTCATGCCTTTCCTAAATGCATTAGCATAAAGTGAAACACAAACTGTCCCATCTAGGATTTGAACTCGGGTTGCAGATTTAATTTCCTACAATGATAGATCGTTACTTATGCAAAGCACATTTCCCATATGTAAATGAAATTTAAAATAATCTAGTCTACAGCTGTCCATTGGTTCAATGATGATGTTGCCTTCATCTTCCTCCGTTGTTTTCACCCCCAAATGGGGTGGAGTGGGGTGGGGGTCTGATGGGATATAAAAGAAAAAAGAAGATCAAAAAGCCTGCAATAAAGACTTGTTTTTTCTTGTATTGAGGAGCTTGCACATTTTCCCAACTGCATCACTTCACGTCAAATGTACTCCGAACAGCAAAGACAAGTCCTGGATGACAAGGTCCCTCAAAGTGCTGCACCACCACTGTGTAGAAATTATCCCCCTGATATTGTAGAAGCAATACGATTCTCACCATCACAGTGGGATTCCAACTAGCGTCCAGTTTGCAGACAAGGAGGCAAGCTGCAACTCAATACAGTCCCTGCATTGCTGGAAGCCTAATGCATAATGATTGATATGCTGCTAGATAAATATCCATCATTCTGCAGAAGATATCCCCCTGATCTTGTAGATATAATGGGTCTACAATATCAACGGGACTACACTTCTACACACTGGTGGGGTGGGGTGCGTTGTTGGGTTGCAGTGTCAGAGCACCATTATTTATTCAGTTTCAAAGTTCCAGACAAACCTTCATGTCTACTGTGGAGCACTGTGCCATGAGCAGGACGTAACATAAGGTCATATTTTAAGCAGAGGAAATCTGGTTTGAATTCAAAGTTTTCCTTCTCCTAGACTGGTTACCTAATCAAAGCTAAAGAACACAATCTGCCCTACTATGTAACCATAGCTGGGGTGAGGCTGGAAAGAAAAGATGGATTTATGCCTTTTCCCAAGAGCATTAGTGCAAAGTGGAATGGAAACAGCCTCTTTGAGGAATTGAACTCGGGTCACAGTGTCCATTACTTATGCCTACTGGAATGTGTGAGAATTGTGCATTTAAATTTTACCATTTCCATCATCAAATAACTACTTACATATTTTGCATATCCTAAAAATATTAACAAGGATTTCAATTAGCTTCAAGTGAAGGCAAGGAATGCAATCCTATTGCAACAACAACAACAAAGAAAGAAAAAAAAAAGGTACAATTAAAACACTGAAATAACTTGACTGTGTTGCATTTACTAGATTAAATGTTCAAGTAATTAGAATTGGTTTATTGTTACATGAGGGAAAACAAATTCCAATGAATTTGTATGTTGTGCTTAAAAACGCTTTTCTGTGTAAACAGGTTAACCTTGAAGGATAAATCATTCTAGGCAAGTCAACACTGCTATGAATCTAGGTCTTATATATATATATATATATATATATATATATGTGTGAATGAAGATTTTATAAAAACCAAAACGTTTTAATGTTGACTAACTTCAACTACAAATAAATTCATCTTTTGGAATACTTTGTTTTTTCTTATTTACATCTATACATACCTCAGATTTACTTATTCATATATATATATATATATATATGGTGATCCCTTAGTTCATATATAAATTTATTTCAGCATTTTTTTTTTCCTCTTTCAGTTTAATTTTTACTAATTTAAAGATTTCATATCCAGTCTTATTGATATGAATTTCCAGTCTCATTGATTCTTGTTTTTGCAAAGTTTTTTTTTTTTTTTGCATTTGTTAAATACGACAGCTCATGGGCACATTCACACTTGAAATTTAAAGAAAGTTTTATGATTTGTGTTTGCGTGTTGATCTTGTTTATGGCATTGCAGTTTTTAAAAGAAATTTGGTGTTGGAGGGGAGGGGGGATATTGCACAAGTGTGCTCATAAGATATTCTTTTTTTCTTTACTGATACTTCTAAATGTAACTGTTTTACTAAAGTTTTAGCAGTAATAAATTATCTTTGTTTTATTTTCTTTGTTTTAAATTTTAGAGCCGTGGTATATCAAACAAGAGGTATTTTAGGGCATATTGCAAAAGATCCAAAATTTTTATGTAATGTGGACTAAAGTTGTATCTTGCCTTCATGCATTAAGTATATTTTGGTGACTTGAAGTGATCTCCATACCAGAAAGGTAAAACCACAAAAGTAAATAATTTTTTTTTGATAAAAAAAATAATTAAACTACTTATTCCCAAATTTTTAATTACAAATTTATGAATCTATACATAAAGGGCAACTGGTATGTATGTATGCGTGCATGTCCGGATGAAACTACAAAAATAAAACAATTAGTGACAAAGTAAAAATTGTGTGTGTGTGTGTGTGTGTATATATATATATATATATATATATATACACACATACACACACTACCACCAGGTCGGAATAATACAAGGTCTTTTTTTTATGTAGTAATTTTTATGGGGCATCCAGCGAGGATCCAACTCGCAATTCAGTAATACTGGATTTGCAAGACTAACTTTTTAAAAATTCCCCCTCTCCCAGGTGATGCTGGGTAGCCACTTCTAGTTTTTAATAAAGAAAACCTTCAACTTCAGAATTAAGAAAAAATATTTTTCATAATCAACCGAGTGAGGGGAGAGTAGAAGAGAAAAGTCAACTTACCTAAGTCACCATAAGAAAGTTCCTGAATCTGATTTTTGAAAAGGTTGGACAGAAAAGAAAATAAATAAAAAAAGATTTTGAGTAAACAATAAGTGATTTTTTTTTTTTTTTTTTAAACAAAAAAACTGAATATTCATTAGAAACTCATTTGATACAAAGTAATTCTCATATAGTGGTACCTTGAATTACGAGTTTAATTAATTCCGTGAGTAACTCAATTTTCTTATATATCAAATCAATTTTTTCCCCATTGAAATAAACTAAAATTCTATTAATCTGTTCCAGTACCCCCCAAAAATAACCTAATTTTTTTGTTACATTTTTCTTTAAATAAGAAAAATATCACTGTATTGTATAAAAACATAATAAAATAGAATGTAATGCTGTAATATGTTTTAATGTTTATTTTTTTATAAATTATATTTTTCTTCAGCATAATAAATTTAAAAAATTAAATCTTCTTAGTGAACTTATTAACATAAGTGTATCTGAAACTTGCTCATAATTCTAATTCTAGCTCTCAACACAAAGAAAAAAAATGACCAAATGACAGCCGGTAACTTAGAAAACTCCAAGTCAAGGTACCCCTGTATATCATTTAATAATCACATCTGAATTATTAATACTCATACAAAAATATTGACAGGCATCATGACAAACTATCTAAGAAATCTACATTTATTGAACATGAACAAAAAAAAAAAAAAAAAAAAAAAAAGAAAAAAAGAAAAGAGGTATGTCTATAAACCACTTCAATTATTAGGAGACATCCCCCAAATAAATAAAAGCAGCTGTCTACATGATAGTCGCAAAAAAAAGTCATTTGCTTAGCAAACCAAGCATGAAGAAGAAAAATAAGAAAATGGCGTGCAGAATCAGCCTCTTCTAGGAATGCATCCACATTCTAATATCATTTTCATCTTTAATTTTTTAAATTCAAAATTTTTTTTTAACACCCCTTTCACAATGTAGTGTTTTTAAACTTACCAGATTAGTTATAGTGGTTTTTTTTGTACTGAAGTTTTGCCAGTTATTAATTTTTAACTTGTATTTTTTATTTTTTTTTCACTTTCTTTTTATGAAAACTCTCAAAACATTCATTCTTTTGTCAGCTACTAGTAAGCAATGCAGATTGGATTAATTGATTTTAACAGCATGTCAACTTGTCTAGGGTTATTTTATGCCTAGAGGTTAGTGTATGTTCATATTTATATTTTTTTGTGTATTAATCAACACATCTAGGGTTATTTTATGCTGGCTGTTTGCATTTCACATCTTATAATGGAGATTAGGTGTCAATCTGTCTAACTAAAACTCTGCCAATGCTTATGTCACAATACCCTAAGGAATGGCTAAGTTTATCAATGGGTATTAATTTATAGTCAAAATCATTAATAAAATAAATCTTATCTTATTTATTAACAATGTCTATGAAAATCTGAGTTAGATCAGCCCATGTTATTAGTGCATTTAAATCCTACAACGTGTCTTATATATCACTAAGGAATAAAAGTTTACATATATATGGTATCATTAATTTGAATACTGGTTTTAACAAAACCAGGTTTAATAAATAATTACCTGGTGTGATTGAACTCTAATATTATTGTTTTATTCTTCAACGTATTAAAATCAGTCTTATGAATGATTTTATATAGAAACAAAATAAAATATAAGTGTAATCTTTTTATATGCATTCTTATTTAATTTCGTTAGTCTTTCTAATTTAATATATTCTAAATTAAATACTTATGCCCGGAAGGTGCATATTCTTGCTAATTGTGCTAATATCCTTTGGAAAGATATGAATCCAACTATTCTCCCTCCAGTTATAGGTAAATAGTAGGGCAGACCTTGTATGGCAACTTGTCTAGGAGAAGGAAAACTGGGTTATTTCCTATAACTCCAACCTAAAAAAGAGGAACAACTCTGATTGACTGATAAATCATTTATTTATTTATTGATCTACTGGGAAAAAAGAAGACGGGGATGGGGTTAGAGTTAGTTTAATGGGAAAATAATGGATAGATTAATTAACAGATAAAATTCATTCAGAGTGGTTCCCCTTTTTTATGTTGGAGTTATAGGAAATAAACGAAAACTGAATTCAATCCAAAGGAGCTCTCTTCTCGTTAGTCAAAAACTACTTTGAGAGTTCCTTCTCCTCCTCATTTATTTTAAAAAAATAAAAAAGTAAAAGTTGGTTGTTGATTAATGGCATATTAACACTTGTGGGTTATTTAATGCCAAATCTTATTTTTATATAGGATTTATCTAACTTCATGTGTATTAATAAACTCATGTTTGACCCTCAGCCATTGCCGGCAAGCACCTTCAAGATAAAAGGGTTTGGCGTTTGCCATAAGAGCAAGAATAAAGACGGGACATAAATATATAGGTGCTAGATCTGGGGTCAGTTCAAAATTCCCTGAATGTTTCTGACTGCAACAAACGACACGTGAAGAAGGATGGAGGATAGTGTGGCTGAAACATTGTGAATATAAACAACCAAGATAAAGATAACAGATGTGTAAATCATATAAATTACAGATATATAAAATATGACATCTTTCAGAATGTTAGGCAGCAAGTTTGGTAGTCCTGCATTATAAAAGCCTTGTGTCAAACTTAATACCGGAATTATTGTGTATAAGATGCACAATTTTTCCAGATTCTTCCAGCACAAAAGTTAGGCGTATCTATCAAATACAAGAACTGTAAAAATACCCCCCCCCCGCATGCTTCATGATATTATTCCGAATGGAATGACTGAAAATAAGTTATGTCTATAGGCCAATTATCAAAATTTCAAAAATAAAAAAGCTGAAAATGAAATAAAGCAAGCAACATCAACCAGCAAGACAAAATACAAGCAGTATGAAAAAAATAAAAATATCATTCACATAATTATGCAAAATTTTATACTACAATCTTATATAAAAAAAAAAAAAAAAAAACCTTTATTTGTTAATTATTCAATATTTTCGTAAATGTTTTTTGAGATTATAAATCAGGTTACCGTATATACTTGAATATCATCCAGTACTATCTAAGACTTTGTTGACTTTGGTAGCTGGAAATTGTAGGCATACTAGTTAGCCTGGTCCTAGCCCTAGGTCAACTATTTACATACACTCAAAGTTTGTATCTTGCATATGGTGCTACCCTCTAATACTAGGCTAAAATTTAAGTCTCAGAAAGTTGGATGATATGCGAGTATCAAGGTAATTCTTTTTGTATACTGATTGAAAACAGATTACAGAATATTTTAACACTTATTACTTCTTTAAAAAACAAGAAAAAAAGAACTAAAAATGACAAGTCTATTTGGGACTATTTGTTAACTTTTGTAACTGGAAATTGTAGGCATACCAGTTGGCCTAGGCCAACTATATACATGCTTACAAAGTTTGTATCTCACACATGGTGTGACCCCCTAATATTAGGCTAAAATGTAAGTCTCACATGATATGAGAATATCTACAGTAATTCTTTTTGTATACTGATTGAAAATAGAAAGCAGAGCTGGTTTAGCTCAGTCGGTAGAGCACTCGCCTAGGAATCACAAGGCCCTCGCCTACTCAGTGAATGAGTAGCACAGGAATCTGTGCAGTAAAGTAAGGAGCTGATGGTAGGTCCACCTCAGATGCAAAACAATTTTTTGGTCTAGCGCAAGTGAAAAGGAGATAGACTCCTTCGCTGTCTGGCTGATACTGACATTAAGCTACTTTTTACTTATTCCTTAAAAATTTTTTTTTTAAATAAAAAAAAAAAAACAGGGGAAAAAAGAAAAGAAAAAAAGAAAAAGAAAAGAAAGAAAAGAAAAAAGAAAAAAAAAAGAAAAAAAAGAGAAAAATAAAAAGAAAAAAAGAGGAAAAAAGAGAAAAAGAAAGAAAAAGGGAAAAAAAGAGAAAAAAGAAAGAAAGAAAGAAAGAAAAAAGAGCCAGCTAGAAATAACAAGTCTGATAGATATCATTATATAACAATATACTGAGGCTAATGTAACCTCTTCAGGGTTTTAGCTATACTTATAGTGTTTCAGCCTTTGTACTCTTTGGTCTTCTTCAGATGTCTGTCTTTAATAACCTTCAAAGAAAATCCTTTATCCAATATATAGAAGTAGAATATTCTTATTCTGATCTTAATACTCAGAAAGAATGAACTAATAGAAAATACCTTCTAACTTTTTCATCTTTCAGATATTGCTTGTCTATCTCTACCAGTGAATTACAATATATAATTAATGCACTATGTGACCTAAGAATTGGAACTAATAACCACCAAGTAACTAGATATACTTTAACCAACACTTTTATCAAATAAGCATCTCCATGGTACAATGGCTAACATATAGGATGGTAATATCTTAGTGAATTCAAACTCCAGTCACACTATTATGTTAACTTTTGGACTAATACTCTTGGGAAAGGTATCAACTTCCTCATTCCCACATCTATGGGTTAAATACTACTACTACTGTTGTTCTACAGAGATAGCTTCATTATTAAATAACCCACAAAGGTTGATATGCCATTAAACAAAGAAACCAAACCAAATCCATTCACAAAGCCTTTAGTCCTAAGATAATTTTTTAGATTAAACATAACTCTGGAATAGAACTAGATTAGTCGGTAGAGTATCCAACTAGGAAACACAAGGTACTAGGTTCAATACTGGCCCTCGCCAACTCAGCGTATGGGTAGCACAGGGATCTGTGCGGTAAAGTGATGAGCTGATGGTATTCCACTTCAGACGCAAAAACAATCTCCTTGGTCTAGCGCTAGTGAAAAGGGGATAGACTCCCTCGCTGTCTGGCCGATACTGACTTTAGGTCACCCCGAGAATGGATTACAATTTTTTTTTTTTTTTTTTTTTTACAATTAAAAAAAAAAATTTTTTTTCTTCCAAATCCACAAAAATGGTGGATGTAATATTAGAAATATAAAAATTTGTTTAAAAAGACCAAAAAAAAAAAAAAAAAAAAAAAAAAAGAAAAGAGGAACAGTTCAATTCCAGTACAATTTAAATTTTGAAAAATATATTGCTATCCACAAATTTTATTTAGGTAAGCAGGAAAGTGGATAGGTATACAAGGGTAGTTAGGTAGGTAAGCCAGGGATAGTTGTTATATATATATATCTTTCTGGTATTACCCCATGAAGCAGAAAACTGGTTGAAAGTGGGAGGAAATAACTTGAAAAAAAGGGACAGAGGGAGGGAGAAGTAGGTCTTGGGTACCAACAACTTATTTCTTAAAACAATACTAAGCATACCTGGTGTGAATCAGAAGAATCCTGTTAGAGGGAAAATAAATTAAAGAAAAAAAAGTTAGATATAAGCAGAATTTATTTATTTATTTGATTAATGTAACAGAAACGAAATGTATTTATTTATTATATATCTAAGTTAAGGTAGTGAAGACAAAGTCAACGCCACTTGGTAAACTGACATGTGATTTTCAAACCAAGTGTATTATTTGTGTTTATATGCTGTTGTGTGGTGCATCATGGGAAGGGTCAAACACCCGATAAGAAAAAACACAAACACAATTAACTTGGTTTGAAAATCACTTAAGTGAGAAACTGTCAGTTACCAAGCACCATTGACTTCATTTCTTCGCTACTTTAACTTATATATACATGTTCTATCAATGATATTGAGCACTCTTTACTTAATAATATAGCAAACTATATTAAAATATATATATGTATACAAAACACCAGTATTACTTTTTTGTAACTAAGAAAACACGCCACACTTCATTTTAGTTCAGAGACTAGATACAGTTTTTATATTTTGCATATATATAATCACAAAATATGTTTAAACAAAACGGTACAGTGATGCTGATAGCTTTTTAATTTAGCGCATCCTGGGATGCACAGATTTGATTTGAATGGGTCCCCTGGAAATTTGATGGGTCCCAACTAAAGTTTCTTAATAAATTGTAGAGTTTTTATCTTTGAACAACTAAATCTGTCTACTTGTCTAGCATGTAATTCATTTCCAAGAAAATATAATGTATTTACAGTAAGCTGGAAATGGGAGGGGGACACAAAAAAAAAAACACTGGGATGCATGGATATGATTTTTCTGCGTCCTTTTAGATTTTTATGCATCAGTGATGCAGGACGGACACATACCTATCAGCATCTCTACGTACATGAAGAAAAATTAGTATCTGTACAAAAAAATGGAGGATCAGTTTTCTATAAGACAGGGTGAAACAGAAAAAACCAATATTAACCAACACTGACAAAAACATATTCCCAGCATTACCATTGCTTTAATGGACAAAAAAAAATGTCACATTTTTTTCAGATGCACCACTTATATTTTGCATATATAATACTAAATATTTCATAAAAAAGAAGGTCCGCAAAATGTATTATGTTTTCAGAAAAAAAATTTATTGTTTTTATCTTACATATGCAACACGTGTTTCAGATCTTCTGGTATGTTCTTCAGGCTTTGATCAATAATAATATTATTGATCAAAGCCTGAAGAAGATACCAGAAGATCTGAAACACGTGTTGCATATGTACGATAAAAACAATAATTTTTTTCTGAAAACATAATACATATTGCGGACCTTCTTTTTTTTTAATAAAATATTGAATTTTCTCCCGTTGGAACCAGAACAACATTTTTTTATATAATACTAAATATATCTGTATAAAACAATGATTAATATATGTAGCTCATGTGAACTACACAAGTACCAAAGACATTATGAAACATGTTTATTCTTTCAAAAATATCTGAAATAGAATTATTATATAACATATCACGTTTTGATTGACTGTTCAACAATTAGGTAAAACAAACAATATATCAATTTAATAGCATCAGAAAAAAGTTGATCATTGTATAAGAATTAAATGTGTGTGGTTTTGGATTTAGTGGTTAAAACTGGTTCAATACGTTAGAAAAGCTTCAGAGAAAGCCTTCCAATGTAGAGGAATATATACATAATAAAATCCAAACAAAGAGGTACGATATAATAACAATACAGACTTTATTGTCTGAGCACAAGGAAAATGACATATATAACAAGATACAAACAGTGAGGATGAAAGTCTTTGGGAAGTAAGAAAGAATTCTTAATGAATATAAGAGTCACTTACTTTGCATGACACATGTGGTAGGATCTATAAAGATATGTACATGCATGGGTATGAGCCTATAGTTGGGAGGTAAAGCCCCCCACCTCAATGGACAGAGACACCACTTGCCTAGTGCATCATTGTAGATGCCGGATCAAAGAGAGAGCGAGAACTTCCCAAGCTGAGTTTAAATACTCAGGTAATAGTGCCACCTAGTGGTGAATCCCTAGCGGCAAGAAGATAACTCTTGGACAAGTCAATCCCAGCAAGGGCAGACAATTGTAATGCCAAGAGGTTCATTAATTTTAAAATAATGTGTGAAATCTAAATGTAAATGTTTGATAGAAAGTAAATTAAGATGAAAGTATGAGGGTCATTCAATAATTGAGAAATTTTTTTTTGAAAAAAAAAAAAAAAAAAAAAAAAAAAAAATTTTCCATAAATGTTAACTTAGCATTATTTGGAATTGGTTCAAAAAAAAAATATTTCATTCTTGCAAAAATACTTATTTTGAGGCTATTCAAAATGGCAGTAAATCAAATAGTGTTCCAGGTTTGAACAGAGGTCTGTTATCAAATTTTTGGTGACTGAGAAGTGCAAGTTATGTGAAATTTAAAGAAGAATGTGTGATGTTTACAGAGAAACATGTTTTAGTAAAAAAAAATGTTAAATGGGCTTTTTCACTCTAATCCAGATCAAAAACACAGTCAATGTCGAAATAAATGATTCTCAGAAAAGAAAAAGTTTCTAGTGCAACAGTCAATAAAGAAGGTCATGTTGACAATCTTCTCAGACATGAAAGGACCCATCACTTCATTTCCTTAAAAAAGGAAAAAGAAAAAAAAAGTGCAACTGTAAATAATTGTTCTTATTGCCAGCTGATTTAAAGTAAACAATATGAAAGATCTATTTGAAAATGTCAACATGGAGGATATTCTCTCCTTTTTGAAAGAAATAAAATTACACCATAGAATATAGACATGAACTTAATCAATACCATACAACATGATCCCCAATAGTGGTAACACATTGTTAAAACCAATTACTAAAAAGTATAAATATAAATACACAACATATATTACTTCCTGTTAGGCATGACATAACCCAAGACGAGTTGATATGCTGTTAAAATCAATAAACCAAACCAACTTAATCAGTACAAGTGTCGTTCAATAAATAAGTAAGTTGTTTTCTAAGTAAGTTTTTCTTTCTAATTAGTTGGATTTGTAAAATTTATCTAAATAGCAAGGATTTAAGTTTCTAGATTAAAAAAAAAGGAAATAACTGGGATACTTTAACTGTATTTTTGAAGAATTAATTTCATATATCAAGAAATATATCGAGAGATGCACCTAACCATATCGTTAGTGATGAGATCCAAGGCTCATCAGGTGTTTTGGGTCTTTCAACACCATACACCTTCACCTAGGTGATCCAACCCATCTCGCAAACCATCCAATTAAGTTGTTCAAGATATACTGGTCACAAATTCATAAGCAACATTCTCTTATGGACTACTACACATAGACACACCAATGTTGGCCAACCAGCAAAAACTTACATTCATCAGCCCTTTGCAAATATTGGCTGCTGTCTAGGGGATTTGCTAAGAGTGATAGCCAATAGGGATGGATAGCGAGAGAGATTCAAGAAAATCTGTGCTGTCAGCCACCTTGATGATGATAATGATTTTCCTATTTCAGACCGACTGAGGCTATTTCATTTATTTAATGTAAAAAGGAAATGAACAAAACTAATACTTATAAAGATGTTATGATCATAATTGAATAAATTTTCAAAAAATTTATATATATATATATATATATATATATATATATATATATATATATATATTCAGCTTTGTAATTAATAACCTAGTTGAATAAGCAAAATAGAAAAATTGAATTAAAAAAAAAAAAGTTTACATAAAATAACATACAATGATCATATAATATTCCTAACAATGAATGGAGTTTTTTTAATTAAAAACAAATATTTTAATTGTCTAGACAATGCAATATCATTTCCATTATATATATATATATATATATATATATATATATATATATATATATATATAATACATAAATTATATAATACATACATATTTGAACTATAAATTAGTGTGTATGTATTATATATACACACATACACACTTGTAGGAATGGGGTTGAACAATATTATATTTCTAGTGCACTTAGATTCAGTTTTACTATTGTTTTTGATACAATATCAAATATCCCTTGATTTTTTTAGACCTGCTTCATATTCCATTTTGGCTTTATCAAATATATCTGTATTGCTGGAATAAGTGGCTAACCTGTGTACTGTACTAATGAATTTGTTTTGTGATCGTAAACAGATTTGAGGTTTATATATACCAGTGCATTGTTTTGTTTTCTATATAGTTGCCATATACCATTATTTAAATTGAATGTAAGGTCTAATTTAAAATTTAACATTTTTAAAATTAGAAGTTACTTCTAAATTTAATCGTAGCATTTAAAATCTTTTATTAAATGCTTCGAAATTAGAAGCAGGGCACGCACTGACACAATTGAGACCATCCTATCGCAACGCCAACTGAGATGGTTGGGTCACACCATCCGCATGCCTGCAGACAGACTCCCCCATAAACTACTTTACAGTGAACTCACTGATGGCATGAAGAGGACAGGAGCCCCCTAAAAGCGGTTCAAAGACCACATTAAGACAACGCTGAAGAAATGTAACATCACACCGTCAAGTGTGGAAGATCTGGCCTCCAACAGACAGGGTAAGTGAGACGCCTGCCGCACAGGAGCTAAGCACCTTAATAACAAGATAAACAGGACTGCAAAGCGGTGACGTCTTCGTCGTCATGAACAACCAAATGTAGATGTGAATTTCCCCTGCAATGTGTGTGATCGCATCTGCAAGTCCAGAATTGGACTAATGAGCCACCATAGGGTCAACAACTGAAGATATGGAGTGATGTCATTGTCGTCTGCAAAGGACTTCCAAAAGAAAGAAAAGAATTAGATGCTTTCTGACAAAATCGACTTGTTTACTATTATAATTCTTTAAATTATTAGCTCATCATCACAATTAAGTCCAGTACCTTCTTTGTCAAATTCATAACTTATTTTACACAGTATATATGATAGAGACACAAATACACACTCTCACAAGGAAGCAGAGACGCACAAAAATCTAAAAGGACAGAGTAAAATCACATTCATGCATCCCAGTGTTTTTCTTTTTTCTTCCCTCACCATTTCAAGCTAACTGTAAATACATTTCAAGATTTTCTTAGAAATTAATTACACAGGATAGGTTACAAAGTAGGGGTTAGCCAGCTTTAGTTGTTTCCCCAGATCATAAATAAAAACCCTACAATCTATTAAGAAACTTTAATTGGGAGCCATCAAATTTCCCAGAGACTCATTCAAAGCAAATATATGCGTCCCAGGATGCACTAAATCAAAAAGCTATCAGCATCACTGAGGAAGTATTGAAAAGTCCTCATCAACTAAAAAAAGGAATGACCTAGAGACATTAAACATACATGCTATTCCACATATCGCCTCCCCCCCCAGACATGAGCTAAATAGTACCACTACTGTTTTTCTACAAGGATGGCTTTAACACTAAATAAACCATGGAGGTTGATATGCCATTAAACAAACAAACCACATATTCATTAAGTGTAGCACTCAGTACTTTCTATGTTGATGTTTCTTTAATCCTTAAAAAAAAATTTAAAAAAAAAACAAAAAAACCTCCTGGTTGAGCCGAGAACTTTTTAGTTCTTTGTATATGTGTGTATGCAGGAGTAAAGTTTAGATGAAATCTGAAGGAATGGAGAAAAAAAAAATTGTCATGTTTCTCATGTATTTTAAAGATATCTAAATCCACATGTTTTTGGATGAACTGATAACTAGGTCATCAAAACGCAAAGGATTCTATTACCACAAAACATTTTTGCCAATAAAATCATTTACATTCTGACGACACCAACTATAAACACACACTGTGTGCTTAATAGTAAGTAAAGTCATCGGGGCACCCTAAAGTCGGTATCAGCCAATCAGCGAGGGAGTCTATCCCTTTTCACTAGCGCTAGACCAAAGATTGTTTTTGCGTTTGAGGTGGAGTGCCACACTTACCATCAGCTCCTTACTTGGCCGCACAGATCCCAGTGCTACTCATACGCTGAGTTGGCGAGGGCCAGTATCGAACTAGGAATCTTGTGGTTTCTGGCCGAACGCTCTACCGACTGAGTTAACCCGGCCCCTTTATAGTAGTATATATTATACGATGAACTTTTTTCAAATCTTTGGAATGAGAAAGTTTTATGCTAACATTGCTGAAATGAATAGAAATATCAACTCAAAGTGATTGCTAATATGCATCACCTACCCGGCATTTTGTATCTGGGCTTAAAGACCTTTTGGCTTTTTGTTCAAGCTCTTAAACTAAATAAACAGTGTATGTGTGTGTGTAAATCTTATTTCTTTTCTTACAAAAAAACGCCCTCTAGCTGGTGTAAAAATTAATTTTTGAAAGATATTGCCTGAGGGGTTTGGAGTTAAAAATTCATTGTCAGAGAGTTTGTACCATAAGTAAAATCATCAAATTTATTAAAGGAGTAAAAAATACATAAAACAATTTGAAATGGAAACTTAGCTCTGATAAATTTAGATATATATTAAAATAGCACAAACTATATGTAAATACATTATACCAGGCATGTATTAAAACATGTTTTAAAAAACAATGAGCATCATCTAAAGTTACATGCTCAAATTTTGAGTGTATTTATTCTGTTATAATGATTTTGGTTAATGTGACATAAGCAGTGACAGTTTCTGTAAAATACAAATAGAAACCCAATCTCCATTAATAGATTTTACTGAATTTATAAATGAACAGAAAATAAAATATTCTGAGACTTTTGTAATTTCAACTTTTCATTCAACTTTTTTGCAGAAAATCTTGAAAGTTTAATAACTTGACACGAGAGTAAAATTTTGTTTCAGGTTTAAATTCAGAATTTTCCTTTTCTTAGACGAACTCTTCAACTGAATAAACTGTGTGTGTGTGTGTGTGTGTGTGTGTCTCTGTGTAAATCTTATTTACTCATTGTTACAAATAAGAATGAACTTAAACACCTGTTTTTTTTCTCATCCATTTCTCTTTGTTTCCTTTTTTTTTTTTTTTTGATAAGTAAATCATTTCTTATCCACTCACATATTCAAAAATTGAAACTTTGTTAATATTCAGAACATTTTACTGCCAGATTTTAAAAGCAGATGAATGTACTACAATGTGTCATGCTTAAAGACTTTTTGTTTTCCTTCTCCTAGACTGGTGACCTAAACAAGGTTAAAGAACTCAGTCTTCCCTACTATTTACCCATAGCTGTGGGGAGGGGGAGAAGATATGGATTTATGCCTTTCCTAAGAGTATTAATGCAAAGAGAAATACAAACAGCCTTGTACAGGATTTGAACTCAGGCCGCCGTTTCTATTTTCTATGACAATAACTGCTATGCTAAACACACCTCCAATTTTTAAGAAGCGTACAGTTGGTGAGAGTTTACCTTCACTGGACTGGTTGCCATACAAAAGTTAAAGAGCCTGGTCTGCCCAACTATTTTAGCCATAGCTAGGAGGTTGGTTTGTTGGATGCATTTTACAGGCATGTCAACCCTTGTTGGATTATTTTATGCCAAATACATTTTGTTTTATTCATTCTTGATGTCTATTCAAATCTTTTTTTTAAACACATTTATTTAAGCTCATTTTTTAAAACCCATAGATGGGACCCTAACAGGTTTGGTTTGTTTTACGGCATATCAACCTCGGTGGGTCATTTAATGCTGACAAAGTTGTGAAATAAATTCATTTTTAATGCATAATACAATTTTGTTTATAAACTCATGTTTTTATTCAACCCATAGATGGGACCCTAACAGGTACTACCACTCCGGGTCAGAGTGGACCAGGGAGCAATGGTGATGAAGGGGTGCTCCACATTCCCAAACCTCACCATCAGATAGAGTTTAACGTCATTCCCAGGACATGTAGACCCTCAGCCACCGCCTTCTAGCACCCATATGATAAGAATGATTGGGGGTTGCCATAAGGGCAATAGGGTTGGGGCATCATATAGGTGCTAGGACTTGTTGTAGCCAGCCGATTGATCGGCTATCTAGCCCAAGAAAAGCCTAAAGTGGAATATTGCAAGTCATGGACTGCTCAGCCACCTGGGTTCTATCCTTAAGCATCACGGGCAACAGGTGGTCCCATTTGGGGGTCTTACCCCTCTGCAGAGATGCATTCTAATGCCTCAGCTGACAGTGCGGGGACCCTAACAGGTACTACCAGGTCAGGTGGATCTGGGAGTAATGGTGATAAAGAGCTCCTACCTCAGAGATGTAGTTTAATGCCATACCTAAGGACATCAAGAGCTCAGCTGCTCTCTTCTAGCATATATATATAAAAGGGTTGGGGGTCAGCAATAAGAGCAATAGGGTTGGGACAATCATATAGGTGCTAGGGCTTGATGTGACTAGCTAATTGATCGGGGGGGGGGTCTCTCTTTGACTGCCTGTCTAGCCTAAGTAAGGGCTAAAGTAGTGTTGCATTCATGGACTGCTCAGCTACTAGGATCTCGTCCTTAAGCATCAAGTGTCACCACCCATGGCCAACAGGTGTGCCATTGGGGGGGGGGGGGTTCTACCCCTCTGCAAAGATGCAGTTGGTGTATTCTACTGCCCCAGGGACAGGGCGGATAGTTAGGTGGAAGAAGTGGATTTGTGCTTTCCCAAGGGGCATTAATGTGAAGTGAAATACAAATCTCCATTATTAATAGATAAACAGATCTAATCATACAGAATACAGACTGAAAAAAAATAAAAACATTAGAAAGAGTTGAAAAATGATAAACAATGGTAGACTTTGTATTTAGGAGAGATAAAAAAAAATTCAGACTAAAAACATTTCAAAAAGTTGAAGTAGTAATTTATTTACCCAACCCCTCCACCACGAGCAGGATGTGTCTCAAGGTCAATTCTTAAGTGGAGTACAACTGGTTTCCTAGACTGGTTGCACTACCAAAGTTAAAGAGCCCAGTCTACCCATAGCTAGATCATGCCTTTTCACCATTGTATTAACACAATGGAAATGCAAACATTTCACTTTGATGCAGATGCAGCCAGGATTTGAACACCGGTCAGGTACATTTAAGGATAACACTCATAGCGCCTCCACTATTTGAAGTAGTAGCTATGATATCCAATGAAGAGAGAGAACCACCATTTGAAAAAATGTTCTGTGATTTATTCAAGACCAATTTTAGACCCAACATTTTATTTTACTCATTCAAAAAACATGTAAGTCAGCTGAATATATAACTAAAACAGCTTATTCCATCAAGCGAAAATTTGTAACATTTTTCTCTTAATGGACCAGTGATCTACAATGAATGGATAAATATTGACCAATCAGAATCAAGCAGGAGTGAATAAATTAAAATAACAACAACTGGTTAATCAATTAAGCTCTTGGTGTAATGGTTATCATCATAAGAAATGGATATGGCAATAAGAGTTCAAATCTTGGATGAAGCTGTTTGCATTTCACATTGTGCTAATACACTTGGTAAAGGTAGGAATCCAAGTATTATCCCTCCAGCTATGGGTAAATAATAGGGCAGACTGGGCTTTTTAAACTTGGTTTGGTAGCCAAGGAGAAGGAAAACTCTGAATTCAAAATATGTTAAACTCCACTTAAAAACTGACCTTGTGTTGCATATGAACGTGTGGAGGGGTTGGAAAAGAAGGAAATAATGAGAAAATTGGTGAGAAAAAAACAGGTGTTTAAGTTCATTCTTATTTATAACAATGAGTAAAAGAAATAAGATTTTTACACACATGCACACACACACACACACACACTTTATTCAGTTTAAGAATTTGTCTAAGAAACTTGGAACCTTGCGATTCCTAGTCGAGTGCTCTACCAACTGAGCTAATCCAGCCATAATTTACTAAACACACACAATATATTCAGTTTACATTATCCGTTTTCTTTCTGTTTATATTTATATTATAGGTATATGGTACTGCTTATTTATCTTTATTTTTAACATTTGAGTTTAGAATTTTTTTTTTGAGTGAATGAAAACTCTTTGACAAAGTATTATAAATGAATAGTATGAATTTTATTTAGCGTTACCGAAAAATTTGACAAAGAAGTATTAATTTTTCCTTAAACCAGTTATTCAAAAATATGAACTATATTTACCACATGAACTACGATAGAAAGATATGGTATATAATTTTGTTTTGTGCAGGGGTTCCTTGAGACATTTAATTTATTTTAAGCGTTATGCAAGGGTAAAAATGTTGAGAAATTCTGTTATATGAGGATATTTTAAATACTGTATACTGAGGTTTGCGAGTACAGAGGTGCCCATAGTGCAATGGTTATGACTGTAAGAAATGAACATGGTTACACACAACCTAACAGGTACTACCACCTCAGAGCAAAGTGGATCCGGGATTAATGGCAATGAAGGGGTACTCCACACACCCCACAGCTCCAGAACTGGAACCACACCACTAGATGCTGTTTCACGTCATAGCCAGAACACTAAAACCCACAGGCATGCCATCTAGCACATATATGATAAAAAGGATTGAGGGTTTTAATAAATATGGACAAAATATTTTAAAATAGTTACAATACCTGCTCCGCACTCATGCACCTTCATTGTACAATGTCGATGACCCCATGTCGCTATATCTGTGGTGGCTGGTTTGAAAGGCATGAGCTAGAGACAGGTGTGGGACTTTACTTATTTTCTATCTATCAACTGTCCACTGGACAAGGCTCTCACTCCAAAAGCCGGTCTGGATCTCCTTTTGGAGCTTGAGCCGGCTGAATATATGCACATTCCACCCCACACACTTCCCTTGATTGACCACCCAGAAAATAGGTACTAACTTTTTCTGGGCAGAATCAAGACTCCAATCTCTCTTAAAATTGCAAATATTAATTTATTTCTAGACTGCTGGATATCCATTTTCCAACCACTAACCTTTTCAAGACCTATTTTCTCTTAAACTAGACACTTAAAGATATTACATTTAAGTGCAGTGATGCTGATAGCTTTTTAATTTAGTGCATCCTGGGACACATGGATGTGATTGAAATTTGATGGGTCCCAAATAAAGTTAATAAGTTGCAGAGTTTTTATATATGAACAACTAAAGCCATCTACCTTGTACCCCATACAGTGTAATTCATTTCCAAGAAAATATTGAAATGTGTTAACAGTTAGCTGAAATAGTGGGGGAAGAAAAAAAACAAAAAACACTGGAACGCATGGATATGATTTTTCTGCATCAGTGAAACAGGACGCGTAACTATCAGCATCTCTGAAGTGACCAACTTGAATTGAAACATTCAAAGTGGTCGGACATTCCTTATGGCCTTTTCCGAACCCTTTGACTGATCCTTCATTCCTTATGGACACACACATGGACCTAACGCATTCTATTTTCCTTCTTTTCTTTTTCTCTCTGACTGTATTTTCACTTAACCATTGTGTCAGAAGTTTATGTTGAAAATCCCAAATATGAAACAGAGCCTATACTTCCTGAATTGAGGCCAAGCTATATGATAGATGGACTATACAGATGTGACAATCCATGTATTGATCATGTTAAGTATACAAAAAAGTTCACAAAGGAATATAAAATATGTGTGTGGAATATATATATATATATATATATATATATATACATACACACACACACACACACATACATACATATATATATATATGGTGTTGATTGGGAGTCTCTGTATGCTTCTAGTGAGTATATATATGTGAAGTATTAATGTGCTATATTATAATAATGTAGTTGTCATAATATATTCATCTGGGAATAAATATCAGAAAACTTGGTTGTTTTTTTTGTTTTTTTTAGTTCCTTTTATTTAGTAGCAGTGGTGAATTTTCGGGATTATAATGTACTCCCTTCTTCAAGACCGTGGACAGTAGTAATTTCTTGGCTGCTTGCTTACTACTGTCCACGGTCTTGAAGAAGGGAGTACATTATAATCCCGAAAATCCACCACTGCTACTAAATAAAAGGAACTAAAAAAAAAAAAAAAAAACAACCGAGTTTTCTGATATTTATTCCCAGATGAATATATTATGATAATTACATTATTATAATATAGCACGTTAAAGCTTCACACTAATGCCCAAACCTGATATATGTACTTCCGAAAAACGGATACAGATACAAAAATATATCTATATATATATATATATATATATATATATATATATATATATATTTCAGTGATGCTGATAGCTTTTTGATTTAGTACATCCTGGGATGCACATTTGGTTTGAATGAGTCTCTGAGAAAATTAATGGGTCCCAATTAAAGCTTCTTAATCGATTGTAGAGATTTTATTTATGATCTGGGGAAACAACTAAAGCTGCCTAACTCTTACCTTGTAACCAGATTGACCTGCAGATAGGTAAGTTGCATTGTAATCTGGATAGTTAGAAGACCTATTTTAACATAAAACTTATCAAATATTCACCTTTGTTTTAAGACTTTGCTTACAAATATCACATCTATAACACTTTGCCATAAACTGTGATGCATAATGCAAACATAAAAATAAGGGTTGTGTTTCTTAGTACTATAATTGTAAATGAGCCTGGGTAAAAGTGCAACAATCAACTCAATAATAAAAAAAAATCAATAATTATCTACTCAACAGTTACAAATAGTATCAAAGATTTTAAAAAAAAAAATAGTAATTTTTAATATATTTTGTGTATATGAAAGGTTTTGAAAACTTTTAAATGCATATTGTACGCATTTCACATCATTACAATTGCAGATCGTTGCTACTTAATGATAAATAAAAATTAAATTAGTGCTGTTTTACATTTATGTCCAAAGAATAGATCGCCCCACTTGTTTTGGGTGGAACTTTTGGTTAAAAAAAGTGCAATCTATCTGAAAGTATATATGGTAAAGTTGGCGGAGTGGCCTATTGTCAGTATCAGCTGGACAGCAAGGGAGTCTATCCTCTTTTCACTAGCGCTAGACTAGGGAGATTGTTTTTGTGTCTGAGATGGAGTGCCACACCTACCGTCAGCTCCCCACTTTGCCGCACTGAGCAGATTACCTAATCAGTGCTACTCATGCACCGAACTGGCAGGGACCGGTACCAAACGAGGAACCTTGCAATTCCTATGTGGGTGCTCTACCAACTGAGCTAAACCTGATACGGGGTATATGGTAGTTGGCAATTTCAAAACAAAAGTGTGAATAACAGAAATGTCATTGATAAAATAAACAGTAAAGACTTTAACTCCAATTAACATCAATGTTGAAATCTGTTCCTTCATTTAATCTATCAAGTATTTATATAAGGCAGGGTGGGGGTCTCAAACACAACCTCCCCCATCCACCCACACACAAATTACTTTTCTATGGCACATGGCAGAACAATTTTCTTAACAAGTATTTTCCTAAAACTTGGTAATTTTTTCCCCTCACCCCTGGTCATATCTCTCCCCAGAGTAAGGGTAGAATGTACTTTGATATTTTCAATAGGTTTTACTTCAAGATCAAAAGCTGAAAATTAAAAATAATTAGATTTTATATACATTAAAAAAAAAAATTTTTTAAATCCTAATTAGAATGTTAGTGAAATCTCCATTGGTTTGTTTTAAAGATCTATTGTATTGGAGAGGTGAATGGGATTATAGAAAATTAACTTACACAAGTAATTAAAAAAATGAATAAATACATAATCAGTAGCATCTGAAATTACAGATGTCACTTCATACAAAACATATCTTACAAAAATATCATGTCTCTAAGGGGCCTTTTATGATTACATTGTTATGTAATCATAAAAGGCCCCTTGTGGTACAAATAAATGTAAAAAGTTTATAAACTATAGATTTGTTTTCTTATCTATTGTTCTGTGTATAAAAGCCAATGTCATCCAATTTGGTACGTTAAAAAAAAAAAATACATCTGTTACCTGTCAACTTAGTTCAAAGATCAAAAGAGTATTCCAAATAAGTTTTCTATATAATTTTGATTTTTCAGACTGTTGTCCTCTTCTTTATTGTGGTATGCAAAATTACAGTGTTTCACCCACTGTCATCTCTGGTTCTGTGTATTTGAGAATAGCAATGATCCAACTGCCAAACTATTCAAAATGATTTCCCAGATTGGGTCATTGCTATGCTCAGATACACAGAACACCTGAAGAAGGCCGGAGATGACAATGGCTAAAAGGTTGTGATTTTACATACCATAATAAAGATGAGGACAACAGTCTGAAAAAAATCAAAATTATATACATCTTAAAATTCAGACAAATAAGTTTTCTCTTGACTAAAAAAAATCCAAATAATATTGATAATATAATCAAAAAATAAAAGCATATTTTGTTCTATTGCTAAAGCAAACAAATTTCAATCCTAAAAAAACCAAAAAAAAAACAGATGTTACCACTAATTAAGGACATTTAAATAGATTTTTTAAACCAATAATCAAGTTTGTATCATAAATAGAAATATCAAAAACATAAATTTTAATTATAAACTATTAAAATATTAACATAATCAAGCTGATGTTTTTTTTTTTGTCTTTTTTCTTTTCATTATACACACACACGTGCATATGCCTATAAGGATGGTTTAAAATCTTTTAAATTGAGCTTCAAAGAGATTAATAATAATTGCATTTCTTGAACTCGACAAATTGTTGAACAAAAAGATCAGAGTTGGTATCAAAATGCAAACATGAAAATAAGTTTTTGGTATGCCACCTTCCCCCAGATCAATATATGTTAGTGACCACACTTATGTAACTTCAGTGGAAGATAGTGCATGCATTATCACACACACTAATTAATAATATATATATATATATATATATATATATATACACACACACACACACACACTTCCAATAAGAAAGAAAAACTCAACAGTCATTTGGTTATTATGAATTTATTTCAGCCTGTAGCTCCATAAAAGAGACCAGTTTCATTGAAGTTACTGGCTGAAATAAATTTATAATAGCCAAATGACAGTCTGTTGAATTTATTAATTATTTTACATAGAGTGCTCTTAGGGATTTGAAATAATCCTAGTATAAATCTATAGAATGCATCCTCAGCAGTATGCCTAGTGGGTATACGCAGGATATAGATGATCCCAAATAGAATCATCCCCAACTTACCTGTCTATTGGATATTTTTATTATTATCTTATATATATATATATATATATATATATATATATATATACTTTGGTGTGGTACCAAGTTTCTTGGTACAAGGTGCTTCTAGGCTGGTCCTATTCTCTACCAGTAGTTTGTGGTAGAGTCAGGTTCCGTTTGAGAGCTCAATGTTTAATTATTGTAAACAGAGCAAAGTTATTTGTGAATAAAAAGGCCTTAAATACGATGGGTATCGTGGTTATGGACCATTTCCACTCATGGGTATCTAGGGCCCTAGAGCTTCTTCAGACCACGTATATCTTTTATTCATAATATTTATTTCTAATAAAAGATATACGTGGTCTGAAGAAACTCGTGGGCCCTAGATACCCACGAGTGGAAATTGTCCATGGTATTTAGGGCCTTTTTATTCACAAATATATATATATATATATATATATATATATATATACACACACACACACACACAGAGATGATATCAAGTGTTTCTTTGATAGGATTCAACCAAAATTGAGAACAAACTACATATAAAGATTTGCTTATATTTTTTTACATATATAGAGTATTATAAATAAATATAGATAAATAAATTAATGTACATATACTTTGTTTTGGATATAAATTTATTTCTACATATTGTCTTCAGTCCAATTTTTTTTTTTTTATTATTTTTAAGACCTCACACCCATTCTCACTGGTGTGATTTTCCCATTTGTCGTCCAGGTGAGAGTGGGTGTGAGGTCCTAAAAACAAAAATACAACAAAGACTGGACTGAAGAGGCAATGTCAAAATAAGTATATATTCAAAACAAGGTATCTATCCATATATATAATGCTTCAAGTAGGTTTATTTGCATGATCATCACTGTCCAATGTGAAACTTTTAAAGCAATTTTAATAGTTTGTGTTAAATGATTAGGTTGCTCTGTTGCTCTCAGGTTGAGCACTTCTAGTTATTATAAACATTGGTTAGTTACTTTTAATTTTTTTAATTGACAGTAATATATCATACACATGCACATATATACGTATACAGCCTAGCAGTAGGTTTCCGGACTTATATAGTATCTGACTAAATTTAAGTATACACTTTTTAAATCTCATATTACTCACCATTAGATAGCAGTACCTATCGCTCAATGTGCTTATTGTGAAAATGTAACAGACATTTATGCATGTTAAACCTTATTTACCAATAACGGAATAATTTTTTTGACAGTGAGTGAGATGCAATATCGTTATTGCAAGTGCTCCTACAGATTACACAATATGGAAATTGATAAATTTGCAAATTTAAGTAGAGTTATTGCCCTTACCCTATTTTCTTATCTTATTTTCTCTTACCACCAATGGTAATTTGGTCCCGAGTGACCTCCAAATAAATTCAAGGATACATATAAATACCACCATTGGATTCTTTGTAAAATTCTAACCAAGAAAAGTTTTGCTTTATTTTCGTACAGGGCTTTGTTTTGAAATTTATCACCACCCAAAACAGAGATAGCACAAATATGGTTATAAGATTTATACATATGCATACATTTATTTATACATATGCAGGATTGAAAAAAAGAAATGCTGCATATACATATATATATATATATATATATATATATATACACACACATACATACATATATATATATATACATACATATATATATACACACACATACATATATATATACATACATACATATACATACACACATACATACATACATATATTTATTTATACATATACACATTACAAAACTCACAGACCTCAACTACAAAACTCACAGAAAACTTCAGTGGAGACATATTAAAGAACATATATATATATATATATATATATATATATATATATATATACACACACATATACAGACACACACATTTATTCATACATGTACACATTACAAAACTCACAGACCTCAACTACAAAACTCACAGAAAACTTCAGTGGAGACACATTAAAGAACATTACAGAGGACAACGACAACCCAGCAACTCAGATTGCAAGAAAGAAAAGGGAGGAGTATTCAAAAAGGGAACTAGAGACAAGGAAAGAAGGATGGTGACAAAATAAGAGAGCAGGGAAGTTTATGGAAGAACTTAACCAGAAATTGACAAGGAGGCAACCTAAAAACAACTTGGTCATTGAAAGAAATCAATATCATACCAGTTGTAATAGGGTCAACTGGGTTGGTGAAGCAAAACTTAAATGAATACCTTGAAACAATACAGGTAAACCAATCTGCTATAAAGTACAAATAGCAGCTATCAAAGGAACATGCTCCATCCTAAAACGATCCTTAGGATACAGATACTATTTATAAAGGAATCATGTGTTAGCCCTGGGTAGGGGCCCCTTGGCTTCTAGAAATTGTTAAAGGAAAATTTTAAATAAAAAAAAATTTTAAAAAAGATTTATACACACTCATATATATATATATATATATAATATATATTATATATATATATATAAAAAGGGCAGTTGTGTGTATGTATGTCTGGAGGAAACTACAAAAATAAAACAATTAAACAAAGTAAATATATATATATATATATATTATATATATATATATAAAGTAAAAAAAGTAAAGTCGACGGGGTGGCCTAATGTCGGTATCAGCCAGTCAGCGAGGGAGTCTATCCCCTTTTCAATAGCGCTAGACCAAGGAGATTGTTTTAGCATCTGAGGTGGGGCGCCACACCTACCATCAGCTCCTTACTTTACCGCACATATCCATGTGCTACTCATACGCTGAGTTGGCGAGGACCGGTATCGAACTAGGAACCTTGTGGTTTCTAGCTGAACGCTCTACCGACTGAGCTTACATACATACACACTAGATAATTATGATAAAATTGCATTAATTTAGTTTTTTAATTACTGGGTTACTTTTTTAATGTTAAAATATTAAATATACAAGTATTAAATCTTTAAAAAAATTATATTGGTGTATTAATTGGCGTGTCAATAAATTAGAAACAAATTAAAAAGATGAAAATTTAATAATTAAGGTTTTAATTAAATTTACATTTTTACTGATTCAAAGTTGTAGTAAATATTTCATTGTACAAGATAAACAATCGTTTATTTAATGTATTCTTTTTATTATACAATTTTTATGGACAGTTTAAGAATTAATCACAGAGTTTCACTTTTAACATCAAAATAATTACTGTAAATTGATATTTAACTTTTAAACAAATACAAAATTCTTTTTATTAAGATAAGTTTAGATTTATTTTTTGCATTTAATATTTTAAATAGGAGACATTCATGTTTCATGTCTGTGCACTTTTTTAATTTTTTTTATTCAAAAATTAAAATTTACATTAGTTATGTACTGCCAAATTTTTTGTCATCTTGTTTAAAAATGTGTAAACAAACATTTTTTTTATTTTCATGTTAGCCATTTTTTTAATAAAATAAACATGTTTATTTATTTTAATATTAAAAATACAAATAAAATCATGATATTAATGCAAAATATTGTGCAAGAGATAATACCATTAGATTACGTATAAAATGCATTATATATCACGGAAATACCCGAAACTTTTGAGACACTCAAGTAAGGGTAATGATTAGTGTTTGGGTTAAGATTAGGCTAATTCAAGAGTTTCCATAATCTAATGTTATTTATTCGTAAAATGTGTTTTTAATGATATTATCTATCGCATGCTATTCTGCATTTGAACTAAAATCAGTACTGTAATTTAATATTTAACTTTTAAGCACATTCAAAATTCTATTTAAAAAAAAGTATGTTACAACTTTTTTTTTCCTTTTATTTTTATTTTGTTTTTATAATGGTTTCAAGTCAGTGCAGTTTTTGATTTAAAAGATAATATACTATAATAATTTGATATTCAATCAGCTATGCTTTGAATTGAAATTGTTTTAAATTTAAATACGGTCGTTTTACTTTAATTCAATTACTTTATCTGATTTTTTTTGTATGCTTTTTTTTTTTTTTTTTTTAAAAATATATTGATTTAAAATTAAGCAAATCGCATAATTTAGATCTTATATTTAAAAAAAAAAATAGTTAAGCATTGAATTAAAATTTCTTACTATATGCTTATGTGGTGTCATTTCTTCTACCCCCGACAAAAAAAAAAAAAAAAAAAAAAAAAATCGATCGGGTTTCCATCCTGGCTATAAGTAACCTGCTAATGTCTAGCCACACTGAAGAGATGTGATATACTGAAACATGGTGTCTGGATGGATATATATATATATATATATATATATATAATAAATTGTTGTACAACCAACAAGAGAAAATAAATATTTTATAATAAAAAAAAAGAAAGAAGGTCTGCAAAATGATTTGAATTCTTTATTTTTTCTAATTTATTTTATTGGTCATGACATGTTTTGGATGTTTAAAATACTTTTCAAGCTTTATAGTATATATGCATATCTATATGTATATATTTTGTGTTTGTATAAGAAGATTCAATGGGTATGTGTATTTGTGTGCATCATGATAGTTGGTGGTTATATATATATATATATATATATATATATATATATATATATATATATATATATATGCACATCTGTTTTCTTTAAAAGAATAAAACAGTTGTAAATTCAAATCTTCATAAAATAAATAAAAAAATAAGTAAAAATTGATTCCTACATAAATAAAGCCACAACAAAATGGCTACACATTTATAAAACAATTGTTCACAACTGAATGAACAGAAGTTTTTAGAGATAAGAATGAAGGAGGAGGGGGAAAAAAAAAAAAAACTTAAATGCTGAAAGTAAATATTTGATTAATGAATTTAGTAAAATAACTTTAGTAAAATATTTAAAACTCATAGAGGTAAAATTTATCAAAACTGCTTCCCACATTGTTAAAAATAGGGTTTCAATACAATGCAACCAGTGATGCTGATAGCTTCTTTGATTTAGTTATGTCCTGGGACACATATTTGCTTTGAATGAGTCCCCAGGAAAATTTATAGGTCCCAACTAAAGTTCCTTAATGAATTGTAGGGTTTTAATTTATAATCTGGGGAAACATGTAATTCATTTCTAAGAAACTATGGAAATGTACTTACAGTTAACTTGAAATGGTGAGGAAAGAAAAAAAAAAAAAAAAAAACTGCGATGCATGGGTATGATTTTACTGCATCCTTTTAGATTTTTGTGTGTCAGGGACACAGGACATGTACCTATCAGCATCTCTGTGCAACTGAATGTAATTTTTAATATTCAAAAATCAAACTGTTAGAATATCTTAAGATTATTTCTCTGAATTTTTTAGATGAGGCTTGATAATTTGGATTATTTGGACTATTGTCCAATTGGACAGATAGCATAGTGGAGATAGTCGTTGAGTTAATACAGTTCTAAGTGATAGTTATCTCTAGGCTGCAGGTTCAATCCTGGTCAAGGGCAACAGTAATATAGAATAATAATTAACACGCTTAACACTTGTACCCAGTCATAGTTAACAGAATGAACAGTATACCCCTATGGATTGAATAAAGGTTTGGGTTCAAAGTTCTGTGATGCCCCACCCCAGAGTTCAAAAAGAAGGTTCCCAAGTTCAACAAGAAATACCAGAAGGAGCCTGAAGAGCACATCATCCGAAACGTTGAAGACAATAGTCCAAATAATACATCTTAAGATTAATTTTTTTAAAAAAGAAAGAAAAATTAGTACAAGTATTAGTAAAGAATTTGTGAATAAAAATAAAAAACAAAAGAGAAAGTATAAATGCCAAAGTGATTCATATAAGAACAACTTTGCTGACTGTGAATGTAAACAAAATATTAATTAAATATATCTTTGTATAAAGCTGCTGTGTGTGTGTGTGTGTGTGTTTGTCTGGGACTGGTTCTACATAATAATGTGTCACCAAAACAACTGCTTCTTCCCACCTCAAAGAAGATTCCTGCAATATAACTTGACAAAAAGTAGTGAATTTGTCCTAATGGGATTAACTAATTGGCATAATTCAGAAAAAAGAAAGAAAAACAAAAAAAAGAAAGAAGAAGAAAAAGAGAAAAAAGAAAAAAAAGAAAAAAGGTTATTATAAAAATATAAGATTAAGAATGAATAAATATCTTATCTTTCCAGTTATTTACTGAATCTACTATTTAACTCTAAACATCCTATTGAGAATTTTCTAAGTCCAGACCATTCCTATAAGGATATATCAATAAATGGCTAAAAATAGCCTTTTCATTTAAAATGACCTATTATTTCCCTTAAATCAAAGACTTCTAAATATGTTTTAATATTACATTTAAACAAAGGCTATCGTTTGGGGTGGATTAGGAAAACAAATGTGACTTCTAGCCGGGTGGAATGAGGCGGTATAGGATGTTAAGAGTTAAAGATATGCATCAAGACTGAAACAACTGGTGATGAGTTGTTTTCCACACTTTTTTCATTAGTGTTGCAATGTTTGGATACCATTTGTAAAAACAAGTGATCAAAACCAGATATTATGTCATTGCATGAACATTTTTAGCCCATCCTCATAAATTATGAGGTTGTTAAATGGCCACCAATACGTATAAAGTTATTTGCAGATGTAATATGCTGATAATTATTAACATTGATACAATCATTTTATTAAAAAAAAAGGTTTATTAAACATATTTACAAGAGGTGTGGCGCTCCACCTCAGACACTAAAATAATATCCTTGGTCTAGCTAGTGAAAAGGGGATAGACTCCCTCGCTGCATGGCTGATACCGACATTAGGCCGCCCCGACAACTTTACTACTTACTTACAAGAGTTAAATTAGCTATGAGAGAGAGAGAGAGAGAGAGAGAGAGACAGACTAAAACAGAGAGAGAGACAGAGAGAGACAGACAGACAGACAGAGGTAGTGAGAGAGGGAGCCAGCCAACCAGAGAGAGAGAGAGAGAGAACCATCCAACTAGAAACCGAGTGAAAGAAAAAACAAACTTTAACTTGGTATCACAATAGCAAGTGTTTTCATTGCATGTATGTATTATAAAAAATCATAGGGTCAAATTGGTTTTGGTTAACGGTATATCAAACCCTGTGGGTTATTTAATACCAAATCTTTTTTGGGTCTTCCCAATGATTTATATAAGAATAGTTTGTAGGTAAATATTTTGTTTTTAAACAAATTTTTAGAGTGCAAGACAACAGTTGGTAATTAATTTTGCTTTACAGGTGTATTTTGTAGAACTCAGGGTTTTTTTTATCAATTTAACCCATAGATGGGATCCTAACAGGTACTACCACTCTGGGTCACAATGGACATGGGAATAATAGTGTTGAAGGGGTACTCCACACTCCCCAGAGCTCCAGAATTGGAACTTCACTAGATGCAGTTTGTCTTACCCAGGACACTAAAGACCCTCAGCCACTGCCTTCTAGTTGTAGGTGCTATGAGGGCAATAGGGTCAGGACAATCATATAGGTGCTAGAGTTGACTGGACCCGCCAATTGATCAGAGGGGGCCTCTCTGACTGCCACTAGCCTAAATAAAGGCCAACAGGTGGCCCTCATTATGGTGATTGTATGACTCCGTAGAGTTGCAGTCGGCGTATTCTACAACCCTAGCTGTTACGGTGGTATAGGGTCTATGCTGGACCGTTTCCCTATTATTACTATAAAATCATAAAATAGACATTACTTTCAGAGAAACTCCTAGTATTAGTTATTTTCTAATATTAAAAATAGTGATGACTATGAAGAATTAAATTAAAAAAAAAAAAAAAAAAAAAAAAACTGTTTTGTAGCTGAAAACTTGCTCTATCCAAAGGTGTTATTAAGCACTCTGTGTCTGTTGTAGTTTATGTGGAAATATATAGAAAGCATTACTTTCAGAGCAACCACTCATTTTAGTATATATATATATATATATATATATATATATATATTTAATTTAAATTGGAGGTACATGGCATAATGGTTAGAGTCATAGGAAATGGACTCGTCAACCAGAGTTCAAATCCTAGACGAAACTGTTCGCATTTCACATAGCGCTAATACCCTTGGGAAAGGTATGAATCCAACAATATTCCCTCCAGCTATGGGTAAATAGTAGGGTGGACTTCAACCTTGGTAAGGCAACCAGTCTAGGAGAAGGAAAACTCTGAATTCAAACCTGTTAAACTCTGCTTAAGAAACTGACCTTGAGTCGCGTCCTGCTTGTGCGAAGGGGTGTATATATATATATATATATATATATATATATATATATATATATATATATATAGGGGGTGGGGAACTAAAACATGCAATAGGTATTTAAAAAACATTTGACACCGAGGAGATTTTTCTGCAAAGTGTACACTTGATATTTAGTCAGTTTAGTTGTCAGGCACAAGGCCGAATTGATCGAAAACATGAGGTGGGAAATATCGTGTTGCAACAGTCTTCAAAGTGACTTTTTTTCCCCACTCCCCAACCATCAGGAACTGTGGGGGGAATATGAGCAAATATCCCAGCCGCATAAGCAAGCCAAAAAATTGTAGACTTTCTCTTTTATTGGTTAGTAAATAACAAGAAAGCATTACTATTGTTATTATTTTTAATAGATGAGTAAACTATATATTTTGTTAGCTTTTATTCTCAAAGCAAAAAAGCTAGTGCAGTTTATGCCGCATGAACTAAAAACTGCTGCTCTTTCTGCTAAGTCTCATGCAACAGAGGACAGGATGTAGATACCTTTAACATAGTTTGCTGACCCTCAACAGAAGTGTTTGTTTCATCACAGTCATTTTCATAATCCAGGAATTTATCCTCCTTGCAATCAACAATAAGAGGAGTTACCTTTGCTGTAATGACATCGCAGTTATCAATCACACATGATTCATCATCAGGTTTTCGTTTGTGTGCCTTGTAATTCTTAACGATATGACTCCGTTGTTCGAGCAATTTGTACTTGCATTCCACAATCAACATCATTGCTTGGATGCTACAAAAGACAAAAAAAAAAAGAAAAGAAATGAAATACAATTATACTAGTAATTAGAACTCATTATTTTTATACAAACTTGGACACATAGTGTATTGGATATAGGTGTTGAGTTAATACAGTTCAAAGTGACTTATCTCTAGGTTGCAGGTTCAATCCTAGTCAAAGGTGACAGTAACATAAAATAATAATTAACACAGCTTAACACCTGTACCCCACCTATGGTTAGCGGAATGAAAACAGGATATCCCCGTGGATTGAATAAAGTGTTAGGTTCAAAGTTCCGTGATGACTACTGATTACGACAAGAAGGTTCCAGAGATTGAAAAGATGGTTTATGAATTCAAGAAGGCTCCAGATTTCAATAAGAAATACTTGAAGAAGGTCGGAGGGCACATCGGCGGAAATGTTGTACAGATAACAAAAAAGATGAGGACAATAGTCTGAATAATCAAAATAATCTAAAAGTAAGAAGTTAATTTAAAAAAAAAAAAAAATGTGTTTATCAGTTACTAGTTTAAAAGTCTCCCTATTGAGTGGCAATTAAGCTAGCTCTGCGGAGGGTTCAGTTCGATCATCACTGGATGCCCCATAAAATAATCCCCTTTTATTTTGTTAATCTGGCCTAGTGGAAGGTCGTTTGTTTTTTTTTTAATAGGCCAACAATGACACTACATGAATTAAGTACATATTAAATTCTATTAAACTTGAACAATATATATATATATATATATATATATATATATATATATATATATATATACACACACGAGTTCTATCATTTAATTTAAAAACAATTTGATGTATGTAGATCCTTACTTTCTATACAAATAATTATTTCTATTTCATGGGTGATTTTTGGTCAATTTTGCAATTAATTTTGATTATTCCCAAATTCATTTTCAAGTTATAAAAATTGTTATCATACAAAAAGATTTGTTGCCAAAAAAGTCACATTAAAAAAAGAATTTTTAAAAAAATCCCCCAAAACAAAATTGCAGTAATTAAAACTTGGGAATCCCAAATTTCGGGGTTAGAGGTTTGGATTTTGCCTGGAATGTTTTTAATTTGCTCAGAGTCAGCCTGATTCCAAAATGGTATGATATAAAAAGAAAAAGAGAAGGAAAAAAGGAAAAACAAGAAGGAAAAAAGGAAAAACAAGAAAGAAAAAAGGAAAACAAAAAAAAAGACCAAGAAGAAAAAAAAAAAAAGTAATTTTTCTGTGTGAATTTCTGGTATCTGGTATGATTATACACTGATTTATTTAAATTGGTGTCTTCATCTAACTCATGTTTCAACTGTTAACTCTGTGAGTGAGTGAGAGAGAGAACAAATAAGGATTGTTTGCTTTTAGTGCTGAATCTTATTTAACTGCATCCCTTCAAATGTAGTATTTAACAAGAAGTTCCATACACACAACACACACACACACACACACACACACACACATACTTTATCTTTTGATAATGAAAAGTCAAGACAAAAGACACATGTGACATACTAAAATATATAAACAAATAAAGGATTTCTTAGAATAATTTGAACTGGCAACAATTTACACATCACAACCCGTATATACAAATAAAAGATTTTTTTTAGAATTAGGTATGTACAAAAACAAAAAAGTGCACAACTTTTTTTTAAAAAACCCTCCACACAAACAATGTGACACAAGGTCAATTTTAAGTGGAGTTTGACAGGTTTGAATTAAGAGTTTTCCTTCTCCTTGACTGGTTGCCTTACCAAGGTTAAAGAGTCCAGTCTGCTCTACTATTTACCCATATCTGTAGAGAGAATAGTTGGATTTATACTTTTCCCATGGGTATTAACACTATGAGAAATGCAAACAGCTTCATCCAGAATTTAAACTTCTGTCACTATGTCCATTTCTTAGAACAAGAACTATTACACAACAAACATCTCATACAGTCTTGGTTTAATTCAAAATTGACACAGAAATATAGTCTAGTAATAGTTGTTTTGTTTTCTTTTTGTTTACCATGCGGATATATATATATATATATTATATATATATATATATATATATATATATTAAATTTTTACTTGAAGGCACTTACAACGCATGTATCGCATAAAATTCGATACTTTTTCTTATAGAAATGCATTGTAAGTGCCTTCAAGTAAAAATTTAATATATACTTTATCCGCAACGTTTCTAAATAAACAAACATCCAAAAATCTTATTCACTTCGCCGAAGGGCTTACGGTCTGTTTGTTGTTATTATTCTCTCAATAACACCCCCTTACCTATTATGGTAGAGGCGTGTATTATCACTTGACAAGTTTAATTTCACTAGGATGGTCAGCTGTGTACTGTGGCCGAGGCGATAAAAGTGTTTCACTAGTGTTTCACTGTGTCTGCTGAAGTCCCGGTTTCGATTTCTGTTGGAGGGAAATCGTTAGTATATACCGCTGATGAGACTTAATAAAGTCGAAACAGTCTGTACGGTATTCTACACATCGAGCCATCCTTTGCCGGGATTACACTTGTCAAGTTCATTTTCTATAAGAAAAAGTATCGAATTTTATGCGATACATGCGTTGTAAGTGCCTTCAAGTAAAAATTTAATATATACTTTATTCAGCAACGTTTCTAAATAAACAAACATCCAAAAATCTTATATATATATATATATATATATACAAACCCCTCCATACGAGCAGGGTGTGACACAAATTCAATTTATTAAGCAAAGTTTAACAAGTTTGAATTCAGAGTTTTCCTTCTCCTAGACCTGTTGCCTAACCAAGATCAAAGAGCCCAGTCTGCCCAACTATTTACCCATAGCTGGAGGGAGAGTAGGATTCATACCTTCCCAAGGGTATTAGCGCGAAGTGAAAATGCAATTGCCACGTCCAGGATTTGAACTCAGGATGATGAGTCCATTTCCCATGACTTTAACCATTACACCACACACTTCCATTCATGTGGAAATGATATATGAAAACCAATTAATACAATCAAACTGATGCAAATAATTTAAAGTACTTGATTTTTTTTTGCTTTAATGTTTTATCCATCTCCTGTAATGTTAATTATTGTCAAGTAATGTCTTGATTTGATCAATATCAACTTCAGTTAGTTTGTCGACAATGGTATCGTTACATAATTCGTGGGTGGCCTACGAATTATGTACTGTAGTGTAGTTAAAATTAAAATAACTGTATTCGTAAATGGAAAGTTACCGTTGAATCATAGAATGACCGTTATAGAGTAATTGACAGTAGTTCACCTTTCGCTGACCTAGTCGTTGATTTCTCATTGGTTAAAGGCAAACTGTATGAAGGGAAGTTAAAGTTAACAGATTTTGGCAGGTTGTCTGTCCCCAGGTAAGCCATTTTCTCACCACAGGGGTTGTACCCTTTTGGGCTTTTGGGTTTAATAAAGACGTTTAAGAAAAAAGAAACGAAGTCTTGTGTTCATCATTAAAAACAAAAGTGGTAATTTATGAGGAAGTGCATCCCGGTTTCCTGCCTCAAAAATTGCTTACAGGTGAATATCAAAATAACAACCCCAGCTCATCGTAGTTCTTGTTTATTTATCCTAATTTGTCGTAATTCTTGTTTAGATATGAAGATAGATATATAGTTTGGAATAGACTGAGATAGATAGATAGATAAACAAACAAAATAATATAGATAGATATGAACAAATGGAGATAGATAGATATTTTCGACAAGTAAATGTATTTGGGGGGGAGGGTCGCTTTTTTTGTCGTAATTCTTGTTTATTTAAACTAAAAACAAGACATTAAACAAACATGAATAAAAAAAAAATCTTAGTATTTAAAGTAATATAGATAAATATTAACAAATTGAGATAGATAGATAGATAGATATGAAGATGGATAGTTTTGAATAGACTGAGATGGGGTGTTATTTTAATAGTCACCGGGTAGCAATTTTTGAGGCAGGAGACTGGGATGCACTTCCTCATGAATTACCACAAAAGTAATGAGCACAGAAAACCCACAACCGGAGTCTAGAACAAAAGAAAGAGACCAGGGAAATCAACCCAAAAGAAGATGGCCAGTCAGGGGAATAGAAAAAGATGACCCTTAGAAACAGTTAAGACCTTAAGTTATAAAAGGACTATGTAACAGTATATCATTTATTGAGAAATCTCTTACACAAAACTTTGCCAAACCACATGGACATGTTATATGGAAGTGTGTGGTGTAATGGATAGAATCGTAGGAAATGGACTTGTCAATCAGAGTTCAAATCCTGGATGAGGCTGTTTGCATTTAGCATAGCGCTAATACCCTTGGGAAAGGTATGCATCCAACTACTCTCCCTCCAACTATGGGTAAATAGTAGAGCAGACAGGGCTCTTTGACCTTGGTTAGGTAACCCGTCTAGGAGAAGGAAAGAAGGAGGAAAACTGAATTCCAAGAAATTGACCTTGTGTCATATCCTTCTTGTGTGGAGGGGTTTGGTAAATATGTATTTGTTGTATACTCTCTTTACTTCTATTATTCTTCTGCTCATCTTTGGTATCTTACGTTCTTCATCTATTGTCTACTTCGTCTTGGGGACTTCATGTCTGGTCTTCCATTGGGGATTTCTCTTTATCAGAAGCCCTGTATCATTGGTAGTTTTTAGATAACCCAAGACTTCGATTTGTTTTAGATCATATTTTATTCCGAAATCCCCACCAGACTACCTGCGCAGATTGAGTCGGCCGTGCGCTTAACACGACTTACCACCTTCGTGGTTTGGCTGATACTGAACTAAACTCTCTCTAATCTAAACCGGAAGAGGGTCTTCTCCATCGATTCTTACGGTATCCCCCAGAAGGAGGATCAGACTGAGGTCAAGCTGTTACTTAATCCTTCAAGGCCGCTGGCTGCAAATTATAACAGCCATTTTGGTTTCTACACTAATGGTACATAAGTGTTAGGAATCTAATAATTATGTAACATATTGACACATTAATATGTTAAAAGGTTTTCTTTTCTTTTTATATTTAGTGACTGAATCAATAAACAAAAATATGCCAATATTTAAGGGTTTTTTTCTTTCCTTCTTTTAAATGAATGCTGAAATGACAGCTGTCACAGTACTAAGAAAATCATTAAAAAAATTTTTTTTTTTTTTCCACACTTATCCAGTGAAAACTAAATGTTCTTAATTCCACCTGAAATTTACAGGTGATGTCATGATCATTAGCACAGAAAATTAAATTAGCAACAAACAGTTCAAATCGGGAACCATCATCACAGAACTTTGAACCTTATTCAATCCACAGGTGTATCCTGTTCTCATTCCACTAACCATAGCTGGGTACAAGTGTTAAGCTGTGTTAATTATTATTCTATGTTACTGTCACCGATTACGACACAAAGGTTTCCGAGTTTAAGAAGATCCCAAGTCCGACAAGAGATACCCGAAGAAGGCTAGAGGGCACATTGGCTGAAACGTTGTACAGATAACAATGATGAAGATGAGGACAATAGTCCAAATAATAGAAATTATCAAGCCTCATCTAAAAAATTCAGAGAAATAAACAGTTCAAATTCTCACCAAGGCAGTTTGCATCCACCTTGCACTAATAATACCCTTAAGTAAAAATCCATCTCCCTCCCATTCAAGATAGGTAAAATACGAGATCAGACTGGAGTCAAGTCTCGGTAAGGTTAACCATTTTAGGAGGAGGAGGAAAATTCTGAAACTTTTTTGATTGTGGGGGGGGGGGGGCCCACAATCAAAAAAGTCATGAGAGAGTAAGGTCCATTACCCCCAACATCTCCTGTTGGCAGGATTATAATACATTGACTATCCCCTACAGTGAAGTTAGACATCTCTCCTAAAAGGGGTGTCCTGGGTATGATACTAAGCTTCATCTGATGGTGAGTCTCCAGTTCTGGGAAGTATGGAGTACCCCTTCATTGCTATTAGTCCCAAGCTCACTCTGACCCAGAGTGATAGTAGCTGTTAGGGTCCCTATCTATGGGTCAAATAGATCTTTTGGATAGGAATACTTGATTTGTAAAAAAAAAAAAAATCTCAAGAAACCACTATAAAATAAATGTAAAAATGAAGTCTCTCCATTTGATGTAGTTTAATGCCATAGATATTTTATGCCTAGAGTTTAGAGAATTACATTAATTGTACGTTCAGATTCACATTTTTTCATATAGTTGTTTTTTATAGTTACACACCTGAAAATAAGTATAAGTAAATTATTGTATTAATAACATTTTATTTATATCTATTTGCAGACAGTCATTAAATTGTTTAATTTTTTTTTTTTTAATTAAAAAAAAAAAAAAATAAAAAATAAAAAAAATCACTTTACAAATTTTTATCTTTTGAGTTTAAAAAAAAAAAAAAAATCCATATTTAGAACTGTTAAAAAAATATATATATTCATTTTGTTAAAAAAATTGAATAACTAAAATGTGAATATTTAGATATTAGGTCACTGTGACCTCAGATGGTGAAATGTCAAAATGTTATCCTTTTGCGATTAATCAATTGAATTTGACCCAAGAGTTGTTTTATTTTAAATAAATAAACTAAATGAACTAAAAACAATCTGGAGAACTATTTTATTTATTATATATATATATATATATATATATATATATATATATTAATAATGAATGAAATTGTGTATATTGCTCAGGTGACCTACAACGCATGAAAGGTGCACATGTATAGTAGATAGAATAATGTACTAATGTCAGGAAAATCAACAGTGTGTGAATCATGATACATATGTGTGGGTGTGTTTAGAGGAGAACATAATTTTATTAGAAATTATTTTATAAACCACAGAAAAATTTGTTACCACATAAAATTTCCCTGAAAATATTTCTATAAAATCTTATTATAATGGAGATTGTGTGTTTTTCTGTCTGTAACCGAAACTATATTACTAATCGAGGCACAATTAACATAGTTATTTACATCAAATTCTTCATGATTTTATTTATATTTAAATTTAAAGCTCAATTATTAATAAAATTGCTTCACCTTTTTATTAGTGTTGTCCATATCTACATACTAATAACATGCTATTGTATTTATATATACCAAAAATAGCGGTTTGCAGTGTGAACGGGAAGGCTAATTTGCATATTGATATTAAAAATGTGATTTTATTAAATATGTGCTTAGTATTATTGATTTCTAACTGTTTGGTTTTATTTTAATGAATATAAGCAAAAATCTCTCCAATGAATCTTAAATGAAATCCATTAACAAGAAAAAATAAGTGTAATTTTATTCTTTATTTTCTAATTCAACTAAATAGTTAAATAAGTAAATTTCCGCAATGAAAGACGGGAGTGATGGAAGAGTAAGTTTCATTTCTATTTTTCTATTATACCCCCACTCTGTTTCAAATCTTTTTATCTGCATTCTTATTAGACTTTCTAATTTAATACGATATTTCATTACATTAAAACATAAATACTTGCACCCGGAGGGTGCATATATTTGCTAGTATCTATAATATACATATTTACCAATCCCTCCGCATGACTAGGATGTGACACATGATCAATTTCTCAAGTGGAGTTTAACATGTTTGAATTCAGAGTTTTCTTTCTCCTAAACTGGTTACCTAACTGAGTCTTCCCTATCATTTATCCATATCTGGGAGGGAGAATAGTTGGATTTATACCTTTCCCAATGATATTAAACACTATGTAAAATGCAAACTGCATCATCCAGGATTTGAACTCATCTAACAATGTTCATTTCCAAGACAGTAACCATTACACTACATGCCACCTCATCTGTAACATAAGCAATTGATCAATTCATTGATTTTAATGGTATGTCAATTCTATGGTTATTTTATGACAAGAGGTTAGGGAATCATCTTCTGGTTAAGACACTTATTTGTTTTGTTTTACGGCATATCAACCTCAGTAGGTCATTTAATGCCGATAAAGTTTTGAAATAAATCAATTCTTAATGGATAATACAATTTTTTTATAAATACATTTTTCTATTTAACCCATAGATGGGACCCTAACAGGTACTACCACTCCGGGTCAGAGTGGACGAGGGAGCAATGGTGATAAAGGAGTGCTCCACACTCCCCAAACCTCCAAAACTGAAACCTCACCATCAGATAGAGTTTATTCCCAGGACATGTAGACCCGCAGCCACCGCCTTCTAGCACCCATATGATAAAAAGGGGTTGGGGCTTGCCATAAAGACACTTACACTACATTTGATAGTTCCAGTTCTGGAATTGTGGGGAGTGTAGAGTATCCTTTCATTGCCATTACTCCCAGGTCCACTTTGACTGAATTCAAACCATCTATGAGTCAAATAGATCCGTTTGAAAATCATTTGTATTCGATAGAGCATTAGGAAAAAAAAAAAAAAAAAATCAAGTACACAAAAAATCTAAATGTGAACATAGAATAGTTACAATTTAGTTGTAAAAGTAAGGAAAGACAAACAACTCTCATGAACAATGCATATATGAATATATAATACATATGTCCCAAACAAGTTAATTGTATAATATGTTCCATGAACTAAGTGTAATGAAGAAATTCAGAAAAGACTTACAGGGTCTTCCAAAAGAGTTTTTATATTGGTGAGATGTACTAAATGCTATGCCAAAATTAGAGACTAATTGGTTCTATTCTGTTCTACAAACAGAGCTGAAAAATATGTTCTTTTTGCTTGATGAGTGAGGACTGAAAAAAGATAGATGTTGTCACTTCAAAGAAAGAGGATGAAAGAGAAAGTTTGAAGGGCTGAATAATTATCATGTGACCAATGAAACAGAAAAACAAATGATAGACAACTATTTTTATGAAAAGATATATTTTTTTCTAAGTGAATAAAAATGCATTAAAAGGTGCTTGGGGCATAATGTTTAGTCAAAGGAAATAGAATCAGTGACCAGAGTTCAAATCCTGGGCAAATCTGTTAGCGTTTCACTTGACACTTACAGTTTCATTGAAACTTCTGGGAATGGATTCATTGAAACTTCGGCGTCTGGCAACTGACCTGGAAAACGCTCATAAGGTCATTAATCATCTTAACAACAGCAACCTTGAGCACGTTTTTGATCTCCATCTTTCTAACACACGTGGGCATGCCTACAAAGTCAGAAAACAGCACTGCTCACGTGACTTTCGGAAACATTTTTTCACGCTCAGAGTTGCGGAGACATGGAATAAACTGCCCGTGTCTGTTGTAGGCTGCCGAAGCACTGAGTCTTTCAAAACCTCCATGCTTCCTGTAGTCTGCCAACACTATACCTGATGCCACTCTCCACATACATATGCACACACGCACACACATACATGCATATTACTACTGTAAACTGTTCATGTTCCTGACACTAATACATTGTTCTATGTACTTGACATGAGACTTTGATGAGTTGTGGTGCACCTGAGCACTGTACACAATAAATTTCATTATTTTTATTTTTATTAACACTTGGAAGTTGCTATATGAAAATGGTGGAAATATATTCTCCTTATGCATATTTTGAATTTTAAACCTTCAGATACCCTGTAGCTGAGCTAAAATGATTTTTCTTTTTTTTTCAAAAAAAAATTTTTTTTATGCAAAAAAATAAATAAAATTACACCCCATGCAAAAAAAAAAAAAAAAAAGCAAAAAAAAAAAAAAAAAAAAAAAGAATTACCCTATGCAAAAAAAAAAAAAAAAAAAAAAAAAAAATGCAAAAAAAATAAATAAATTACACCCCTATGCAAAAATAAATAAAATTACACCCCTATGCAAAAAAATAAATAAAACTACACCCCTATGCAAAAAATATTCAAACTTCCTTCCAGAAGTGCACTTAGTGTAATGGTTAGGAAATGGAGTGACCAACCAGAGTTCAAATCCTGAACAAGATTGTTTGCATTTCACTTTGTGCTACTGCGCTTGAGAAAGGTACGTATCCATCCTTTTCCCCCCACCTATAGGTAAATAGTTGTGCAGAGTTGAGTTTTTTCATCTTTGTAAGGCGACTAGTATAAGAGAAGGAAAAACTATCAAACCAGCAGTATTCTACTTAAAAATTGACCTTGTGTCACATCCTACTCAGGGTTTGTATTATAAATAGGAGGTGCTCATAGCGTAACAGTTATTATTATAGGAAGTGGACTCAGCTACTAAAGTTCAAATTCTGAACAAAGCTGGTTGCATTTCACATAGCACTAATACCCTTAGGAAAGGTATGAATCCAAGTATTCTCCTTCCAGTAGATAGTAGGACAGACTGGGCTTTTTCACATTGGTATAAAAAGTGGTCTAGGAGTAAGAAAACTCTGAATTCAAACCAGTTGTAGACCTGGAGATGATGGGCTTTGCCAGGTTATTCCTGACCAATACACGCTACCTGAGTAGCACCCACCCAATAAAATTAGGTTACAAGATCAATCAGTGAGAGTATTTATAAATATCTTATTTATTTGTCAAGTTTATGATTGATTCATAATCTTTAATTTGGGAAGCAGATGTTAAGTTTGATAAAATCTAACAATATTGCTCGATACTTTACTTAAAAACGTGAGAAAAATACTGATAAACAGAAAGTGAATATCATAAGGTTTTGGCCATGGGAGTGAAATTATGAAAAGGAAAAAAAAAAATGTGACAAAAATTTATACTATAATTATGTATTTACCCAACCCCTACACTACAAGCAGGATGCGACACAAGGTCAATTTTTAAACAAAGTACAGTTGGTTTGAATCCAGAGCCTTCCTTCTCCTAGACTGGTTACATTACCAAAGCTAAAGAACCCAATTTGCCCTACTGTTATGGTTGTACCTGTTTGGACCCCCATCTACAGGTCAGATAAATCTGTTTAAAAATTATTTGTATTTAATAGAACCATGTGCCAAAAAAAAAAAAAAAAAAAAAAAAAAAAAAAAGGATACAAAAAATGTAATAGGAAGGAACAGGATTCCAAACAGCAGTAGGTAGAGTATTCGGCTAGAAACCACAAGGTTCCTAGTTCGATACTGGCCCTTGCCAACTCAGCGTAGGAGTAGCACAGGGATCTGTGCGGTAAAGTAAGGAGCTGATGGTAGGTGTGGCACTCCACCTTAGATGCAAAAACAATCTCCTTGGTCTAGCGCTAGGGAAAAGGGGATAGACTCCCTTACTGATACCAACTTTAGGCCACCCCAATGACTTTACTTACTTTTTTTTTTTTTACTTAACCCATAGCTAGGAAGAGAAGAGATAGATTAATGTATCCAGAGGAAGAGACCAAGGAAATCACCCCAAAAGAAAATGGCCAGTCAGTGAAATAGAACTCTCTTACCCATTATATACCCAAACAGATGAAGTGGGTTTACAACAGTAAGATTAGGTTTTTATTAGATAGTAAAAACTTATAATATAAGGTAGGACAGAAGTAGCGGTAATTTATGAGGAAATGCGTCCCGGTCTCCTGCCTCAGAAATTGCTACCCGGTGACTATTAAAATAACGTCCCCAGCTATGTTGTCTCGGCAGTGTTACTTGAAAGAAAACAACCAACTTAGGGTGTTAAATGTATTTTAGAGGGGGGGGGGGGGCTTCTCTTTATGAACAAATGGAGATGGGTGGATAGATATATATATAAACAAAGTAAAAAATGAACAAATTGAGGTAGATAGATAGATATCCATCTTCATATCTAAACAAGAATTACGACAAATTTCTATAAATAAACAAGAATTACGACAAATTTCTATAAATAAATTGCTAAACAAATTACGATAAATAAATAAGAATTACGACAAAAAAAAAAGAAAAAAGAGAAGCCCCCCCCCCCACCTCTAAAATACATTTAACGCCCTAAGTTGGGCGTTTTCTTTCAAGTAACACCACTGAGACGACATAGCTGGGGACGTTATTTTAATAGTCACCGGGTAGCAATTTCTGAGGCAGGAGACCGGGACGCACTTCCTCATAAATTACCAAAGTAGCAATAAAATCAATGAGTCACAATTGTTATTTTTACTTTTTTCAGTAATAAATGTGACCATTGACTCCTCTGTTATATCTTTGTATATTTCAAAACGAAGATGCATAATCTAATGAGAATTTTCTACTTTTGGATTGTTTGCAGGTGCCGATCGGAGTGAGATACAACTTTAATTCCCATGCCACCATTTCAATGGTTTATTTCTAACAATGGAAGGTGTTCAGCCAGACAAATACATAAACATAAAAATCACACAAGCAGTTGAACAAGTAAGTGTCAGTGGACATTAGTATTCACTTTTAACAGAAGAAACAGCAATTTTTTCCAGTTTTTCAGGTAAACAAAAAAAACTTTCCAAGGTGTTACTAATTTAAAGATAAATGAGAAAAAAACGAATTTCATCATCAAGTGTCAGACATTTTTAAATTAAACATAAATAGCTATTATAGATTGATTTTTTGTTTACTTGTTTTGTTTTACGGCATGTCAACCTCGGTGGGTCATCTAATGCTGGCAAAGTTTTGAAAGATTCGTAGCGATAGTTTGGAAGAAAATTTTTTGAACTCAATTTTTTCTTTTTTTTAAAAACACATTTTTCTATTTAACCTATAGATGGGACCCTAACAGGTATTACCACTTCAGGTCAGAGTGTACTTTGGAGCAATGGTGATGAAGGGGTGCTTCACATTCTCCAGAACTAGAACTTCACCATCAGATAGAGATTAACGAAAGTCACAGGACATGAAGACCCTCAGCCACTGCCTTCTAGCACTTATATGATAAAATGTGTTGGGGATTGCCATAAACGCAATATGGTTGGGACAATCATATAGGTGGTAAGGGTTTGACATAGCCAGAGGCTGCCTCTTCGATCAGTCGTCTAGCCTAAGTAAGAGCCAAAGCGGAGTGCTGCATGTCATGGATTGCTCAGCCACAAGGATTCCATCCTTAAGCATCACAGGTCGCCACTCATAGCCAACAGGTGGTCCCATTGTGTGTGTGGGGGGGGAGGGTCTTACTACTATATGTACTACTGGTATAAAGATTCAGGCTCTCCCCACAAGAAGTAGAAATCAACATCTTCACCTTACTTCATGACGAGAAAAAATTCACCACACCATCTTTTATTTCTTAGATGGTGGATGTTTATACGAAAGACAAGGGCAGATAATCCCAGAAATTATTTTCTAACATATGTTTATCAAGTTTTTTTTTTAAGATGCAACTAATATTAAGCAATTTTAAAGATTTTTTTCTGCAAGAAAACCATCTGTTTATCTTAGGGAATTCATCAATTTAAACAATTAAAAAAAAAAAAAAAAAAAAAAAAAAAAAGAAGTTTCATTCCCTTCAAGAAAAGCAAATCTTTGTTTAGATATGTCTCAAAGAGTAAGGATTTTATTGGCAAATTCTATGATTAACAATTATTGGTTTAAATAACTCAACCCCAGTCAAAAAAAAAAAAAAATTTTTAAAAAAAAAAAAAAAAAAAAAAAAAAAAAAAAAAAGAATTAGATTTATGGTTTTCTTTACTAGTATTTCCTTCATCTTAATTTCTGTTACTTTTTATCAGAACTCCCACTAAAGATACCAGGATTTTATTTCTACTGGAAAATTATACAATCAAAATGGTTATTATTAGGTATTATTTAATAACAAATTCAATCAAAAATAAAATTACTCGTATATATTTGTTCAACTACCACTCAAGCATTTTCGCTGTAATAGCATTGGAAGTTAATCCAAAAAGTGCTCAATATATTTCATAAAACAGAGCATTAATAGTTGTAGAAAATGTTTATTTCTCTAATGCAGTTTCAGTGTTCAAGATACACCTTCTTCAGGAGACTAAACTAAACTTGAGCTATTACGTCACTTTCTGACTATACCCTTGGGAATGGTATGAACCCCCTTATCCTCCCTGCTATGGGTTAAATAGTACCACTACTGTTCTTCTACAAGGTTGGCTTTGGCATTAATTACCTCACAAAGGTTGATATGCAATTAAACAAAGTGCTGTATCCCGAGATGTAGGATATACAGAAATGATAATAAAAACAGTGAATATGTTAACAATAACAATATTTGTTTTATTTATTCTCACCGACAGGGAATACAGTGGGATGGTTTTGGATTAGAGTTCGGCTGATGATAGGATACACGTGTGTCACCTACTCGGTTCTGGTGTGATCTGCCGTCAGTATTTCCCCCCCCCTCTTCCTTCTCCTAGAGTATCCGGTTCGAATCGTTAGGGGGAGATAACTCTCCTAACACAAAGAAATCAAAATTTAGAAAATTAAGTTTTTTTTTAATTTTTTATTTTTACAAATTCTGTTATCTTGACAGTTATCCCCCCCCCCAAGCAATTATTCCAATTAAACACCAAATACCTTTGAAACTTATGCAACTCTATTGTAATACGGCAAGCAGGTGGTGCTCAGGTGTCCACTGGATAGTGCAGAATGAACATTATGCTCACCTTCACAGAAAAGCTGTGTCTAGCGTCCAGCCACCAGACAAAAAATAAAGACAGCATAACCAAATACACTCTGTAGCAACTGACAGAACATTATCAAGTTTTCAGTATATATGGATAAAAATATCCACACTAAAACCATACCCTGGAAAGACTTGACCATGCCACATAGTAGAATAGCCCAACCTGTTATTCAACCACCTACCAAGTCTGGATTCTCAGAAGCAGATTCAACTTGCAACACAGTGAACAGGATTTCATATCTCAGGTTGCTAATGCTCCAAGTTGGTGATCTCTCTCTCTTGGAGTCTCCACCCACAATGTGTCTAAGACCTGAAGAGAAGCATTCTCGAGTCAGTGCCAGCTGTATTCAACAATTAACCAAGCTGGTTTGGTTTGTTTTGTGGCATATCAACCTCAGTGGGTCATTTAATGCCAACAAAGTTTTGAAATAAATTCATTCTTAATGGATATTCAATTTTTTTTATAAACACATTTTTTTATTTAATCCATAGATGGGACCCTAACAGGTACTACCACTTCCGGTTCAGAGTGGACCAGGGAGCAATGGTGATGAAGGTGTGCTCCACATTCACCAGAACTGGAACCTCATCAGAGATTAACATCATTCCCAGGACATAAAAACTACCGCCTTCTAGCACCCATATGATAAAAAGGGTTTGGGTCTTGCCATAAGAGCAATAGGGTTGGGGCAACCATATAGGTGCTAGGGCTTGACATGACCAGCCGATTGATCAGAGGGGGCCTCTCCGACTGACCATCTAGATTAAGGGTCTAAGTGGAGTGTTGTATGTCATTGACTGCTCATCCGCCAGAATTCCATTCTTAAGTATCATGGGTTGCCACCCACGGCCAACAGGTGGTGCTATTTGGGAGGGGTTTCTTACTCTTCTGCAGAGGTACAGTCGATATATTCTAAAGCCCCAGCTGACAGGGCTGTAATCAAGCTGATCTGTTTTAGTCCATTGAAATACAATAAACAAGACAATAGCAATGAAGTGATGCTTTGTTTGTTTTTTGTTTTTTTTATTGTTGTTGTAGATTAAAACTTCACCTGAGCCTAATTCTCTGTCAAACCAGGGAGTGTAGTCTATTGATTACGAAAGGTAATTTGCTTAGAAGTTCAATCCCTTGTCAAGGTGATTACTAAATCATTATATTATTCATTTGCTCCCAGATGTCTCCAAAGATATTTTAACAGTAGAGAGAGGTAGGGCATAGCCTTCCCACAATTCATCAGTTTGAGAAGGGATCAAACTTCCAATCGAACTACCTTGTGTAATCAAAAAACTACATTAGCAAATACACCTGCTCAAGCTGGTGAATCTAAGCTGTATAGTCTGGAGCAAGCAGCAAAAGGCATTAATTTCTATGTGAACTCAGATAAAACAGTGTTTTAACCAAGATGGTGCCATCTAGTCAATTAAATAGCAATCTTCTGATATTAGTAGACCAGTTCACATACCTCAATGGCAATATCTCATCTACTGAAAGTGATATCAGCATACGCATTAGTATGGACTACTATTAACAGGTTAACAACCCTATGGAAATCTGATCTTTGATGAAATAGAAAGGGAACTCTTTCAAGCAACGTCATGGGAAAATTAACTTGGTGAGTAGAGTGCAAATCATAGATGAGGCAGTTTGTGTTTCTCTTTTCACTAAGGCTCTTGGGAAAGGCATGAATCCATATTTTTTCATTTAACCCATAGATGGGACCCCAATAGGTACTACCACTCTGGATCAGAGTGGACCTGGGAGCAATGGTGATTAAGGGGTCCTCCACACTCCCCAGACCTCTAGAACTGGAACTTCACCGTCAGATAGACTTTAACGTCATTCCCAGGCCATGAAAACCCTCAGCTACCACCTTCTAGCGCATGATAAAAAGTATTGGGGCTTGACATAAGGGCAATAGGGTTGGGACAATCATATAGGTGCTATGGCTTGATGTGACCAGCCAATTGATCAGAGGGGGTCTCTCTGATCGCCCATCTAGCCTAAGTAAGGACCAAAGTGGAGCATGTCATGGACTGCTCAGCCACTAGGGTTCCATCCTTTAGCCTCACAGGTGGCCCTATTGAAGGTGGGTCTTACCTCTATGCAGAGGTGCAGTCGGTGTATTCTAACGCCCCAACCAAGTGGATGGTGCTTGCTCAACTGACTCAGGGTAAATGTTATCACAAGAACAAAAACACAAGATCTTAATGAGATTAATGACTCTGCTAATGTTAGTCATCTTCTACAACTTGGTGATCTCCTCTGGCTATTTACAATTGACATATACTCATCAACAACTGGTTTTACAATATTCATTTTTTTTTTTTACTGTTGACTTTGATGGACGAGTGTTTAGAATTTCCAATAGCAGAATACAAAATATTTCCTGGTCAACATTCTTGTACCCAGGCTTTATATACAGAGTCGAACATTAAAGTTATGGATTAGTTTTATTTAACTCTTAACATCCTGCTAAAAATTTTCTAAGTCTAGAGCCTCATTTAGGCAGGTTTAGCTCAGTCAGTAGAGCGTTCGGCTAGAAACCACAAGGTTCCTAGTTCGATACCGGTCCTCGCCAACTCAGTGTATGAGTAGCACAGGGATCTGTGCGGTAAAGTAAGGAGCTGATGGTAGGTGTGGTGCTCCACCTCATACGCCAAAACAATCTCCTTGGTCTAGCGCTATTGAAAAGGGGATAGACTCCCTGATTGGCTGATACCGACTTTAGGCCGCCTTAACGACTTTACTTTTTAGAGCCTCATTACGATAAGGATTTGGCAAAAAATAGCAAAAAATGTCCTTTTCATTTAAAGCTACTTGTTATTTCCTTTAAATCAAAGACTTCTAAATATGTTTAATATTACATTTAAACAAAGGATATCATTTGGGGTAGATTAGGAAAATGAATGTGACTTCCGGCCGAGTGGAATGAGGTAGTATAGGACGTTAAGAGTTAAGGTCAGCCAACTAAGCTTATATTCCCAGCTCACCCAGATGACCATGAGGTTGGAGTAGGAGTGACGAGGTTTATACTTAATTCATCTAATTAAGTTTAATGTTTTTGAAATCCTATCTACTAGAATCAACCATCCCTCTCATTTCTTTCTAAATCTCTGTATTAAAAACCAGATTAGTACTTCTTTTGGTTCTTTGCTCTGACAATTCCTGGATTCTGTTAGGAGACAAAATAGAATTGTCTCCCTTTTTACATTAAGGAAGGTCTTTCCCACATCACATGTCCCTTTTGGTCATAACCACTACACCACGGGCTTCTACTGAAGGTTGTACATATTTACCAACCCCTCCACATGAGCAGGATGTGACACTAGGTCAATTTTTTAGGTGGAGTTTAACAGGTTTGAATTCAGAGTTTTCCTTCTCCTACACTGGTTGCCAAACCAAGGTTAAATATCCCAGTTTACCCATTATATTATTAGCTGGAGGGAGAGCAGGTGGATGCACACCTTTCCCAAGGGTATCAGTGTTATGAAAATGTAGACAGCCTCGTCTAGAATTTGAACTCGGGTCGACAAGTCTATTTCCTACGACTAGTCATTAAACCAAGCGCTTACTGAAGTTTGTAGGAATCTATGGGAAGGAGTCTTGTTCTTTAACAACATAAGACAAAATTGCAAACACTGAAGCTTAATCTTTCAGACAGAAGTCCATAAAAATATCAAAAATCAGGGAATTAACCGAAGTTCATGAAATTTTCAGTGTTGATATATTAATGAATAAAAGATATAATGCACCAGTTATTTTATTTAAAAATGTTTACATTTTTTCAGGTCAGTTAACTTTGAACCACGTATCTTTGAGAATCTGTGTTACACCTCAAAGGTACATGGTTCAAATTAACAGATCTTAAAAAATGTAAAAGTTTTTAGATAAAATAACTGGTGCATTATATCTTTTATTCATTAATATATCAACACTGAAAATGTTTTTTTCTTTTTTCGGCAGGATAACATATGATGTCCACTATCATATGTTATCCCGCCGAAAAAAGAAAAAAAATTTTCAGGTCTGTTTTAGGTCTGTTAAGTTCGATTTAATCTTGAATTCTTTGTGCTGTAAATAGGATTTCTCAATGAAAACAATACTTTCTCCAAAAATTTTCAGGAAAATACACAAGAACTTGGGATTACACTTTCCGATATCCCATCAAAAGTGTAATCCCATTGAGTCTACCAACAAATTTGGGCTAAACTTGCAAATTGGTCGGAAAATTAAAACGGAAAGTTTTTTGGTGGTCCCCCATGACAGTTTAATGAATGAACTTTTTGCAAATTGGGTTACAGTTTAAGGATTTGGGGATCAAGGTGTTTTTATTACATATTGCTTAAAAAAACAAAAAACAACAAAAAAACCCAAATTACTATACATTTAATGTTGAAAAATATTTTTTTAAAACCCAGTTTAATTGAAATTATACACTGCAATACTAACACAAACAACCGAGACTAATGTGTCTACCGTTGGGTTCAATAATTAATTTCAATGGTTAATTAATTGTATAGTAATTTTTGTTTTTTTTGTTGTTTTTTTAAGCAATACGTAATTAAAAACAACCTAAACCCCTAAACTGTAACCCAATTCACAAAAAGTTAATTCATAGAATGTAGTTAAATTGTCATGGCGGACCACCAAAAAACTTTGTTTTAATTTTTCCGACCAATTTGCAAGTTTAGTCCAAATTTGTGCTACATTCTTCCAGAAGAAAATTTAAATGCTTGTGCATCAATCTTGATGGCAACTATGGAAAAGTAACATAGTAGTGCTGGTAACATATGCACAATGTGGTTATTTGTATAGTAATAAATATTTGTACATTATTTTTTAGGACATCCCTTGTAATATATTGATTGTAATGTTACAGTAGGACATGTCCTTTGTTTTATTACTGTCATAAAACTCTCAAAGTCAACATTATTTCAATAGATTTATTTATTCACTCAATAATCTTAAAGATTTTTAATGTCAGTCAAGTTCTTTATTGTACACTTATTGTCTCCAGATTGTCTTGGGCAATTGTCAATCTCTTCTTCATGAAAAAAAAGTGTAATTATATATATATAATATATATATATATATATATATATATATAAAAACACACACACACACACACAAACATAATTATACACTGAAAATTAGACTCATCAGATATACCAACAAAGAAGCATACGTGGACTCCACAACAACCACAACACACACATATATATATATATATATATATATTATATATATATATATAAATAAAGGGCAGTTGTGTGAATCTGTATGTCCAGAGGAAACTTATAAAATAAAAGAATTAACGACAAAGTAAATATATATACACATTAAATAACCCCAGGGTTTGGTTTTTAAGCAAAAATAATGAAGGTTTGATTTATATTCGTGAAGATAATTTTAAAAAATCAAATTTAGATGATAACAGACTAGTTTTTTTTTGTTTTATTTAATATTTTAAATAGTAAACATTGATTTTTTTTTTCAGAGTGGCTGGATCAACGCAAGGTCTTTTTTACATAGGGATTTTAATGGGGCATACTATCAGGATCCAACTCACGATTCAATAATAATGGATCTGTGGGACTAACCTTTTTGCATCCCCTCTACCCAGGTGATGCCGGGTAGCTACTTCTAGTATATATATATATATTATATATATATATATATATATGTATATATATTATATACCAACTCCTCTACACAAATAGGATGTAACACAAGGCCAATTTCTTAAGTGGAGTTTTAACAGGTTTGAATTCAGAATTTTCCTTCTCCTAGACTGGTTGCCTAACCAAAGTTAAAGAGCCCAGTCTTCCCTATTATTTGCCCATAACTAGAGGGAGAATAGTTGAATGCATACCTTTCCCAAGAGTATTAGCATAATGTGAAATGCAAACAGCCTTGTCCATGATTTGAACTCGGGTTTACAGAATCCACTTACTACAATGATAACCATTACAACACATGCCTCCAACAAAGAAAGTTTAATATAGAGAAACTCGGAACCTACATTCTTACAATTTTCTTTAAATATTTACATTTATTTGTTGTTAAGAATTTTATTCTGTGAGCACAGAGAGATATTTCAGTGAAATGAAATATAATAAAATCAAAAATACAAGTACAGTATTTACTATAAACAAATACCATCCCTTCCAATTTTTTGTAAAAAAATAATTTTCTTCCATACCATCAGGTGTGGTTTTTGATTTTATTTCTTGTGGAACATTTTACAATCAAAATGAATATTATTAGATATTATATATTACCAAACTCTATAGCCTGAAAATTTTGCAATCAAGAAAAATAAAACATCATGTTTAGTTTGAAAATATACTGATTATATATTTTTGTGGAAGCGTATAGTGTAATGGTTATCATTGTAGAAAATAGACATGGTGAAATGAGTTCAAATCCTGGACAAGACTGTTTGCATTTCACAAAGTGCTAATACCCTTGAGAAAGATATGAATCCAAATATTCTTCCTCCAGCTATGGGTAAAAAAATTAATCCTCTTTCATGTCATTTAATGCTGAATTAAGTCATTTTCATAAACAAAGAACTCAGGTTGCTTACAGTACCTGGTGTTGCTTAAGATGTCACCCAATTAAGTATTGAACAGGCTCATCCCTGCTTAACTTCAGTTATCTAGCAACAACTGGTGCTTTCAGCATAACTTGACCGTAATTTTTATATTGAAAGTTTCATAACTTAGTTTGGTTGTTTTATGGCATATCAACCCTTTTCAGGTCATTTAATGCCGAAAAGTCATTTTTAAAAAAACAAAGGATTCAGGTTAATTACAGTACCTGCTTTCGCTTAAGTGGTCACACAATTAAGTATTAAACAGGCTCAACACTGCTTAACTTTAGTAATCTTTCAGCCTGACTTTACCATAATATTTATAGTTGACACTGTATGTGGACAAAAACGTTCATAAACATAGGTCAATAATTTATACAGACTGATAGATCTCAACAAACAATAAAAGTTTACATTAAAAAATTACATAAAAGTTTGAACCAACATTCCAATTTTATTTAAATATTTACACTACAATATTGATGCAAACACCTGTTATTATCTGTTCCTTTGATTACTCAATGAGTTTATGTTAATATTTTTCGTTGTAGGAAATGTGTTTTAAGTTCATTGAAACAAAGAAAAAAGAAAAACTGAATTCCTAAATTCATACAACCCATCTAAATAGTGACAATGAGACACAACACTTGAAGTTATTTGCACACACTGTGTGTAAAGGTCATCGAAACAGCTGTCTCTTCTCCTATTTATTAAATTACTGGCATACTTCAAGTCATAAATGATAGGATTATCTACAAACAAATTTTTACGTTCTCTTATCTAGGAGTTCAAGATAGAGGGCAGTGATGCTGATAGCTTTTTAATTTAGTGCGTCCTGGGACACATGTATTTGATTTGAATGAATTTAATAGGTCCCAAGTTTCTAAATTAAATTGTAGGATTTTTATTAATGAACGGGGGACACAACTAACCCCTATCTTGCACCCTATCACTGGGTGCCCCAGAACCACAGGGTTACAAAGAAAAAAAAAAAAAAAAAAAAAAAATTATTTTTTTAAAATTCTGGAGTTTAGTGATGTATCTTACCTTGCTAAACTCCAGAATTTAAAAAAAATTAATTTTTTTTTTTTTTTTTTAATAAAAATTTTTTTTTTTTTTTTTTTAGATAAAAAAATAAAAAATTTTTTTAAATAAAATTTTTTTATTTTTTTAAATAAAAAAAAAAGTAGTCATAAAAAAATAGAAATAAAAATAAAAAACAAGATCAACCCATAGAAAAAAAATCTAGTATTCATTTCCTTTTAATATTTAAAAAAATTTTTTAAACAATTACAAATTTACGAAAATTAATTTGCTTTTTATTTCTCTGAATTTTTTAGATGAGGCTTGATAATTTGTTTTATTTATATCATTCGGACTATTGTCCTCATCATTATTGTTATCTATACTATGTTTCAGCTTATATGTCCTCCAGTCTTCTTCAGGTATTTCTTGTCGAACTCAGGAACGTTCTCTTTGAACTCCAATTGGACACATAGCATAGTGGATATAAGCATTGAGTTAATACAGTTTTAAGTGACAGTTATCTAGGTTCAATCCTGGTCAAGGGCAACAGCAACATAGAATAATAAGTAACATAGCTTAACACTTGGACCCACCTATGGTTAGCGGAATGAGAACAGGATACCCCCATGGATTGAATAAAGGGTTGGGTTCAAAGTTCCATGATGGCTCCCAATTATGACAAAAAGGTTCCAGAGTTTGAAGAGAAGGTTCCAGAGTTTAACAAGAAATACCTGAAGAAGGCCAGAGGGCACACCAGCCGAAACGTAGTACAGATAAAGATGAGGACAATAGTCTAAATAGTACAAATATGCTTTTTATTTTAATGTTTTATTTATTATATGAATGCATTTGTTTGTTTTTTGGGGTTTTTTTTCAAATGTTTACTTCATTTAATGACATACAAAATTTAGGGCGGCAGGGCTTGTCCAAAAAAATGACAGGTATGGGTTCTGTAATTTCTTTATCATATTGCAGTTCTCCCTTTCAAAGGAACTTACAATTGGATAGACAATAAATATAAAAGAATAGTTAATACCAAAGGATTCCTACGAACATCTACACAAGGACATCAGTTTTGGCCAACCAGCAATAACTTACATTGATCAGCTCAGTATGGACACTGGATACTGTGTAAAGGACTTGCCAGGAGCAATGACCAATAGGGATAGTTGATGAGAGAGTCATCAGAATCAATGCAGTCGGCAACTTGATGATGTCAATTATTACTAGCCTGTCCCTCCTCTGTTAGCAGGGTTAATCAGTGCAATTACAGATAATAAATAAGAGACCTACAGATAAGGAAAAAGTGCCAAATTTTTATGGTTAACTTTTTTAAGATTGTACTAGATGACCTATGAACCCATTAGTTTCCAGTGGTTCATGATGATATTAATGTTTGTTGGAGTATTTTGGTATATAGTTATTTACTAAGCTTAGCTTAGATATGGCACAAGGCCAGAAGTATGGGGCGCCCAGTGAGAATCAAACTCATTACCAATGGTCTGCAAATCTAGCTCGCGATTACACGACGTAAGGTATATAAAGGTGTGCCGAAGATTACAACTTGAATTTATAGACCGTGCCAAACAGTGGGGTCTGAATTGGCCAATTAAAATGCTCAAATATGTGATTGGTTAACTATTTAAAGGCCTTGGTGGATTGTCGCTCAGTTGTTCGTGGGATGCATGGACGAAAGGACCAACGGACAAGAATTCTACTTAAGACTTATGAACGCAAATATTATAGGATCATGGATACACGGATGAACGGACAAGCATTATAAAATTCTTTAACATTGATCAAACTTAATGCTACAAGGGATCTCCACTATAAAACTGCTCTCACCTACAGCCTAAAAATGGCTACATGAATCATTAGTTCCCATTTAAGAAAAAGTGATGGATTTCATAGTTACAGAGGCTTTGATTTTTAAAAAAAAAAAATTTTTTTTTTTTTTAAATCCACTCAGTCAGCAGAGCTTAGAATACACCGACTGTACCCCTGCAGAAATATTTTTAATTTGAGTAACAATTCTTATTATAATGGAGATTTGGTGTCTGCCTATCTGTAACCGAAACTACATCACTGCCTATGTCACAATAGTTTCAGAAAGTATGTAAGTTTATCATTGAGTATTTAATTCATAGTCAAAATCATTGACACAAATCTTATTTATCAATGATGTCTCTATGAAAATCCGAGTTAGATTTGCCTCAAAATAGCCCATGTTAGTGCATTTAAAATCCTGCAATGTGTCTTATATATCACTTAGAAATAAAGGTTTACATAATATATAGTGTGGTTAATTTGCATACTGGTTTTAACAAAATTGGGTTTAATAAATAATTATTGGTGTTATTGATGTAATAATATTGTTTATTCTCCAATGTATTAAAATCAATCCTATGAATGCTTTTATGTAGAAATCAATTAAAATATTAAAATAAGTGTAATCTTTTAATATGCATTCTTATTCAATTTCATTAGTCTTTCTAATTCAATATATTTCATTACATTAAAACTTAAATACTTATACCTGGAGGGTGCATATTCTTGCTATACTAGGTAATTAGTTTATATCTCCTGTTTAAACAACTACTTATAAACTTAATTAGTAACAATTAATTAGAATATATACTTGATATTTTAAGTAACTTCTTAACTTATGTTCTCAACACCGTTAATTTATAGCATTCATTTTTGAAAAGTCAAGTGTTGCTCTTAACCCTTCACATTCTGTTTGAATTTCAACCTCATGAAATTACTTGAAGCAGCCACCCGACATAGCCTGCGTAGAGGAGGTGATAAAAAAGTTAGTCTCATAGATCCATTGTTTTAGTCTTCCATAATTGGTTTGTTTATGTTTTAATCATGGATGCCACCAATGACTATTCAAATTCTAATTTTCAAATATCTTCACAAATATTAGCATTCCCAGTTGATTTTTTTTATTTGAGGTTATTGTTATTTAAACACATTAGTTATATAGAGCTTTGTAAATGGAGTTCAGAACTGTTTGAATTATGCAAATATCTCCAGTGGTTCAAAAGTTATGAGAATTTAAGGCCCCCGAAATTGGGTGTACAAAAGTGGACATGATTTTGTTAAAAAAAAAATGTCAAATCACGGACTAATTCAAAACAAGAAATTCCTTCACCATTTTTTTATTTTTGAAACCATTTTGATAAAACTTTGCATTTTTATGTAAAATTGTATATTCTTTCTGATTCTGCATTTAAATTTTATGTATCTCCATGCTAGAACCAATTTTTCGGGGAATAAAAAGTAGGGATATCAAGATTTTTTAGTTTTTCTTTACAGTTTACCACAAGATTATTCAACATTTTCATACGGCATATATACACACATATATACTATTAATTTATATAAATAACATCACTTTGGACTTAAAATACCTTTTTAAGTACCTGCTATGTTGTATTTCATATAAAAAATAGAATAACTCTATATAATTTTATTTAACAAAGCCTGTATGTAGCATGTACAGCTTTGTTTAAAAATAATACTGTTTTAACTAGCTATAAAAAATAATGTAATGGTTAAAAATACATAAAAGTTACATATTTAGAAAAATCATTTTTTCTTTCCAACCATATAGATATTTTTAAATTGGACCAGAAATAAGCAATGAAATACTATTTAAACTTTATGGTCTGGATAAACGATGCCTAGCTGAGAGTTGTTTACGTTACGGAAGACAAGTAAATTTGATTTTTTTTTCAAAATTCAAAGTTTCAAAGCAAATCCCTGACAGTATACAATCGTTTTTATTTCACACATTATACATGCAAATAATCCTAAGGCATATAGTGCTTTTTTTTGCCTATCTTATATTTTTTGAAGAAATTGCTTTTAACTTTGGTCTATTGTAGTTTCACTCCCAAAGGTTGGAAAAGAAAAGAAAAAAAAAATTCTGCTTGTAGTTAAAAGTGTCTCCTATTTAAGTGTAAAATTTCAAGAATATTAATAAAGATTAACCACTTTGATTTTAAAAAATAACACAGAAAATTTGACCGTGGAACAAAATTTGTATATAGCGTTTTGGGCCGCTTGAAGCCAAAATACTGTTTTAACTCTCTGTAACAAATAATTCAATGGATAAAAACACATAGAAATTACATATTTAGAAAGATTATTTTGTTTTCTTTCCAACCATAAAAATATTTTTTAAATAGGACCCCAAAATATGCTAGTAATTACCTTTTTAAGCCGATAAGGCCAGAATTATGAGAGATTGTTTACATTTGAAAATGGAGTAAATTTGACGGTTTTCTTTTGAAAATTGAAACTTTGAGCAAAATCCCTGACGGTATACAATCATTTTTATTTCACACATTATATATGGAAATAATTCTGAGCCTGTCTTCTGTTACTGGTATAGTGCTTTTTTTTTTTTTTTTTTTGCTTCTTTTATATTTTTTGAAGAAATTGCCTTCCAATTTGCTCGATTGTCTTTTCGCTTCCACGGGGCAAGAAACAAAAAAAAAAAAAAAAAAAAAAAAAAAAAAGGTCCTGTTTGTACTTCCAGATGTCTTCTAATTCAGTAAAATTTCAAGAATATTGATAAAGATTAGCCACTAGGATTTTGAAAAACAAAGTGTGTAAAAGTTAGTCTAAAAATTTTTTTTAAAAGTCATTTTATGTTTTCGTTTTTTTCGAGGCAAAATATCATTTTAACTCGCTGTAAAAAATTATTCAATGGATAAAAACACATAAAAATTCCATATTTAGAAATATTATTTTCTTTTCTTTCCAACCATATAAGTATTTTTAAGATTGGATCAGAAATACAAGAGGAATTGTGATTTGAACTAATTAAAGTGAAAAATTGTTTATGTCCAACGATTTTATGAAATGAGCTGTTATTGCTACAAATATGAACAAAATCTTCATTATTTTTGCACAAAAAGCTAGCTCTGGTGATAGTGTGAATGTGTATATATATTTACTTTGTCATTAATTGTTTTTTTTTTGTAGGTTCCTCCAGACATACATATACACAACTGTCCTTCATATATGTATAGATTACTTATATTTATCTAACCCCTCTACTCAAGCAGGAAGTGACACAATGTCATTTTTTTTTTTAAGTTGAGGTTAACAATTTGAATTTTAGAGTTTTCCTTCTCCTAGACTGGTTGCCATACCAAGGTCTAAGAGTCCCATCTCCCAACTATTTACCCATAGCTGGAAAGACAATACTTGGATTCATACCTTGCCCAAACGGATTAGTACTATGCGAAATGTAAACAGTTTCATCCAGGATTTGAACTTGGGTCACAGTGTCCATTTCCTACTATGATAACCATTACACCAACAGCACCTAATAAAATTTTAATAAAATTATTACTAAAAATTAAATCTTCAAAATTTGACTATACACAAATATATAAGATAAGTATAAATCTTTTACTAAGAATTTTTTTTCTTTAAGGGAGGGAGCCATGGTATACTGACTAACATGCTGGACTGTAACATCATAGTGGGCTCAAATGCCAGTTCACACTATTTACATTCACTTTCAGACTAATACCCATGGGAAAGGCATGAACCCCCTCATCTCCCCAACTATAGGTTAAATAGTACCACTTGGGGGCCAGTTTAGCCAGTCAATAGAGTATCTGCTTAGGAATCAAATATTTGGCATGCCATTTCATCCACATTTTAGGTAATTATGTCATGAAACAATGTTATATTCTTTAACATTAACTTTTAATTAAATAATATTAAAGAAAAAATGATAATTGATCCCCAGTAATGGCTACTAATTTGCTAATTATTGGATATTACTTACTAATAAATTCTTTGCTAAAGATTTTATCAACAATTTTAGGGTAATTAGGCCAACACATGTCCGCCCCCAGTCAAAGACTCCAGTTGCATGGATGCGACATTTTTTCTTGATATAATACATTAATTCTGCATTTGTGGAGGTGCATGGTATGATAGTTATCATTGTAGGAAATAGACACGGTGACGAGTTTAAATCCTGGATGAGGCTATTTGCATTTCACATAACACTAATACCCTTGGAAATGCCAGCTAACCTGGGTTAGGTAACCAATCTAGGAGAAAAACCTGTTAAACTCGGCTTAAGAAATTGATGTCTCACATCCTACTTGGGCAGAAGGGTTGGTAAATAAATATAATGCACTTGTGGCGTTACTTTCGTATTTGCCTGGAGAGTTGTCTGCCCGTTTAGTTTGCTGGTTCCCGCTAGGGGCCTGTTATATTTAAGCGGCTGGTTTGAACGTCTTTCTCTTTTTGGGGTTGGCTCAACCCACGAGACACCACTATGGGTTAAACTCTGGTCTACCCCCCCTCTTGTTGGGACTTTGACCCCCCTCACATTACTGTAAATGATTCACACAGCATGGACTATTCCTAGTCTCATGTCTGTGGCTTTTATCTTTGTACCATTCATGAATGTGTCATTATCTCTACTTTTGTATGTATGTATGTTTATGTACACCTCTATGCATTATGTACCCTGTTTATCCATGTGCTGTATACCTATTAAATGTTTTGTCTATCAACCCTTGTCGGAGTTTTATCTGCAAGTATTATCACTTTAAATCTTACACACTAATCCATTTAGGATTGAGTCCTAATTTTAGTTGTTATGATTGAAACATTTCAATCAATGTAGATCCAATTCTTCAGATCTCTATGGTATTTGGTAATCTGAGAATTTTGAACCAAAACCTTTGTTAAATCCAGAAGAATAGATTATTCTCATTCTGCCATATATGCTCAGCGATATCAGTTTAATTCTTCCAAATTAATATGTCCTTGTATTGCACCTTTTGTATTATTCAAATTTTTCTGACTGTTGTCCTCATCGTTATTGTTATGCACACAATGTTTAAGCTGATGTGCCTTCTGGCCTTCAGGTGTTTCTTGTCAAACTCGAGATCCTTCATGAACCTCAAACCAAACCCTTTATTTAATCCATTGGAGTAGATCGTTCTCATTCCATTAACCATGACCGGGTACAAGGGTTAAGCCAAGTTAAATATTCTATGTTATTTTCACCTGTAGTCAAGATTGAACCTGCAACCTCCAGATAATTGTCATTTAGAACTGTATTAATTCAATCCTTATATGCCAGGTGTCCAACTGAACTTTTGTTTTTGTTTTCCCACTAAAAAAAAAGTATGACTTTTACTAACCCAGGGATTGAACTTACAACCATCATATAACTAGATGTATTGAAGAACCAATGCTTTTCTATCAACTAATCTGTGTGATATCTATGAGCATAAACAGTGTAATATGAAGAATACTCTTATGGATTGAATAAAGGATTCAATTCAAAACTTCTTACTAAAGGTTCTAAATAACAGCAGACATCAGGGGGAGACTAGAGAATTCAATGACCAAAATATTGTGGCTGTTGGGTCAGCCGTCAGGAGGTGGGGCCTAAAATCGGTATCAGCCAGACAACAAGGGAGTCTATCCCCTTTTCAATAGTGCTAGATGAAGGAGATTGTTTTTGGTGTCCGAGACAGAGTGCCACACCTACTATCAGCTCCTCACTTTACTGCACAGATCCCTGTGCTACTCATATGCCGAGTTGGCGAGGACCGGTATCGAACCTAAAACTTTGGGGTTCAAGTGAGGGACAGTCTTTCTGTGATTGGATATACCAATCATGTGAGGAGCCCAGAAGTTTTGGCACAAAATACCAAAATCAGCAGATAGATTCCGGACCAGTTCACAGGGTGCATGTCAACCAGAAATTCTCCCCAAGGAACCACTAAATCAAAAGATACCAGATATCCTTTCCATCACACCGGTAAGTCTCTCAAACTTGACTCTATACACAGGAAGGACTTTATATTGTTAGTCATTGTTTTGTTCTTAAATAAATTGTTAGAATTGAACAAAGTTTTAACTCATTTATTTCTTGATGTTAGTCTTAGAATCAAAAGCTATACTAACACCAATATGGCCATAACCAAAATCAGGTTGGTCAATCAGTTTTAGGGATTGTTAACTCCTGTTGAGTCATTTTATCCTTAAGTCAAACGTGTTTGTTTTGTTTTTTTGCAAGCAATTATACAGTTTCAAGTAAATAATTATAATCATTTGTAAAAAATTATAGTTTCATGTAACTATTCTTAATAGAAATAATTTGCAAACAGCTATATTGTTTCAAGTAATTGTTTAATAATAATTCATACACAATTACATGGTTTCAAATAACTATTCTTATCCAATAATAATTATTTTTTGGCACAGTTATATGCTTTTAAGTTTAGGGGTGTAATGGTTAGAGTAGTAGGAAATGGACTTGTCGACTCAAGTTCAAATCCTGGACAAGGCTGTTTGCATTTCACATAGCACTAATACCCTTGGGAAAGGTAGGCATCCAACTACTCTCTCCAGCTATGGGTAAATAGTAAAGCAGACTAGGCTCTTTAACCTTGGCTAGGTAACCAGTCTAGGAGAAGGAAAACACTGAATTTAAACCTGTTAAACTGCTTAAGAAATTGACCATGTGCCACAGCTTGCTTGTGCGGAGGGGTTGGTAAATACATATATGCTTTCAAGTATTCCTACCTAATAATAATAAATAAAGTAAAGTCAGTGGAGTGGTCTATTGTTGGTATCAGCCGGACAGTGAGGGAGTCTATCCCCTTTTCACTCGTGCTAGACCTGGGATATTGTTTTTAGTATCTGAGGTGGAGCGGCATCAGCTCCCCACTTTACTGCACAGATCCAAGCTATGCTACCCATGTGCTGAGTTGGTAAGGGTTGGTATCAAACCCGGAACCTGGTATCAAACCCGGAACCTTAAGGTTGGTAAGGGTTGGTATCAAACCCGGAACCTTAAGGTTGGTAAGGGTTTGGTATGAACCTTTTGGTAAGGGTTGGTATCAAACCTGGAACCTTATGGTTGGTAAGGGTTGGTATCAAACCCGGAACCTTATGGTTGGTAAGGGTTGGTATCAACCCGGGTATCAAACCTGGAACCTTAGGGTTGGTAAGGGTTGGTATCAACCTGGAACCTTAGGGTTGGTTGGTATCAAACCTGGAACCTTAGGGTTGGTAAGGGTTGGTATCAAACCTGGAACCTTAGGGTTGGTAAGGGTTAGTATCAAACCTGGAACCTTAGGGTTGGTAAGGGTTGGTATCAAACCTGGAACCTAAGGGTTGGGTATCAAACCTGGAACCTTAGGGTTGGTAAGGGTTGTATCAAACCTGGAACCTTAGGGTTGGTATCAAACCTGGAACCTTAGGGTTGGTAAGGGTTGGTATCAAACCTGGAACCTTAGGGTTGGTATCAAACCTGGAGCCCAGTGGTTTCTAGGTGAATGCTCTATCGACAGTAACACAATTACATTGTTTTAAGTAACTATTCCTTTTCAATAAAAATAATTCGTTTGGACAGTTATATGGTTTCAAGTAAGTAAAGTATTTTACCGACTAGCCATCTTTTGGGGTGATTTCCTCGGTCTCTTCCTCTGATTAATACTTTAATCTATCTATTTCTCTTCCTAGCTATGGGTGTAATTTTAAAAAGTAAGTAAAGTCGGCGGGGCGGCCTAATGTCAGTATCAGCCAGACAGCAGGGGAGTCTATCCTCTTTTCACTAGCGCTAGACCAAGAAGATAATTTTAGCGTCTGACGTGAAGCGCCACATCTACCATCAGCACCTCACTTTACCGCACAGATCCCTGTGCTACTCATACGCTGACGAGGTTGACGAGGGCCAATATCAAACCAGGAACCTTGGGATTCCTAGCCGAACACTCTACCGACTGAGCTAATAATTTCAAACAGATCTAATTGATCCATAAATGGAACACTACAACAATTCCAGATCAGAGTGGACCTGGAAGTAATGGCAAAAAAAAAAAAAAAAAAAAAAAAAGAAGAGGTGACTCCACATTCCACAGTGTTCCAGAACTGGAGCCTCACCACCAAATGCATTTTTTTTTTTGAGGAGAGAGTCTTACCCCTCTGCAGGATATACAGTCAGCATATTTTAGGCCCTGTCAATAGGGTGCCCCAAAATCAGGAGAGGTTCAAATAGATTTATGTATGATAATGAAATAAAAGTTATTGGTTGGTTGGATTTTATGGCATATCAACCCATGTTGGGTCATTTTATGCTGAAAACATTTTGTTTTATTATTCTTGATGGGTATTCAAAAAAATAAACTTTTCTATTACCTATAGATGGGACCCTAACAGGTAGTACCACTCTGGGTCACAGTGTACCTGGGAGTAATGTTGATGAAGGGGTACTCCACACTCCCCAGAGCTCTAGAATTGGAACTTCATCATAACCAGGACATGAAATGAATGTTATTTTCAACAGCTTCTTTTACTGAGCAGTTTTACTTTAATGTAAAATATTTTAATGCAAAATATGACATTTAGCAAAATTCTAAAGGTTTATTGATTTTGCTAGTGTATTTTCAATAAATTGTAACTTTAACATTTGGATGGGTGAGGGTAGTGGTCCGGGTAGGTGCTAGAGACCCACTCCTGAATCTATAATATGGGGGATCTCCACTCAACTACATGTCAATTTTCATAAAGTAGTATTCATATAAATATAAAACCTGTTTACAGATTTGATCTCTCTGGTGATCGTAAAGTATATACACAGATGTATGTATTTAAAACAGTTAAAACACTGCTCCTTAAACGGCAGTTGGCGATGGCCTAGAGGTTAACAGATCGGGCAGGCGTAAAGTCAGTCGGGTTTCGCTCCTGGTCGAAGTTAGTTGTTCTGTTTAGCCACACTGATGGGACGTAAAACGTCGAAACACGGTGTCTGTGGATGACATATATATATATATATATATGCTTTATTCATAATTCAAGAGACTTTAATGGCATGTGAAACCATCTAGGGTTATTTTATACCAAAAGGTTAGGGAATTGCATTCATTATACCTTCATATTTACATTTTTTGTGTAGGTGTTTCTTAAGAGTTTTTTTTTTTTGCATATAACTTGAGTGCAATAATTTAATAAGTCCTATTAAATATAAATAATTTTTCAACAGATCTATTTGACCCATAGATGTTATGTTAACAGGTACTACCACTTCGGGTCAGAGTTGACCTGGGATTATTAGCAATGAAGGGGTACTTCCCACTACCCAGATCTCCAGAACTGGAACCTCACCATCAAAGGCAGCTTAGTGTCATATACCTAGGACACCCCTTTCGGGGAAAGAGATCTTACCCACTGCAAGGGATACAGTCAGAGTGTATTCTAAGCTTTGCTGACAGGGTGTGAGACCAAGATGAATGTCTTATATAAGAGTGATCAGTCAATAAGTATTAGATACAGAACTTTTTTTATAAAGTGGTTGTAGCATTCATAAAGAGACAAAAGAAGAAATAAGAAAATAAGTAACTAACCTTATAAATCCTACAACAGCCATTATCACAGATCCTTCAATTACACCAGCCTAAAATAAATTTAAAAAAAAAAAAAATTATGTCCATTGAAATATTTTATACAAAAAATAAATAAAAACATGAATGATAGATAAATTACTTAAATAGTGTATATTGAAAGTACATCAGAAGAGATTTAAAAGAAAAAAAAAAAGTTGCAGAATTTATTTTTAACCTGAAAGTATACTGGAATTCTCTGAAAAGGTTTTTGTTTGATTTTTACCAATAGTAATATTATAGTTCTAAACCAGGTATCGGCAATTGGCTTAGAACTCAACCCTCATCATCTGTTGCACCAATGTGTCTAACTGAATCTAAATAATACAAAGTATCAAGCCTCTTCTCAAAAATTCAGATGAATAATAACAGGAACCATGTAGCCTTTTTTTGGGGGGGAGGGGCTGGCTAGTAAAACTATTTAATCATAAAAATACAATATTCTAAAAAATCAGTGCATACTATACACGGTATTATTTTTCAAGAATTTTGTAGTCCGGGGGCGTGTTATACATGAATGCATGTTAATAGACCAGAAGTTCTCAACTGGGGGCCATATGACTGTTAATGTCATGGAACAAAGAAAGATAACTTGGGTTATCTTTCTTTAAGAGAACTCTTCTCTTTTATGAAACCACTTTCGCGTGCCCATGCGTTTTCGTGAAAAGGGCGTTCTTAGCAACGGACTTTGAACATTGAGAAGTGAAGCGAACGGACGTGTGAAATAAACAACCGTAATAGATTATTGGCGTTTGTGTTTATTAGCATTGGTTGTCAACTGTCCCCTTGTAGCGAGTTTAACAATGACCCCTCCGGGGGACCATGTAACATTTTTTTTTTTGGGGGGGGGTCTAGGTGAGCAAAAACGATTTATTCATAAAAATACAGTAGGATAACCATAGAAAAATAGGAATGAAAGGGATCCATAGGTAAAAAAAATGTTGGTTGGATTTTATGGCATATCAACGCTTTTGGGACTATTTTGTGCCAAAAACATTTTGTTCTATTCATTCTTGATGGGTATTCAAATTTGTTTTGTTAACTCATTTTTTAAACACACTTTTTAAAACTCTTTTTCTATTTAACTCATAGATAGGACTCCAACAGGTACTACCACTCCGGGTCAAAGTGGACCTGGGAGTAATGACAATGAAGGGGTATTTCACACTCCTCAGAGCTCCAGAAATTAAACCTCATCACTAGATGCAGTTCAATGTCATACCCAGAACACAGTTAAAAAAAAAAAAAAAAAAAAAAAAAAAAAAAAAGGTTGAGAACCACTGTTATAGACAAATAATAAAAGTATTTGTCACAAAATTATTTTTTTTACAGGTTTACCCACCCCCAATAAAAAAGTTTATCAAACATGTTTTGACCTTCAGACACTAAAACATTGAAAATAAAAGCAAAAAATAAGTGGATTTACAGAACAAAAAGATAATTCTTTTTTTTCTTTTTTATCAACAAACTGGAAGAAATTGTAAAGAAGTTAAGCAATAAATTTATCCACCATTTTTTTTTTTCATTGTTATAAAAGGATTGTACTCATTTCTTTTGAATTGTATTAAAGTTATTTTTTCTTTCTTGTCTTGAACTATTTCCCATTGTCACTTTTGTACTTTTCCTCTGGTTAACTCGGGTTTCTTGCATTAATTTATAGCATAAACTCTTTGCAATTTCTTTTACAGTTTGGTCACAGGTGCCAAATAAATATATGTAAGATTAGTCATGTCAACAAATGAATGTATATTGTATTGTCACTCAAATGCTGAAATGTCTGTCATGTTATCAGTGGTTCTGTTGGATGGTTAGCATTGGATGTTATACATGAATGTGTGTTATACACAAATAATTACAGTATTTCTAATCAGTGCCATTCATTAATGTTGTAGAATGAGGACTTAAGGGAATTATGATTAATAAAAAAGATAAAGTAGCAATTAAGAATTACAGATGAAAGAAAATATTAATCTTTACAAAACTTCATCTAATGATAAATAAAATACTATCTATTAATGGAGATTCGCTTCCAGTTTTTGTCTGTAACAAAACCTATGTCACTGCTTACGTCACATTACCCAAAATCGCCATAACAGAATAAATACACTCAAAATTTGAACATGCAACATTAGACAGTCCTCATTGTTTTTTCAAACAAGTTTTAATAAATACATGACTGGTATTATATATCTATATATAGTTTGTTTTATTTTAATACATATTTAAAGTTTACATTTCAAATTGTTTTATTTTTTAATCCTTTAATGAATTTGATGATTTTACTTACCTAGGGTACAAACTCACTGACATTGAATTTTTTACTCCCACCCCTCAGGCAATAGGTTTCAAAAATCTATTTTTACATTTTTTTTTATTTTGTACTAGTATAAATAATACTGCATTGTCATTCAAATATCTGTAAAAGGACTCATAACCAAATACAATTCAGATACAACTACCCAACTCTCATTGTTCAAAAAATATCCATCATTGTTCAGACAACAATTTTTCCATCTTAAAGTCCTGATGAAGGTTTATAAAAAATTTTTTAAAAATGTTATAACAGACTTCATCATCAAAAAAGGTTGGTTGGATTTTACGGCATATCAACCCTTTTAGGATTTTATGCAAAAAAAAAAAAAAAAAAAAAAAAAAAAAAAATACCCAGGACACCCCTTCTTATTGGGGAGGATCTTATCCCTCTGCAAGGGATATAGTGTATTCTAAGCCCCAGTGAGAGATTTGGCTTGCTTTCTTTGTTTAATGACATATCAACATTTATGTATTATTTAATGCCAAGGCTGTCCTTGTAGAAGAACAGTAGTGGTAATATTCATCTTTTTGAAATAATTGTTTTTTTCTATTTTCTACGTATTGCCGGATTTCCATATTTTACTCCCTTAATAATATATATAATATGAACTACTAGATTGCTTTACATGCGATATTGTTTATCGTGTTGGACTACACACACAAAAAAGAGGTTTTAGCAACACAAATTACACATATTTCTATTATGCAGTTTCTATTCAGTGGATACACCTTCAAAATATAACAATGAAATTTCTAATTGCTTTGAAGTAGCAACAGGTTTTGTAACCTGATAAATATAATTTTGTTAGTAATCACTAACAATACTTGAAAAATGCTCAATATCCTTTAAAGGACAGACCTAAATTATTATTATTAAAAATAAATTAAAAGTGTTTAGTTGAAAAACCTTTTTGCTTTTACTTTCTAGTTTCATACAATTGTTACAATCCTTCAACAATTCAGATAAGTTTTCACTGTTCACTTATTTTTATTAGAGGATTGTCAAACCAATCAGCACTTTCCATCAAATAAATTCTTATTTCTTTATCTTTATTTTATCTTTTTTTTTAAGGATTGATTTTAACAGCACGTCAACTTATCTAGATTTGGTTTGTTTTGTGGCATATCAACCTCAGTGGGTCATTTAATGCCGATAAAGTTTTGAAATAAATCAATTCTTAATGGATACTCAATGCTTTTTATGAACACATTTTTCTATTTAAGCCATAGATGGGACCCTAACAGGTACTACCACTCCGGGTCAGAGTGGACCAGGGAGCAATGAAGTGGTGCTCCACATTCCCCAAACCACCAAAACTGGAACCTCACCATCAGATAGAGTTTAACGTCATTCCCAGGACATGTAGACCCTCAGTTACCGCCTTCTAGCACCCATATGATAAAAAGGGTTGGGGCTTGCCATAAGAGCAATAGGTTTTGGGCAATCATATAGGTGCTTGGGCTTGAATGACCAGCCGATTGATCAGAGGGGGCCTCTCCGACCGTAAGGGTCGGAGTGGAGTGTTGCAGGTCATGGACTGCTCATCCACCAAGACTATCCTTAAGCATCACAGGTCACCACCCACGGCCAACAAGTGGCCCCATTTGGGGTGTCTTACCCCTCTGCAGAGGTGCAGTTGGTGCATTCTAATGCCCCACCGACAGGGCACAACTTATCTAGGGTTATTTTGTCTAGTGATTAGGAATCGCGATTTTATTTACATATTTTATTCAGCTGTTTTGTAAGAGTTTTTTTAATTTTTCCAAGTCTTAGGGAATACTAATAATTAAAAAAATTCTATTTGACCCATAAATGGTACCCTAACAGGGGTCAGAGTTAACCTAGGAGTAATGCCAATAAAGGGGTACTCCACACTTCCCAGATCTCCAGAACTGGAGCCTCACCATCAGATTCAGGTTAGTGCCATACCCGGGAGACTTCTTCAGGAGATACACTCAGGATATTCTAAACCTCACTCGTGTGAGAGTAAGATATCTTTAGATTTGTGGCATATATGCCTAAAAAGCAAGGTACACATTGCTTACCCTATACAAGTTTTTCTATACAAAATTAAAAACATCTTTATCTTATTATAATGGAGATAGTATGGGTCTCCTGTAACTGAAACTATATCACTACTCAAGTCACAATTCCCTTAGTTATTTATGACACATTCTCCATGATTTAATTTGTTTGGTTTTATCTTAATTAATATGAGCAAAAATCTCAGGGATAAATCTTAAAAGAAATCCATTAACAAGAAGAAATAACTGTAATTTTATTCTTTACTTCCCATTTTAATTAACTTGTTAAATAAGGAAAATTTATCAATGAAAGACGGGAGTGATGGAAGAGTAAGTTTCAGTTGTTCTATTTTTCAATTATACCCTCTCAGTTTAAAATCTTTTTATCTGCATTCTTATTTAGTTTCATTAGCCTTTCTAATTTAATATATCTTATTGCATTAAATCTTAAATACTTGCACCCAGAGGGTGCATATTTTTGCAAGTAAAGTTTAATATCTTATTATAATGGAGATTGTGTGCTTTTATGTCTGTAACCGAAACTATATCACTACTCAAGTCACAATTCTCTTTCGTTATTTACATCATATTCTCCATGATTTTATTTTTATCTAAACCTCAATTATTAATAAAATTGTCTTACATTATTAATACTGTTAACTATGTCTACATACTGACAACATGCAATTATATTTATATATACAACAAAATAGCGCTTTACAATGTGAACGGGAAGGCTAATTTGCATATTAATATTAAAAAATCGAATTTAATAAATATGTGCTTAGTATTATTGATTTCTAACTGTTTGGTTTTATTTTAATGAATATAAGCAAAAATCTCTTAAATGAATCTTAAATGAAATCCATTAACAAGATAAAATAACTGTCATTTTATTCTTTACTTTCTCTTATAACTAAATACTTAAATTAGAAAAAATAACAATGAAAGACGAGAGTGATGGAAGAGTAAGTTTCAGTTGTTCCATTTTTTATTATACTCCCTCTGTTTCAAATCTTTTTATCTGTATTCTTATTTAGTTTCATTAGCCTTTCTAATTTAATACGATATTTTATTACATTAAAACTTAAATACTTGCACCCGGAGGGTGCATATATTTGCTAGTATTATTAATTTCCATTGTATTATACAACAATTTTTGCAGTTGTTTCTTGATTTTTTTGTTTTTTTTGCACAGTCCTATTAGATACTTATAATTTTTTTTTTAAACAAACCTATATTTTTCTCCCCCCTCTGCCTATCCAAAGTCATTTTTTTGGGGGGGAGGGAGGAGTATATGTCAGCATAAGGTAGAAGATCAAAGATTTATTCAAGTGAAGACATCTTGTCATCAATTTTGCAGAGTCCTCCATTATTATGTTATTTTATCCTCTTCACAATTTCCTGCTCTATTCTTTCTTCTCGTTTCATTTTCCATATGAATTCAGACAACATTGTACATTTTTGTATCTGGAATTTAAGAAGATCACTTTACATTTATTACAGCAGATTTTTCAGGCTCCTTGAGTTGTTCCAATGTAGGTTTTCACTTCCTGGTCTCCAGGGTTCACTGTGGTTTTATTATATACTATATTTTTTTTAAAGACACCTTTGCTCTAATGGACACTCCTCTCTTTCTCTTCCTACAATTACACAATTTTTTCCTCTCTCCCACATTGTTTTGACTATCAGTTTAAAGTTTGTGCGTGATCTTTAAAAAAAAAAGAAAAAAGAAAAAGAAAGAAAAATTTTTTTTTAAATTAGACTTAATCCAAATTGGAGAGAGAGAGAGAGAGAGAGAGAGAGAGAGAGAGAGAGAGAGAGAGAGAGAGAGAGAGAGAGAGAGAGAGACTTTTGGAGCAAAGGTGTCTTTAAAAAAATATAGTATATAATAAAACCACAGTGAACCCTGGAGACCAGGAAGTGAAAACCTACATTGGAACAACTCAAGGAGCCTGAAAAACCTGCTGTAATAAATGTAAAGTGATCTTCTTAAATTCCAATACAAAAATGTACAATGTTGTCTGAATTCATAGGGAAAATGAAACGAGACAGACGAATAGAAATTATGAGGATCTTAATGAAGAGGATAAAAGAGCATAATAATGGAGGACTCAGGGGGCAAAATTGATGACAAGATGTCTTCACCTAAATGATTTTCCACCTTACCAAGACTAGTATAAAAAATTTATAAAAAAGTACTTTTTTTTTTTTAAGATCATGCACAAACTCTAATCTGATAAATAAAACAATGTGGGAGTGAGAAAAAAAAAGGTTGTGTAATTTTAGGAGGAGAAAGATAGGAGTGTCCATTAGAGCAAAGGTGTCTTATTACGATATTGTAAAATGGCAGAAGGAGGAAATATAGGAAGCCATTGGGCCTAGATGGGCTGTTGTCAATGATTGATAAGAAAATTGGTATAATGATGAGCAGAATATTTAATTTTTTTTCACGTGACTTTCGGAAACATTTTTTCACGCTCAGAATTGCGGAGACATGGAATAAACTGCCACATCTGTTGTAGGCTGCTGATGCACTGAATCTTTCAAAGCCTCCATGCTTCCTGTAGTCTGCCAACACTATACCTGATGCGACTCTCCACATACATATGCACACACGCACACATACATGCATGCATATTACTACTGTAAACTGTTCATGTTCCTGACACTAATACATTATTCTGTGTACTTGACATGAGACTTTGATGAGTTGTGGTGCACCTGAGCACTGTACACAATATATTTCATTATTTAAAATATGTAATAAGTTGATTAAAATTTAAGACACTGACCCCCTCAGTAGGGAACAGGGGTCCCCATGTTGTAATGTCTAAAATGCTGAACTGCAATATTGTAGTAAGTGAATTCGAATTCCAGTCACTCTATTATGTTCACTTTTGAACTAATACCTTTAGGAAAAGTATAAACCGCCTGATCTCCCCCAGCAGTGAGTTAAATAGTATCACTACTGTTCTTCTACAAGGGTGGTTTTGGTATTAAATAAGACAAAGGTTGACAGGGCATTAAACAAAGAAACCAAACCAAACCTCTCAGTGAGGTTTAGAATACGCTATATCCCTTGCAAAGAGGTAAGACCCCCCCCCTTCCGGATGTCATAAGTAGAGCACTAAAGTGCATCTGATAGTGAGGCTTCAGTTCTGGAGATCTGATCTGGGAGATGTTGAGTACTCTGTTGACATTATACCTAGATTCACTAACTCAGAGTAATAGTACCTGTTATGGTCCCATCTATAGGTCAAAAAGGTTTGTTTAAAAATTATAAGTATTTAATAGGATTGTATGCCAAAAAAAAAAAAAAAAAAAAAAAAAAAAAACTCTTAAATAACTGTTGTATGATACAATGGAAATTAGTAATACATTAAACTTTATAAATAAAGATGTTTTTAATTTTGTATAGAAAAAAACTTTATAGAGTAAGCAATGTGTACTTTGCTGTTTAGGAATACATGCCACAAATTTAAAGATATCTTACCCTCACGCTTTGTCGGTGGGGTTTAAAATATCATGAGTGTATCTCCTTCTGCAGGGGATACACTCAAAAATGGATCTCTGGGTATTACACTAACCTGCATCTGATGGTGAGGCTCCAGTTCTGGAAATCTGAGAAGTGTGAAATACCCCTTTATTGGCATTACTCCCAGGTTCATTCTGACCCCGGAGTGGTAGTACCTGTTAGGGTGCCATCTATGGGTCAAATAGATTTCTTTAAAAATTATTAGTATTCACTAAAACTGTGCGGGTAAAAAAAAAAAAAAACTCTTACATAAAAAATCTAAATCTAAACGCCATTCCAATCACTTGACAAAATAACCCTAGATGGGTTGACATGCTGTTAAAATCAATCCATACATAAAAAAAAAAGAATTAAAGAAAAATTCAGCTGGTGGAAAGTGCTGATTGGCTGACAAGCCTCCAATAAAAATAAGTGAACAGCCGATTGATCAGAGGAGGCCTCTCCGACCACCCATCTAGCCCGAGATAGGGCCAAAGTGGAATATTGCAAGTCATAAACTGCTCATCCACCTGGGTTCTATCCTTAAGCAACACGGGTCACTACCCATGGCCAACAGGTGGCCCCATTAGGAGAGTCTTACCCCTCTGCAGAGGTACAGTCGGTGCATTATAATGCCCCAGCCGACAGGGTGGACTGTTAAATGATTGTAACAATAGTTACATGAAACTAAAAAGTAAAAGCCCAAAATTCCTCATCACTTTTAATTTGTTTTTAATAATAATAATTTAGGTCTGTCCTTAGGATATTGACTGTTTTTCAAGTATTTTTAGTGATTACTAACAAAATTATATCTATCAGGTTACAAAACCTGTTGCTATTTCAAAGTAATGAGAAATTTCATTGTTATATTACAATTACAAATCCTTTCCTCCTTTCTCCCACCTTGTTTTAATTATTAGTTTAGAATTTGCGCAAAAAAAAAAAAAAAAAGAGACTTATCCCATAATCTGGTTTGATTGTGGTGGCGCCACTCATATAGCATGTCTCGGACAAGAATCGCCTGGTGGAGCCAATTCCTCTCCAGTTCTAAAACTGGTTTTGAATTCAGAGTTTTCCTTCTCCTAGACCGGATGCCATACCAAGTTTAAAGGGCCCAATCTGCCTTACTATTTATCCATAGCTGGAGGAAGATTAGCTCTATACCTTTCCCAAGGGTATTAGCACTATGTGAAATGCAAACAGCCTTGCTCAAGATTTTAACTTTGGTAGCCAAGTCAACTTCCTATGATGTTAACCACAACACAATTTAATAATACAAACAACAACTCAGACAAGATTAAAAATTTGCATTCATTTCTTCTTTCATTAAAAGAACTTTTAAATTTCTGGTTCCCACTAGATCACCAAAGTTAATCAGCAATGAGTCTCTTCAGTACTTAATTGGGTGATCACAAAATCAACAATAGGTACTGTAAGCAATACAGAGTTCTTTCTTTATAAAAAATGACTTGATTCAGCATCAAATGACCCAAAAAGGGTTGATATGCCATAAAACTAAAAAAACCACTCCCTCTCCAATATGGTCAAGTCACGCTGTCAATCACAGTCAAAAATACACACAGCATCCAGAATCAACAGCAGCAGCTCATTTAATAAAAAAGTGAGCAAATATATGTAATCCATTTCAATATCTATTAATAATGGAGATTCGCTTCCGGTTTTTGTCTGTAACAAAAACTACGTCACTGCTTACGTCGCACTGCCTAAAATCGTCATAAATAGGATACACTAAAAATTTGAGCATGCAATGTTAGACAGTCCTCATTGGTTTTTTAAACAAGTTTTAATAAATACATACCTGGTATTATCCATCTATATATAGTTTGTTTTATTTTAATATATATTTAAAGTTATTAGAACTAAGTTTCCATTTCAAATTTTGTATTTTTTACTCCTTTAATAATTTTTTTTTTTTTTTACTTCTTTAATAAATTTGATGATTTTACTTATGATACAAACTCTGATATTAAATTTTCAACTCCCATCCCCTCAGGTAAAATTTATTTTCCGTCGCCCAGAGGGCATTTTTTATTTTGCTAATTATTATAATTCAATGATACAAATTTTTTAATTTGTTAGGTTATGAATACAAAAAAAAAAAAAAAAAAATTCAGTTGACATTTCAGAGTTCATGTGATGCATTTAATAATTAATTACTGTTAATTCCACCTGCAAGATCATAATGTTATTTGCTTACACCATTATATTAAAAAATTCTGTTACAACATAAATGAGACAAACAGACATTCATTTCTTCTTCAATGAACAGAAATCTTTCTTTTTTGTCATTTTTTTCTATTTTTCTATTACATTTAATGTTACTAAAAAAAGAAAATCCCAATTCACATAAATATCAAGTAGAAAACTGAATCTAAATACATAAAGTTCAGTTTTGGTTAGTCGGACCACAAGGTTCCGGGTTCAATACCAGCCCTGGCCAACTCAGTTCAGGAATAGCACAGCTTGGATCTGTGCAGTAAAGTTGAGAGCTGATGGTAGGTGTAGCATTCCACCTCAGATGCAAAACAATCTCCCTCGTAGAGCCCTAGTGAAAAAGGGATAGACTCCCTCAGCGTCTGGCTGACATCGACAATAGGCTACTCCACCTACTTTACTATTCTAGCTACTGAAGGACAATCCTTTCTAGAAATTTAAAATGCATCAATAAGTAACTCTTCATGCTTGACTTTTAAGTTTATGACCAAAAAATATAGATTTGCTCCCCCTTGATGATTAGGGGACAGTTACCTCTCATGACAGGTGCAATGTGGGAGCTATGACTGGAAATGGGACTTCAGACATGACACACATGGATTGGTACATGGATTGGTACACGAGATAGGTGGTTGCATATATCATGTTGAGCTTTATGTCACTTTTGTTTGGGGGGGGGGTAGAATTTCTCTAGCCTGCATAAAATAATTTCCAACATTTTGGTCTTGTATTTACGTTCAGTGCTTCATATTTATTTGTAAAAACATAACAGATATAGATATCTTCTTTGTATAATTTCAAATTATATCTTCAAGTGGAGTTTAACAGGTTTGAATTCAGACTTTTCCTTTTCCTAGACTGGTTGCCATACCAAGGACCAGCCCACCTTACTATTTACTGATAGCTGGAGGGAGAATAATTGGATGCATATCTTTCCCCAAGGGCATTAGCACTAATTGAAATGCAAACAGCTTTGTCCAGGATTTGAACTCAGTCAGCCGTGTCCATTTCCTACAATGATAACCATCACTCCACAAGGGCATCCTATATTGAAACTAAGACTATAACAAGTAAAGGTCTAGCATTCATGCAATGTCTGCAGATGGGTATGAGGTGGCCTAATTACAATCATATATACTGACACATGGATCACACACTTTTAACCAATAATTCCACATTTTTATTCATCATTAAGTTGCAACAATTAGCAATTGCAATGACGTGAAATGCATAAAATATGAATTTGAAAGCTTTTGAAGTCTCTCTCATATATATATATATATATATATATATAAAGATTCCTGCTGACTCATTGTTTTAAACTGGTCAGATGCTAAGTTGACTTACGCTTTTTTATCAAGGCTCATTAACGATTATAGTACTAAGAAATACAAGCCTTATTTCTATATGTTTGCGTTATGCACCAAAGTCTATGACAAAGTGTTCTAGATCTAATATTTATAAGCAAAGTCTTGAAACAAAGGTGAATATTTGATAAGTTTTATGTTAGAATAGGTTGTGTAACTAGCCATATTATACTGCAACCTATCAGCGGGTCAACCGCAAATTAGGGTGTAACCTATCTATGAGGTATATATGTAGAATGAACATCATACCTTCACAGGAAGGCTGTGACTAGCATCCAATCACCAGACAGAAAAAAAAAGACTAACTGAATACACTCTGTAGCAAAAAAGTACACAAAAGAATATAATATATATATATATATATATATATGAAATAAAATAAAACTTAATATCTCACAAATTGAGTTTTTATATATTTCACACCCAATGCTTCACACTAAATCCCAAATCATATATATTATAGACATTTATATATGCATAACATATATACTAATATAATATATACATACTGCAAACCAGACTCCCATATATATATACACACACACACACACACACACACAGATGCTGATAGGTACACATCCTGATCCCTGATGCATAAAAATCTAAAAGGATGCAGTAAAATCATATCCATGCATCCCAGTGTTTTTCTTTCCTGCCATTTCAAGCTAACTGTAAATACATTTCAATATATTCTTAGAAATGAATTACACAGGATAGGTTACAAGGTAAATTCATTAAAACTCCTACTTTGACAACCATTATCCATGAATATATACAGTACTAACCTATATTTATTGAGAAAAAGTTTTAGCATGGGAGGTGTTAATGATGTTCAATAAGAAGCTAATTAGCAACTGTACCTATTACTAGGAATCAATTATTATTTCTTATCATAGATCAGAAAGCAGAGAAAATATATCTGTATAAAATCAATAAAGAAAATGATTTCAACTCTTATAAAAAGAAATACCTCATCAACAAGATAATAATACGAGAGAGAGAAAGAGAGAAAGATGGCAATCTCTGGTGCAGTGCTGGAGATGCTATTGTCTCTCCTTCCTTATGGCTCTCTTTTCTGTGGTGGCTTCTTTCCTGTTTTTTTGTTTTTTTTAGAAATGGAAGTAATGTTTTGGCCATTGTTCTAGGAAATAGAAGTATTGTTTCAGCCATATTTGATTTGTTCAGATAAAAAGGTGGAAGTGGTTAGTCCATCAGCTCAGTACACTTTGATTACGTTATTGTTGTTATTCTCGATTATTTACTAAAGCAAACCCTAACAGCGTCACATTGTGATGTAATAGTTAAAAAGCTAGTCACATAAATACAGTACTATTGCATAGTTTCAATCCTTGCTGGATACCTCATATTTGCAACTGTGTCGCATCCTACCCATGGCGATTGGAATGGGTAAAGACCTACAATTTGGAAAGGTATGAATCCAACTATTCTTTCTTCATATATGGTAAATAGTAGGGCAACCGATCTTGGAGAAGGAACATTTTGAATTCAAACTTGTTAACCTACGCTTGTGTCGCATCCTTCTTGTGCAAAAGGGATGGAATAAATGCATAAAATCTATCCAGCCAGTTCGTTAAGAGTTTGTTGCAAAAATCTGCATTACCCACGTTTGTTAGTTGGCACCCTCTAATTTTTAGTTTTTCCCAAAATTAAATGTTGTTGAAAATTGGTTTTAATAGAAAACAGAAGTATCATTTCAGCCATGTTTGATTTGTTCTGATAAAAAAGGTAGAAGTGGTTTTTCCACCAGATCAATTCAACTGGACTACATTGTTGTTGGATTATTCAGACTATTGTCCTCATCTTTATTGTTATCTGTACAACATTTCAGCTGTGCCTTCCGGCCTTCTTCAGGTATTTCTTGTCGAACTCAGGAACCTTCTTGTCATAATCGGAAGCCATCACAGACCTTTGAACCCAACCGTTTATTCAATCCACAGGGGTATCCTGTTCTCATTCTGCTAACCATAGCTAGGTACAAGTGTTAAGCTGTGTTAATTATTATTCTTCTTTTATGTTACTGTCGCCCTTGACCAGGATTGAACCCGCAGCCTAGAGATAACTGTCACTTAGAACTGTATTAACTCAACGCCTATATCCACTATGCTATGTGTCCTGAGTCTGACAAGAAATACCTGAAGAAGGCCAGGGGGCACATTGGCTGAAATGTTGTACAGATAATAAAGATGAGGAAAATAGTCCAAATAATACAAATTATCAAGCCTCATCATCTTCAGAGAAATACATTGTTGTTATTCACAAGTATTTGCTATAACATTTTTGTTGAATTGAGCTAATATTTGACAATATAATTCCATGCTTTCTTTTTATATTAAACTAGAAGTGGCTACCCAGCATCAACTGGATAAATGGGGGTGACAAAAATCCTGGTGTATTGATTTGTTTACTTTTGAGATTTAAAAATGCTGGACATATTTGAGTAGAATTTTAATGCTATTTCTATGTATAATTTAATTTTTAAATATCTTCAAATATAAATCAAATCTTCATAATTTTTGGCACAAAAAGCAAAAACTGGTGATAGTGAATGTGTATATATATGTATATATATATTTACTTTGTCATTAATTGTTTTATTTTCATAATTTCCTCAGGACATGCATATATACACACCACCCTTTATATATGTAATAGCATCACCTGGTTAGAGACGGGGGGGGGGGCTAAATCCCTGGTCTATGAATTTGTTTACTTTTGAAATTTAAAAATGCTGGATATTTTTAAGTAGAATTTTAATGTTATTTCTATGTATATTTCAATTTTTAAATATCTTGGAATATAAATCAAATCTTCATAATTTTTGCACAAAAAGCAAGAACCAGTGGTATTTAATGTGTGTGTGTGTGTGTGTATATATATATATTATATATAAAGCAATCTACAGATGCGCGTTTCGGGGTTTACCCCTCATCAGCGCAGCTATACTTATTTTTCAGCAGCTACCTCTGGTCGGGTTCGAGACCCGAACGAACTTTTGCTCGTCAAGTCTCTTACTGATGGGTCCACAAGCAGCTACCAAGAATAGAAGGCAGAATAATCGCTATATTTCCTAAACCGGAAATAAACTCACCAGAGGTCTAACTTGTAAACAAGTGAGACTAGCTTTGCACCGAAGCAGTGAATTTTCGCAATTAGTCCCTTCTAAACAGAGTGCTCAACCTGAAAATTGGGGAGCGTATATAAAGCAATCTACATATATATATATATTTACTTTGTTTTATTTTCATAGTTTCATCCAGGCATACATACCAACTGTCTTTTATAAATGTACTAAAAGCTGCTATCCGGCGTTGCCTGGGTAGTAGGGGAGGTAAAAATAAATTAGTCTCACAAATCCATTATTATTGAATCACGAGTTGGATCCCTATAGCATGCCCCATTAAAATCCCTATGTAACAAAGACCTTGCGTTGATCCAAACTATGAAAAGAAAAATTAATGTATACTATTTAGAATATTAAATGCAAAAAAAAAAAAAAATCTATGCTGCTATCATTTAAATTTTATTTTTTTTTAATTATCTTCACTAAATCAAACCTTCACGCTGGTGATAGTGAATGTGTATATATATATTTACATTAATTGTTTTATTTTAATAGTTTACTCGGACATACATACACACAACTACCCTTTATATATGTATAGAATAGAAGGATTCATTTGTAAAAGAAAAACTGATAAAGATGCTTGTTAAAGAATTTCTTGAAGCTGTGGTGAAACCTGGAAGTTCTTACTACGACGAGAAAAAGTCAAGTGGCAAAAATTAATGATCTGCACAAGAGGATTGCGCAGCCTGGTAAAAAGAAAAATTGAAACAAATATTTGTACATTTTCGACCAATCAGAGACGTTCGCGCCTAAAAGAAGTTTACCAAGTAGATTCGTTTTAGAGCCTGCTTGTTTCTTATAAATAACGGAATTTTCGGATCCCAACCAGAAAGAATTTATTTTCTAAACGAATCCACGATTTCCAGTGTAAGATAAAATCACATTCACTTTTAAGAAGGTATGATCAATTGTATCTTTCACTCTCTCTATAATCAGCCATTTACGAGATCAGCAATTTATTTGCGCCTGACTGTTTTGTGACTTTGAAATCCTACTCTTTCTTTCTCACTTCTAAATTTATAACATCTCTTTTCTCACATGTTATAATGAACTTTACAAAAATTACATTTTTGTACAAAGACTTATGAAAGAACTTTGCCCGGTATTCTGCATTACCTTTTTATAAATCTTATCTCAATACAAGTTGTTTGTTTTAAAACTGAATTTTGTTTTTTATGCCATGTGCCTACATAATTGAATGTTCTTATGGTGTGTTTTATGTTTTGAATAATATTTTATGAAGTTTAACTTTAAACTGGTGACCTCACAACTTATATCTAACAATCCTACATACGACCACTATAAAGCCTTTAATCTGACAATATTAAAAGTAGAAAAACCACCCACTGAATTGTGATATGCAGTGGAATTTTTTTTTTACATTCCCACAATCTTTTTCTTTCAAAAAAATCTTTATACATTTGACAATAGAGAGCCATCTCATTAAATATACATTTGACAATAGACAGCTCTTTCATTAAATACTTTCTCTTCTCTAGGACATTTGTTTTGTGTAGCAAAGCCTGCTACATAAAAAAAAGGTTAATATCTTTGAGGATATTGGTTTCTAGGTGTAGTAAATGATCAAATATTTGGCATACCACTCCATCCAACAAATATCCACATTTTGAGAAAGTATGTCCGGGATTAAAGTTTTATTCTTTAACTTTTAATAAAATAATTAAAAAAAAAAAAAAAAAAAAAAAAAGATATCAATTCCTAGTAGTATGCTAATTAAACATTACTAACAAGTTCTCAGCTAAAAATCTATTGATAATGGAGATTCAGTCTTAATTTGTCTGTAACTGAAACTATGCCACTGCTTAAGTCGCATTACCATATATACATAGAATAAAGAACAACCTTGTATTATATACACTCAAAATTTGAATATGCCACCTTAGACAGTCCTTATTGCTTTTTAAAGCAAGTTTTAATAAATACATGCCTGGTATTTATATATTCATATATAATTTGTTTTATCTTAATATATATTTAGCATATAGAGTTTTACAAAGAAATTATTTCAAACAAGGTTGATACCAACAATAGGCACTCCACCTACTTTAATAGTAAAGTTGGCCACCATATGCTCACACTCAGTCAAAGATTAGGACTGGTTTAGCTCAGTTGATAGAACATCCACCTAGGAATTACAAGGTTCCAGGTCCGATACTGGCCATCACCAACTCAGCATATGAGTAGCACAGATTGGGTCTGTGTAGTAAAGTGGGGAGCTGATGGTGATCCACCTCAGACACAAAATCAATCTCCCTAGTCTAGCACTAATGAAAAGGAGATAGACTCCCTCCCTGTCCGGTTGATACCAACAATAGACACTCCACCTACTTTACTAATAGTAAATTAGGCCACCAATGATGTTATTGACTTGGGGGGGGATCATTAAAACTTTTGGATCTTTCAACATTATACCAATTCACCCAAGCGACCTTACTGGAACAACTATTCTGGCAGACAATCCTGCTACCAAGCACACAATAATGTTCAACAGAACACCTCCCCACACAAAAAATGAAACTGCTACTGCAATTGCCCTGATTAGAACCTAATTGCAATCTGTGTTCAATAATAGAAAATAAAAATATAATTTCTGTTCCAAGTCTATGTTAATTTTTTTTACATATTTTTTTTATGATGCATATAGTAACATCTTACTGTGTACCAGGGCTTGACACTAATACCATCCCGTCATCCCGGGGACAATAAAAATTACATCTGGGATGATCAATACATCATCCGGGACAGTTTGCTGGGGACGGTAAAATTTTTTCCTAAAAGTTAGTACTACATTACAATAATGGCCGTCCAGTGATTGCCCAAATGCTGACTTCAAAATGAGGCTACAGCCCTGCAGATCTATTCTCAAAGCCATGTAATGAATAATGGTGGAGGGAGATAATTTAAAAGGACCGAATTATGTACTACTAACCCTTCTCAGAGTAACTTAAAGTAAAAAAGTATTTTTTTAGCACAAAACACACTAGGAAATGGATTTTTTGTCCAAATATCCAGAATTATCACTGCTTCAGCTTTTCTTAATGTTTTATTACATGTTATTATGCTACTGATGACTGACAAGTATAGATGATGCTAATGAATTAAACAAAAATATTTTGATTTCGGGACGGTCCAAACCCCATTCGGGACGGTCCAAACCCCATTCGGGATGGTTGATAATTTTTGTTCGGGACGGTCATGAATAAAATTAGTGTCGGGGCTTGCTGTGTACTAAGTCAGTGATGCTGATAGCTTTTTGATTTAGTGCATCCTGGGACGCACACATTTGCTTTGAATGAGTCCTGGGAAAATTAATGGGTCCCAACTAAAGTTTCTTAATATATTGTAGGGTTTTTATTCATGATCTGGGGAAACAACTAAAGCCATCTAACTCTTACCTTGTAACTTATCCTGTGTAATTCATTTCTAAGAAACTATTGAAATGTATTTAGTTAGCTTGAAATGATGAGGAAAGAAAAAAGGAAAACACTAGGATGACTAGATATGATTATCTATTACCTATCAGCATCTCTGCTGTGTACTAATGTACCATGATGCATAGTTTGGGAATCACTGCTTTATATTATATTGTTTGTATTGGGGGTAGTGGGATTTTCATTATGAAATATCAATATTTCTCTCCCTGTTGTATCAATCGGCTGGTCACGTCAAGCCCTAGCACCTATATGATTGTCCCAACCCTATGCCCTTATGGCAAGCCCCAACCCTTTTTATCAAGTGTGCTAGAAGGCGGTTGTCCTGGGTATGACGTTAAACTCTCTGATGGTGAAGTTCCAGTTCTGGATCTTGGGGAATGTGGAGTAACCCCTTCATCACCCTTACTCCCAGGTCCACTCTGACCTGAAGTGGTAGTACCTGGCAGGGTCCCATCTATGGGTTAAATAGATCAAAATGAGTTCTAAGAAATGCGTTTTAAAAAATTGAATTTAAAAAAAGATTGAGTACCCATCAGAAATGAGTGGAATAAAAAGTCTTTGGCATAAAAATGACTCAATGGGTTGACATCCTGTAAAATTCAACCAACCAACCAACTCCCTGTTCTAATCTGGAAAAAAAGGGTAAAAAAAAAAAAAAAAAAAAAAAGGTGTTCTTATTCCTTTCTAGATCAAGATTTGTGACACTAAATTTGGATTATCCACAATCTGTTAATAAAATAGAATTAAATAAAGTATTAGTAGTACTAATAGTACACTTGACTCTTCCATTGAACAAGTGTAAATCATTTCATGTACTGTTTGACACAGGGATTGAACACACCACCACCAAGTAACTAGATACACTTTAAATAGAGCTTATATCCATTACAACAGTGTCCTAGAGGATTGAAAATTTAGATACTTTCTTTGTTTTGTTTTCTTTTACGGCATATTGTTACATAATCTATGCGGTGCATAAGATTATTGTCAATCCCCTGTATTTCTAAAGGGATGGCCCTTTTCATATCCATGGAATAGTACAGAAAGCCCGCGAAATACGTGAAGTCATGTGGGACCTGGTTAGGTCCTGAGTTTTCAGTTTGACGTCGGGCAGAGAGGATGTTCTGCCTTAACTGGAACTCACACTGCATACGCACGCTATGTTAGTCAGATATTTAGTTACATGGAATGTTTAGTTAAGGAAATAAAAGTTTAAGAAAAATAACACGGTCTTGTGATTAATGAATGTCTTGGTAACAAGACTGACATAGAAGAAGAAATGAGTTAAGTGCAACCGACCAAGACAAAGTAAAGATGTTAGAAGAGACGATAGAAGAAGACTTAAGATATCAAAGACACCAGAAGTAAGAGGAAGAATAGAAGTAAGAAAGAAGTAATGAAAAGGGTATACAACAATATCAACCTCAGTGGGTCATTTAATGCCAACAAAGTTTTGAAATAAATTCCTTCTTAATGGATAATCAATTTTGTTTAAAAACTCAGGTTTTCTATTTAACCCATAGATGGGACCCTAACAGGTACTACCACTCCGGGTCAGAGTGGATCAGGGAGCAATGGTTTTGTTTGTTTGTTTGTTTTGTTTTACGGCATATCAACCTCAGTGGGTCATTTAATGCCGATAAAGTTTTGAAATAAATCAATTCTTAATGGATAATACAATTTTTTTATAAATACATTTTTCTATTTAACCCATAGATGGAACCCTAACAGGTACTACCACTCCGGGTCAGAGTGGACCAGGGAGCCATGGTGATGAATGGGGTGCTCCACATTCCCCAAACCTCCAAAACTGGAACCACACCATCAAATAGAGTTTAACGTCATTCCCAGGACATGTAGACCCGCAGCCACTGCCTTCTAGCACCCATATGATAAAAAGGGTTGGGGCTTGCAATAAGGGCAATAGGGTTGGGGCAATCATATAGGTGCTAGGGCTTGACATGACCAGCCGACTGATCGGAGGGGGCCTCTCCGACCGCCCATCTAGTCTAAGTAAGGGTCTAAGTGGAGTGTTGCAGGTCATGGACTGCTCATCCACCGATACTTTCTTTGTTTTTTAATGGCATATCAACCTTTGTAGGTTATATAGTGCCAAAACCATCCTTGTAAAAAGAACAGCTGTGGTACTATTTTTAATCCAGAAATTTTTATTTGATTATATATAAAGTAGTAAAGTCAGTGGAGTGGCCTATTGTTAGTATCAGTTGGACAGCAAGAAACTTTATGTTAGAAAGAAAACATATTTGAATTTTGACAGCAAAACTATTTCTTTTATGTCCATTATTAAATAAAAAATAAGATTTCAAAGATCTATTTACTTTTTTTATGAAAAAGTGTAGCAAAAAAAATCCTTTTACATAATTTTGGTTGTTGATAAAATCAAGATAAAATTTAAAAAAAAAAAAAATTTTTTTTTCCACTAAAATTAAAATATTCGTTCAGTTTTTTAATTTTGTAGACTTATGCAAAATGGGTGTATTTTTTTTCTTTTTAAACTGTCTTTTATCATAAAACAAAACAAACATGTCCGTGGAGTTGAGTGAATATGATGCTTTTTAAGTAAGTAATTTTTTTTTTTTTAAATATTAAATGTTTTATTTTATTTATTTAATTTCCCACCTTCCTCAGGTAATATCTTTCAAAAATCAATTTTTATACCACCCAGAGGTCGGTTTTTAATTTTTTTTTGCTAGTTATATATAAAAATTCTAAAATCAAATGCACAATATAAAGGCACAATTGAATTATAACCAAATCACACTGAAAACTCTGGTGACCACCAAATCAATAACATTAAGCAATACTAAGCCTTGTTTTGGTTTCTTTGTTTAATGGCATATCCACCTGCATGGGTTATTTAATACCAAAGCCCTTCTTGTAGAAGAATAGTAGTGGTACTATCTAACCTATACTTGAGAGGCTTCATAGGCACATGGTGTAATGGTTACTGTTGTAGGAAATAGACATGGCAAGACGAGTTTAAATCTTGTTGTTTGCATTTCACATAACGTTAATAACCTTTAGAAAGGTATGAATCCAACTATTTTCCCTCCAGCTATGGGTAGATAGTAGCACAGGCTGGGTATGGCAACCAGTCTAGGAGAAGGAAAACTTTGAATTCTTCTTGTTAGTCAAAACAACTATGACAGTTCTTCTCCTAATATATGTAGTACTTTACATACCTTTCCCAAGGGTATTAGCCTGAAAGTGAACATAACAACGAGATCGGATTTCAAACTAGCTTACTACGATATCACAGTCTAGCATGTTAGCTATTACGCCTTGGGGTCTCCCCTTTAGAAATTTAGAAAGAAAAAAAAAAAAGAAGTCTAAGAATTTTATGGACAGCAAAAAGTAGGACATTTTTTAATCGAAGGTTTTAGTGCAGTGAACAGCTGAGCAAGCAATAACAAAATATTAAATCTCAGTTAATCTAATAAGCAGTATTTTTCTAGTAATTAATATTTGCGTAAAAGTTTTTTTTGTTTTATTTTTATTTAAACCCAGGTAATATAAATTCAACACGAATTGCAGATTTATACTGAATATGAAAAAGATTTTTCAAATCAGCTTTAATTACACATTTCAAAAGTCTTATTTTGATTTTTCGGACTGTTGTCCTCATCTTTATTGTTTGTACCATAGCTCCAGAACGATATGTGTTGCATAGGCCAACTTAAGTTGTAGTAGTAGTCGTCGTTAGTAGTAATAATAGTCATTAGTTCAGAAACAACATACACGCTAGTTGTATAGTCACAAGGGGCTGTGTATTTATTTCTAGGCTCGTGGGTTCTTTTTCAGAGAGAAGGAAAGAGAGAGAAGAGAGAGAGAGAGGATACGGTCAAATTATTCTATCTTCTAACATAGTATCTGTTCTGTACTGCTGTCCCAAACCCAATACGGGGGACCGGCAGACATGTCTGCTCTCACCAGAGCCCATCCAAAAAAGACCGATTTTCTTCTTCCGTTTCTCGTCGCGGGTTTGGAAGAGCCACATCCGTTTCCAGTCAAAACCTGGAACTTCCGTTTTTATTTCAAAATCAATTTCCAGGGTCATTCGTCGGTCACATTACTGGCACCCCGCTTAGTGTTTACTCTTCCAAATTTTAACTTTTGTTTGTTCTTATTTCTTTTTCTTCTCTTTCTCTTTTCAATCCCATAGACCACAACAATTACGCTACATTATTGTGTCATATAAAGACAGGTTTCAGACGTTGTACTCTCCGACCTTCTTCAGGTGTTTCTTGTCCGTCCAAGCATAGCAATGATTCAACTTTGGAAAATCATTTTGAATAGTTTGATGGTTGAGAATACAAGGCATTTGAAGAATTTATTGATCCTCATTGCATGCTCAATTCTTGTGAACTTGTGTCACATCCTACCAATGGCAAATGTTAGGTAAAATGGTTATCCCATCGTGGTGTAATGATTAGCAAGCTAGTCTCACAGACCCATTACTATCAAATAGTGAATTCAATAATCACTGGATACCTCATACTTGCGACCTTGTGTCACATCCTGCCCATGCCAAACAGGTTTGGTAAAATGGTTATCTCATTGTGATGTAATGGTTAGCAAGCTAGTTTTGCAGACCCATTACTACTAAGGGGCCAGGTTAGCTCAGTCAGTAGAGCGTTCGGCTAGAAACCACAAGGTTCCTAGTTCGATCCCGGTCCTCGCCAACTCAGCATATGAGTAGCACGGGTATCTGTGCAGTAAAGTAAGGAGCTGATGGTAGGTGTGGCACTCCACCTCAGACGCAAAAAACAATCTCCTTGGTCTAGCGCTAGTGATAGGGGGATAGACTCCCTCGCTGATTGGCTAATACCGACATTAGACCGCCCCAACGACTTTACTTACTTACTACTGAATAGCGAGTTCAATCCTTGCGGATGTTTTATACTTGTTTCACATCCTACCCATGGTGAACAGGTTGAGCAAATACCTATCGATCAACTGACTAGAAATATTATTGGATTGATATTAAATTCAATACTTGTGTCTTAGGAAGAAAATATTTCATTGAAAAGTGATCAAGAGTTATTTATTGAAGTTAATTATTGAATGTAAAACGCAGCTAAATGAACAGGTGTTCTTTTATGAAAAGATTACAATGTAATAAAATAGAAAAAGGGAAAAAAAAGACATTGTTCAGAAATATCACAGATGGCAAATGTATTAGTTAGACAAGAAGGACATTCTTTTCATATTTAAAGTTAAGACTTTGAAAATGAAATATTAACAATATTTTCCCAATTTATGTAGAAATATTTTAGATTGAATGAACACACCCACACAAACATAAAATTACTGGTAGATGTTACAGTATATATATATATATATATACACACACACACACACACACACATACTGAAGAAACACGATGTAGCAAAATGTACCTGACGTTAGCGAAACGCACCGAATGAAAAAAGACAAAGCGATCGCATGGCTTACATGCTTTTTGGGAAAAACAATGTTTCCGGTTTGAATTTAAATTATTTTCTGCTTCTCTCTCAATGAGTCCAGATTAAAAACATTTACATCTAAAAACAGACCTAATTATCATTATGCTCTGATGATGATTTTTTATAAATCGAAATATTGTCAATATTATGCAATGAAAATGATATAAAAATATATTCACTTTAACAACATTGTGTTTTTTCATACCCTTTTATCTATACATATATCGTCAGATTCATTTCCTTACTCTTAACTCATATATATATATATATATATATATATATATATATATATACATATTTACCAAACCCCTCGAGGTTGATTTCTTAAGCGGAGTTTAACAGGTTTGAATTCAGAGTTTTCCTTCTCCTAGACTGGTTGCCTAACCAAGGTTAAAGAGCCCAGTCTGCCCTACTATTTACCCATAGCTGAAGGGAGAATAGTTGGATTCATACCTTTCCCAAGGATATTAACACTATATAAAATGCAACAACAGCCTTGTCTAGGATTTGAACTCGTCTCATCTGTTAAAAAATATTAAAGAATAAATAGGTTCATACCAAAAGCCACAACATCTTTATTCTAGTTCGAATTCTGTCCCATTGTTTGAAAAATAAGCTACAGAGCCCCAACAACATAACACACTCAAACTGCCTCAATCTCAACACAGACAAACAAAACACACACACTACAGATGTCATATCTTGGGATAAAATATCTAAAAAGGCAAACACAGAACCTAAGCACAAAATAAACCTACTTAGAACAGTTATATGGAAATCAGATCTCATCGACAAGTTAAAGTGATAATTCTTCCAGGCCATGGTGGTGGTATCAGTGCTACTATATGGCTGCACCACTTAGACCTTGACAAGGCACCTGGAGAGTAGGCTAGATAGGAGCTGCACAAGAATGCTGCATGTGATCTCGAAAAAAATTGTGGAAACAACACCCCACACGGAAACTGCTATATGGCCACCTCCCCCCATCATCAAACCATCTGAGTAAGACGGACAAGACATATTGGAGACTGTTGGAAAAGTAAGGATGAACTCATTAGTGACATTCCCCTATGGAAACCAACACATGGACATGCCAATGGGTCGTTCACCAAAGACCTATATAGACCAGCTCTGTGCAGATACTGGATGCTACACAGAGGGCCTCTTGAATGATAGAGACAGTTGGCAAGAGATTGTCATGAAATATCTGTGCTGTTGGCACATGATCATGATACCAAAGCCATAATATCTTTATTCTTTGATATAAACCAGTTATTAATCATAACAACAGCAACCTTGATCACCTTTTTGATATCCATGTTTCTAACACACGTGGGCATGCCTACAAAGTCAGCATAGCTCATATGACTTTCAGAAACATTTTTTTATACTCAGAGTTGCTGAGGCATGGAATAAACTGCCTGCATCCGTAACACTGCATCTTTCAAAGCCTCCATGCTTCCTGTAATCTGCCAACACTTTACCCAATACCCCCATCCACACATATATGCACGTATGCACACATACATGTATATTATTACTGTACGCTATTCATGTTTCTGACATTAATACATTATTCTATGTACTAGACATGAGACTTTGATGAGTTGTGGTGTACCTGAGCACTGTACACAACTCAATGAGGATCATATGCATCAAGAGATTTGTAGGCCATGATCATTTAATTACATAAAGAGGAGTCAGAGTCAGAGGTGCCAAAAATAGAGGAGTCAGAGTCAAAAACCACAGCCCTGTTTTTCTGGTGTTTCCAGATCACTGACTCTCCATAGTAAATAAAAACAATCTTTTCAGCCATATAAAACATAAAACCATGAATGCTATAAAGAGTAAGTAGTACGTATACTTGAAATGAATAAAAAAAAAACAAATAGCAATTATGAAGCCATGCCAAGTAAGAACAGAAACAAAAATAGTATATTAAGTACATGTATCCTTATGCTTAACAGGAGATATCCATCTTAAAAAATGAAAATATACTATTACAGGAACTTTTATTTTGTATATAGATGGCATGTGAACCAATTGTGTTTCAGGTTGTAACAGTAGTGGTCCATGATGATATTGATGCTTATATTTAGGAAGGGGTCTAACATTTCATAGTTATCTTCGAGTCTGATATATCAAGGATTTAGATGATAAAAAAAAGTGTTCAACTTGAACACAGATCCCTCCCCCTCCAAAAAAATAAGTAGTTTGCAAATTGGACTGGAAATTGCTTTAATCTCTGAGAATTTAAAGTGTATTGCATTTATAAAAAAATCTCGATATGTGATTTTTCTTGGTTATGGTCACACATCCACACACACAAATTCTCATATTATATATGAGAATTTTAGTGTGCGTGTGTGACATAACCCAGATATATATATATATATATATATATATATATATATATATGAGAATTTTAGTTATATATAGATGTGAATGAAACAGACATGCATAATTAAATTAACCACTGAATGACCTTTGAGATTATGTCCAGACAACATCTAGTGGTGAGATTGCAATTCTGGAGCTCTGGGGAGTATTATCACTTCATCACCATTACTCCCAAGTCCATTCTGACCCGGAGTGGTAGTACCTCTTAGGGCCCTATCTATGGGTTAAATAAATCAAAAAAAATTTTTTTTTAATCTGCTTAAAAAATTGAGTTTGAAAAAAAAAATTTAAATTAATACCCAACAAGAATGAATTTAAAAAAAAAAAACGTCTTCAGCATAAAATAACCCAAGGTTGACGTGCCATAAAATCCAACCAGCCAGCCATACATTAATGTATTACAGAAGAAATTCAGAAACCTGTTGAAGTTATTTACTAAGCTTTGTTAGATATAGCACAACGGTCTCAAGTTGCTTACAGTACCTGCTTTTACTTCACCCACCCAAGTACTGAATAGGCTCATCCATACTTAACTTCGATGCTAACAGGACCCAGTGCTTTCAACGTGATTTGACCATAACTTGTATTTAGATTTGAATACCATTTTATAAAAATATAAATAAATAGAAGTAGAGTTTTTTTTTTTAATGTTTCAAATATGCAGTCTAGTTGGCTCCAAGAGTCGATATTTAGTATTTACTATACACTACTTTAATGCAATGAACACCAAAGAGAAATAAATATGCACCCTATATTCCACAACCAATAACATAGAAACTGAATTAGGTCAGAACTTTTTCTTTAAATGATAGTTAACCAAGTCAGGTTAAACGCATGGGATAACTATATAAGGCAATTAAAAGGGAGGTAAATTCGGAAATAAGTTTGGCTACAGCTAAATGGCAGTCATCCCCAACAGACCCTTAAAAATGCTTTCAAACAAACCTACTAAAGATTTGCAATTTTTAATGTGTCAACTTTAATCTTCAAAGTCATTAGAGAATTTAAATTGCCCCCTTTTTGTAATTTATTATTAATTACACGATATACCATATAACTTTTGCAGTTCAACAGGAGCTTTGGTCAAAATTCCGTGTTTTAAACCCCACACTTAAAATTCAACAAAACTCGGAAAATGAATGAAATTTTAATTTATCATTTTTTTCTATAAAACAAATTATTTTTACAAGTGATATTTTTTTTTTAAATCCTTCGTTCATAGCACAACAAAAAATTACGTTAAGTTTCATTGATTTTTCCGAGTTATGTTGAATTTTACTTCATGAAGTTGGGTGAAGTAAAAAAATTTTTTAAAAAGTGAAATTTTGGCTATACCTAACAACACGTAACTATTTCTTCATCGAAGGGAATGTAAAAAAAAATTTTTTTTTAAAGATTTAAAATGATTACATACAAGCAGAAATACCTACTACAATTCAACCCTTTTTTTTGTTTCCTTCCTTGTATATTAAGTAAGCAAAACAAAGTTGAACTGTCATAGCTGTTTGTATTTATCTAGTTCCCCACGAGACCAGGATATGACGCAAATTTGTTGACGGAAACAGGCCACCCAGGGGATGGTTTTAAAATATTGCTAATATTCTCTTATCATTTCTCCTTGGGGCGCCTTAGGCACCGAACAATCAATCAAACTCTTACCCCCTCTCAAATTGAGCTGGTTATTTTTGCACCAACCACCCGGCACTAATTCTAAATGACTGATGTAGTTGATATCATCAACATTTAAAGAAATGAATAAGGAGATATCTCAAAATTTAAGGTTAGCACGATAGCTTCAAATATTACCAAACAAAAAAAGAAATGACAATATTTTATTCCACAATAAAACCAACCACAGTCACAATTATACAAGAGATGAAAAATATTAAAATAATAAAAAATATTAAAATAATAATTTCAAATGAATGATTTTATATGCAACTAATAACTTAATTTTTTTCTAATGTATCATTTATAGTATACATTATTCATATGAATCGATTTTAGATACAGACCTACTCACTCCCAGTATGTGGGTGTGTTTTGTTTTGTTTTTTTCCTGTTAGACAAATTGTTGCTATTCAATCCTGATAGTTTACTAAGTAAACAAAACAGACACCTCAAAAACATTTCAGATTAATCATTTTAAGAAAAAATAAATAAACAGTTCACTTTATGAATAATATCCATTAATATAAAAGTTAATTTTAGTCTTCTTTTTTTTTTTTTTTACAATAACAGACTATTTATTCCAGGTTTTAATTATCAAAACATGCAATAAATAGTCATAAAACTTGTTGCAAGAATCTTATTAAAATTGAATAAAATACTTGCAGAGTATTGTGTACTGTACACACTGAAAAGTTACATATTAATATTGATTGATAAAATAATAATAATAATAATAATAATAAAACAGCAACAAATAAGCTATCCATAAGGTTTAGTTCTCATAAACAAGGTCTACCACTGTAAAACAATGATATTTTATGGAATTAAGTATTAAAATTAAGTCATTAAAATGTTATGTATAAGTCACTAATAAACTATAAAACCAGATGGTATTTAATAAATAACATTATTAATGTGTGCTATTTAAATATACAATAAGCATTGAAAAAGTATTTAAAATAATACTTAATTGACAAGTAGTAGGAAGTATTGTTTGAAATTGTCTAATGCTTTTTTGCTCTCTTTTTCAAAGTTATTTTTGACAGAAATACTTACTAATAATACAAAGAAAGATAGATAAACTGACAATTTTTGTAGAGAAAACAAGTAAGTAATTCTACATTTCTTAAAAGTTAATAAAAAATATGGGGAATTTGTACATTAGTTAATATTGAAGCCGAGAAAAAAAGTTTACCCAACCCGTTCACCACGGGTAGGATTTGACAAAGGTCACAAGTATGGGGCATCCAGCGAGGATCGAACTCGCTTTTTAGCCGAGAATGAAATTAAGAGTTTAAAATTTTAATAGAATGAAAATTCAATTCACTCTAAAACTTTTTTTAATGTGAAAACTTTATTTTTATCATTAATAATTAAATTTCAATTGTTGGCCAATCCCAACCCAAACTTTACTGGCCATGAAAAGTAATTTTAAAACGAGTAGAAACAGGTGGGGGTGGCAAAAAGTTTAGGAAAATCTAACATTTTGAAAAAGAAAATGGTTTTAAATCAGAAAAAAAAAGTTTCCCTCGTTATTTTTCGTAAAACATGACATGATATGCTTGAATAGACGTAAACATGAGCACTCATGCGTGTTCATTTTTTTTTTTTTTTTTGTTTAAGGAATGCGAGAACCTTGGCGAATTATGAATACAATTTAAGTTTAGAAATTATATTACAAGTTCAAGATAAAAGTTATACATGTGTGCATAATTAACAAGTGTCGATCATTTAGAGAGTGTTTTGTTTTGTTCGCAACAAAAAATACAAACATTTCTTTTTCGTTACGCTTTTTCTTTTTACACTTTATTTAATTTTTAAAAACTTTTTTTTATTTCAGAATTTTAAATTCATTAAACATTCTGAATTGAATAGAATTAGTTTTCATAGACAGAAATCAAATTATTATTATTTTTTAATTTAGACATCAAAGCCCGCACCAAATAACTCAAAGAAAGAAGCAACATATTATATACGTTTAAAAAAACTGAATAAGTTGGTATCTACATATTTTTCATCTAAATCATTAAATGCAAGAACGTGTCTAAAGAGCAAAGCACTTAGATAATTTCTTTATCAGATGAAGTAATTTTAGGATATAGTTCAAGATGAGAGACAATTTTTTTCTGTACTTTTTCTAAAGAAATGGCTTTGCACGTGGAATGTGGTGACGTATGTGCTGACCCAGCAGTTTTTGGACAACTAAGTAAGTACGTACCTGGATAATAATAACAAATTCAATATTAATCGAATAAAGTTCCAACGAAACAAGTGCCTTTTTTTCTCTTTTATTTTTAAAATAATCAAACCGTTATCATTAGCTGTTTGTTCTTGTTTTCTTGTCTTTTCCATGGGAAAACTAAAATATTTTTTAAAGCGATATCAATTTTTAATGTTTCTTTTGAATGGACAAAAAAATTAAGATAATATTAACCTTTATGCAAGTTTCATGGTGTTAAATATAGGGGAGGGGAATTTCACACGACAAATTGGTAGTACCTAGATATCATAAAGTTTTTTGGGGTTGTATTTTTTTTAATTAAAAACGTTACAGAAAAGTGAATTTGATAATTTATTGGAATCAAGATACCATAAAATTCAACTAAGTGATTGAGCATAACAATTTGTTTAAATAAGAACGGTTGACTTTGATATTTCAAGTGGTGTGTAAAATAATCTCTCAATTATAATGATAATATCGATAAATAAAACATGGCTAGAATTTCAGTTTAAGAGTCGGAAAAAATGTTTTTTCTTCTTGTTATGACAGCTGGAAGAGTTTAAAACAAAACTTTATACCACGTGATTTTATTTTTTTTTTGCACTCTTAGACAAAGTAAAGTAAATGTGACAACAAATGAAAGTTTTGTGGCGATAAAAAATAAAAAACACAAAAACGATGAAGCTAAAACTTTTTTTTTTCTGCGGGAGTAAATCTTTAAAAAATAGTAGCACAATAAAATTGTTAGTTCCTAGTTCACTTTGACATATACATTGTATATAAGTGAAACTATTTATTATTTCGTTCATTTTCTTTATTGATGTTATGTGAACTTAGGACTTTACTCAGTTTTAAGTTAAGAATTTTATTATTTTTTTTTTACTTATTTCTCTTTCTTTAGAAGAGGAACCAACAAACTTGTGGGAAGTAACTTTTCTGTAAATATTTATTTGACAACTCGTGTAGAGTAAAACAAATAAGATCTACGTTTAAAATATAATCTCTAATTGATTGCAAATAAATAAAATATTTTTAAAAAACTTTAAAAAGGAAGTTACTTATTTCGGATTTTATTAAATGACTTACTTTTATTAAGAAAAAGAACGAAAAAGTCGATTAATCCGATCCTTGAATTAAAATGTATCGAAAAAAAGAGTGGTTGTTGCGTTGAAATAAAAAGTTTTAAAGAATAAGATAAAAAATGAAAAAAACTTATTTCTTCTTCTTACCTCTCTAAAAGCATACGGTAAACCAAGTACTCCACCTCCGATAAAAGATATAAAAATATTTGCCATTATACTAAAAATGCCTTTCTCATTGGAACGACGTTCGGAGAGCAAAGACATGATTGTTGTTGATGTTATGATATTAAAGAAGCAACGACGTGGAAGTTTAACATCGGCACTCGATTTCCCTCCTTGCTTCGCCAGAGGAGGGCAAGCCTTTACTGACTGACGCGTTAGAATGAATAATAATAATGATAATGATAATAATAATAACACTGCTCCTCCACATTTACAAGCAGTAGCAGGATTTACAGCTCTCCTTTTTTTTTCTTTTTTTCTTCTTCTTTTTACAAATAATCGTCATTCCTCTTTTCTTTTTTATTATTCTTTTATTCAACTTTTTTTTTATCACCATCAACATCATTATCATCATACGTTGTTTATGTGTTGGTATTTCTTTTTTTTTTTTTTACTTTTCCGCAACAAACAAGTCTATTAAACTTGCCTGAATGGCACCTGTGGAATCACCGAAAAATGGTCAGAAAAATAACAATTAAAAGATTCGAAGGATTTAAAACTGATTTTTTTTAAGACGATACTTGTTTACATGTTTTAATTATTAAAACATGCAATAGATAGTCCTAATTTTGCATTTCACTTCGCGCTAATACCCTTAGAGAAAAAAAGTCATTAGGTACCACCAAAATACGTCACGTGATCAGTTTTAGGCCATATTGAAGGAAGAAACGTAAATATTTTTGAACTTTTTAAAAAAAATCTCGCAAAAAAGAAATAACGAACATAAAGAGTTGTTACAAAGAAAAACACTTAATTCAAAGATCAAATTATCCGACTGGGGAAAAATTACTCACCATTATCTTGAAAAATGATTAAAAGTCCGTTTTTTTACAACAGGGTCAATTTTTTATTGATATTTTTTTTAGCAGAATTCTGTATTCAGGGTTCTTTTACTAAAATGCTCTTGCTAAAAATCTTCAGATATAATTATTCAGACTCTTATCTTTATAGAAAAAAAAAGTAAAAATCTTTTGTCAGTTCATTTTTTTTATATTTCATAAAATAAAATAGAGAGGGGGTAGACCTCGTAAAAAAATATATTTCCCCCAAATTATTTTAGGAAAAAACTATTTCAGACATATTTTCATTAAAAGATAAGTAATTATGGAAATGTTCGTGAAAATCGGACCATTAATTAATTTTTCATAGAACTTTTTAAAAGCCTCTAGTCATAACTTGTTTATGGCTACGTTAAATTTCAATTGAATTAACCATGCAAAAATGTCAACATTGTTTTTCGTTCATAATTTTCATTATTTTTGTAAGCTGAAAAATTTGTTTCTAAATCATCAGGAGTTTTTTTTAATGTTTCTTTCTTTGAATGGATGAAAATTTTTAAAGATAATATTAACCTTTATGCAAGTTTCACAGGGGGTAAATTTAACAGGGAAAATTGGTGGTACCTAAAAATCCTGAATCCATTTCAGCTATGGATGATGGTTGACTGGCATCTTTACCCTTGGTACGGCAACCTGTTGAGAAGAAGGAAAACTCTGAATTCAAACCGTTTCAAAAATCAAACTTGAGTCCCATCCAACCCTTTGGCAGATGGGTTGGGTAAATATATTCATATCATATAGTATATAAAATACATTCCTACCAATTTTTTAAGAAAAAGTTTATTTTCTTCTAAACTAAAGACCCATCTATGGGTCAAATAGTACCACTACTGTTCTTCAACAAGGATAGTTTTGGCATTAAATAACTCACGGAGGTTGATATGCCATTAATCAAAGAAACCAAACCATCATTGGTTGGAGGTGTGTGTTGTAATGGTTATATGAAATGGACTTGTCGACCCGAGTTCAAATCCTGGACGAAGCTACAATTCACATAGCGCTAATATGCTAATATGGGTATAAATCCAACTCTCTCCAGCTATGGGTAAATAGTAGGGCAGACTGGGCACTTTAACTTTGGTTAGGCAACCAGTCTAGGAGAAGGAAAACTCTGAATTAAAAACTATTAAAAATCCACTTGAGGTGGTCAATAGGCTCAGTCCTAATTAATGATCTATTTCATTAATTTTTTTAAAACTAAAGATACCATTAATTTATTATTTTAAATGATAAATTTCCTTTATTAGAAATTATTCATTTCTAATCATATATAAATTGATCATATTTTTTAATCATCTAATTATTAGATTCCAAATAATATATTTCTGATCATAATTGGACATATTTCTAATAAATAAATCTAACATAATCAAAATAGATATTATTTTGAATGATTTATTAGCAAACTCAACACTATTGAAATTTTTTACCAAAAATAGAATTGCAGAAAATATGTGTGCTTATTTTTTAACTTACTACAAGGGTGAGTCAAGAAGTAATGCCATTTTGTTTAGGACAGGTATATTTACCGACACAGGAACATGTATCATACATCAAAATGAAGTTGGTCCTCTGTGGATCACACCCCTATTCATCCACATAGTCACCGTTTCTCTCAATAGCAATGTTCCACCTTCAAATGAGAGCCTGTATTCATGCCCCGTAAAATTCTGTTGATTTTGAGCCACTTCTTCAATACAGATTTCACTTCCTCATCACTGGAATAATGTTTGCATCTCTTCAGCCCCATGAAAGAGAGCTTGAGGTAAACATTATTCCAGTGATGAGGAAATGAAATCTGTAGTGACCAGCTTCATTTTGAAGTATGATAGAAGTTCCTCTGTTGGTAATTATACTTGTCTTAAACAAAATGGCATTATTTTTTGACTTACCCTTATACATATTCCTATTTTTGCTGAGAAAGTTTCAGTGCTGTAGAGTTTGGTAATCAATAATACTTAATGATATTCATTTTTGCTGCATAAAGTTGCATTATAAGATCCTGGTATGGGAGTTGCACAAGAATGCTGCGTGCGGTCTTGAACAAATTGTGAAAACAACATCCTTCAAGAAAGCAGCTATACGGCCACTTGCCCCCCCTGTCACACAAACCATCAGAGTAAAATGAACAAGGCTTGCTGGACACTGCTGGAGAAGCAAGGACGAACTCATAAGTGACATTCTCCTTGTGGAAACCTGCACATGTGCACACTAGGGTGGGCCACCCACTAATCAATCATCTCTGCATGGATTCTGGATGTTGCACAGAGGAGCTGACAGATAGGGATGGTTGGCAAGAGATTGTCATGGATATCTGTGTTGCCAGCACAACTTGATGATGATGATAATGATGATCTTTTGTTTAGAAGAAAATTCACTTTTTATGATTTTTTAGGTTAAGTACTTATGTGTGATACTGTCTGATATATATATATATATATATATATATATATATATATATATATATATATATATATATATATATATATATATATATATATATATATATATATATATATATATATATATATATATATATATATATATATGGAGGCGCGTGGGCTAGTGGTTAGAGTCGTGGAAAATGGACTCTTCAGTTCGAGTTCAATTCCTAGCCGAAGCTGTTGGCATTTCACTAATACCCTTGGGAAAGGTATGAATCCATATATTCTCCCTCCAGCTATGGGTTAAATAGTAGGGCAGACTGGGCTCTTTAACCTTGGGTAGGTAACCAGTCTAGGAGAGGGATAACTCTGAATTCAAAATTCCTAAGGTCAGTCATTGATTGGGTTCGTGGCATTCCTTAATGCCCCAATTCTTTCCTATCGACTGTGCCAAAAAGTGTGGAATGGTCCTACACAATCCTTCACCACTATAAACAAATCACTGTGTTGGTTGTTCACTGGATGAACACTCATACGTCGAAAATCGACGAGAGAGTCCATTTTTATATATATATATATATATATATATATATGGCATGGACTAGAGCTATCTTAAATTAAATATATACATATATATGTGTGTGTACTAGTCCGTATCATGTCACGTTGACAACAGACAACATAAAAATCAATTTGAATTGCTAATAGTTTACACTTTTCTTATAAATGTTACATGTTTGTTTGTTTGGGGGCAGTATAAAAGCACTCAGATCTTTACATATTTTTGTTTAAATTGATCTTACAACAAGTTATACTCAATGGAAACTGATATCTTGTTTCAAAACAATTTAAAAAGTAATAGAATATACAAAACTTCAGTCAAGTAATATCATATTTACATATATATATATACACAAAAATTAGAGTTTAGTTTACTGTACATACGTTTGATTATATATATTCATATTTATTTATAAATTCAATATCCCTATGACAAGAGGATCTAATTTCAACACCTTGTCCCAGCAAGAAGACCAGACCGAGTGTTGATAAACAAAAAAAGAAAGAACTTGTAAACTGGTGGATTTTGCAGTTCCAGCAGATCACAGGGTGAAGCTAAAGGAAAATGAAAAAATGGACAAATATCTGGACCTTGCCAGAGCACTGAAAACGTTATGGAATATGAAAGTCAAAGTGATACCAATTGTAGTTGGTGCACTTGGAACAGTCCCAAAAGATTGGAAAAGGGTTTGGAAAGTCTGAAAATCAGAGGAGGGATTGATACCATTCAGAACACTGCACTGCTGCAATCTGCCAGAATACTCAGAAGAGTCCTGGAGACCTGAGGAGGCTTGCTGTCACTCAGTGACTCCAGTGAAAGACCATCAGCTAATGCTGATGTGAAAAACTCAAAAGGAGTGAACAACAATAATAATAATAATAATAATAATAACTCTGGGACTTTGAGATACAAACAGATCACCAAATCTCGGCTAAGTGACCAGACCTAGTATTGATTAATAAGAAAAAGAGAACTTGTCAACTGGTAGATTTTGCAGTCCCAGTGGATCACATAGTGAAAATGAAAAAAAACGAAAAAATAGACAAATACTTAAACCTTGCAAGAGAACTGAAAAAACTGTGGAATATGAGGTGAACGTCGTACCAAGGGTTTGGAAAAGAGTTTGGATGAATTGGAAATCAGAGGAAGAATCGAGACCATCCAAACAACAGCATTAAGATCAGCTAGAATATTCAGAAGAGTCCTGGAGACCTGAGGAGACTTGCTGTCACTCACCCTCCAGTGAACCACTGGCTTAGGCAGATATGAAAAACTCTCATAAAGTCAAATAATAATAACTTACCAGAGAACTAAAAAAAACTGTGGAATATGAGGGTGAAAGTGATACCAATTGTAGTTGGTGCCCTTGGAAAAGTACCCAAAGGTTTGGAAAAAAAATTGAAGGAATTGGAAATCAGAGGAAATTCAAGACTGTCCTGACCATAACTTTGTTAGGATCGGCTAGAATACTCAGGAGATTCTTGGAGATCTAAGGAAATTTGTGGTCACTACAATGAAAAACAACAAGCTAACGCTGGTGTGAAAAACTCACAAAGAGTGATATAATAATAGTGAGATTCCAATGCGAATTAAAAAAATTTTTAAATAAATACAGTCAGAGAATTAAAAAAAAACAGCATTAAAATCATTTTGTAAGATTTCTAAGAAAGGGAAAGTTTGACCTAATTTAAATTTATTGAGAGTGAAGATGTTGAAGTTACTGGCTTGCTGCTTATGAAATTTGACATAAAAATACGTTTCGCACACTCCAATCTAATTCACTCTCTACTCTCAATGAGCATTCAAAATATACATAGAGAGGGAGAAAGTGATAGGCAGTATGAGAAGTGAGAGATGGGTCAGTTTTTGACTTAATTGCAAATCACAACTAATTAGAAACAATTAAAATGGATTTTTTTTTTCAAACATGACTCATTCCTAGAACTAAGGAATAATTTAGTATAATTTTCATGTCATTAAACTAAACAGTAAAAAAGCCTTTAGGACACTCAGCTTTAGTATAATAAAAGATAATCAATGACTGAAAAGTATTAGACGGAAGATGAAGACAGCGGTTAATAATATCAGTACAGGACCAGAGCCAACCAACTAGAAACTATCCGGAAAACATTATAAAAAACAGATCAAACCCAATGTGTAGACTGTGCAAACAAAAAAACTGAATCAATTAAAGACTTTGTGTCTGGTTTGGTTAGTTCAATTGGTTGGATTTTATGGCATGTCAACCCTTGCTGGGTTATTTTATGCTGAAAAAGTTTCATTTTATTCATTCTTGATGGGTATTCAACATTTTTTAAACTCATTTTTTTTCTATTCAACCCATAGATGGGACCTTAACAGGCAATACCACTCCGCATCAGAGTCGTTCTGGGTGTAATGGCTATGAAGGGTTACCCCACACTTCCCAGAGCTCCATAATTAGAACTTCGCCATTAGATGTAGTTTAACGTCATACCCAGGGCACCTTTGTGTCTGGTTGCCGAACACTAATCTATACATATATAAAGGGCAGTTGTGTGTATGTATGTCCGGAGGAAACTACCAAAATAAAACAATTAGCAACAAAGTAACTATATATACACATTCACTATCACCAGATCTTGCTTTTTGAACAAAATAATGATTTTATTTATATTCGTGAAGATAATTAAAAAAGTAAAATCTAAATAGTAACATTAGTATTACCTGTGTTATTCGGACTATTGTCCCCATCTTCATTGTTATTTGTACAACATTTCGGCCGATATGCCCTCCGGTCTTCTTCAGGTATTTCTTGTCGGACTCGGGAACCTTCTCGGACTCGGGAACTTTCTTGTTGTAATCGGGAGCCATCACGGAACTTTAAACCTTCTTTGAATCTTCAAGCCTCATCTCAAACATTCAGATAAATAGTAACAGCATAGAAATTTTTTGCATTTAATTTTCTAAATAGGAGACATTTCTTTTCATAGTGTCTGTGCACATTTATTTTTCCTGACACCCCACCAGGTTGGATCAATGCATGGTCTTTTTTTTATTTTACATAGGGATTTTAATAGGGCATTCTGCAAAGATCCAACTCATGATTCAGTAATAATGGATCTGTGAGTCTAACTTTTTTACCCACCCTCTACCAAGGTGACACTGTGTAGCCACTTCTAGTTGAATATAAAGAAAGGCATAATAAAATAGGACATTATATTCACTGGAAAATATGCAAATACTATGGGATACTAAAGCCTGAAACAGAAAAATGGTATAAACCCCAACCATAACTAATAACAGAATCCAAAGAAGCTACTGTTCTCAGGGACTTTGCTATCTAAACTGATAGAAAAATACTTTGCTATCTAAACTGATAGAAAAATAAAGAGCAATAGACCAGACATAAGTGATTAAGATCTGTAAAAGAAAACAATACTTTCTAATTAATACTCAGTGCCAACAGATAATAACATATCAGTGAAAAAGTATAATGAAATAAATAAATACAAAGACCTGGAAATAGAAATTGAAAAGAAATGTGGTACCTTAAAGCTACCACTGTGTTATTAATAGTCGGATCCCTGGGTTGTGATCATGAAAAGGACAGATAAATACATTAACAAGATAAGTGGCAGTCCCAACCTTCATTAAATAGAAAAAATTGCACTTTTTGGAACTGCTCATTTCCTTAAGAATACTCAAACTGTATCCCCTGCAGAAGAGTAACACCCCCCTAAAAAAATAGGGGTGTCTTGGGTATGACATTAAACTGAATCTGATGGCGAGGTTCCAGTTTTGGAGTACCCCTTTATTACTATTATTTTCAGATTCATTCTGACCCAGATTGGTAGTATTTGTTAGGGTCCCAGTATATCTGTTTTAAGATTAATTGTATTCAATAGGACTGCTTACAAAAAACAACAACAAAAAAAAAAAACTATTCAAAAAATGTAAATATAAATGTGTAATGAAAGTGATTTCCTAACCTCTTGGCATAAAATAACTCTAGACGGTTGACATGCAATTAAAATCAATCAATCAAAAAGTAATTTACAAATAGATATTCAAAATTAAATTTAGAAATATGATTTGAAAAGTAACACACAAAAGGGACAACAGCAGCTATGGGTTAAATAGTAAAATCTTTAAACTACTATTGTGCTAGTATTAGTGGGAACCCTGGGTATGATCAAGAAAGGGACTGATAAACACATCAACAAGATAGGTGGCAGTCTCAGCCTTTATGAAATACAAAAAAATATACTTTGAGTAACTGCTCATCTCCTTAAAAGAGTACTATCAATATGATTTGAAGAGTAACACACAAAAGTATGGATGGAACATAGAATACATATAATCACTATCTTCCCTCATGCTAGGTCTTGGGTAAAGACTTGCTGAAGGATTGTAAAAAACCGAAAGTACATATTTACCAACCCCTCCACACGAGCAGGATGTGATACAAGGTAGTATTTCTTAAGCAGAGTTTAACGGGTTTTAATTCAGAGTTTTTCTTCTCCTAGATTAGTTACCTATTCAAGGTTAAAAAGCCCAGTCTTCCCAACTATTTACCCATAGCTGGAGGGAGAATATTTGCGTCCATACTTTTCCCAAGGGTATTAGTGCTATGTAAAATGCAAACAGCATCATCCAGGAATTGAACTCGGATTGACAAGCCCATTTCCTATGACTCTAACCATTACACCATGCACCTCCATTCATAAACCAAAAGTAAGGTTGACATTTTTATTTCACTTTACTAGTTTTTCACACCAGCATTAAATTTATTTATTTATTTATCTATTATCATTTTTAGTTTTTCACACCAGCATTAGCTGATGGTCTTTCACTGGAGTTTGAGTGACAACAAGTCTCTTCAGATCTCCAGGACTCTCATGAGTATTCCAGCTGATTTCAACAGTGCTGTTGTCTGGATGATCACAATTCTTCCTCAGATTTCCAGTTCTTCAAGTCTTTTTTCTAAGCTTTGGGAACAGTTCCTAGTGCCCCAATTACTATTGGTATCACTTACACCCTCATATTCCACAGCTTTTTCAATTCTCTTAGGAGTTCCAGTTATTTATCTATCTTTTCTTTTTTCTTTCATCTTAACCCTGTCATCTACTGGAACTACAAAGTCTACTAGTTGACAAGTTCTCTTTTCTTTTTTTTTTTTGTTAATCAATACTCGGTCTATCTTTCACGTGTCATTTTTTAAATGATATTTTGTTTCTGTCTCCTCTTTCAATTAGGATTACTCTTTCTATTTCTCCTCTCTTTATTATTACTTTTTTGTTCTTTTGTATATCTCTCTCCCCCTTCCTATAAAAGTGACTACTCTGACTGACACCCAAGATTTTTTTGTCTGAATAATCAGAGTGAAACACAGTCTCAGCAGGCCTCAGAAACTTGAAATGACTTTGCATTCAAATACTCACTTTCTTTTGTTAATATTTCATGTAACAGATGGATGGACGCATTACTTATAGTATTGATTTTTTAAAATGATTCTTTCTTCAAATATGCACATTGTATCAGTACATTCCTACCATGATATCCGGTTATGCTAATTACATTCACTTTCGAATCAATACTCTTGGGAAAGGTATGAATCCCATCACCCACCCACCCCCCAGCTATGGATCAAATAGTACCACTACTATTTTTCTACAAGAATGGCTTTCAAGTCACATCAAGCCCTAGCACCTATATGATTGTTTATGGCAATCCCCAACTCTTTTTATCACATATGTACTAGAAGGTGGTGGCTGAGGGTCTTCATGTCCTGGGTATGACGTCAAACTCTATCTGATGGTGAGGTTCCAATTCTGGAGGTATGGAGAATGTGGAGTACCACATCATCACCATTGCTCCCAGGTCCACTCTGACCCAGAGTGGTAGTACCTGTTAGGGTCCCATCTATGGGTTAAATAGAAATTTGTTTTTAAAATTGAGTTTTGAAATCTTCTTCCAAACTATTGTTAAAATCTTTCAAAACTGTTGTACCGGCCATTCCTACAGTGGAGAATATACACCGGTTCTCACTATAAATAGTGAGACACCGAGTGAAAAGGTTGTACTGTTACCGTTTAACGGCAAGCTAGCCGTTCCTGTACCATTATTGTAAATACACTTGTCTTATTTTACCCTACCTCGACTTGACTTCTTTTTTACTGTTGGATTAACATCACAACAAAAACTTTGCCAGCATTAAATGACCCACTGAAGTGGATATGCTGTAAAAAAAAAAAAACTAAACTAAACTAAACAAGAATGGTTTCGGCATTAAACAACCCGTGAAGGTTGATATGCCATTAAACAAAGAAACTAAACCAAATTTTCCATAATACAGGACAAAGAAAAATATGCATAAATTTCATGATGATGAAGTTTTTGTTGAAATATCAATTAATTAATTCATTACAATTCTTTTAATTTTGTAATCCCTTTGAAGCTATAGGCCTGCTATTTTATGCTGAGCATTAACATGGTTTTAGAAAATATAAAATGCAATGAAACTAAAATATCCTTTCATTTGCAATTCTTATTTTCTATTTTTTAATCAAACTAGCAAATAAATGCACCCTCCAGGTGCAAGTATTTAAGTTTTAATGTAATAAAATATTATATTAAATTAGAAAGGCTAATGAAACTAAATAAGAATGCAGATAAAAAGATTTGAAACAGAGGGGGGTATAATAAAAAAAATAGAACAACTGAAACTTACTTTTCCATCAATCCCGTCTTTCATTGCTAAATTTTCCTCATTTAATTATTTAGTTAAAATAGGAAGTAAAGAATAAAATTACAATTATTTCTTCTTGTTAATGGATTTCTTTTAAGATTTATCCCCAAGATTTTTGTTCATATTTATTAAAATAAAACGAAACAATTAGAAATCAATAATACTAAGCACATATTTATTAAAATCAAATTTTTAATATCAATATGCAAATTAGCCTTCCCGATCACACTGCAAACCGCTATTTTGTTGTATATATAAATACAATTGCATGTTATTAGTATGTAAATATGGTCAACAGTATTAATAATATAAAACAATTTTATTGATAATTGAGGTTTAAATAAAAATAAAATCATGTAGAATGTGACGTAAATAACTAAGGGAATTTTGACTTGTGTAGTAATATAGTTTCGGTTACAGACAAAAAAAACAAACAATCTCCATTATAATAAGATTATAGAATTTTAGGTTGTGAAAAAAAAAGTTTTTTTCCCTCCAAAAGTATATTTTGTTTTCTTATTTAAAAAATGTAACAACATAAATTAGGGTGTTTTTTTTTTGGGGGGGGGGGGCTGGACCAGATTAATAGTATTTTCAATTTACCCCCCCCCCCAACTATAAGCTTTTACCCATGTGTGTACACAGCACTTTCTAGACCCTAACCACATGACTCATATGCAATAAGTGACTCTTCTATTCTACACTTAGTGGTCTCAAGATTAACTCTAAAAAAACTCTTCTCCCTTCATCAGGACATTTGCCCTAACTGTTTCTGTATCTGTATTTTATGTTACATTTGCTCAGACAGTAAAGTCTGTATTGTTGTTATATGTACCTCTTCGTTGGATTTATTATATATGTTCCCCTATGATAGAGACTTCCTTGAAACCTCCTAACATAATATAAGTGGTTCACCAACTGAAGCTAAAATTACATTTAATTTTTATAGTTCCAAGATTCCGTTATTCAGAATAAATTGTTAACAATAAAACAATTCAAAATCATTGAAATTTAATGCATATATTTACTCAACCCCTCCACCATGAGCATTATTGTAGAATACTGTTAATTGTTATTCTGTGTTACTTTCACCCTTAGCCAGGATGAAACCGTCCAGAATTCTATCATCAATACTTACCCTGACTTCTTCAACACCAACCCTAGCAAACTGCTTGATATGCTTGAGGTGTTGGTTACACAGAGATCGAATCCCATGGTGCACAGAATCTCATTTTCATCCATCATACAGAGTGACCATGAGTCCATCCAGGATTACTTGATTCGTCTACAGTCAGGAGCACAAGATTGCTCCCCTGTAATCAGCCTGGCCGAAAGGAACTAATTTCTCCTCAAAGGCCGATACGCTTGCGCAATGGGAGAATGGGGGGAGGAAGGGGAGATGTAGAATACTGTTAATTGTTATTCTGTGTTACTTTCACCCTTAGCCAGGATTGAACCTGCAGTCTGGAAATAACTGTTACAGATTGTTAACTATTGGACAGTGGAACAGTCAAACACCTCCTCAGCTTAATGGACTCTTCCTGGCAGTAGTGGCAGTAATTATTTAAGCTGTTATAGTGGGTTCATTGGAACTAATAACTGCATGGTTAGGCTTGGCCAGTCACATTGCTCAAACCAATTGTTGACTGTCTAACTGACTTACTTCAATAATTATGGGACACAAAAGTCAATTTTTAAGTGGAATACAGCTTGTTTGAATTTTAGAGTTTTTCTTCACCTAGATCGGTTGGCATACCAATATAAGAATTAGGGTGGTTTTAACGTGTTGCATACTGACGTTTTCACAGTACCAATCGATACATTTTCTTACTTCTTGCTTCTAGTCGTCTTTTCTTCTGGCCGGCTTTGCTATTCTGATTGTCTATTATCTATCTTGGTCTGGTCTAGCATCTGGTGTTGACTTTCTTGGGGACTTCGGGTCTGGTCTTCTATGGGGATTTCTCGTTATCAGAAGCCCTGTGTCATTGTTAGTTTTTAGGTAATAAACACAAGACTTCGATTTACGTTGATGTTACTTTATTTCCAAATACCCAACCCAGACATAACATAGCGTGCGTATGCAGAGTTACAGTTATAGACAGAGCATCATGGCTGACTGCTCTGCCTGACGTCTAACTGCCAACTGGGGACTCTGAAAAAGGTCCCACGTGACTTCACATATTTGGCGGGCTTCTGTAATTTTCCATAGAAGGACCCGGCCATGGTATGAAAGGGGTCATCCCCTCAGAATTACAGGGGATTGACAATAATCTTATGCAACCGCATAGATTATGTAACAAACGCAGTAGCTAACACCAATTTCTTATAATGTGTTAGGTTATATCATATATAATGCAGGACATATACATATTTATATAGAACAAATATCCACAAAGAGTTATAACAAATAGACTTTGTCTGAGCAAAGTTCAACAGAAAGAATGGAAAACAGGATAGATGAAAGTCCTAAAACAAAAGAGTCCTTGAAGATAGTTGAGGTATAACAATGAAAAAGGTTGTCACTTAAGGTTCACTTGATGATGAATCCATATGTGTGGCTAAATCTCTATAAAAACATACAGTATAAAAGGCATGTGTACTATATGCAGAAATGCTAGGGTTGGTGATCCAAAGCTCTATGAAGACAAGTCCAAATACAGGGTGGACCATAATGATGGGACACATTTTAAATGCTATTTTCTCAGATTACAAAAGCGACATGGAATACTAAGTACATTTATTACATAACTGGTACACAGGAGTTTTACATGGGATCTAAGATTTGAATATTATGTCCTTGAGATGTCACCATCATGACGAAAATATTCGAAAGCTCAATTTCTCATATCACGTAAAGTGTGGTTTAGCATATCAACTGGAATAGTTGTTATCTCTCTACGGATGCTTTCTTTCAGTTCCGTTGTCAGAGAAAATAGCATTTAAAGTGTGTCCGATCATTATGGTACATCCTGTAGATGAAGACACTGCTTGTGTTTAGTTTGTAACTGGAGATTTCAGAGGAAAATTGAGAGAATCACTTTTGCAGGACTGCCTTTAAAAAGCTAGGTTGCAACTCCCCCTAACAGCAAACCCTAGCACCAAGGAAAGATAATCCTTCATCAATGTCAACCGCAACCAAACAAAGGGAGATAATCATTACACTAAGAATAAAGCACTCAGTCTGCCCTACTTATTTACCCATAGCTGGAGGAAGAATAGTTGGATTCATACCTTTCTCAAGAGTATTAGTGCTATGTAAAATGTAAATGGCCTTGTCCAGGATTTGAACTTAGGTGGCCAGCTCCATTTCCAACAATTATAGCCATTATGCTACAAGTACCTCTAGACTCTTAATATAAATGCGGAAACCTTACTAATATATGCAAAGTAAGTTAGTCAAATAAAAACTTCAAAGATATTCAAAATGCTGTTATATATATATTTCCCAACCCCTATATATGAGCAGGATGCGAGACAATGTCAATTTTTTAAGTGGCGTTTAACAGGTTTGAATTCAGAGTTTTCCTTCTCCTAAACTGGTTACCTAGCCATAGTTAAAGAGCCCAATCTTCCCTGCTATTTATCCATAGATGGAGCGAGAATTGGATTCATACCTTTCCCAAGGGTATTAGTGCCATGTGAAATGCAAACATCTTCATCCAGGAATTGAACTTGGGTCAACGATTCCATTTCCTATGACCATTACACCATGTGTCTCCATCAAATTGCTTTTATATGTTTTAAATATGATGTACAGAATTAATTCCTATTTAAGACTTAACGACATGTTCAATATCTGAAGTTTTAATCAAATTACTTATTTTGTATTATCTGCGTTATTCGGACTATTGTCCCCATCTTCATTGTTATTTGTACAACGTTTCGACCAATATGCCTTCCAGCCTTCTTCAGATGTTTCCTGTCAGACTCGGGAACCTTCTCTGACTCGGGAACCTTCTTGTCGTAATCGGGAACTTTCTTGTCGTAATCGGGAGCCATCATGGAACTTTGAACCTAACCCTTTATTTAGTCCACTTGGACACATGGCCGAGTGGATAAGGTAGTTAGGTTAAGACAGTTCTAAGTGACAGTTATCTCTGGAACCCGAGTTCAATCCTGAGTGAAGGCAGTTAGAAAAATAATTAACACAACTCCTACCCCAGCTATGGTTAGCGGAATGAGAACAGGATACCCCGTGGACTAAATAAAGGGTTAGGTTCAAAGTTCCATGATGGCTCCCAATTACGACAAGAAAGTTCCCGAGTTTGAAAAGAAGGTTCCAGAGTCCAACAAGAAATACCTGAAGAAGGCCGGAGGGCATATCGGCCGAAACGTTGTACAAATAACAATGAAGATGGGGACAATAGTCCGAATAACGCAGATAATACTAATCTTCAAGCCTCATCTCAAACATTCAGAGAAATACTTATTTTGTGTACATAAATTTTTCATCCGTCTGGATTTTTGAGATGAGGCTTGATAATTTGTATTATTTAGATTTTCCGGACTGTTGTTCTCATCTTTATTGTTATGTAGGATTTATCCAGATATTGTTAGATTCTGGTTCTGTAATCAGTCAGTGTTATTCTCTCCAGGAATGAAGCAAGCTTGCTGGAGATATCAGCAGTAATTGATGTTTCTTCCAGCAGTTATTCAGTATTTGACCTCGGACCAGATCCTTTGCGTAAAGATTGAAACTAAGTGAAACAGAAAAAAAAGTGTGGGGTGATCATTTGTTGACTTTGCCTTGAACTCTTGGCAAAATAACTGAGAGAGATTATCAGGATTTACTGCCTATTTCCGGTGGGGGTCACTTTTTTTCTGGTGGGGGTCACTTTTTTCCCCTCTTGTAGTGTGATTATCTGGGAAAAGAAAGTAAAAAAAGGAACAAAAGGATTCTTTTTTTTTTTTTCACAAATTTCAAAAAGTTTTTATTGTATTTTCTTATCTCTTAAGTCTGGAGATGGCATGATTTTAGTTGAAGCCATCTTACTACAACTGTATTGGAGATTCTCTCTCTCTCTCTCTCTCTCTCTCTCTCTCTCTCTCTCTCTCTCTCTCTCTCTCTACTTCTACCTTAGTGTCTACAAGCAGGAATTAACTTTAATTTCCAATTATGACCTTCTGACTGATTTTCTCTCTCAGACTGTCCAAATATATCTCCACAATAGGCTCGGGCAGCCAGACATTGGCTATTTTTGAAGATTTTTAGTGGAACAAGACATGTGCATATTCTTAATCTTAAATTTTGGGGCAAACACATATTTTTCAAATTTTGTTTCTATCCTTTTCTGTCAAAAAGTTACAGTGTTTTGAAGTCGACAGTTTTATCAAAAAATCAATGGTAAAATTTATGCATGTAAATTTATCTTTAAAATGGTTTTCTAGCTCGGTATATACTAACTTAAGACAAAATCCCCCTATGGTTTCCAGAAATGTTCTGATTTGTGGACTGAAAGGTTTACTAATATATTTTTAGTATTATTATTTATGATACACCAAAATATTTTCTGTATATCTGGAAATATCATAAAAATACTGAGGTAGAACATGCTACTCATATATATATATATATGTCAGCTTGACAGTCAGGGTTCGAATCGCGCACAAGGCACTCTTCCTATCTATAGCTCTGCTGATGAGGCCTAATAGGCCGAAATGTACATACAGAGATTGATTTTTCTCGATTTGTTTAGCCTTACATTTGAATAAGTATGCCCGCCAAATTAATTTAATTATTAATTAATTAACTTTCAAAATTAGGTACAACTTCAATTAAGCACATATTCTGCCAAAAATTGTTGGCTAAAAAAGCCATATCAAAACACATCACTTGTGTATTTACTTCTCATATATATATATATATATATATATATGTGTGTGTGTGTGTGTGTGTGTGTGAGTAGCACGTTCTACTTCAGTGTTTTCATAATATTTACAGATAAGCAAGGTTCTCTGTTCTATGTATGTATTTATTAGTTAAAATTCTGCTTCTTACTGGTAGGTGCTGATGGCCGAGGGGTTAGGGAATCGGACTGATGAAAAATCAGGGGATATGATATCAGGCTGGCAAACAATCAGTCGGAGTTCGACCCTAGCCAAAGATAGTTGTTTTGTTTAGTCACAGTGAAGAGGCGTGAAATGCCGAAACATTTGTCTGTGGATGACTTATTTATATATATATATATATATATATATATATATATATATAAATGAGAGACCTTACAAAAATCAAATATATCTAGAACTCTGAATGACCCATGTTTTTTTTGTGTTTACAAGAAAAGTTAGCAATAATTAGATTCCCAGTAAAATTTCAAAGAGCAGAAATGAATCTTTAGGAAAATGTAAACATAGGCTTAATAAATCACTAATATATAATTAAGAATAATCCTTTTCACCTATAACCAACAGTACCAGTCATGACTAGAAATATTTTTTTACCAGAAAAAATATAAAATTAGTAGTTAAATAAACAAATTACTTCAATTGTACAAAAAGAAATAGAGACAGACAGAGGAAGAGAAGGAAAGAGGAAGTAAAGTAAGAATAAGAGGAAGACAGATTGGCAAAGTTTCATTATTTATGGGTTTACAAGTTTTTCTTTTTTTCCTTTCTATTCTTTATTTCTTTTTTTCCTTTTTTTCCTTTGTTCCGTTTTTTAATATTTTTTCCTACATCTAACAAAAAATTAAATTAAGATTTTATATTTACAAGTAAAAAATGTGTGTGGTAAGATATCGAAATAAATCTGACTGTATGAAAAATAAAATAAAATAAACATTTTTTAAATAAAAGGTCTAACTTAATTTGTCGACATACTTGATTGCTATAAATGAAAGAATTTTGTTGTGAAATTTTCAAGACAAACTGATTAGTGATCTCATCAGATTGCTACAATACTCGTCATTTGCTACATTTACATAAAATATGCAACAAGAACTATATAATATATATATATATATATATATACATATATATATATATATAGTTATTATATATATATATATGTATACACTTTCAAGAAAAACTCAACAATCCTTCATTTGGCTATAATGAATTGATTTCAACAGGTAAATCCATAAATCAGCCCAATATTGCTCTATATATAATTAATTTATTAATTATCTTACATTGAGTTCTTTTAGGGATTTGAAATAATCCTTGTATAAATCTATAAATGTGCATCTCAATAGGTATGCATTGTGAATATACGGAGGATATAGATGATCCCAAATACAATCATCCCCAACTTACCTGTCTATTAGGTACTTTTATCTTTATAAAGAGGATTGGCAAACGAAAGTTCATTCGGGTCTCAAACCCAGCCAGGGGTAGTTGTTAATGTATAACCACACTGATGAGAGGTGATACCTCGAAGCACGTTTCTGTGGATTACTTATTTATTATATATATACTCCCACTTTCATCGAGTACTTTAAATAGGGATTTAATTGCAGGTTCACCGTTCTGGCATGTAGCTAAACCTCACTTTGTTTACAAATGTTTGAGGCCTCTAGTGAATTCATTTCCGCTTAGAAATGTAGCGATTAAATATTCTCCTATATTTGACAGCTGCCTGTAAGCCTAATGAGTCAAAGACTATCTACCTAGGTTTCTCCTAATAGATCATCAGGATAATATATATATATATATATATATATATATATATATAACTTTCAATGAAAGAAAAACTTAAAAAACTGTCATTCCATAATAATTTATTTCGATTAGAAACTCAAAAGGCCTTTAAAAACTTTTTTTTTTTAAATTCCTAAAAATCCTTAAGAGGCCAGCCTCCTCTGACGGATTTTACAAAATAAAAGGATTCACAAATCCCTTTATTTTGTAAAATCCATCTGAGGGCCTTTTCAAAAAAATTTTTTAAAATTTTTTAAAGGCCTTTTGAGTTCCTGGTCGAAATGAATAATTACGGAATGACCGTTTGTTAAGTTATTCTTTCTTTGAAAGTTAAATATTGCTCTGTATTTAATCTATTTTATTGGTTATTATACATTGAGCTCTCTTTAGGGATTCATAAAAATCCTTGTATGAATATATGTTTGCACCTACAAGAGCATACATTATGGTTATACAGTAAGATTTTGAAGATCCCAAATAGAATCATCCCTTACTACCAGTTATTTGGATACCTACACACACACACACACACACACACACACACACACATATATATATATATATATATTAAATTTTTACTTGAAGGCACTTACAACGCATGTATCACATAAAATTCGATACTTTTTCTTATAGAAAATGAACTTGACAAGTGTAATCCCGGCAAAGGATGGCTCGGTGTGTAGAATACCGTACAGACTGTTTCGACTTTATTAAGTCTCATCAGCGGTATATACTAACGATTTCCCTCCGACAGAAATCGAAACCGGGACTTCAGCAGACACAGTGAAACACTAGTGAAACACTTTTATCGCCTCGGCCACAGTACACAGCTGACCATCCTAATTGATGATTGGCTCAATACCATTTACTTGTACAGAATAAACATATATATATATATATATATATATATATATATATATATGTTTTTACAGAATAAACATATATATATATATATATATGTTTATTCTGTACAAGTAAATGGTATTGAGCCAATCATCAATCTTCTGCACCTTCTTGGTTAGGCTAAGAACTTTTCAGCATGTACTTATATATAAATAATGATAGTGGTTTATTGAGCAAATGGAAAAGATAAAATGTGTCTATCTGGTTAGATTTGAATGATTATAGTGGGTTGGGGTGGAGGGTCTGTGGCCTGATCAGTAAAGCACTTGGGCTACAACAGACTTCTAAAGACAAAAAAAGAGGTGGGAATTCAAGTCTAACTAGAGGCTTTTTATTTATTTATTTATTTATTTACTTATTTTTTACTTATTTATTCATTTGTTTTTTACTTATTTATTTATTTGTTTTTATTTATTAATTTATTTGTTTATTCTTTATTTATTTATTCTTTTTTATTTATTCATTTATTTATTATTTTTTATTTATTTATTTATTTATTCATTTTTTAATTTATTTTTAATTAATTTATTTATTTTTATTTATCAATCTATTATTATTTATTTATTTATTTATTTATTATTTATTTACTTATTTACTATTTATTTATTTACTTATTTATTTTATTTATTTATTTAAAATCCACATTGCTTGCTAATGGCTATAGAATGAAATTTAGAGAGTTTTACTAAAACTGAAATGAAAAGAAGAAAAAAAAGAAAGTTCAATGATAGAAGAATTTCAATAATTTTAAGTATATTAAAATTGTGGGGGGAGTCCCTACGGAGTAGTGCCTAATGTGCTGGACTGCAACATCCTAGTAAGCAAGTTCAAACACCAATCACGCTATTACCTTCACTTTTGGACTAATACCCTTGCGAAAGGTATGAACCCCCCCATTCCACAGCTATGGGTTAAATAGCACTATGACTGTTTTTTAACAAAGATGTCTTTAGCATTAGATAACCCATGAAGGCTGATATGTCATTAAACAAAGACACCAAACAAAATCTTATTAAAATTGTCTTTTAAATCAGTGGTTCTCAACCAGGGGGCCATATGTCCTCCCCAGGACCATATAACATTTTTTTGGTCCTGGCAAGCAAAAAATATTTAATTATAAAAATAAAATAGCATTTTTAAACATCGAATGGCTATGGTGGGGTCCACTAGAGTAAAATCGGAATCAAAAGAGTCCAAAAAAAAAAAGGTTTGAGGACCAGTGTTTTAAATGATAAATTTAAATAATAAAAAATGATATTATCGAGATAACTGAAAGATTTTCCTGTTAAAATATCAGCTTATTAGATTACTACAATTCAATTCCTATTTTACTAATCCCTGTATAGCCCTGTCAGAGAGGCCTAGAAGATTCTGATTGTGTCCCCTGCAGAGGGGTAACCCCCCCACATCCGTCAATAGAGGTATCCTGTGTATGACACTAAACTGCAACTAATGGTGAGATTTTAGTTCTGAAACTCTCGGGAATGTGGAATACTCCTTCATTGACATTACTACCAGGTCCACTCTGACCTGGAGTGGTAGTACCTTTTAGGGTCCCCACCTATGGATCAAATAGAATTGTTTAAGAACTATGCATGGACCCTGTGCAAAAAGTAACTACACAAAAGAATGTAAATATGAATGCACAATGAATGCGATTCCCTAACCTGTAAGCATAAAATAACCCTAGATGGGTTAACATGCCATTAGAATCTTTCAATCTGAAGACCTGCTATTTGATGCTTAACTCTATTTTACTATATATGTATTTAACCAACCCCTCCACACAAACAGGATGCAAACAAGGTCAGAGTTTGAATTCAGAGTTTTTCCTTCTTCTAGACCAGTTACCATACCAAGGTTAAAGAGCCCAGTCTGCCCTGCTATTTACCCATAGCTGGGGTGAAAATAATTGGATTCATACCTTTCCCAAGAGCATTATCACTATAAGAAATGCAAACAGCATTGTTCAGGATTTGAACTTGGTTCACCATGTCCATTTCCTATGATGATAACTATTACACGACAAGCACTTCCAGAACTTTTTACTATACACTGTAAACCCAGCACTATTTTACTATACACTGTAAACCCAGCACTATTTTTACTATACACTGTAAACCCATCACTATTTTACTATACACTGTAAACCCAGCACTATTTTACTATACACTCACTATTTTACTATACATTGCAACACTATTTTACTATACACTGTAACCCAACACTATTTTACTATACACTGTTAACCCATCACTATTTTACTATACACTGTAAACCCATCACTATTTTACTATACACCGTAAACCCAGCACTATTTTACTATACACTGTAAACCCATCACTATTTTACTATACACTGTAAACCCATCACTATTTTACTATACACTGTAAACCCAGCACTATTTTACTATACACTATAAACCAACACTATTTTACTATACACTGTAAACCCAACACTATTTTACTATACACTGTAAACCCAGCACTATTTTACTATACACTGTAAACCCAGCACTATTTTACTATACATTGTAAACCCAACACTATTTTACTATACACTGTAAACCCATCACTATTTTACTATACACTGTAAACCCAACACTATTTTACTATACACTGTAAACCTAACACTATTTTACTATACACTGTTAACCCATTACTATACACTGTAAACCCATCACTATTTTACTATACACCGTAAACCCAGCACTATTTTACTATACACTGTAAACCCAACACTATTTTACTATACACTGTAAACCCACACTATTTTACTATACACTGTAAACCCAACACTATTTTACTATACACTGTAAACCCAACACTATTTACTATACATTGTAAACCCAACACTATTTTACTATACATTGTAAACACTATTTTACTATACATTGTAAACCCAACACTATTTTACTATACTATATACACTGTAAACCCAGCACAACCCAACACTATTTTACTATACACTGTAACCCAACACTATTTTACTATACATTGTAACCCAACACTATTTTTACTATACACTGTAAACCCAACACTATTTTACTATACACTGTAAACCCAGCACTATTTTACTATACACTGTAAACCCATCACTATTTTACTATACACTGTAAACCCAACACTATTTTACTATACATTGTAAACCCAACACTATTTTACTATACACTGTAAACCCAACACTATTTTACTATACACTGTAAACCCAATATTTCAGGCGTATGGACAGCACATCAGATAGTAATAATAAAAGCTTTCATATGGCACCTGATTACAACTCTCTTTTAATGGAATGATGTGATAGCTTTAAACAAAAAATGTCTGTACCTTGGAGCAATGTTTGAATGTATTTTGTATTCTATTTTCTATGTAAATTTTATAAGCATAAGTACAGAGTATCAGCTGAGGGCCAAGAGGTTAAAGGTTCAAAGCATTTAAAACTGATCTATTAATGATAAAACCTATTAAGAAAAATTATTATGATAAACTCTTGTTAACCTTATCTAATTGCTTTTCAGATAAATTGTGTATCAGAAGTATTTTCTAGAGAAATTATCAATTTCTTCTAGATCAATATCTATACAACGGGTCTAATCCTGAGCCCTCCGTTCCCTCCCCATACTCAACCTGAGCTCCTGGCTGAAAAATTGCTGAAAATATAAAATTGTAGAATAATTATACTAGTTCCAATTACCGTCAAATTGTTAAGACAAGGCAGCAAGCAATCGTAACTTAATACAAACCTGATTTGCTGCAAAGACTACTGCAAAATGGCAGGTTATTTATGAAGCCTCAGAATATCATTGAAACAAAGCAGCCAATCAGGACTCAAGGAATGGAATCACCCAAATGCATGAGTGGACTATTCTGAATTCCCATAAGTACCAGTTGTCTTGACACTGGTTCAGTTGTGCTTGGCCAGTTGCTGTTGTTCAAACCAATAGTAGACTGACTGACTTCAATAAAAATGTTATAATGCTTTTATAATTGAATGCTTATTGTCTGTTTCACTGGCAGGGAGAAAGAAAAGAGGGGGGAGGGAGAAAGAAAAGAGGGGGGCAAAGAAAGGAAGGAAAATAGACAAAGAAATAGAACAGATAGAGAAATGAGTAAAAGAAAGAAATTTACTGTCTACAAAAGGCAAACTAGGTTAGTCCACGACAGATTCCTAGTTCAATACCAGAGCCCTTTTAGAAGATAAATCTTAGATTTATCTACTAAAAGAATATTTTCCTATTTGAATATTTCTCTTATACATTTATATATAAGCTATTCCTTGTATATTCTGTAATGTTTGTATTCTCTTCTATTCTATTAAGTTTGCTTAGGCAATAAAATATTTTTGTTATCACTTCATCATGAATTGGTCTTATATTTATACCATACAAGAAAATCATATATACAACCAACTATTATTCTTCTACATTGCATCCCACTTTTGATATTTCCAATTACCTCTCATGTCTCCTAGCAACAATTAGGAGAACCATGGCAAGTAATCTTTACAACTGTATCAATATGATATCTGGTTAAGGAATTTTTTTTGTTCTTTGTTTAATGGCATCTCAACCTTTATGGGTTATTTAATGCCAAATACATACTTGTTGAAGAACAGTAGTGATACTATTTAACTGGGATTATACTTAGGAAGATATAAAGAATTCTCATTAGAATTTCATACTTATCTTAATAATATTAAGAATTTATATGATTGAGATTTTAAAGAATAGAATAAAGGGAATAAATTGAATTAATCTCAGATTATCTTTGTATGCTGATTAAGAAATTTGACATCTTAAGCTGATGACCACAATAGTAAATAAAAATCCTGTCTTGGCTTGTAGAGGAATTATGGTTGCTTGAATATTGTTTCTTTGTATAGAATAAATGCAAGAACAATTGATGATGAATTAGTAACAAGATTTAATTTCCTGAGCAAACTTAACAGAATAGAAATACAACATTAGAATAATTGTCCATTACTCAAGTACTTTGCTTCTTTTTTTCTTTCTTTATCTTTTTTTCTTTTTCTAGTAAGGTCGCATTGTTAAATAGCGCCTTCTTTACCGGCACGAAATCGTATATGTTTGGCATCAAATTCTATATATGTTATATAGCGGCTTCTTCAAACTCACGCTGATAAATCGGCGTACGTATCGTAGCAGGTATCGTCACTAACCCTTAGACGATATATGCTTAACGAAGACACAAGACATGCTGTATCTAGTTTGAAATCTTGACAATGGGAACTACTAATGTTGCAGGCTGCAAAGGTGGAAAACCTCACTGCCCAAATGGATAATTGAACAATCTTGCCTTTTGTATATCTCAAACAAATCAACGTGACCGGTGAAAAGTCCTTTGTTACCTTCCAAATTGTTATAAATGTTAGTTCGTCGTCTAAGTACTTCAAGTGAGTTCTGCACAGATAATATGTGTGTTCTTAAATAGTGGCTAGAACCATCGCCACTGTTGAGGTACGGGGAGATGGGTCATTCCATTATATCATTATTTAAAAAATAAATGATACATAATGATGATGATGATGATGATGATGATGCATTTTAATCTAATAGAAACAAAATTGGTAGATTGTGAATTCAAAGTCATAAATTTTTACCATAGTCTACTTAACAGATGTTAGGGAATATGAAATGAAGTGCATTAATTGATGTTGTATGGATCTAAAGTTGTTGCATAGTGATTCAGTTATACACTTTTTATATGAAAGGGAAAGTCTTTAGTATGATATGTAAGTCATCATCGGGGTGACTTAATGAGAGTATCAGTCAGACAGCAAGGGAGTCTATCCCCTTTTCACTAGTGCTAGACCATAGAGATTGTCTGAGGCAGAGCACCATACCTACCATCAGCTCCTCACTTTAACGCACAGATCCAAGCTGTGCTACTCATACGCTGAGTTGGTGAGGACCAGTATCAAACCAGGAACTTTGTGGTTCCTAGTCGGACACTGGCACTAAATAAAATATGAAGAATTACACGTTAAGAATGTTATAGTGTGACATGAGTTGTTGGGGGGCTCAACACCCCCCTGTCCATGGACAGGAACACAACTGATGCATTGTTACTTCTAATGAGTCTGGAAAAGTAAAAAAGAGAATTTTACTTTGGCAACTTCCTTTTTATATGTGCTGTTGACCACGCCACCTAGTGACTATTGGCAGATATGGGAACTAATTACCTTTCATGTCCCCTAGTGTCAAATAGAAGAAACTTGGCGAGTAAAGGAGGTATTCCCTTCAGGCTTATGTATTAAAAATATACCATTGTTTTATTTTTTGGGGGGGAAGGGGGGACTAAGAGGACTTCAGAAAATGTAAAAAAAAAATGTCTTCATTTTATCTATTGGGGTATGTTGTTTTCATTTCTTACTTGTTATCATATAATCAATCAGAGGAAATTCAAAGGTGCTTCAACCAGTGTAAAACTCACTGGAATAATCAATTTGGAGGAGGTTCATAATGTAATGGTTACCATTATAAGAAACTGACATGGTGATATGAGTTCAAATCTTGGACACAGCGGTTTGCAATTTGAATAGCACTAATACCATTGGGAAAGGTACAAACCCAGTTATTCTCCCTTCAGCTAAATAGTAGGGCAGACTGAGCTCTTTAACCTTGGCATGGCAACTGGTCTAGGTAAAAGAAAACTCTGAATTCAAATAAAAAGGACTCTCTTCTCATTAATCAAAACTACTTTGAGAGCTCCTCCTTTCTAAAGGAGATTCAAAGGTGCTTCAACCAGTGGAAAACTCATTGGAATAATTATGTTGAATGCCAAGGGGACTATTCATTTCATTTATTGTTTACTTTTGTTCAATAAATGGTTAAATTCTGGAAGGTTACTTAATGTCAAAGACAGTTGAGGAATGTTGTAACACGACTTTAGACTGAAGAGATTTTAATCAGCAGAAGTGGAACTCTCCTGAGTAGAGTTACAATTGGTGGTGTTGTTGTTATCAGAGAAAAATAACTGCTTTGATGAAGAGACTAATTATTTTGGGTATCCAAACGAATAAAGTAAGTAGTGCTGAAGTGGGTGGCATAAATGTTTGACTATGATAATGAGATATTTGTAGCAAAATGTTGACCAGCAAAAATATACCAGTGTTGAATTTCTTGGGTGGAACACGGAATTTTGCTATTTTTTCTCCTGAGTACAATTTTTTTATTTATTTATTGTGCTTCATTTATCCAAGGAAATGGAGGCACTTATTGTGTAATGGTTATTGTCAAAAGAAATGAAAATAGCAACCAGAGTTCAAATCTTAGACATATAATATATAAGGGCAATTCCATGTCAAATCATCCGGAAAAAAATAAAATTGTCCCCCCACTTCAATTTTTCTGAAATTTTGTAGACTAGGTTAAAGTTAGACAATCCCCCAAATTTGAGCTTCCAATTCGAAATATTCGCCGACTTATGTTGATCTTAAACTCGAAAAATTTTAGGGGGGCGACAAAAATGGCGACATTTTGTAATCTATTTTTGTCTATAAAATGTGTTCTAGAGCTCCCCTACTCCTAAAAAATGGTTTATAGAAGCTTTTAGCATGAGGAATCCAGAGATGTTATCAAAATAGGCATAAAGAAAAACAGAACAAAAATCAGAATTTTTATATATTCAGCCGTTGCTCTGTTCCTGGTTTAATCTATTCCGATATTTCGGGTGAACCATTACCCTTTTTCAAGGTATACCTTTTTACGTTATTAATGATTTCAGATTTTTTCAATGCAAGATCAATAAGTGAAAAAAATCACAATGTGGCACTACATATAATTTATTTTTTCCTTTAAATTATTATTCTATATATATTGAACATTATTTGCATATATATACCTACCTTTCCTAAGGTATTAGAAAATGCAAACAGTCTTGTCCAAGATTTGGACTTGGATTGAGTAAATACCTACCATTAGGTATTTAATTAATCCAAGTTCAAATCTTGGACAAGGCTGTTTGCATTTCTCTAATACCCTTAGGAAAGGTAGGTATTACCCAACCTGTTTGTCACTGGTAGGATGTGACACAAGGGAAGTATGGGGCATCCAGTGAGGATCAAACTCGTTTTAATCCAAGTTCAAATCTTGGACAAGGCTGTTTGCATTTCTCTAATACCCTTAGGAAAGGTAGGTATTACCCAACCTGTTTGTCACTGGTAGGATGTGACACAAGGGCATAAGTATGGGGCATCCAGTGAGGATCAAACTCGTTTTTCAATAGTAATGGATCTGCAAGACCAATGTTGCTAACCCTTACATTATGATGGGACCCCTTTACTCTTAGGAAAAGTATACATCCAAGTATTCTCCCTCCAGCTATGGGTAAATATTAAGGGTCTATTCTTGGTATGGCAACTGGTCTAGGAAGAAAGAAAACTCTGAATGACCTTGTGCCACATCCTGCTTGAGTGGAGGGGTTTGGTAAATACATACATGTGGAAATGTAAGGTCATAAATTTAGATTTAAAACAACAAAAAAGATATTTTAATTAATAAACATGTTGGCAATTGTTCCTCATAATGTGGCTGTATAATTTATCCTTGAAACAGATGGTTGCATTATCAAGCAGTTAACAAACGACTATTATATTGCACAAAATAGAAGTATTTTCCTCTGTTGGAATTACTAGAAAACCTTGAAAAGAAAAATCTAAAATCATAAGGAGAAAGCAAAACTTAGGTAAGTAGACAAAATATTCTTATCATCATCATCATCATCATCATCATCATCAACAACAACAAGGCATGCTGACAGCACGGATTCCCTTTTCTCTTACATGCCATTTTAAAGTAAGTTTACCAAATCGAATATATATATATATATATATATAATTTTTTTGGGGGGTACAAAATTTTATTACTGCTGTAAATAGACCTCTTAAAAGATTCATTGTAAGGAAAAAATAAGAAACAAATATTTTTCTTCTTTGTTATACTATAGAAGGGGGGTAAAGGGAGAGTAAAAACGAGTTGTTAGCTAACATGTTTCGATCCTCGCTCAATAGAGCTAAATATCGAGGATAATAAAAAATAAAATATTAAGTAAAATGGGACAAGTACAAAAAAAAAGCAAAAAAAGAATAAGACAATTTCTCTTTTTTCTTCTTTTCCTTTCTTTTTTCTCCTTTTCTATACCTCAAAACAGGGGGAGAAGATCTAAATATTGATGATATTCAAACCGATAAGCCCTTCCTTTGCTTGCAAAGAGAAGGCTTATATATATATATATATATATATATATATATATATATATATTGTGTAGTGGTGGAAGTGGCCTCCCCACTATGATCCAATGGGCTCACAGTGTATAGTAAAATAGCACTTAGCTACAAAAGATAGGTAGTAGTGTTGCAGTGATAGTTTATTTTAATTCAAACCTGATACCCCAGTATTTTACTAATACTGGCATCACAGAGTAGCATTTTTGTTGTTCTTCATCATCATCATTATGATCATCATTAAGGCATGCTAACAACGCAGATTCCCTTGATTCTCTCTCTCTCTTACCATCCACCCCTATCGGCTATTGCTCTTGGCAAGTCCACTAGAAAAGGAAAACTCTGAATTCAAACCTGTTAAACTCTGCTTAAGAAATTGACCTGGTGTCACATCCTGCCTGTGCGGAGGGGCTGGTAAATATATATACCTTAAAAAACTGTTATAGGTGATATACCCTATAGAATGCGCCGATGGTTACTATAAGTAACAGGGACAATTATGGCTTGTAGAGTAAGCCAATGCGAGTCAGCTCATAACTCTATTGTCAGACGTAATTCCCACTTCTCTGTACTGTAATTGTCTACTCTTTTGTTAATACATTTTCTTACATTTGTTACCTGTCGTTTTGTTCTTATTTGACCCCTGAAAACCCCACAACAAAAACTAAGACCATTAAGCAATAGATGGTTTTGAAAAAAGGTTTATTGGGAATCAACTATACCATTAAAAGTGTTACTTTCTTTGTTCTCTCACCACAGAATTGATAAACATATGAATCTAACACTTCTGCTTGAATAAATTAACCCTAACCGTAACCGTAACCCTAACCTAAACCCTAACCAGTGTACAGTAGAGTGTTCTGAAATTCTCAAACTTATGTTGGCAAAATAAAACAAATTTAATGATATAGTTGCCTCACTATAAAACATTGTTTAAACCTTTCTATTGCTTGATGGTCTTATTTTTTTCAAGGTATAAAAATTTACTGAACACTGCTCCTACAATTGAGAAAGTTCAAGAGTGCTGAACAATTTTCGTGACTAGTATCTTCCTAAAGCTTTGTAATTTGTCCCTCACCCCTGACCATGTTTATCCCCACAGAAAGGGTAGAATATACTTTTAGATATTTCCATTGCTTTCACTTCGAGATTAAAAACTAAAAAGCAGAAATTTTAGCTCAGTTGGTAGAGTATTCGCCTAGCAATTGCAAGGTTCCACGTTTGAAACTGGTCCTTGTCAATTCAGTGCATGAGTAGCATAGATTGGGTAATCTGATCTGTGTGATAAAGCATATGAGATCTGACGGTAGGTGTAGAGCTCCACCTCAGCAAAACCAATCTCCCTGGTCTAGTGCTAGCAAAAAGAGGATAGACTCCCTTACTGTTTGACTATTACCGATCATAGTCCACCCCACTACCGATATACATTTTAAAAAAACATTCTTAATAAGAACATTAATTCTTGGTTTGGCTTCTTTTGTTTAATGGCATATCAACCTTTGTGGGTTATTTAATGCCAAAGCCATCCTTGTAGAAGAACAGTAGTGATACTATTTAAGCCATAGCTGGAGAAAAATGTCTGAGAGCAGATTATCAAATAAACAGAAATTATATCTGCTATTTCTTTAAATGTGATCAAACTTTGATTTTCACTTTTGTTTTCTCTGTTTTAATATTTGTTCAAAAGTAGTAGGTGGATCAAAATTTGATCATCTCTGATTGGATCAGCCTGGTGAGGGGGAGTGTGATGTTGAAAGACCCGAAACTCCCCAGTGAACCAAGAAATTACATCTCTGATGACACCTACCAGAACACCAAATGTAGTAAGGAGTATATATTTTAAAATAGTACAATTTAGTGAAATTTACCTATAAAATAGAAAAAAAAAAAACCAGAATGTATCAAAAGTAAAAACAAAAACAAAAAAACAGAAAATTTACCAAAAGTAAAAAGAGAATTAAGGAAAATTTGAAAGAGAAAATTTGTCCTTTTACATTTTGTACTAATTCACACATTCCACTTACTATCATACGTGTTTCCATTTTGATGAAAATAAACAGATAACAGTTTATCAGCTGTGTTGCAGATTAGCATTATAACTCGAGGAAATCACGCTATCCTCTCATTTCACTTTTGGTCAGCTGTGCCTTTTCCCCAGAACATAATGAGCCTTTTAAGTCATTAAGTTTGAAACCCTTGACTTAAAAAATACAAATAAAATAAAGACAATTTTAACACATTGACTACATATTGGTACACATATGTAACACTATGTATATTACTGATGTAAGTAGTGGTACATATATGTACCATAACAAATATTTCAATTCATTTTTTTAAAACAATATTTAGAATATATACTTTCATAATAATATATCAGTATCTACCTATACTACTTATAGGTGGAAAGGATAAAAAATTATACTATAACTAGAAATTTTATTCAAAAAAGTGATATGAAAATAAAACAAAAATAGGAATCCATTCACAGCCAAATATATATATATATATATATATATTTATTTATAGTCACCAATACATTTAAAAGTCTGTCTTACCAATGGTTTCGAAACGTTCACTTATTCAAAAGTGAACGTTTCTAATGACGGATAATCACCTAAAAGTGATGTTCCAAAACCATTGGTAAGACGGACTTTTAAATGTATTGGTGACTATAAATAAATAAATAAACACAGCTCTTACAGAGGTAAATGAGCACTCTTTATTCATTTCTCCAATAATAATAATAACAAAAAATTAACTATATATATATATAAAAGAAGGTCCGCAAAATGTATTATGTTCTCAGAAAAGATTTTTTAATTCTTTTTATCTTACGTATGCATAAAGAATAAAAAAATTTTTTCTGAGAACATAATACATTTTGTGGACCTTCTTTTTTATAAAATATTGAATTTGGAGACAAGATCTTTGTCTCCAACTCAAAAAATAAAAATACCACTCTGATGAAGGTCGTCAAAATCTCTCTGTGTACGGAACATTTTATACATTTTTCCTATTATTATTATCATCATCATTTCAACTCCATCTGATTATTTTAATAATAATAATAACGTAAATCCGTATACATTTTGATAAACAGACCGAAACACGTGTAAGTGATATCGATTAAAAGTGATATCAATAAAATTCATTTTTATCCATCTACATTTCTTTTCTTTACTCATTTTTTCCTCATATATATATATATATATATATATATTTATTTTTTTATTCTTATAACCTGTTACAAATCATTCTTTATATTACATATTGCTATTATATAATATTTATGAAATGGATACAGATCATTAATAAATCACAGATAAATACGTCCACCAAATGTGAACCAACACGTAACAGAGTCAATTTACCATTGCCGTACACATGTTGGTATATTATTATACCATGGCGAGGGTTTGTTTCGATCTTATTCTTCTTATGAGAAACACCCATGGTTGTGCTCTCATATTTAATCTTCTACTTACTTTCTTGAGTAACTGGCTGGTATTTATTATTATCTTCTATTTCTTATGTAGCTAAGACATTTCTTCTTTCTGTATTTCTTCTATTTCTTCTAATTTCTTGTTCTGGTCTTTGTTGTGTTACGTTCACCTATGGCTTTCAACGTTTACACGCTGTTCCATCAGAGAGACCAAAGAAAAATGAAAGGAGCACATGCAAAAATTGGCAAAGAACAATAAGACATATATATATTATTTTAAGACATAATTTTATTCAGGAGGTCGAGGTTTGAGCGGAGAATAAAAATTGAAAGTTCACAAGCATATGTATCTATATATATATGCAATGGTGATATTCATCGGGACGCCGTCTGTTTGGGTTTTAAGTGGGATGACATGACAAAATGCATTATAGCTTTTTTTTTTCAGGGGTCGTAGTCGATTCAGAATAGTTATACACATATAAATTGAAGGAATATAAAGGTGACAATTTATATAAAAGTTCCATGACAGAATGCAGCACTAATCTTTATTGTTGTTGATTTATTTCTTGGTTTGGCTCATATCTGTGTGGATGACCACTATGGGCCTAGTTTCTTCTATTGCATGGATGTAATCAGCGGCCACCCTCCACGGGGTCTCGAGTAGAACTCACGATAGTAGTAAAAATTTCTTCTAGTCCGCATGAAGACAATTATCGCCTACCCCCAATGGGTCAGGAGTCCAACTCTCAAAAAGGGTATCGAGTAAAAACGAACGTGGTGATAGAAATCTCTTTCCCCTCCCCCCAAAAAGTAATGATGAACGTTTCTGTCAATCGCACAAAAGTGCCTACATGACGATGACTGGGCAAAATTCGGCTGTGGGGACTTCCGGTAATTAGTTGTTGGGGTCATTTAATAGGACACGTACCTCAGCTCTGACGTCACACAATTCTAAGAATATTTTGGGACGTTCTCTTTTTAGCTTTTGAGTTTCATTCTATTTTGCCTATAATTGATTTCGATTTACTTGTAATACAACAGTTGACTGGTCTAATAAAATTCCCTGGTTATGCCAAGGTTGTCATTAGTTTTTTGGACAAATGTAAACATTTAGTTTTTGGTGATTACATTTAGACCTTAAATCTTAAGGATTTCTCAACTGCCTGGGAGCCAAGTTGTCCTCACATCATGAGGGCTTGCACCTGACTAATTAACTAACTAAGCCTTCTTTCCCACAATTTGTGTAACCAGAAAAGAAGTTGGGTCAGATCGAGGTTACTGAACATCAATCAACATAATGGTCTCTACAACACCGTAAATTGAATCTTTTTCTACACTCACCATCTAAAAACCGATGATACCCCAGACAAAAAGGGTTGACACTGGAAGTCCGTCCCAAACTTAGGGATTGTATCCTAATAAAAAAAAAAGGACCGCTAAGAGAGGTAACTTATAAGGAATCTAATACTATTGTGTGTAACACGAGAAACTCTGTACAATTAAAAGAATGTATCGAAGAGAAAAAAATCTAATCAAAACTAAATTGTGCTGCATTGAGTCTGAATTAAGAGAAATGGTAGAACTGATATCTATAATAATTAATTCACAATAACATGACTTTAAATCCTGGACGAGGGTGTTTGTATTTCACTTAGCACTAATACCCTTGGGAAAGGTATGAATGCAACTATTTTCCCTCCATCTAAGGGTAAATAGTAGGATGTGTTGGGCTCTTTAACCTTGGTTAGGCAACCAGTCTAGGAGAAGGAAATTAAAGCCACTACATGCCCATCTGCAGACTCATTGCATAACTGCAAGGCCTTTAGTTGTCATAGTCTTGTTTTCAATATAGGAGGACCTTGTGGCATGATGATTATTATCGTAGGAAATGGATATTAATGGAAATTAAATTATTCATTGTTGCACCTGATTTTTATCTATTTTATTTTTTTAAAAGATAACCAACAATTCAATTCAATTGATAAAAAGTAAGTGCAATATCATTATTCCCAAACTCATTTCAATTTAGGTCTTTTGATCTTTTGCATGTCTGTAAAGATGTACTTTTGTGTTTTGTTGTTATTTACAAAGCTTACCAAGCTATTTCCCGTTACTTATGTTATTATTGCATTTATTCTACTAAGTTTTCTCAAGCAATAAAATGTTCTTGTTAACCTCCTAGAAACTGTACAGAGACGTGCAACCAAACGAATACCCTTCATCAGGCATCTGCCATACTCTGAATGTCTTACTGCCCTGGGAATGGATTCGCTGAAACTTCAGTATCTGGCAACTGACCTGGTAAATGCTCATAAGGTCATTAATCATCTTAACAACAGCAACCTTGAGCACCTTTTTAATCTCCATCTTTCTAACACATGTGGGCATGCCTACAAAGTCAGAAAACAGCACTGCTCATGTGACTTTCAGAAACATTTTTTCACGCTCAGAGTTGCGGAGACATGGAATAAACTGCCTGTCTGTTGTTGGCTGCCGAAGCATTGAGTCTTTCAAAGCCTCCATGCTTCCTGTAGTCCGCTGACACTATACCTGATACCACTCTCCACATACATATGCACACATGCGCACACATACATGCATATTACTACTGTAAACTGTTCATGTTTCTGACACTAATACATTATTCTGTGTACTTGACATGAGACTTTGATGAGTTGTGGTGCACCTGAGCACTGTACACAATAAATTTCATTATTATTTTATTATATTCGTTGTGAATTGTTCTTACAAATATATACATGCACATGATATATCAAACTACACACAGATTTATGCTGGTTTCATCCTCAACTCATAATAGCGAGTTGTGGTAACCAAAATGACAAACATGCGAATACTAATCTTCAGTCGTTGATACCATAGCTTCTCCATTACAATCACATATTGTGGTAATCCTTAAATTGTTCCTTGTAAATTCCTACCATAAAATAAACTGAACCCTCATTTTATGTTCGTATTTTTGCAATAAATGTTTTGTTTTTCTTGCACCCGTTATTTTACAATACTAAATATATTTTATTTATTTATTCTAATATTCACTTCAATGTGTATATTCTAAAAGTTGTAAAATAACGGGTGCAAGAAAAATAAAACATTTATTGCAAAAACATGGACATAAAATGAGGGTTCAGTTTATCTTATGGTAGGAATTTACAAGGAACAAGTTAATGATTACCCATATTGTTTCGTACAGAATAGATTTATACTAGCAGGACCTGTGAAATTTCCTCGAAACGAAACAAAAATCAAGAGCAGCTATTTAAACCAGAAACAATGATTCACAATATCATTACATGTAAATCCGACTGTTGTCTTTGCAATAAATGATACTAAGCTTACCAAGTTATTTGAAGGCAATAAAATGTCCTTGTCAGGTACTAGCTATATGTGCAAGTATTTAAGTGAAACTGAATAAGAATGCAGATAAAAGATTTGGAACCAGCTTTGAAACAACTCTTCCATCATTTGGTATTTTCCATAAAATGACAGTTATTTTTCATTTCATTTAAGATTCATTGAAGAGATTTTTGCAATTAGGGCAAATTAGTTCACAGGCATCAGGATGTAAATTTGTGACAATATAGTTTCTTACATAATAAGATATCCACATAAGGATATATCAAACTACACATAGGCTTATGCTACAAAGTTTCCAAGTTGTTTCATCTGTGGGATTAGAATAAAATTGAAAAAAAAAAATAACAAACTCCCATGAGCCTTCACACCAGAAGAACCCATCCAAGCATGTGCAGAAAAAAGGACCCACTTCCAGCCCCCATTCTAACTTAGGCCTTAACTGGGACGAGACACTACTACTGGCCAGGAAGATATTTCCTTACCAAGTGGTGGCTATGACCCATGAATAAAGCCTAAATCCTAAAACTACCCTTTGTCTTTATCTCTTTCTTTTCTTTCCTGGAATTTCTTTTCAGCATGACCACCAAATAAGATGGGTTAAAAGTAAACCCTAGAAATTTTTTTTCTTCTATTCAAACCTTCGATCTTTTGTCTTTTCGTTTATGAATAAAAAAAAGTATCAATCAAACCCCACAGATATATTGCACCCCCAAAATAAGGGGGGGGGTCAAAGTTAAGTGACCTGAAAAAAATCATAAAGTTTTGAAATAAAATAACTGATGCATTATAAAATTCATTCATTGCTAAATCAACACTGAAAATTTCATTAAAATCGGATAATTCCCTGATTTTTGGTAATTTTCTTTTCAAACGGGGGGTTAAATTTGTTTTGTAAAAACACGGATTTTTCGACAAATTGGGTATACCTAGTAGATGAAGACAATGGTGTCTTGTTTTTCTTTCTTCTTTTTTTTTCAAGAAGCTTTGATTCGTAGATGAAGACAATGATTTGTTGTTTTTCTTTAAAAAACAAATCAAAGTAACTAACTATTTTATTGATTCCCACAAAACAAACATTTGAGCAAAATTTGGAAATCGAATTGATTTTTTTAAAAAAGAATTCCTTTGGTTATTAAATAACGAACCACTAAGATTTAGATTGTACAAAAAAAAAAAAAAATTAACATCGAAAAATTATTTTATTAAGTTTTAAAAGAGGAGGGTCAACTTACAATATAATTTCATGCTAAAAGAAAAACGAACCCTGACTTTGTGTCCGGTGTCAGACATTTGTTTCCCCTTTCAAAATACTGCACCCCTATACTTGTTATTTACTAAGCTTTGCCTAATCTAACACACAGGCCTTGGGCTGTTTACTTTAAACCTGCTGTTTCTAAGTAGTCACCCATCTAAGTACTGAATAGGCTCTTTGCTGTTTAACTTTGGTGATCTAGGTGAAACTGGTGCCTTTAACGTGACTTAATCGTAAGTTATCACATCACACCCTACCAAAAATATTATTTGGGATAAATTGAATCTTTCCGTAGCTTAACCGAATATTTGTTTTGAAAAAAAAAAAAAAATACCCAAAAATAATTTTAAAAAGTCAATTAATTAAATAAAAACAACTATAGAGTGGATGGGTGTATATTCCGAAACTCCGCCAATCTTAAGACTTCTGAGTAGGGAGGGCCGGCCTGTCTGCTCAGAAAAGCAGTATTATTCAGTCTAATTCTTAGCTTTTACCTCAGCTCGAACACCGACCTATACGTAACTATTTTAGATGTATGAAACTTAAATCTCACTTCACTTTCATTGTAAATGAAAGGAGGATATGGTAAATCAATGTATAAGTTTTAATTGTGATTTGTAGCAATAACTTCATTTTTTTAATATTCATTAAATTCCATATTAACTTTTTTCCAATATGGAGGCTTAGGAAGTAAGTAATTCGTTGCATTAACTTCCTGCAGTAAATGTTTGTTTAGTTATTTACTAATTTTAGCTTAGATGTGGCACAAGGCCAGAAGTATGGAGGCCCCAAGTGAGAACCGCACTCACTGCTTAATAGTAGTCTGCTAATCCATTACCCTAACCATTACACCACGTGAGATTTGTGAGATTTATTTCGTCTCAGCTGGACGAATCAGGTTTGTTATAAATATTTTCTCTTGTCTATTTTTATTTATTTATTTATTCATGAATATTGCAAAGATTTCTTCGATATAAATACTAAGTATTTAATACTTTGTTTATGAATGCATTATTTATTTATTTAACCACAGACTCAACTTATCAAAAAATTATTTATAGATCAATATTTTTCCCCTTAAATTTCTAACGAAAAATAATTTTTTTTAAAACAACTTAAAAATAAGAACGAATTCAATGTTTTGACAATAATAATAATAATGGGTAACTTTTACACCCCCACCCCTAATAAATGTTGCATATTTTCTCACCTTAACTTTTTCAGAAATAAATAAATAACCAATAATAATAATAATAATAATAATAATGATCAGTTAAATTGTTTTATCGTAAATGTTATGAATTTGTTTATTATTTTGGTTTGTTTATCACGAAATTTTACAACTTTATCTGCGTCTAAAACAGTCTACTCTAAATTCTGTTTTTAATTTAATAACCTAGAAAAATATATTTATTGAGTATTTCTAATAATCCTGTTTATAGGCACGTGTCACTTTTTTTTTAACGATTTACTATTACATTTTTAAGAAAATATTGTTGCATGATTTTTCGCTTTAAAGAGCACACAAATGCCACAGGAAGATAACCTGATGCGACATTTCATGTTATGGATGGCAAGCAGTGCAGCAATTTGTAAAAACGCGAATATGTATTTCCTTATTAAATCTTATTATCTAACCAAGAAAAAGTTGTATAACTCTAACTCTGCGTGAGTACTAATTACTTTTTAAATTTGTATATATTTTTGAATCTAAAACAATTTACTTTTACTAGTAAACTAGTCAGTAATGATCATCCATAGTAACGAAAATTATTTTGTTTTTGATTCAACGTTCCCATTGTTAATTCATGGTGTACCTATTTACACATACCGACAATTCATGTAAGTGACTACATTCCAATAGTATTTTTGGGGTTTTCATTCACTTTCTTCGATTGACCAGTATCATTTACTTTTAATATAGAATTATTAAGTCTTCATTTTCGCCATTCATCTTGGTCAGGATTCAAATTGTCCACTGTTTTGGACATTGGTCATTTGTGTCAAAATTCTTTTTTTTTTCTTTTTTCCTTTACCTTTTTTTCTCGCAGTAATAATAATAATAATTTTCTATAATGTTATGATTTATCCGTTTTCAATTTTTTAAAAATTCTTAAAGTTTAGAAAAAGAAAATAACACTGGAGATATGTTAAAATTTGTTTTAAAGGTTTTATTAATTGTTTTTAACACGTGCATTTATTTCGCTCTGTTTTTTCATAAAATAAATATACAAGAATGGTATTTTCAGTTTATTCGGGGGTCTTTGTTTTTCTCCCCCTTTGAGTGACTTCTAACTTGAAAATATTACGTTTCACTGCTGTGTGCATAGAAAAATGAAATGTCACTTTAGTCTTTCTTCCTCTTCATTCTTAACGCCATTTATCCCAAACTTTAGCTAAGCATTAAAAAACAAAAAATCCACACGTTTGCAGAAACTAAATTCACATTTCTGTTTTACAATAATTTTATCTTCTTCCTTACTTCTTTTAAAAAACTTTCTTTCGTGACGCGAGATAAATAATTCCGGGAAAACTTTTTCTACTGATGTGTCAAAGGTAACCTGAAAATATTGACAAATTTTAATGATCTTTTTAACAGTCTAATCTTGATTTGTTTTTATTACTAAGTTGAGATCTCTTGATGAACAACTTAACATGTTTGTTGTTGCCTATATTAGGATTGTAAATTGGATAAAGATTTTTGTAATCGTTCTTTTTTTAATTTTTCTTTTTTACTAAATATTGAACAATAAATTACAATAAAAACAATTTAAAAAATAAAGTTTTATTAACAAAGCATTTTAGATTTTCCAAATAATAGCACTTTTACTTTTATATCTAGCAATTATGCATCTTTAAAAACTTTCCAATGCGATTATGAAGTTTACGGGACCCCTCCCCCCCCCGGAAAAAACAAAAACAAAAACAAGATATCATTGGTATCCACTAGGGGTGGGATTCCAAACTGTTGTGGCCTGGTTAGGGCCCAGAATAAAGACACAAGAGGAAATAAGTAAAACAAATATATTAACAAAGAACAGTAGTACAAACATATACAAATGAGAAGTTTACTCGTGAGGCGGTCTTATCAACTGTCTGCTGAAATATTGACTCTCACTTAAGAGCAGAACCTGCTGCTATTTATAGTTGGAAGAGTTCATGCGTGCGTAGTAAATTACCATAACACAAACAAATCATTGACATTCTCTGTTGCCAGGTTTATTACCAAGGGCCAGGGAATTTGAAAGTTATAAGAGGCCGGTTTTGTTTATTTGTTTATCATGAGTATGTCAATTCAATTCCTTGTGGGTTATTTAATGCCGAAATTTGATACAAATAATTTGTACACAGTTATATGATTTCAAGTATTCCTAATTTATATGCAATTCTATTGTTTCAAGTAACTATAATCATTTGTTTTCCCACATTTATATTATTTCAAGTATTCTATCTAATAGATTTTTATACAGATCTATTTGATCCATGGGTTTATTAGCAGGAATTACAACTAATGATAATATATTAAAATTAATTTTATCTAAAAAAAAACAAAAAACAAAGAAAAAACAAAACAAAAAAAGAATGACTTCTGAAAGAAATCAGGGGAGAAAGTCAATAATTTTTAAAAGATATTTTACAGATATTTTGCTTGTTTATAAAATATTTCTGGTTTATAACCTGACAAAAATTAATGCACATAAACAAAGAATTGATAAGAAAATAATTATTTTACATAAACTAAAAAAAAATGATAATATAAGCTAATTAGGTAATTTATACCTGATTATATAAAATTAAGTTAAAAATGTCTCATTTAATAAAAATAGCAGTGAAGAAATAACAGATTAGGTAAAATGTGATTAAAAGTTGAGGAACAAAAGTGGATAAACCACAAACAATTTCAATCAATTAATATTTTGCCTCTGAGTTTATGAGGCTTCATCAGACATTTTTATGTTTTGGAACAGAACTGATATATATATATATATATATATATATATATATATATATATATATCAGTGAAAAGGTGGATGGGTATATATATATATATATATATATATATATATATATATATAGTAGTTCTGTTTCAAAACAAATAACAATTTCTGAAGTCTGATAAACTCACAGAGGCGAAATATTAATTGATTGAAATTGTTTGTGTTTTATCTACTGTGTTCCTCAACCTTTAATCACACACACACACACACACACACACATATATATAATCATCCACAGACACTGTGTTTTGATGTATCACGTCTCTTCAGTGTGGTTAGACATTAGCAGGATACCTCCAGCCGGGATGGAAACCCAATCGATTTATCATCAGACTTCTTAACTACTCATCTATCAGCCCCTACAGAGTGAAATGAGGATTTTAACTGATAAATACATGCATATGTATATATGTAAATATTCATTAAGATAAAACCAAACAATTAGAAATCAATAATACTAAGCTCATATTTATTAAAATGAAATTTTTTATATCAATATGCAAATTAGCCTTCCAGTTTACACTATAAACCACTATTTTATTGTATATATAAATACAATTGCATGCTATTAGTATATAGATATCTAACTCTGGTTTCAGCCCTGGATCGTACAAGCTAACATCGTTGATCCCAGGGGGCCATCCCCCCAGGCAACACCTGCTCCCTTGATTTATTGCCCAGTGCTTGAGGCGCCTTCCTTGAGGGGGAATGCCGACGGGATCAACGCATTTTTTGCACCTACCACCCATGAGCTTTGGTTTGTGGGTGGTCCCACATTAATAGGGCTTGGTACCTAACCCATACACATGGTGTACGTGGTAAATATCCTAGTATGTAGATATGGCCAACAGTATTAATAATGTATAACAATTTCATAGATAATTGAGGATTAAATAAAAATAAAATCATGGAAAATATGACATAAATAACAAAGGGAATTGTGACTTGAGTAATAATATAGTTTTGGTTACAGACAAACATACAATCTCCATTATAAGATAAAGAGGAGGCATATGGTGTAATAGTTATAGTCATAGGAAATGGACAGTGACACAAGTTCAAATCCTGGACAAGGCTGTTTGCAATTCACATAGTGCTATTACCCTTGGAAAATATATGCATCCAACTATCCTTCCTCCAGCTATGGGTCTAATAGTAGGGCAGACTGGGCTCTTTAACCTTGGTTAGGCAACCAGTCTAGAAGAAGGAAATCTCTGAACTCAAACCTATTAAACTTTGCTTAAGAAATTAACCTTGTGTTACATCCTACTCATGCGGAAGGGTTAGGTAAATTTATATATATATATATATATATATATATATATATATATATATGTAGTATATTAAGAAAGATTGAAAAAACACAGGTTTAAATGAGTTAAGTGGTGAGTTTATTGGCTGATGCTACAGTGTTTCGATCTATTAATTAGATCATCTTCAGGGCATTTGTTGGTATATATAAATAAAACAAATGTAACAGGAAATACTTATTCAAAATTTTTTCAAATACTTCTGATTATAAAGTCAGGGAAATGCACAATAAAAATAAATTAAGATCTATATATTAATATGCGTATTCTTAAATTTTCTGTCCATTATCATCTTGCCACACCCTCTGGTTAAAAATGAGACAATCCAAATCATCCAAGATGCAATGCAAAAATGTGAATACAGATTATCTGGTGTCACCTAATCACAGATTTCTTATTTATCCCATTCTATTTCACCCAATTTTAAAAATGAATCATTCCAAATGGTCTTGTGTCATTTAAATGCCCAACGTAAAATTAAAATAATTAAAAAAGAAAAGAAAAAGAATTACGTTTGTTTTATTTGTAATATTGAAATTGTGAATTACAAAAGATATTTTGGTAATTTTGATCTTATGTCGTCCAAGCCTCCTGCCCTAATTTATGCTATGTTTTAGCGAGCTAGCATCAGGCAAATTTTCAGCCCAACTTTTTTTTTCTGAGTCGTGTTTTTGTCGCTTTTATTTTTGTATTATTTATTGCAAAGACAACAGTAAGATTTATATGTAATGGAATTGAAAATCATAATTTCTGACTTAAATTTCTCCTCTTGATTTTTTTTTTCATTTCGTGTAAATTCTAGAAGTCCCACTAGTATAAATTAATGAAATAAATGTTAAATATTAAAATGACTAACCCTTTATTTTCATTAATCATTTTTTCTTTTATTTCCCTCATTTTTTTTGCAGATTTTCTAGAGATTCTGGATTAAAAATTGCTGCACAATGCAAGAATCATATACAACAAGCATTCTCCCAGAAACTGTTCATCTGGAGGAGAGTCAGTTCAGTAAATGTTTCTATTGTCAGCAGCAGTTTGCTGGTTTAGAACCTCATGTTGCAGACCATCCAAGTACAAAGCCTTTCCACTGTCATGAATGTGACATTAAACTCTTCAAAATCAACCACTTTATCAATCACATTACTGTCCACAAAGTCCATACAGACAGCAAACCGTTCAGGTGTCCGTACTGTGATGAAAAGTTTGACAACGTCGCCGGATTCACCGAACACATAAACACTCACGCCGAAGCGAAACCTTTCAAATGTCAATACTGTGATGAATCTTTTGATTTTGAGAATAATCTTAAAGGTCATAAGATTATTCACGAGAAAATGGCCAATACGCTAATGAAATGTGAATCTTGCGAGGATCAGTTCCTTATTGAGAATTTTGTAAATGCTCATCCTGGTACGAAGCCATATACGTGTGAAGTGTGTCTGGAGACGTTCACCGATATCATTGAACTTTGCCAACACAGGGCGATTATTCACGCCGGTTACCCTTACAGATGCGCACAGTGTCGGAAAGCGAATGCGAACAAAGAAGACAAACAACATGAACAAATGGACTCTAGCGACACTGAAAACTTGTCTCAAGCGCTTAACATTTTAGGACATCAGGAGAATACCGGGGGTGTTGGCTTGAATGTTGTCGGTGAGGCGAGAAAAAAAATCACCGGACAAACTAGAACGTTTAACTCAAGTGATAACAATAACAAGTCAGCAGGGAGTTCGTTTAAGAACCAGGTGGACGATAATTCACCTGAGGACATAAAACCGGACATTATCGAATTGAACAGAGATCTTGAAAACTACGCTAATGCACAGTCTGTTTGTATGGACATTTCCTCTCAAGACTTTGCGTCTGAAAAAGCGCAGCAAAATGGAATGATGAATGTCACCGTTTCCTCGGACTTGATATCGCATGGGAACGATGTCGACACTTGCAATATCAACATGGATATCAACCAGTATTCGGATATATTCAACCGCGCCACTGATAAGATCAACATCAATTCGACACAAATATCCTTTGCAAACGGAATACAACCGAATCTGAACAGTTTTTCTAAAAAGACAAATCCAGATTTGGAACTTAGTACGTCCAAGTCTCGAGGCAAGAGAAATGCAACAGTCCTGAATCAGACTGTTGATACATCCTCATCATCGTTAGCAGGTAATATAATGTACACAGACTCTCATCCAAGTGATACAAATGAGGAAGGTCGACCTTTCCCTGTTTTGTGTGTCAGAGTGCCACCGACGTTAAGTAATGATCAATCTGAGATTAGTCCCAGTATGATACTTACTGATGGGCCGTGCTCTTTCCGTACAAGCACCATGACAACGGATGTTAACACAGTACGACCAGTCACAAAGGTAAATATCAGTGAGAGAAAACAAATTTCTTTGCAAATATCTTCTACTCAACATCAAAATCTGTTTTTCTATTACTCTTATGGGTTTGTTTATTTTATAATATATATATATATATATATATATATATAGATAGATAGATAGATAGATAGTTAACCTACTTAAGTTTTGTCAAAATTGGATCATCAGGGTTAATCATATTGAATTAATCAAAATAATTTATAATTCAATAATTTATATTCTTTATAACCATGACTTATTTGGTTAATAATTATATTGGCAGTCAAAGTTATGATTAACTCGATATTTAAAGTCATGTTAAATCATCTTCATTTTAATATATATATATATGTGTGTGTCTCAAGTTTTTTTTTCTTTTCTTAATTTCCTGTAGAAGCCATGCAACTAACAACAAAATCTTTCTAAACTGTAGTTTAATATATATATATACATATAATTAATATTGATAATATAGTGTGCAATATTTATAATGAAATAGTGCTCAATATCATTGATAGAGCCTGCATATCTAAGTTAGGGTAGCCTGGGTATGAAGTCCATGACATTTGGTTACTGACAGTTTCTAGCCTATGCAATTCTCAAACCAAATCCTGGTTCGAGAATTGCATAGGCGAGAAACTCTTAGTAACCAAGCACCATTGACTTCATGTCCACACTACACCAACTTAGATGTGTGTGTATATAATATATATATATATATATGCTGGAATGCACACGCATTAATGGCATGTCAATGGATCTAGGATTATTTTATATTCAGAGGTTAGGGAATTGTGTTTATTGTACATTTATATTTACATAAGTGTTTTCTTAAGAGTTTTTTTTGTATGCCGTGATATATGATATGAAGTATTTCTATCTACTACTTATAATTATATGGTTTGAAGTAATTATTTGTATTTAATTTATCACACAGTTATAAGGTTTCAATAATAACTAATAATAATCCTTAGTAAACAATTATAACTTCAAGTAACTACTTTTAGTACAGGTAATTTACAATGATATGCTATCAAGTATTAATATTGAATATGAATAATTTTTAAACAGATTTATGGAACACCAAAAGATGTTATCAGTACGGGTCAAAGTGGACCTGGGATTAATGACAATGAACGGGCACTGTACACACTCCAGAGCCACGCACACACACATACATAAAAATAATCAGCAGATAATTTTATTGATTACAAAAAGGAAAAGCCTAAATTTAATAACGTCACCGAGTTACTTCCCTTGGTATGATAAAAATTTCAGTATTTACTTGTAGTGTTTACAGAGGCACCTCACATATATAATGTTAGCAAGCTAGATTAAACAAAACATTAATAATGAGTTCAATTCTCACTGAGCGCCTCATACTTCTGGCCTTGTGTCACATCTAAGCTAAGCTTAACTAATTCCTAACTAAGTTGGAGCATTCTGTGGAAAGGTCAGCCTCAGTGTGAAATTAAAAATCTTAGAGTTTCTTTGTGAAACCCATTTTAGGACAATCGCCAACCCTTGAAATGTCTCAAAAAGGGTTTTACCTTTTCTATTACACATTATGAATCCATATTGGGGGAATTAGCTGTGTGTACCATAAAACGATCAGATAACAGAATTTTTGGTTTAATTTTGAATTCCTACAATGTTATGTGTAATCATACATCAAGTCATGTTTTTCTTTCTTAAAATACTTACATACTATTGAAATTCATCATTAAAAGGTTTTTGCAACATTTTGAGTCATATTCAGTGCTGATAGACGACCAGACACCCAGCTAACTAATTCATGTCGCACACATAACCAAATTTCTTTCAAATATAGCTCCTTCCCAGGTCCCTTCTTTAAATTACTTGAAAATCTGTTTCCTCTTTCAGAACAACCAATATTATGATAGGGTCAAACTATTGCTTCCTAGTTCTATCACTAATACAAAAAAGAAATTCCTATTAAAACCATGTCACACACACATAACCACATCAAGGTGACGTGTGTGATATTTTCAAGGAGAAGTGTTATGTCCACTTCTCTTTGTTTCTCCTTGTTCCTATGTCTTCTGGTGAATTATTTTTACTCTGACATGGCTCTAGTCTAGTTTGGTGGTCTTAGTTTAGAATTAAATCTGGTTTATACATAATGGCCACCTTTTCCATGGGTTCTTCCTAAGAAGAAGACTGAACTTAAATAGTTAATTGAACTCAACTGTTTATTATGTGAGTATTCTTTTGAAATCTAAAACCTAATCATGTCAAGTTATGTATGAAAGTTGAAGTAAATTACATTTTTTGTTTTTGTTTATTTTATCAGCTTTTTATTGATGTAAACGGGTGACTTACCAGTGCTGAAAAGATCAGAAGTTTCAGAAACAAAAGAAATAATGTTGCCTACAGAAATTCTGAGAGCAAACATGTTGAGAAATGTAGAAAAGCTCATTTTGATAAAATGTCAAAGTTTGAGAAAGAGGAGTACAATATCAAAGCTAGAGAAAGAGACAAAGAAAGTGCCATGCTGAAAAGAAAACAAGGTAACAAAATTCTAACACTGTCAGAGAATCAGGGGTTACAAAAACACCCATGATTCATTGCACAAGTTATTCATTTAAGTTGTCAAGAAATTGGTTAGCAACTAGAGCAAGCAGATATCACTGTTCATTTCAACCTTAGTGCATCTGCATCTTTAGAGACTGAAGACAAATTAACAAAATGATACTGAGGAAGAAATCACAGATTTTGAAGTGGTCCAATAACGACAAACAAAAGTTTCCTGAAGAGATAACTGAATTTTTTATTAAAGAGGTTGAAGTATCTGCCATACACCAGCTGGTAACTGTTTCTAGTTGCCCAACCTAAAGGATGAATGCATTTACCCATTTTCAGCCGTATATTGCGAAAATCAACCCAAAATTGCTGGCAGAAGGGGACAGTTTTCATTTGATTATTTCAATTGACTATCATATATGTATTGAAATTATGTACTCACATGTTTTATTCAAACTATTTTGTTATTATTGATTTAACTTTAGATATAAAAATGTTCTTGACATATTGGTTCTATATTTTCCTACTTTTTTGAGTAATACCGTCTAAGAACGTCTCTATCCAAAAAAGGTTTAAGAATTCTGTTTGATAAGTTATTCTCATGCTTGATTTGAAAAAATAGTTCTTATAAATGCTTTTACCATTAAAAGATTTTATTATCTTCACTCAAATTATAAATCAAACTCGGTTGGCTAACATTTTGTACGATGTCACACACATAACTATAAGTATTTTTCAAATTTTTGAGGTATGGGTGGTTTTTGAAAAATGAAAATTAGTTGTAGTTTTTCTTTGATCTATATGTAGCTTATCAAATTGTAATTTATTAGGTTTTCCTAATAAACTTCACAGGAAAATGAAAAAAGGTTCTAATCAATTGAAAATCTTTGTCTACTGTCCATCACACACATAACCAAAGTTTTCTAGTCTGTAAAATACCCCCTTGAAATTACAATGAGCCCTTTAACAATATATTTTGATGAACCACTATTGGCACTACATAACTGGTAAATATTAACACTAATAAAATCAATTTAAAGAAATTATACAAAATTTTTAATGAAATTTCCACTCTGAATGTCACACACGTAACCCGGAATGCTCCAGTTAATTTTGGCCCTGTTGGCAGGGCTTAATATATACTGACTATAGAGGAGTAAGACTCATCAAAAAGGGCTTGTCCTGGTATGACACTGAATTGCATCTGATGGTGAGGCTCCAGTTCTGGAGGTCTGGGAGTGTGGTGTACCTTTTCATCACTATTTCTCCCAGGTCCACTCTTACCTAGAGTGGTAGTACCTGTTAGGGGAACTTTCTTGTTGTAATCGGGAGCCTTCATGGAACTTTGAACCAAACCCTTTATTCAATCCACAGGGATAGACTATTCTCATTCGAGAAGGTTCCCATGGTCAACAAGAAACACCTGAAGAAGGCCGGTAGTCACATCAGCCGAAATGTTGTGTATATAACAATGAAGATGAAGACAATAGTCCGAATGATACAAACCAACAACCTGTCGTCAGAATTGAACCTGCAACCTCCAAATGATTCTCACTTAGAAATGTATTAACTCAACACTTATATTTATTATATTATTTGAAAATGTCAACATGGAGGATATTCTGTACCTTTTGAGGGAAATAAAATTATACCATAGAATATAGACATGAACTTAATCAATACCATACAACATGATCCCCAATGTTGCTAACACATTGTTAAAACCAATACAAAAGTATAAATATAAATGCGCAACATATATTACTTCCTAACTGTTAGGCATCACATAACCCCAGACAGGTTGATATGCCGTTTAAATCAACCAACCAACATCAACACTAAAATTTGTTACGCCATGTGTCCATGTTTTTTTATTTTTTTTTTTTTTTATTTGTTGGTCCTGTTTTAGATGTTGGCAGTTTGTTTTCTTTTTTTTCTTCTCCTCTCCAAAAAAAAAAACAACAAAAAACAAAGAAAAGAGAAAAAAAAAGATAATCCAAAGTTGATTGTTCTTTCAGAACTTTCCTTTTTTTTAAAATAATTATAGAATGCTGCCAGACTGAGTGCCAATAATGAAAGAAGGATGAGAAATGCCCACTACCAAATGACAAGACCTCCTACAACTGCTGATTATCAACTCGCAACTAGTACAGCCGGAAGCCTCGGGTTTTCTCCTCTGCAAAGGACGGCGACCAGTGCAGATTTTCAACTGTCCACCAAGAGCACAACGACTAACAGCTTTACAAATGCAACCCGAGTGAATCACAATCCAATACCAATTGTCTCGTCTCCAAGAAGGTGCCATGAATGTGATATTTGGAAGAAAATGATTACTGATACAGTGAGTAAGTTGGCAGCGAAAGAGGCAGACTGTGAGATGCATGTCAACCGTATACATCAATTGGAACAACAACTAAAAGAATCTGGTAAGAGATACAAAATTGAATGCAGATATCATTTACTTACTTGTGGGGGGTGGGGTGAGTTCTCATCAAATTTGAACTTTGACACTCAAGTTATTTGTCCCTTTATAATACCACTAGAAGCAGCTACCCAGAATCACCTGGGTAAAGGGGGGGGGGTAAAAAGGTAGTCTCGCAGATCCATTATTGTTTAATCATGAGTTGGATCCTCGCAGGATGCCCCATTAAAATCCCTATCTAAAAAAGACTTTGTGTTGATCCAAACACTCTGAAAAGAAGAATTAATGTCTCCTATTTAAGATACTAAATAAAAAAACAAATTCCATGCTGTTATCATTAAAAATTTTTTTTTTAATTATCTTCATGAATATAAATCAAATCTTCATTATTTAGGCTCAAAAAAGTAAGATCTGGTGATAGTAAAAGTGTATATATATTCACTTTGTCATTAATTGTTTTATTTTCATAGTTTCTTCTGGACATACATACACACAACTGTCCTTTATATATGTATAGATAGATGAGGAGAGTCCCCGTGACATAATAGCTAATGTGCTGGACTCTCATAGTGAGTTTGAACTCCAATTGTGCTATTACTTTCACTTTCGGATCAATACCACTATGGGTTAAATAGTACCACTACTGTTCTTCTACAAGATGGTTTGGCATTAAATAGTCCACAAAGGTTGATATGCCATAAAAATTTAAAAAAACAGGAAGGAAGTACACTGTACATTAAAAAACAAAACAAAACATTCTTATTAAGAATGTCAGTAAAACTTCTGTCTTATTTTAAGACCTATTGTAGGGAAGGGTGACTAGTATTATAGAAAATGAACTCCACAACAGAACACAATAATTTTTTGTTTTGTTTCATAATATGAGAAATAAATTCCTCAAATCCTACTGATATGTGAAGGTGTAACTGAGATGACAGATAATACACACAAATAGAAAATCATGGAAAATGTTTGAGAATGAATTAAATAAACAGAAATTAGATCTGTAATTTCTTTAAATATAAAAGTTTGTATTTGCTTTTGTTTTCTTTATTTTAATTATATTTATAGTGCATTTTATTGCAATTTACACATGAAATTAAATAAAATGGAAAAACAGAATTTATCAAAAGTGAAAACAAAAAAATTTGAATTCATCAAAAGTAAAAACAGAATTACGAAAAATTGTCCTCATACATTTTATACTAATTCACATAATTCACTTTTATCCTATGCATATGGACATGAAGATTTGTTTGAATAACAAAGCCAAATTGTCATAATCTTGAATTTTGCTTAGATTTTAAGTACATTTTAATGTTTATTTAATACTAACATATTCCCTATAAAAAGATTATTCACGAGGGTGAGCAAAAAGTAATGCCATTTTCTTTATTTCATGTGAAATTTTTTTAATAAAACTAAGGCCTACATTGAGACCCTAATGAGGCTCAGAGCAAGAATCCGACAAGTAAGACCCAACTTGCCAATCGACAATGTCCTCCTTTGCATGACACTACTCGACCACACACAAGCATCAGGACAAGAGAAAATTGCCTCATTTGGGTGGACAACTTTACCGCATCCTCCATACTCACCAGATTTAGCGCCTTCAGATTATCATCTCTTCGGGCCCATGAAAAAGGGTTTGAGAGGCAAACATTATTCCAGTGATGAGGAGGTGAAATCTAGTGAAGAAGTGGTGAACAGAATTTTACAGGGCAGGGATACATGCTCTCATTCAAAGGTGGAATATTGCTATTGAGAGAAATGGTGACTCTGGAGAAGTAGGGATGTGTTCCACAGAGGATAAGCTTCATTTTGATGTATGATACATGTTCCTGTGTTGGTAATTATACCTGTCCTAAACAAAATGCCATTTACTTTTTTTTCCCCCTCGTATATATAGATTGGCATTTTTGCTTAGGATGAAAATGGTTTAGTTTTTCACTGTTTTTTTTTTTAGTCCAATGTTGTATTGTCTTCAATTTATAAACATTTTAAATCGTGTTTGTTTCAATTTCTTTCAGTAAATCAAGTGTCCACATTAAATGAAGCTCTTCACTCTCGATCTGGTGATTGTCAACAATATTTACAACGGATCAAACAATTGGAACAACAGATTTTGCAAGTAATGCAACAACAAATACCTCAACAACAATCACAGCCACAACAACAACAACAACAACAACAACAATTGCAAAGGCAAACTGTAGTTGAACTTAATACACCACAATCATCAGGTAACTTTTATAATTGTCTTGTATCATTATTTCAATAAGAAAGAATAGAAACCTTTTCTCCCTCAATTGTCTATAAATGGTTATAGTAAGGCTTGCATTTTAAATTAATATCTTTTTTATTTTATTATTCAAAAATATGTCAGTTTATAGTTGTAAATGTGTGTGTATGTGTGTGTATATATATATGTGTATATATATATGTGTGTGTGTGTGTACATGTGCAGACTCTTTAACATTGGCTTGCCTAAACCAATCTAGAAGAAAAACTCTGAATTCAAACCTGAGGGCCGCCCTGTCGTCTGGGACATTAGAATGCACCTTTGCAGAGGGGTAAGACTCCTCCAATGGGGCTACCTGTTGGTAGTGGGTGGCGACCCGTAATGCTAAAGGAAAGAGCCCAGGTGGATAAGCAGTTCATGACATGCAACACTCCACTTTGGCCCTATCTTGGGCTAGACGGGTGGTCGGAAAGGCCCCCTCCGATCAATCGGCTGGTCATGTCAAGCCCTAGCACCTATATGATTTTCCCAACCCTATTGCTCTTATGGCAAGCCCAAACCCCTTTTTATCATATGGGTGCTAGAAGGCGGTGACTGATGGCCTACATGTCCTGGGAATGACGTTAAACTCTATCTGATGCTGAGGTTCCAGTTTTGGAGGTTTGCTCACCATTGCTCCCTTGTGTCCACTCTGACCCGGAGTGGTAGTACCTGTTAGGGTCCCATCTATGGGTTAAATAGAAAAATGTATTTATAAAAAAATTGTACTATCCATTAAGAATTGATTTATTTCAAAACTTTATCGGCATTAAATGACCCACTGAGGTTGATATGCCGTAAAACAAAACCAAACCAACCTGAGGTGATGGTACACATATATCATTGGTATTGCAGTCTCAGAATACTATATATTTTTTGTGCCCCTGAAGTTACAGTGCCTTCAGTTAAAAAAACAACCCTGGCCACATATATGAAACCCTTAAAGTTAGCAGATATAAATTTATTTCAGCTTCTTGGCTTTTTCAAATCTGATACCAAAATGGACAAGGATTACAGACTGGAGTGGGGTATTAATAGATTGGGTGGGAGACATTAATTAACTGTTTTTTCCTTGCAATGGTCGATTTTTATATATACATAATGAATAAATTTACAGAATTTTTTTATATAGATAAACATTTTTGTAATGTATGAAATTTTTCTAAAAAGAAAATGTCTTTGTATTTGTAGACCCTCCTCGTTGTGGTTCTCCAATAACATATGAATTTGGGAGACCTCGAGCAGGTTTTGGACTTAGCAAAACTGTTGTTGAAAAGTACAAGGTGAGTCTTTTGTAATATATTGCTTTTCTTTTATTCAAAAAGAAGGTATGTAGGGTTTGTCACAGAACTTTTTCTTATATTTATTTTTTATTTAATTAATGCTGTATTATTAATTTGATTTTAATGCTGTAGAAATTTTTTCATATCTTAATGCTGAAAAAAAATTTTGTTGCTGTAGATGATCAACATTAGCCAAGGTTTATATTTTCATCTATTTTTGTGATTTAATTTTAATGCTGTAGAAAATATATTTTTTATTATTTTAATGCTGTAGAAAATTTTAGTCTTATTTTTTTTTTTGCTGTAGATGATCGACATTGGCCAAGGTTTATATGTTCATCCTGATGATTTGGCTGTTGTATTGAGTAAAGCAGATGGACAGAAAATGGTACGGAAATTGATGAACATTGTATTTAAAAAGGAAGATCTTGAACAAGGAGCAACATTATCTCCGACTGGAAAAGGCAAATTGCTTGATCAAAGAACAGTAGATGTCATGTTAGGTAAGTGTAGATTCTTCTCATCCAATCTTATTATAAAGGTAACATTTATTAGAAAACTGTTTCATGGATGAATGAAAGGTTTTATAGTTTTTAGTTACAAGGAAACAATATGGATTTATGAGGGTGAGTCAAAAGTTTTGCAATATTTTGGTAGCATGAGGCAGTTCTTGATGTTTTGCTGAGGTTGTGAAAGTGATGAACCACACTGGACACTTTAATTTTTTTTTTTAAAATAAACAATATTTGCATACACACTGACATTCATAGTTAATAGTAACTTATTAAAAGTTATGTTTCATCAAAGTAAATCTTCATAGATGTAAATAGAGGTATGTAATGGTTATCATCATAGGAAATGGACATGATGAGTTCAAATCTTAGATGAAACTTTACATTTCCCATAGTGCTAATACCTTTGTGAAAGATATGATTCCAACTATTCTCCCTCCAGCTATGGGTAAATACTAGGGCAGACTGGACTCTTAAACCTTGGTTAGCAACCAGTCTACGAGAAGGAAAACTCTGAATTGAAACCTTTAAATTCCGCTTAAGATATTGACCTTGTGTCACATCTTGCTCGTGTGAAGGGGTTGGTAAATATGTATATGTAAAAATACACACACAAGTTTCAAAGAAGAATAGGTTTAAATTAGTTTTTTTTAATAAAGAGTGGATATCTATATATGTTACTGTAACACAAAAAAAAATGGGTCTAGATTTATAAAAGCGCAATTGCTCTGAGCCCTGCTACCAGAGGGGCACCTAAACATCCTTTATAAAACCTGTAATAATTATAGAATTAATTTTATCATTGAAAAAATAATGATGTGCTGCAAGATAGAATGAATTATATCACTGTCATATAATACAAACTGATAATACAAATGTAGCAAAGGTTATTCTTACAGTCAATATAATTTAGAAAAATAATTTCAAAAATTTTCTTTGAAACCTAGCATATTTTTTCTTTTAATAAATTCATCTTGCTTCTTTTTTTAAATTTCCCAAATACCTAATTTAATTTTTATGTTGAATCAACTTGAAGTGCCCCGGGCCCACTAAGGTCTAAATCTGGCTCTGTTGTAACAAGTATTTGTGATTATATTGTGTACTTATTTTTATTTGCCATTAATTATAAAGACTACAAATAGGATGTGACTTAACTTGGTTTAATGGACACCAAAGGCAGCTTTTAAGTGAGTTTTCTTAAAAAGAGATTATTATATACTAGCAGGACCCACAGGAATTCTACAAAACAAAAACACTATTTATCTCTGATGGAATTGCCATGTGCTAACTTCATCTATCAAAATTAGTATAGTAAAAACAAATATTGTATATTGGTTTGTTGGAGTTTAGAGCTGTCAGCAAAATGCTGTTGAAGGCTGAAAAAGAAAAAGAGCTCTGAAGATTCTTCAGTACCAGAAATATTGTTATCTACAAAATAGAATATGCAACTATATATTGATCTTGTAGTTTCAGTAGAATAAAATACTAACAAATGATATGTGTATTAATATGGCAATCTGAACATTAGCTACATAAATGAGTAACCTCCCCTTGTTTCTTTCACTTTGAGGAAGCATTATGTTTTGGTCGGCCATTTTCATTTCACCGTAAATCTACACTGAAAATATGAATTTGTTTGAATCAATAAAACTGCATGAAAATATCATAAAATCTGTTCTTAATAACGTGTAGATTTATGGTGAAATGAAAATGGCTGACCAACACATAACGGCTTCCTCAAAGTGAAAGAAACAAGGGGATTTTGCTCTCATTTATGTAGCTAATGTTCAGATTACCTTAAATATTATATAAATTGTTATTGTATATGTTTGTATTATCTATTGGAAACCTGACAGTAAGATTTGTCTTAAAATTGCAATTCATCCTTTTTTGCTTAAATAGCTCTTTGATTTTTTTTCCCATTCCATGGAATTTCCACTGTCCAGCTTGTAGTAATAATTGTATATACTCAAGTAATGAATGACTTCGTTTAATGAACATATCTTAATTTCTAGACACAAAAAGGGTAAATTTCTACATCTAAAAATATCTAAATTATTGTAGGGTAGGGTGGAAAAATGCCACTTGGCTGCAGGGAGGGTATATGAATGAACCTGATAACAAGCAGAATTTTAAGTTATTTACTAAGCTTAGATGAGGTACAAGGCTAAAAGTATGGGGGCACCCAGTTAGAATCAAACTCGCTACCAATTCTAGCTTACTAACCACTAGAATGTGAGGTGCTCAAAATCACCCTATTTGTCTGAATTTTTTTTTTTTAGATGAAAATTTGTATTATTTAGAATTTTCAAACTTATCAATATACAAAATCGCTCTGAGTAATATTTGTCTTAATTCCTGACTGTTGAAAATGTTTTTATTTTTAATGTAAAACTGATTGTTAAAACTTACTCAAACCAATTTTGTTTAAAGGCCAATTTTTTCAGGTTTTAATTATCCAGTTGTCTCCCCTTTTACTACATAAAAGAGTTTGGAATAAAAATTATAAATTGTAAATATACAGAATTGGCTAAATCCTGATTATTTTATTATCTGTCAAATTGCACTTGACCATTTATTGTTTTTTTTTTTTTTTTTTTCAGCTTGGGTATTGATGAATCAATCAACAATGTGGAGTCGTGGAAGTCTTCGACAAGCAATAAACCGAAAACTCACAAGTTATCGCTGTAGAAGCTTGAAGAAAAAACTTGAAGCAAGTTAACAATAAAAAAGATTTGTATAAAAAGATATTTGTTTTAAAAAAAACTTTTTTTTAATCAGATTGGGTGAATGTGTGACCTTTCCTGACCTTTACAAAAAAGATCAATGAAAAAAAAAACAAAAGCAATTTTAAAGAGTTAAATTTTTCATTTCTTTTAATAGTTCATTTCAAATTTAAATTTTAATTCTTTAAAAAATGTTTAGAACTAACATCATCAAGGTGTGTTGAGTAACTCCTCTAGACGACATCCAGTGTCTGCACAGAGCTGATGAATGTAAGTTTTTGCTGGTTGGCCAACAATGATCTGTCAATGTGTAGTAATTCATAGAATACAACTTACCTTGGTAGCAATATCTTATCTACTGAAAGAGCGATGTTAACATGCATATAGATAAAACATGCACTGTTATTGACCATATGGAAATCTGATTAAAAAAAACAGGAATTCTTCTTCCATGCTGTAACCATGTCAGTACTAATATATGGTGGCACCACTTGTGATACTAAAATTTTGAGTAATGCTGACAGCACAGATTTCTATGACTAACCACCCTTCCCTATCAGTCATTACTCTTGCCAAGTCCTCCTCAAGACATCCAGTGTTCATACAGAGCTGATTAATGTAAGTCTTTGCTGGTCAACCCACTCTGGTGTGTCCATGTTAGATTATGTACAAATGTATACATTCAAAGAAGTTTCATTTTACTTACCACCCTTAAAAAAGAAAATGACATGGGCAGGATGTAAGAAAACTTCATATTTTTACTCTTGTTTTCTAAAAGTGACTTTGAGAGAAGCAATCTATAAATATTTCTTTAACAATGATTAAAAAAATTAGGGAGGAAAAATGAAATTTGAACAAGCTTCAGGTGTGGGCAGCCAGCAAAAAACTACATCGACAAGAGTGATGGAGATCTGTGCTGTCAGGGTGACCTGATAATGATTCTAATATATCATCAAATACATTTCTTAAACAAGTTTTAAGTGTTAGAAATGTTTAATTTTTAATACTAGCAAGAATATACACCCTCTGGGCGTAAGTATTTAAGTTTTAATATAATGAAATATATTAAATCAGAAAGACTAACAAAATTAAATAAGAACGCATATAAAAAGATTGCACTTATTTTAATTATATTTTAGTTGAAATCATTCATAGTATTGATTTTAATACGATGGAGAATAATATTAAAGATCAATCCTGGTTTTCTTAAAACCAGTATGCAAATTAACCACACTATACATTATGTAACCTTTATTTCTTAGGGATATAGAAGACGCAGGATTTTAAATGGGCTATTTTGAGGCAAATCTAACTCAGATTTTCATAGAGACATCATTAATAAATAAGATTTATTCTATGAATTAATGATTTTGACTATAAATTAATACTCATTGATAAACATATGCAATTCCTGAGGGTATTGTGATGTAAGCAGTAATAAACAGACAGACACTGAATCTCCATTATCTTTAATATATAATAATTTCAGAAAATATTTCAAGATTGATATAGATTTTTACCACTTAGCTGGAAAAAAAAATGAAGATAATATAAATGGTTATATTTTTGTTATGTTTTTATAAATATAAAACATGAAAACAACCCAGAAAAAAGACACACAAAATGTTTTTTTTTTTTAAATCGTTTTTTTTTTTTTTAAATGACTTTATTATTCATGTGTAGGGAGAATATCCACAGAATTCTGTATTTATTATCTCTTCATGACTGAATGGTGACAGCAACATGCAAGAATACTTGAAGCTGACAACTTATGTAAAATAATAATTATAATCATGATAAAAATACACCAATGGAGATAATTTATAGATGTATCCCTCCTCCTTCTTCCAGAGGGAGAGAGAGAGAGAGAGGGATCAACAGTAAGAGGGGGGGGGAATTAGAATACATTGGGTGGGAAGAGAAAGTGGGGTGGGGTGGGGGCATATAGGACAGAAGAATCTCTTGCAGAATCAATAGCAGTCCAACATTGAGCTGGGAATTTTTGTTTTTGTTCCCTGAAGGAAAACTGCTACAACAATGATCAGCACTTGGTGACAGTTATTTCAAAAGATTGAGAGAGAAAAAAAAAAAGGGGGGGGGGCACAAGACCAAAAATGCGTGGGCAGCATCAGATATTTGACCTCCCCCCCCTTTTTTTATAATACTGGACCAAACTGGCCTTAAGATAAATCAAGGCTATTTTTTTTTTTTTTACTTCATGTAAATTGCGTCATATTTAAAAAAATATTTTGTTTTTCAACTCCCCATGCCACAAAAACGAGCTGTGGTGAGAACCCCCCTCCCAAATTAAATTATGCATAACATTGATATTGAAGCTGGATTTTTTGTTCGTTTTCTTTTTTTAATCTCGATTTAGACAGCAAATATACTTTTTTTTTTTATAGTTGTGCAAAACTTTGCCTGTGAGAAACAACATTGCTTGAAGAAAGAAAAAAAAAAAACAAAGCATAAAAGTATTTTTTTAAAATAATAAAGCAACATTAACAATGCTTGATTGTCTAAGCTAGCACTGAAGACGACAGAAGTTATTGAACATCCTGATTGCCAAGTTATTGTATAGTATAAAATTAGGAGGAGGGGGTGTTAAGGCTTTTTAAATCAACATGCTATGGGTAGAAAGCCAGTTAGGTTTTAAACCCATATTACCAACAGGGCTTTAAAAAAGAAAAAAAAAAGCCATAGCCTTGATTCTAATTAAAAAAAAAAAAAAAGTTAGGGTTTAGTCGAGAAGACTTCATATCATTTCCATTCAAATATTTAGTACAAAATGTTTAACAAGTGAAGACCAAGTTTCAAAATGATCAAAACTTTTAAAGTTTTCACAAAACTTTAAAAAGGAATTAATTTTGGAATAGGCCAACATTTTTAAGGATCAAGTGACTCCCATTTGTTTTTTAAAAGTTAATACTTTAGAAATATTAGAATTCAAAAAAGTAAAAAGAAGAATCAAAAGTTTTCAATGAAACTTCTGAGATTTCTTCTTTAGCGCTACATTATTTCATCTGACATTGTATATAATTTTATCCATTGACTAAATCAGTTGAGGGTATAAAATATAGTAACCCCTCCCCCATGCACACACACACACCAAAGTAATATTATCAAATATTTAAAACTATCACATTATTATAATCATTAGTTTTTGTATAAGAATATGGATTATATTAACTCTAGTATAATTTTAGATTACTTTCATTCATCTACTAAGAATATATTTAAAAAAAAAAAAAAGAAATAGTTATAAATAATTTTCATAACGATTATAGAATGTTTACTTTTGGAAATCTGATCCCTCTGATAAAATAAAGTGAAAATTCTTCCAAGTTGTAGCCATGTCAGTGCTACTGTATGGCTGCACCACTTGGACTCTAACGAAAACACTTAGAGAAAAAGGAAGATGGGAACTATACAAGGATGCTGAACAAATCCTAGAAGCAGCACCCCCACAAAAAGCAGCCATACGGCCACTTGCCTCCCATCACACAAACCATTGAAGTAAGATGAACAAGTCATGCTGGAAAAGCAAGGACAAACTCATAAGTGATGTTTTTCTGTAGTTATCTCCACATGGATATACCCCAGTGTGGGTCAGTCAGCAAAAAAACTACATTAACTAGCTCTGCAGAGGACCTGCCAGGCGATGTCCAATAGGGATGGTTGGTGAGAGAGAGTCATGGATATCTGTGCTGTCAGCAGCACAACCTGATTGATGACTTTGGTAAAAGTTCTTAATTCATTCTACTAGCACTGAACAAGTCTTCTTCACATAGAAACAATGAGTTAAATACAAATTTCATAAGAAAGAAAGAAAGTTGTTTCTGACTGAACATTTGTGTAGGGCAGGGAATTTAAAATGATTAACAGATTTGAATTTAAATACCTTGTAACCATTAATACTAAGTAGATTTTCATGAACTTTCAATAAGAAAGCAAGATTAATTATTATTAATTAATTTGCTAACTATAGCTAATGTAGTTAGCAAATTAATATTTTTAGAAAAGATATTTACAGTAGACTATTGAATAGTTGTTAGAAAGTATAATGAATTGTAGCAGAAAGTAAGGCAGGCATAGAAAGTGTTTTCTAGATTATTTGAAAATGAAATGTTAGTAATTACATCAATAAGTTTCAGTTAAGATTTGTTTCAATGGGACATTTCAGGATGATAATTGTCCGGCCCGATTTGAGCCTGGAATTGAAATGGAAGACACAAAGAATAGTAGATTGATAGAACTATCAATATTGAGGACCTTTTATAACCAGGTGTATGGCCTAATGGCTAGAGTCATAGGAAATGGACTCAATTCCTAGATGAGGCTGTTTGGATTTCATATAGCACTAATACCCTTGGGAAAGGTATGAATCCAACTATTCTCCTTCCAGCTATGGGTAAATAGTAGACTGGACTCTTTAACCTTGATTAGGTATCCAGTCTAGGAGAAGGAAAACTCTGAATTCAATCCTGTTAAACTCCGCTTAAGTAATTGACCTTGTGTCACATTCTGCTCGTGCGGAGGTAAATATATATAACCAGGGTATTAAGTTGGCACAGTATCAATATTATCCGGACAGTGAGCTAGCGCTAGCCCAGGGAGATTATTCTTGCTGAGGTGGAGCGCCACACCTACCGTCAGCTCCCCACTTTACTGCACAAATCAGATTACTCAATCTATGCTATTCAGGTGTTGAGTTGGCAGGAACCGGTATCAAACGTGGATCCTTGCGATTCCTAGGCAGATGCTCTACTGACTGAGTTAAACCTGCCCCCTAAAGTTAGGGTATTAAAGGTAGATCTTTTAAAGAGAAAAACGTGTTTATAGAACTAACATACACTACAAACAAGAAGAAAAAAAAAAGAGGATTTGGGGGAGGGGGGTGAAAAAGAAAGAAGGAAGGAAATTTCAAAAATATATAATTCCTTCCGCAGGGGGGGGGGGAGAGTTCTGTCTGGTTCTCAGAAACTTAAGATTTGTAACAATTTGAAAAATTGGGCTCAAATTACTTGAAAAGTTTTTTTTTTTTTTGTGATCAAATAAAATTTACCTGAGTTACAAATATTTGCAGTCCAGTAGAGTTAATCTCCACTCAAAAGACAAATTGGTTTGGTTTTATTTATTTTATTTTTTGTTTGAAATATTTTCTGTGAGATTGTTCTATTTGGAATTGAATGACATGATGAGATCCAGCAGACTACAAAAGTACAATAGAAAATATTTAGCAATAATGATGAAATAGGAAAAAAAAAATGAAAGTATATGAATGTACAATTATGCATGAATTTGTTGAGAACAAATTGTCAGTGTTTCTGCTAATGCACTCTCTGAACTTCAAGTGTCTACCATATTCAGTAACCTTCCAGAAATACTAAAAAAATCTTTTTATTCAATCCATGAAGAAGATACAATGTTTTCATTTCATTTCTGTTACATAAACTGTCCTTCCAAAAGAACTGACCAGAATTCATCACGACCCTACTCTACACCAAAGATTGGTTTAGTTGTTTTATGGCATATCAACCCTTTTCAGGTCAATCAATACTGAATCAAGTCATTTTGTTAAACAAAGGACTCGGGTTGCTTACACTACCAGCTGTTGCTTAAGTGGCCACCCAGTTAAGTATTGAACAGGTTGACCAATACTTAACTTCAGCGATCTAGCAAGAATTGGGGCTTTCAGTGTGACTTGACTGTAATGAGACCTGGGTCTCGGTTGGTTGGTTGGTTGTTTTTGGGCATATCAACCCTTTTTGGGCCCTTTAATGCTGAATGAAGTTATTTTTTTACAGGCTCATTGCTGCTTAACCTTAGTAATCTAGCGGGAACTGGTTATTTCAGTGTGACTTGACCATAATACCAAGGATTGAAAGATTTCCATTTAGCATTCCCAGAAAGTTACACAGATGACAAACACTCCATACAATGTTAAATAATAATGACATCTTGTCTCAGTTCACACAAAATTTTTTTATAAATATATGTATTTATTTAAGTAAAATGCCTTTCCCTTTGTTTAATATTGATGAGTGAGGATAAAATGGACGGAGAAATTTGGAGGAGAATCATGGTGGGAGGGGGAAGGAAAGGCTATGAAGCAAGAACAAGTCTTTACAATAAAAAGAAGATTACTAAGAAAAGCTTTAAAGATAAGCATTGTTGGGTGAGTTTGCCAAAGAAAAAGAATGTATTTAAGAACAGAAAGTTAAATAATTAGTGTAGAGTCCAGTTTAAAAGTGCAGTAAGGTTAACGAAAAGTTAAACTTTTTTTTTCTGAAGCAGATAACATTGAGGAACAAGAAAAGTCTGGGATGTTTACAAAAACTTTTGTTTTCCAACAAGACTTGCATCAGAAAAATAAGGTCTTTAAAAAATAAAAAAAAAAAGGGAGAGAAGTTTGGCTTTGGGTTACCCTTATCGTGCTTTTAACTTAGACTACAAAAAATATACAGTGTGTCCATAAAGTCAGTGTGCGCTTTAAAATTTTGAAATACTTTAAAGTACACACGGACTTTATGGACACACTATATTCAAATAAGAACGAAAGTTAAATAATTAGTGTAATTTTTGAGTAAAAAAAAAAAAAAAAAAAAAAAAAAAAAAACTAAAGATCTTTAGCCACAATGGATTAATTCACTCAAAATTTGTTGGCCTAAATGTAAACAGCAACAAATTAAGCAGTTATATTTTGTACAAAATATTGCTGAACATTTTTTAAGCTAATATAAGAGTTGTCTCCCTTGATGAGAGATTTGACTGTAAACCAATTTCATGGCATTCACAAAAGAAAGCAAATGAAACTTCAGTGCATTTACGGTTTTTATATTTATTTCAAAGTTTGTTTATATCTCCAGTGGGACTAAAGAAGAAAGCTGGATTAATGAGATAAATAGTAAAGGACATTTGTGAAAGACAAAATATTGGGATTTATTCTACATTTTGTTGATGTTGGATCTCGTAGATTAAAAAATAAATTACTTAAAATAACAACTGATAACTTACTGATTGGAGATGAGCGTACAACAACATTTTTCTAACAAATTTCAGAGTAACAATATTGCTAAGCATTTTTCAAAATATAGAGCATTTTTTGTTTGTTTTGTTTTTGTCAAACTGACCAAATTTAATAGGAAAATCTCGATATAAAGACAGTCTAGCTCTTCTCTCCATTAAAAAAAAAAAAAACAAGATAAAGAAATAAATTAGATGTAAAAAATAGAATAAAACTCTAAAAGTATTTATTTATTCTTATTCAAATATTTAGTCATTAACTTTGAAAAATATTCAGAATAGATGTTTACTTGAAGAAATCAAGCACTATATCATCATTAGCATTGAAATTCTCAGATCTCAGATCCCAAACCTCCAAATTCAAGTTAGGTTCTGCAATATGACATGGGGAGGGAAAGAGAGAGAGAGGGGAGGGGAGAGGGGGAGTGAGAGGGAGGTTTGGTTTCTTTGTTTAATTGCATATTAACCTTTGTGGGTTATTTAATGCCAAAGCTATCCTTGTAGAAGAACAATAGTTGTACTATTTAACCCATAGCTGGGAGGGGGGTTGAAGGGGGTTCATACCTTTCCCAAGGGTATTAATTTGAAAGTGAACATATTAGAGTGACTGGAGTTCAAACTTGTTTACTACAATGTCACAGTACAGCACATTAGCCCCTATGTCACGGGGACTCCCCCTGAGAGTGTAAGAGAGAAAGAAAGATTTGGTTTCATGAAGACAGAAACATTTATGGTGAAAGAATAAAAGAATGAGAGTATTCAAAAATAAATAATGAATTAAAAAAAAAAAAGTCTTATTCTTAGAATTGGAAGAAAGGAAGGAATTGGAAGCAGTAGAATTCAAAGTCTGTATGCAATTCTTGAAATGGAGGTGGGGCCTTTTTTTCTTTCTTTTTTTAATTATTTGTTTTAAATAAATACAACAGGGGCTTCTTTGTTTCTTCTTGGATTTAAAGCAATAATCACATTCAAATATTTTTATTAGAATCCTATCAAATTTATCATAGCTTAACCAACTTTCACATTGACAATATAAATAATTTTTGTTCAGCTTTATATGCTAGATACTAGGATTTACAAGGCTTAAAATTGTCATGTAAAATTAAAATATTCAAATTTGTTTTTTTTTGTGCGGGGTTAACTTAAAATTGGTTATAAGCATATAAAAACTACAATATAGACAAATAAAAAAACGTTTTAATTTGCTTACAACAAACTTTAAATTTCTTTTCTTATAATATAGCTTTGGCAAGAGACTTGATAAGATTATTACTTATATGAAAACCACCTGTAGTTTATCCCTGTTCAATCAACTTGAGAAAAAAAATTCTTTGAGTCCAAAAGCTTACAAAATACATCCTTGGTGTGGAACAGCAGCAATGGATTTTTTTTTTTAAGTGCCCCAAACCAACCAAATTTTTTGGACAGTCCCATCCACTGAAGAAGAAGAAGGAAGAAAAAAAATGCCCTTATTAAAAGCAGTCATTAATGGCAAACTTTAGAAATGATTGAGATTGGAAAGGAAGAAGCAGTTTGGTACAAAGTGGATGGTTGACTGTGAAAGATTCGAGGAATAAAAGATGGTGAGTGTTTTGCCTTTCTTTTTGTTTTTGAAGGCTGCTTCATTTTGTTTGATTTCCGAAGGCAGCAATGGCTTACAAAAGACTGCATCACTGTAATAAATTCAGCTTCAAGATTTGCAGTCCACTTCAAAATGTTTATAGATTGAAGTGACATAAGCTATCACAGCCTGCCAGTCAGGACGTTCCATAGCAACCATATCATTAATGTTCTGAAAGGAAGAAAGAAAAAAAAAACATTGTCATTTCAATAATAATGTAAAAGAAAGAAAAACAAAATATGAATAAGTTTAATCTATCTTACAAAAAGGACAAACAAGTGGCAAAACTTTCAATTTATTCTTGAGAACATTTATAGTTAGCTTATTTTGTTTAATGGCATATCAACAACTGTGGGTTATTTAATGCCAAATCTTATTTTGCTTATATATATATATATATAGTTACCAACCATTCCGCATGAGCAGGATGTGACACAAGGTCAATTTCTTAAGCAGAGTTTAACAGGTTTGAATTTAGAGTTTTCTTTCTCCTAGACTGGTTGTCTAACTAAAGTTAAAGAGCCCAGTCTGCCCTACTATTTATCCATAGCTGGGGGTTAGTGTTTAACTGCATATCAACCCTTGTGGGTTATTTAATGCCAAATCTTGTTTTCACATATATATATATATATATATATATATATATATGATTTGTTTAACTTCATGCATATTGATAAATTGGTAGAAATAATTTTCATTAACTTCATGTATATTATTAAATACTGGTTATTGACCCTCAGCCACCGCCTTCCAACACCTATATAATAAAAAAGATTTTAAAAAAGGGTTGGGTGTTTGCCATAAGAGTAATTTGAAGAATACAACCGCCTGTCTAGCCCAAATAAGGGCTGAAGTGAAGTGTTGCGGGACCACTTAGTACCCGGGTGACAGAGCCACCACAATCCTGTCCTTAGGCATTAAAGGTCAGTAATCCTGGCCAACAGTGGTCCCATTGGAGGGATGCAGTGGGCGTATTCTACAGCCCCAATTGACAGGGCGGTCAAACACTTTGGTTCTTCTACTGTGATTAAACCAATCAATTGTTGATATTAACCAATTGTAAAAGTAAAAAGTAAGTGGCCTATTGTCGGTATCAGCCGGATAGCGAGAGAGTCTATCTCCTTTTTGCTAGTGCTAGACCAGGGAGATTGTTTCTGCATCTAAGGTGGTGCACCACACCTACCATCAGCTGCCCACTTTACCACACAGATCCAAGCCGTGCTACTCACACGTTGAGTTGGCAAGGGCCAGTATTGAACCCAAACCTTCTGGTTCTGAGCCAGATGCTCTACTGACTGAGCTAAACTGGTCCTATAAACCAATTGTAGATAATATATAAATGCTGTAAAATCCATTTTACTCATATGTGAATTAATTTTTCCAACCATTTTTTTCCTACTTACCAAATTTGATGTAATGTTCACAGATTCAGCAGCAGTAAATGACAAAGTAAAATTTCTCCGCTGGAAAAAAAAAAAAAAAAAAAAAAAAAAAAAAAAAAAAAAAAATCAGTTAATTTATACATAAAGGGAATTTAATTATTAAAGGAATTTTGGTTTTAGAATTTCAGATGTTTATTTCAAGAATTATGATTATTATTGATTAACTTATTGTCATTATAATCCCATTTCTTCTTGATAATGAAATTCTGATGGTGGTTTTGTTTTATGGCATATCAACCCTTTTCAGGCCATTTAATGTGGAATCAAGACCATTTTTGATACACAAAGACTCAGATTGCTTATGTGGTCATCCATCTAGAACAGGTTCATTGCTGCTTAATTTTGGTGATCTAGTGGGAACCGGTTCTTTCAATGTGACTTGACCGTAATATGAAATTCTAAGAATGTTACCAAGTACAACAGACACCTTAAGAAGACTGGAGAGTACAACAATCAAAATGTGACTATAACAACCAAGGTTTTTTATGTTTTTTTTGTTTAAAGGCATATCAACCTGTGTTGATCATTTAATGCCAAAGCAATCCTTGTACAAGAACAGTAGTGGTACTTTTTAAACCATAGCTGAGGGGATTCATACCTTTCCCAAGGTATCAGTGAACATAATAGCACAACTGGAGTTCGAACTCATTTACGATGAAGCAGTCCAGCATGTTAACCACTACACCATGGAGACTCCTCTTAATACAACAACCAAGATAAAGATACTCGTTAGTATAGATTAATTATAATGAAGTTATTAGTAGTAATAATAATAATAATGTATAATGAGTTCACAAAAGACAACCAAGGTTGAATGTATTAGTGTAATACATCGACAGATTTGTGGAGTCAGAGTTAGAAGCAATTAATGGGTCACTGGAGTTTGAGTCAATGAAACTACACACTCCGGCTCCAGTTGAATTTACAGTTTATATGGCCCTAGTTTATTTAGTAAAGTTATACAGTGCACATTCCCTATAAATAGATCCTAAAAAGCAATGGTTCATATCTATTTGTAAGCCATGATCACTTAGATAAAGAGGAGTAGGAGTCAGAGGTGCTAAAAACAGAGGAGTCTAAATCAAAGGTTTTGGGTTCTGACCCCCACAGCCCTGTACATTGATATATATAAACTTGCAGTAGAAATATACCTGCTTATAAATCTGCTTTAAAAGAAAAAGAAAAAGAAAGAAAAAAGAAAGTACCTTATCCTCAGCAGTGAGTTCATCATAGGGAATTTTGTCTGGCAAGTAACAGTGCATCAATGCACAGAAAGCTAATCCATCATTCCAACTACTACTAAAATTTGTTATATCCACGCCCTGAAAAGAAAAAGGAATACATTAAGGGATGATTTTCTCTCACTAACTGAAAAACATTAATAAACATGCAAGAGTAAAGTTTATTATATTATTATATATATATATATATATATATATGATAAGTTGTAAACATGGTTTGTTTGGAATGGCTTTTTTGCCGACAATTTTTGGGAGAATAAGTGCTTAATTGGAGTCGTACCTAATTAATTAATTTTCAAAATTAGGTACGACTCCAATTAAGCACATATATATATATATATATATATTATGGACTCTCTCGTCGATTTTCATGCATGAGGGTTCTCACACACAATGAACACTCACACAGCGATTTGTTTATAGTGGTGAAGGCTTGTGTTGGACCATCCACACTTTTTGGCACAGTCGATAGGAAAGAATTGGTGCATCAAGGGTTACCACAAACCCAATCAACGACCAACTCAGTTATCCCTCTCCTAGACTGGTTACCTACCCAAGGCTGAAGGGCCCAGTCTGCCCTACTATTTAACCCATAGCTGGAGGGAGCATATATGGATTCATACCTTTCCCAAGGGTATTAGCGCTATGTGAAATGCCAACAGCTTCGTCTAGGAATTGAACTCGAATCGACGAGTCCATTTCCCACGACTCTAACCACTAGCCCACGCGCCTCCATACACACACACACACACACACACACACACTTAAGTTAAGGTAGTGCGGACATGGATCTTTTGGTCTGAAATCACATAGGTGTGAAACTGTCAGTAACCAGGTGTTGACTTCATATCCACGCTACCTTAACTTAAATATAAATGCTATATCAATGATATTGAGCATTGTCTACCTATGAATATAGCACGCATATTATCTACTATATATATATATATATATATAAAATCCCATAGTAACATAAAGAAATAAAGAAACTTATACACTTTCATTGCCATCTCAACCTCATGGTAATACCTATGCTGTTTGTGGTAAAATTCTGGATTAAAAAGACACAAATATTCATAAAAATGATATTCAGCAGGTGGATCCTATTAACCCTGTACAAAAATTCAAGCCACATTTTTCATATTTGCCTTAAGTCTTGTAAGTCATCAGCTGGGCTTAAAAATTATTTGAGTTTATGAATGGGAATTTTTGTGGTGAAAACAGCTATCATATGTCAAGATGTGGTAGTCTGCATGTGTATATATATAATATATATATATATATATATATATATATATATATATATATGTGTGTGTGTGTGTGTGTGTGTGTGAAAGAAAGACTTATTCTGTAGTCTGGTTTGGTGATGGGGGTGCTACTCATGTAGCATGTTTTGTGCACAAATAGCCTGGCAGAGCCCATTCCGCTCCAGGTCTGTAACGGGTTTGAATTCAGAGTTTTTCTTTTTCTTCTCCAGTTGCCATACCAAGGTTAAAGAGCCCAGACTGATCTACTATTTACTCATTGCTTGAGGGAGAATGATTAGATTCATAGCTTTCTCAAGGATATTGGCACTATGTGGAATGCAAACAGCCTCATACAGGATTTGAAATACAAACAAATTAAATCTTAAAAAAAAAAAAAAAAAAAAAAAAAAAAAAAAAAAATGTGTTATATATATATATATATATATATATATATATATATATAATATATATATGTAACTTGATTGTACTTACATTATAGCTGAGAGTTTTCATTTGGCACCATTTTAGCAAAGCATTTCTTTTAGATCCTCCCATTTGTTTAGCAAGTCCAACCAATGGATCTTTTGCTGCCACTTCTTTCCTCTCAATTTCTGTGCTGTAAACAAATACGAGAAAAAAACATTTAAATATTCAATAGATTTTTTTCCCATTTAAATTTTATCTAAGACTGTAAAAAAAAAAAGATTATACAGTCATACTGTGCCCTACATCATTAATTGGTTCCAAAAGCCGTGAACTAACCTGTTTTTTTTTTTTAAGTAAACCAGATGTAATATCTTAAAATAAGAACAAACACAGGAAAACTAGCAAAAATAATCCGTGAAAGAATAATTATCACTCAAAATTAAAAAACACTAAAAACACATTTTAATCAAAATTTTTAAATGATAAGGAACACTATGAAATTATATTATTTGGGATTTGCTCTTAAAATTTCTTAATACATTGACTACATAGTGGTACATATATGTACCATTACAAATATTTCACTTCCTTTTTTTAAAACAATATTTAGAATATATACTTTCATAATAACATAGTAGTATCTACATATACTACTTAAAGAAGGTGGAAATGATGAAAAAATATGTTATAACTCGACTTTTATTAAAAAAAAGTGATATGAAAATAAAATAAAAATAGGAATCCATTAAAAGGATTTGAACTCATCGCACCGTGTCCATTTCCGAGGACAGTAACCATTACACCGTGTGCCTCCTTATCAAGACTAGAGAACCCAGTCTACCCTACTATTTACTCATAGCTAGAGAGAGAAGAGTTTGATTCATGTATTTCCTATGTAATAGAGTAAAATCAAATTACAAAATATCCCAATTATCAAATCTAAATTTTATTGTTATTTTGTTGTTGTTATATAGTCTAGCAAAATAAAAAAATGCCCTCTGGGTGACGTAAAATAATTATTGCCTGAGGGGATGGGAGTTGAAAATTTAATATCAGAGAGTTTGTATCATAAGAAAGTAAAATTATCAAATTTATTAAAAGAGTAAAAAATAAAAATTTGAAATGGAAACTTAGTTCTGATAACTTTAAATATAGATTAAAATAGAACAAACTATATATAGATAGATAATACCAGCTATGTATTTATTAAAACTTGTTTAAAGAAACCAATGAGGACTGTCTAACATTGCATGTTCAAATTTTGAGTGTATTTATTCAAATACGTTTGACGTTTTACGTAGTGTGACGTAATCAGTGACGCAATTTTTGTTACAGACAAAAACCAGAAACGAATCTCCATTATTAATAGATTAAATATTCATTGTTGTTGGCATCCTTCTGACTAGGAGAGACGATGGAGTAGTGTCCAATTATTATTTTTTTTTAAACTATGTAGCCTGGGCAGGTTCATATGAAGGATGAGCTGTTGCCCAAGCAGCAAATCCCCCCTCTTCACACTGCCACTGTGATCCAAAGGAAAGGTAAGGAACCAATGCAGTTTGACAGTAGTAGTGTTGCAGGAGTTGGTGGGTAACACTGGATTTCAGCATCACACCACCTTAGGGACTCCGTCTCCTGATTTGTTTTTGGGGTTTACTCCCCCTAGACTTTCCTTGGGATGAGGTAAAGCCGCTAGGCAACAGAGGTTTTGTATCAGACTTTCCTTGTCTTAGATGTGCATTCATATGTACATTGTTTATGTGAGTTATTAATCTTTCCTTACCAAATGTTCAGTGTTAGTGTATCTATGGATGCACTAAAACATTATAAGGATTTAGTGTTGATTATAAACTAATACCCACTATTCTTATAATGATATTTATAAACAAGTTTAAGATAAAAACTGAAATGATAGTATCAAGTAATTTAAATGAAAGGCTTTTATATTTTTTTGTTTAATGCCACATCAACCTTCATGGGTTATTTAATATCAAAGCCATCCTTGTAGAAGAAAAGTAGTGGTACTATTTAACCTATAGTTGGAATGATGAGGGGGTTCATACCTTTCCCAAGTGTATTAAACTAAAGTGAAGATAAATAGCGAGACTGGAGTTTGAACTCGGTTACAACAATATCACAGTCCAGCATGTTAGCCACTACACCATGAGAACCCCTCCCCCCACTGAAAGGATTTTGATTTCATAATGTAATTTTTTCCCTATTTAATTGCAATCAATCGGTCACTACCAAATAATGATGAATAATTATGAAAATGTAAAAATTCTTACCAAACACCACTGTTACGTCGACTGTTACTTCTGTTTGACAAAATGGAAGAGATAGAGGGTGAAACTTTTGATGGAATCTCTGCATCGGTTCTATTGGTCCCCTGTGGGGCAGGTTTAAAGTCTTTGTTTTTCTCAAACGCTGTACTATGAGGTTGCAAAGGAGACAACTTTTCTGCTGCAGGTTTCTTCAAGGCAGATTTGAGAGGTAATTCCGACAGACCTTGTGAAGAATTCTCACTCGGAGATGGAGACGATTTACCATCGGGGTCATCATTGTCTGGAGACAAAGGACCCTCAATGGAACTCCGACGCGAACTTCCTTGACTCGAGTGAATTGAAGATCCGCCACTTTTCACTTGATCCTCAATTGAACGAATTAGATTTTTTACAGACATCGTTTGATTCTTACTGTCCATTCTCCGACCCTCACGAAGGGCAACAAGTTCCCTGTCGACCGTGTTGATCATTTTCCCCTTAAGCTCTGCTGTTGACAAGATTGGCTTAGATGAGCGTTCTTCCCACGATCGCAATTTTAGCCGATCTTGTTCATCTGTGGCTTTTCCGAGCTGAGCTTGCAGGGATTTTACCTTCTCTTTTAAGGAAGCATTTTCCGACGTCAGTTTTTCCATGTCTTCCTGCGTTTCCGTTCGAAACTCATTGGCAATCACAACTGCCACTTGCAGGTCTTTTTGGAACTGCTTCCATTCTTCGGATTCCTCTTCGTGTTTGTGATGAACATTATGAAGTTCATCCTCCAAGACTGATTTCTGTTGGTTCATATCTTTGATTTCTTGCTGAAGTTCCTGGATTTTCAGGTTGCATTTTTTTATATCATCATGATAACGATCGCAGTCCTGTTCCAGCTGGTCGATATTGTCTCGTAAATGTTCTTTCTCTTGCTGGATATTTCCGCGTTCCTTTTGGAGTTCCTCCATTTTATTTTCCAGTTCAGAGATTTTGGTTTTAGAATTGTTCTTCATGCCTTTGAATTCTTCGTCTTTTGATGCTAAGATCTCCCGCAACTTTTCAATTTCGCATTGGGTCAATGCCAGCGATTCCTGAGTGTCTGTGAGCTTCTCCTCAAGCTTATCTTTTTCTTGGCGCGTGGTGTGAAGCAATTCCTCCAAGTCAGACTTGTCGTGTGCTTGCTGGTATTGTTCTAGCTCGAGCACTTTAGACTTCTCATTTTCCAACATTGTCTTATAACGAGTGATTTCTATCTGGTCGTTTGAATGTGTCTGTTTCATCTCAGAGATGAACTTCTCACTAGACTTCTTTTCTTCCGTCAAAGTGTCAATTTCAGCTTGCAGAAGATGAATCCTATCTCGCAAAGCATCGGCAATGTCTTGAACTTCTCGGTTCTCGTTCACTGCCATCTGAAGTTCGTGAGCATACTCATCCTGTTTACGCAGCATTTCTTCACGCTCAACTGAGGCACCTTTCAAAAGGTCGATCATCTGGGTTTCTCGTTCGGAACTGTTTACATGATTTCCATTAATAAGAAGCGTTTTCAGATGTTCGAGTTGCGTCCGACAGTGTTCAAGTTTCTCAGTTTGCGTACATAAAGATTCAAGGAGAACTCCTCGCTCATCAGCAAGTTTCTCATTTTCTTCCGTAAGCTCATTGACCATGTCCTGTAGATCCCCAAGTTCCTGCAGAGTGGCCTGCAGTTCCTCGTTGGTACTGTTGTGTTTCTTCCATCTGCAAAATACGTTCAGTGAGGCAGGCCACCGAAACTTCACTCATGCATCACTGCTTTTATTACTCTGTTTATCCCAAGGAACATTATCAAGGGATAATTCCGAAGGGTGTTCAGGTGTTCTGCACAAATCAGCCAAGGTGAGTCCCGGCTCAGACGCAGACACAGAGGCTGAACAGTCGAGGCCATGGTGCATCATAGGGTCTTGTAGTGAATCGAGATTTGATAGGCTATCACAGCTTATACTTGATGGTAAGATAAGGTCATTAGAACTTTCAGTTTTCAATGATGAGATCGGAGCTGAAGCTTGTTTGAGCATTGAGAGTTTTTCAGAATCGGTAATTTGCTCAAAAGGAATCCCCAGTTCCTTCATTCTGTCTTGGAGGGATTTGTTCTGATTACGCAAAAGTTCACATTCTTCCTTCAGGTCACACGGAGGAATTTGTTCCTTTAAATTTTTTATTTCATATCTGTACTTTTCAATTTCGGCTTTCCGGCCTTCAGTGATCTGAATTAGCTCGGAGATTCGACCTTCAAGGATCTTCTTTTCACGCTCAAAATTAGCTAGTAATTCTGCGTTGTAGGCCATGACGTCTGCTGGGGCCGACGTCCTCTTCCGTAAAGATTTGTCTTTTGTCACACTCTGTGAGCTATGAGCCCTTTTCATTGATTGAATCTTAGATCCGTGAGATGCATTCTTACTGGCACCACTTGTTTTATCTAAGTTCTGAGTGCTAGATGCCTTCCGTATAGTCGAGGTTGCACTGGTTGCAGAAGTTTTTACAACCTTTGATGGCTTTGCAAAGGCAACATTTTTTTCCTTTTCTTTTAGAACATTTTCTTTGTTACTAGTTTTTGTAGAATCTGGCTTTGCGGGGGTCGCATTTAACTTGGGGCGATCTGGCAATAGGGAGAGTTTCTTCTTTTGATGAACCGTGAGATTTTCATGACTTTTGCTGAGGTACTGTTTCCCAAGTGGTCCCCATTGGCTTCTTGCTTGTGGTTGAAGTTGAAATGGAACTGAGACCAGAATTTTCAGATTTTGATCGCATTGGACCAACAGTTTCGGCTGCAGAGGTGACAGACCGTGATTGGCCAACACTTTTCTCTTGCTTCTTCATGGTAAGCAACCTCTGGCCAACTTTCTAGAATAGAAAAAGAAAAAAAAAGAAAATTAGAATTACAAAGGGTTAAAAATAAGGATTGAATCAGTTAAAAATAATAAAACAAATGGAAATAAAAGTTTTTAAAAAGAAAAAAAATCTTGGCTATTGCAGTATATCATTAAAGTAGTCATATCCATGTTCATATTATTTAAAAATGGCCTAGTTCATTGGTTAAGTAATTGATTTTAATGGTACATCAACCTGTCTAGGGTTATTTTAGGCCTAGAGTTTGTTTTTTTCATAAAGTCCTATCAAATATGAATAATCTTTAAACCGATCTATTTGAGCCATAGATAGGACCTTAAAAGGATATTACTACTCTAAGTCAGAGTGGACCTGGGAGTAATGGTAATAAAGGGGTACTCTACACTCCATAGATCTACAGAACTGGTGCCTTACCTCCACATGCAGTTTAGTGTCATATCTAGGACACTCCTTTTGGTGTCTTATCCGTCTGCAGGGAATTCAGTTGGACTATTCTTTACCCCGACTGACAGGCCTAAGAAGTAATGGTTTAGAAGTTCTAATTGAAGTGCACTTAGAAATTGTAAGTTTAAATCCGAGGGTCTGAAAAGTGACATGCAGACAAGTGTGAAATAGCTGATAGGAGATATCTCAAGGGATGGAGATTGGAATGAAAACAATCAACACCCAATGAATTGAATAAAGGGTTGGGTTGAAAATTCCCTCAAGGTTACTGATTACAATAAAAGATATCTGCAGACAAACGCCAGTAATAAAAATATATAAGTCATCACTCATTTCAGAAATTTAGACATATTTTAAGATAATTTGGAAAAATTCATAATAGATCAAACATTATTTAATTGTTAAACAGTGAAATCTTAAGAGAAAGTAGGTATTTATCCAACCTGTTTGCTATAGGTAGGATGTGACACAAGATTGCAAGTATGGGGCATCCTGTAAGGATTGAACTTACTATTTAGTAGTAATGAATCTGCAAGACTAGGTTGCTAACCATTATAGCACGATGGGATGCCCAAATCTTAAGAGCAACTACTTCATTCACCAACAAATAAAATATTTCAGTTCTCAACACAAAACTTTAATTTGAATGAAATAAATAAGGTTATAAATACTAATCCTTATAACAAAGTTTATGATAAGAAAAAAGAAAATTTGAATTGCAACAACAAGTCAATATACTTTATTGTATGGAAGGGCGACCTGGTGTAATAGTTAGCAAGTTAGTCTTGCAGATCCATTAATTAGTGAATAGCAAGTTCAATCCTCACTGCATTCCTCACACTTATGACCTTGTGTCACATCCTCCCTGTGATGAAGGAGTTAAAATTATAAAGAATAATTATCAATTTTTAAGTTTAAAATCAAAAGATAAAATTTCATCCGAACAATATAAATTGATTGATTTTAATGGCATGCCAACCTGTCTGGGGTTATTCTATGCCAGGAAGTTAGAGAATTCTGTACATTAAATGTTTATATTTACTTGGGTATTTTTTTTTTAAAGGAACTTTTAAAAAAATATTTCATTTTAATGATATGTCAAAATCCTCTGGTAAAGTTTTTTTTTTTTTAGAATAATTATTTTGTAATATATCAAGAAAATTGAAAAAACACAGGTTTAAATAGGTTAAGTGGTGAGTTTATTGGCCGACGCTGCAGTGTTTCGATCTATTAAATAGATCATCTTCAGGGCATAAGATAAGAAATTATATATCACAGAATGATGAGAAAAAATGAGTGGTAATCCTTCTTATTCAGTCTGTTTAAAAATTTTTTCTGAAGTTTGAAAAAAGGAGACGGTTTTGAAATATGACATCAAATATTCTATTTTAAGGTGTGAGTATGTAGCGCTGTTAGTGTGTGTATTGAAGGAAACATTGTGCATTTTTTTAGGTATGTGGTAGTGTGTGTGTGTGTGTATAAATTTTTTTCTGTAGCGATAAACGACAGCGGAAGTGAAAACTCAAGGTTGTGTGTGTGTGTGTGTGTGTGTGTGTGTGTATGTGTGTGTGTATATTGGTAAGAGGTAGGGGAGAGGTGTGTGTGTATATTGGTAAGAGGTAAAGGGGAGATGTCATGAAAAGAAATTTTCATGTTTTATATTAAGAGAGGAGATGGAAGTTTGGGTGTGTGTGTGTGGGGGGATTGGGGATTTAAAAAATGAAAAGATTTTATTATTTTATTTATTTATTTATTTATTTATTTTTTTTTTTGTTAGAAAGAGTATTGTATTGTTGTTTTATAGTTAGTACTGATTATTTGACGATTAATATATATTAATATTACAATTACGTATAAGTGAATGAATTATTGTTATTATTATTATTATTATTATAGTTTTTTTTTTTATTATATCTAAATACATTATTATAATTATTGAGAACAACAATAGTATAATTATAGTATATATAATTATATAATAATTATAAGGTAGAAATAATTATAATAATAGAATAATTATTTTGTATGGTATTGATTATGTTTACATTTATATTTTTTGGTATAATTTTATTTCTCTCAAGAAGAAGAAAATGTCCCATGTCGACACAACTTTTGGACATTAATTCATAAAATAAAAAATGATAAAATAGTCTAGTATGGGTAACACAAATCTTTTTAGATGCAGGTAACATTAGGGAACTAGAAAAGTTTTGGTAAACAGGGAAAAAGCTTGGCACATTTACCAAAATTTTCTTGTTCCCCAATGATACCTGCATTGAAAAAATAAGCTCTAAAAAAAAGTTTGGCTTACCATTATGGTACTTTTAATCTGGATTAAAATGTATGTCTACATATTTTGCCAATGTCAAAATTGAAAAAATATGAACAATATTTTTTTCCCCAAATTTGCTTTAAATTTAACAAAATTAAATCCACTTTTCTCATATTACATGAACATGACCTTAATACTTCAAGACAAAATGACTTAACATTTTTTTTCTCCTTTTACTTCATGTAATAAGATACATGGATATGTGTGTGGTCATAAAAATGTTAAAAGATTGTGGGAAATTTCATTTCAAAATATGAAGGGAGTAACTATTCAAGAGCAATAAAATTAAATCTAACACAAAGATTTTGTTAAAAAAATTTTTTTAAATGATAATTCATATCAATACCTACAACATATTACTTATAATCTGAACATGAAAATGGGGAAAAAAATTCCTACTTTAAAAATAATAAAATATGTTAGGGCCAGTTTAGCTCAGTCAGTAGAGCATCTGCCTGGAAGTCGCAAGTCTCTACGTTCAGTACTGGTCCTCGCTAACTCAGCTCATGAGTAGCACAGCTTGGGTAGGCTGATCTGTGTGGTAAACCATCTGGGAGCTGATTGTTGGTGTGTCGCTCCACCTCAGCCAAACAATCTCCCTGGTCTAGCGCTAGCAGATACTGACAATAAGCACTCTGTAGACTTTACATTACAATCAGCTCACCACAGGATATGATACATGATTGCAAGTATGGGGCATCCAGTAAAGAACAATCCCACTATTCAGTAGTAATGATTCTGCAAGACTAGCTTGCTAACCATTACATCATGATGGGCAGCATTTATAACTTGATATTAGTCTATTAATAATGGAGATTCGGTCTCAATTTGTCTGCAAACAAAACTATATCATTGCTTACATCACATTACCCAAAATCGTTGAATATACAATAAAGAAAATCCTTGTTAGAATTAATTTGAATTTAACTGAGAGAAACTTGATTTTACTAGAAATAAAACATTTATTTTGATTTTGACAGGAAAAATATTTTCATGTCTATCATTAAAAGAATATAAGATTTCAAAGGTCTGTTTACATTTTTTATGAAAGAGCAAGGCAAGAAATCCTTTATATGTACTTTTGGATGTCGATAAAATTGAGATTAAACTCTTTTTTTAATTTTTTTTTTTTTCTTATACCAAAATTAAAATATTCGTTCAATTTTAATAAGATTTTGTAGAATTGAATTGATTATTAAAAAAAAAAAAGCATTGTCATCTATCGTAAAATAAAACAAAACCCCATTAGGCAATTCAAAAATTAATTCTTACACCACCCAGAGGACGTTTTTTGTTTTGCTAGTAAAATCAGTTTTTACTTTCACGCCAAAATGTCTACTAAAATGGACATAAATACGATGGAATGTCCCAATAAAAAAAAAATGTTACTATTTCAGCAAGGATTTGTCTAAGTTGTTTAGTTAGATTTATTGGTTTAATGACATAACAAATCCTTATGGGTCATCTAATACCAAAATTTGATTCATTTGTAAATGTGATTACAATCATAACTAACATTTATATTTTTAATGTTCCATTACAATCATTTTTTAAAGTCATACTTTATTTGACTATAATAATTTGTTTGCAGTTATATGGTATCAAGTATTTCTATCTAACACTAATATTTCATACACATTATATGGTTTAACTCTTTGCCTACCAAATTTCCCTTACGGCGGTACCAAATTTTCGTTTTTATCTGTATGATGGGAGATATTTGCCATGAAATCCCACTTATGCAGGCGCGACACAAGGACATTTTTATGTGGGTCCACCCACGAGCTGATACTCATGAATGGTAGGTGCAAAAAATGTGTTGATTCCGTTAGCATTCCCCTCGGGGGGGGGGGCTCAGGCACTGGGCAATAAACCCAGCCCTACCCCTTTAAACCAAGAGGGCAGGTGTTGCCTGGGGGGATAACTGCCGGGATCAAACACGTTAATTTAACACACCGGTCCAGAGGCCGAAGCACACTGGACCCCCACCCTACCTTTATGATGAGATATTTCAAAGTTCACTATTCACCTCAGAACTCATTCTATTCAAATAAAGTCCAATTATTATTGAAATCCAAATCCTTCTACTCAATTATAATGAACTAACCATCAGTTTTTGTACTTTGCTTTGGTGTGGTATGCATAGGATCACAGTAGTGGGAGAGCTGCTGTGAGCAGCTTAAAGTAGGCAAAGAGTTAAAGTAACTATTCCTATTGGATCATAATTTTTGCACCATTATATGGTTTCAAGTAACTAATAATGATAATCGTTAGTAAACAATTATAGCTCCAAATAACTATTCTTAATACAATTGATTTGCACATTTATATGGTATTCCTATCAAATATAAATAATTTTCAAACAGATCTATTTGACCTATAGAAGGACCCTAACAGGTACTACCAAACTGGGTCAGAGTGGACCTGAGAGTAATGGCAATGAAGGGATAGCACCATACTCTCAGAGCTCGAGCCACAACACTGAATGCAGTTTAGTGTCATATACAGATACCCTTATATGGAAGTGCATGATGTAATGGTTAGAGTTGTAGGAAATGGATTCGTCTACCAGAGTTCAAATCTTGGACATAGCTGTTTGCATTTCACATAGTGCTAATACCCTTGGGAAAGGTATGAATCCATATATTCTCCCTCCAGCTATGGGTAAATAGTAGGGAAAACTGGGCTCTAACTTTGGATAGGTATCCAGTCTAGGAGAAAGAAAACTAAATTCAAACCAGTTAAACTCTGCTTAAGAAATTGACCTTGTGTCCCATCCTGCTCGTGTGGAGGGGTTGGTATATATGTATATATATATATATATATAATTATAAAAAAAAATGGACTCTCTCGTCGATTTTCGACGCATGAGTGTTCATCCAGTGAACAACCTTTCCCAAGGGTATTAACGCTATGTGAAATGCCAACAGCTTCGTCTAGGAATTGAACTCGAACCGATGAGTCCATTTTCCACGACTCTAACCACTAGCCCACGCGCTCCTATATATATATATATATATATATATATATATATACATACACACACACACACACACACACACAGATACCCTTTCTTTTTCTTTTTAATGTGTGTGTGTGTGTGTGGAGGGGGAGAATCTTCATTTTCTGCAGAGGATGCAGTTGATGTATTATAAGCCCTACAAATAGGGTGACACATCTAAGTTGTATGTAGACTTTAATTAAGAGGAGTTGACACATATAAGTAATTAAAATAAAGCTGTAATAAGTAAAATACTTTTTATGATTACTAAAAAGCCAGATGAGATTTTCTCATTTCAGTTTTTCTTTTTTTTTCTTTTCGTTTCTGAACATGAGAAAACATTAATGTCAAGAATAAAAGGTGAACTATCAAAATTAAGTTAATTTTAATAGTTGCACTGGTTGACAAAAGAGGATTTGTCATATATAGAAATTATATAGGACATGAACAGAGCTGCTACCCTGCGTTGCCTAGGATTTAAAAAGTTAAAAACAAATATGTATTATTTGGACTATTGTCCGCATCTTCATTGTTATCTGTACAACGTTTCGGCCAAATAATACAAAATAATACTAATCATCAAGCCTCATTAAAAAATTCAGAGTAATAGTAAAAACAAATATTTTTTCTATATTTGGAATAATATAAAAATATAGCCCTCCCTATCCCCCCCCCATTATTCCACTTGTTTAATGGAATTTGACACTGATTCCTAACAACCCACAAACCATAGATCATTGGTCTTTGCGAACTGACAGGACAAATTCACTCAAAGTTCTTTATTGAATAATTCAAGGAACTATTTTTGAACTTTTATTTCCATCCTTAGAATATTGTCATAAATTCCCAATTTTCAGAAATTTTCTGGTATCATCCAAAATGGAAAACATTTTGGATAGTCAACATAACACCTGCACCTTTATCAGGCTTAGTGAGGTATATATCAGTATTTGTGTTTAAGTAAGGGCCAAAGTGGAGTGTTGCATGTCATGAACTGCTCAGCAGCCACCAGTATTCTATCCTTAAGCATCACTCCGCACAGTCAACAGGTGGCCATATTGGGAAAGAAGTATTACCCCTCTGCAGAGGTGCTGTCGGCATATTCTACAATCCCAGCCAGCAGGGTGGGATTCTAGGTAGGGTATACATATAATATACTTTGATCCTAACAAAAGTAATGAACAGAATAAGAATGAAAAGAAAAGAAATATAACAAAAAAATCATTCTGTTCCTTATGAGGACCAATTGTGTGGCCAATGCGCAGACACACCAATAGAAGAAAGTTACTTGAAAAGTAACGGAAACTCACCATAAAGCGAGCGAGCTGTGGAATGCTCCTCATTCTAGTTGCAAAGCCGACGAGAAGTTTAATTCCATGATTCTTTTTCCCTGTTTGTTTTTATATTTTATGTAATTGATTTTGGGATCATCAGGAGAGAATGTGCACCTTTTCGGGGCCTTCTTCTCATTGGAACGGCTGCCCATTGGCCACACAAGGCTTATGCATTCTTTTATACTTGAACAAGAGGAACAATCACAATATGTAACATGTCAAACACTGTGCACTGTTTAAACACTTCCTCATAGAATGTCAAGTTTACGCTCCTACCAGAAAAAGATTTTTCAACACAAACAATATGAAAGATTTGTTTGAAAATCTTAACAGATATAATTTTGTCCTTCTTGTGAGAAATAAAAACATAAAAAATTATGAATCTGATATGAAATACATCCACAATTCCTCTTACTGAACGCAACTGTAAGGTAAAACTGTAATCTCGCACCCTGACAATTTGTTTTTAGAAGAAAAAAGAATTTTTTTTATCACAAATTAATTCCTTACAAAACATTTGTGTGCGTGTGTGTGTGTGTGTGTGTGTGTGTGTGTGTGTGTATGCTAGATATTGTTATATTACTGGTATATATTATTCATGTTATATATACAAGCAAAAAAATGCACTCTTCGAGTACAAGTATTTAAGTCTTAATATAATCAAATATTCTATTGAATTAGAAAGACTAATGAAATTAAGTAAGAATACAAAAAAGATTATGCTAATTTTGACTTTATTCTAATTGATTTCAATATAAAATTATACATAGGATTGATTTTAATACATTTGAAAATAAAACTAATATTGGTAATCAATAATACCAAGTGATTATTAATTAAACACAGTTTTATTAAAACCAGTATGCAAATTATTCTCACTATATACTATGTAAACATTTATTTATTAAAGGTTATATAACACAAATCACAGGAAAACACATTAATAATATGGGCTGATTTGAGGTAAATTTATCACAGCAAGACCTTAATAGAGACATTGTTAATAAATAAGATGCTTAAGTAAGATTAAATAATGATTATTTAATAACCATTGAGAATATAACTAAGGGAATTGTAACATTGGTGGTGACATAGTTTTAGTTACAGACAGACACACAATCTCCATATAATAAGAATTATATGTTTATTTTATAAATATTATAGAGTTGGCATTAAATAACCCATAGGGTTGATATTCCATTAAAGCAAACCTTATAAAGAGAGAGAGATAGCCAAGAGGCTAATATTTAAACAGCTGAGAACAAATTAGGAATTATGAAGCATAACAAGAAAGCAGTCATACAGAAGTTTATAATCCAGTTTTTGATTATAATTAAATCAGCTTAGTAAAGCATTATAAATTGTATATCAGACGCTTTAATGGGTCGTTGGAAAACTGATTTGAATAATGTTTTTCTAACAAAAGAGTAGGAACTGAAAGTAAAAAATAAAAGAAATGCGTGATAAGAGTGAATGTATTTAAGCAAATGTAATTTTAAACTAAAAGGAGACTCCCTACTAATAAAACAGACAGGTGTATCTTACTATATACATCACAGCTATTTTTGTCAAAAGCCTTTTTTTTTTTCTTTTAACCAAGATTTAATCTTATTCCTACTTATTTTTTTGTAGTACATCACACATTTTTGGATGACTTCCAAAATAGCAGCAGAAACCAGTGTCTGTGGTTGAATATTGATTGATATGAAATATAGCTTAACCAACTTTCTGTACAACACTAAAGATAGTGCCTATTGAGAAAATCCCCAATGGAGGATAGACAATGGTTAATATTAACAAATGGAGTTAACTAAAACATTCTAGAAAGGTATTTTTTTTTATACCAATGTACTAAAATGCTACCATCTCCCTTGCAAGTGGTTGGGGGTTAATTAGACATAATACTATTTTGGGTGTGTGGGGTTGGGGGTGGATGGATATAACAATAGAAACTTTAATTTCTCACAAGAAATGGAGTTTTTAAAAAAAAAAAAGATAAAAAAAAACAGCATTAATCTGATTAGAGTGAAAATGCACTGAGAACCAGATCAAATATCTAGGTATTTGTGTCAAGTCTGACCTGTGACCTGAATTGTTGACATACAAAGAGAAATTAATTTATAATCTGCACTAGAAAATGTAAGCAGACTATTGTTGGTTGGTTGGTTGGATTTACGGCATGTCAACCCAGTGGGTTATTTTATACCAAAGATATTTGTGTTTTATTCATTCGTGAGGAGTGTTCAATTTTTTTTTTTTGAACACATTTTTTAAACTCATTTTTTTCTAATTATCCCATAGCTGGGACACTAACAGGTACTACCACTCCGGATCAGAGTGGACTGGAATAATGGTGATGAAGGGTACTCTGCATTCCCCCAGAGCTCTAGAATTTGAACTTCACCATCAGATAGAGTTTAACGTCATACTAGGACATTAAGACCCTCAGTCACCACTTTTAGCACAAATGATAAAAAGAGTTGGGGGCAGGCTTGCCATAGGGTTGGGACAATCATATAGGTGCTAGGGCTTGATATGACCAAGCAGGAGAGGGCTCTCAATTGACCATCTAGCTTAAGTAAGGACCATAGTGGAGTGTTGCATGCCATGGAGGGCTCAGCTACCAGGATTCCATCCTTTAGCATCATGGTCACACCCACAGCCAACAATTGTCCCACTTACGGGGAGGGGTCTTACCTCTCTGCAAAGTGCAGTTGGTGTATGAGCCGACAGGACTGCAAACTATTGCCTGGTTGATTTTAATGACATATCAGCCTTTCTAGGGTTGTTTTGAAACCTTGTGTCAACCAACCATGGCGAATGGGTAAGTAAATACTTATTCAACTATAGATGGGAATCTAACGGGTACTACCACTCCTCAGATCTCCAGAACTGGAGCCTCACCATCAGATGTAGTTTTAGTTTACTCAGGGACACAACTATTATTTGAGGTTACTAATAAAAACAAAAAGGTTAATTAAGCGATATATTTTTGATCTTGTGGTTGATGACATAACTAAGGATAATGGATCCGTGTGAAAAGTCACACGAATCTAGAGAATTAGGTGAAACTGATCTTGTAAATAAGTGAAATTGTCCAGATACAAAAAAAATAATTAATTGAACACAGAAAAATTTATGAAAAAGAGCAAAAGTATGCATTTACCCAACCCTTCCATTCAAGCAGGATGTGACATAAGGTCAGTTTTTAAGCAGAGTTTTAACAGGTTTGAATTCAGAGTTTTCCAACTCCTAGACTGGTTGCAATACCAAACGTTAAAGAACCCAATCTGCCCTACTATTTTACCTATAGCTGAAGGAGAAGAGTTGAATTCATATCTTTTCCAAGTTTATTAGTGTTAAGGAGCAAAAGTATACAGAATTTGGTTAGGAGATATTTTGGGGAACTCCCGGTGATGTCACTTAGCGATGAAGTTTAATTTGAAAAAGATTGTTAGAAAGCAAAACGTATGTATTAACTTAACATCTCGTGCCCTCCACCCCTAATCAATTAATATCCCAACCCGTCTGTAATCCTTGTCCATTTTGAAATCAGATTAAAAAAGCCTGGGGGGCTAAAATAAATTTATATCTTGATTTCAAAATGGACAAGGATTACAGACCGGGTTGGGATATTAATTGATTAGGGTGGAGGGCACGAGATGTTAAGTTAATACATACGTTTTGCTTTCTAACAATCTTTTTCAAATTAAACTTCATCGCTAAGTGACATCACCTGGGAGTTCCCCAAAATATCTCCTAACCAAATTCTTGTATACTTTTGCTCCTTAACACTAATAAACTTGGAAAAGATATGAATTCAACTCTTCTCCCTTCAGCTATAGGTAAAATAGTAAGGCAGATTGGGTTCTTTAACGTTGGTATTGCAACCAGTCTAGGAGTTGGAAAACTCTGAATTCAAACCTGTTAAAACTCTGCTTAAAAACTGACCTTATGTCACATCCTGCTTGAATGGAAGGGTTGGGTAAATGCATACTTTTGCTCTTTTTCATAAATTTTTCTGAGTTCAATTAATTAATTTTTTTTGTATCTGGACAATTTCACTTATTTACAAGATCAGAGTTTCACCTAATTCTCTAGATTCGTGTGACTTTTCACATGGATCCATTATCCTTAGTTATGTCATCAACCACAAGATCAAAAATATATTGCTTAATTAACCTTTTTGTTTTTATTAGTAACCTCAAATAATAGTTGTGTCCTGAGTATGACACTAAACTGCATATGATGGTGAGGCTCCAGTTCTGGAGATCTGAGGAGTGGTAGTACCCGTTAGATTCCCATCTGTGGTTGAAATGTATTTACTTAACCCATTTGCTACGGTTGGATGTGACACAAGGTTGCAAAACAACCTTAGACAGATTGATATGTCATTAAAATCAACCAGGCAATAGTTTGTAGTCCTGTCGGGTAATGCTTTAGAATACACCAACTGCTCTTTGCAGAGAGGTAAGACCCCTCCCCCGTAAGTGGGACCAATTGTTGGCTGTGGGTGGTGACCCGTGATGCTAAAGGATGGAATCCTGGTAGCTGAGCCCTCCATGGCATGCACCACTCCACTATAGCCCTTACTTAAGCTAGATGGTTGATTGGAGTGCCCTCTCTCTGATCAATTGGTTGGTCATATCAAGCCCTAGCACCTATATGATTGTCCCAACCCTATTGCCCTTATGGCAAGCCCCCAACTCTTTTTATCATTTGTGCTAAAAGGTTGTGACTGAGGGTCTTAATGTCCTAAGTATAATTTTAAATTCTATCTGATGGTGAAGTTCAAATTCTAGAGCTCTGGGGAATGCAGAGTACCCCTTCATCACCATTATTCCAAAGTCCACTCTGATCCGGAGTGGTAGTACCTGTTAGTGTCCCAGCTATGGGATAATTAGAAAAAATGAGTTTAAAAAATGTGTTCAAAAAAAAAAAAATTGAACACTCCTCACGAATGAATAAAACACAAATATCTTTGGTATAAAATAACCCACTGGGTTGAGATGCCGTAAAATCCAACCAACCAACCAACAATAGTCTGCTTACATTTTCTAGTGCAGATTATAAATTAATTTCTCTTTGTATGTCAACAATTCAGGTCACAGGTCAGACTTGACACAAATACCTAGATATTTGATCTGGTTCTCAGTGCATTTTCACTCTAATCAGATTAATGCTGTTTTTTTTTATCTTTTTTTTTTTTTAAAACTCCATTTCTTGTGAGAAATTAAAGTTATCTATTGTTATATCCATCCACCCCCAACCCCACACATCCCAAAATAGTATTATGTCTAATTAACCCCCAACCACTTGCAAGGGGAGATGGTAGCATTTTAGTACATTGGTATAAAAAAAAAATACCTTTCTAGAAATGTTTTAGTTAACTCCATTTGTTAATATTAACCATTGTCTATCCTCCATTGGGGATTTTCTCAATAGGCACTATCTTTAGTGTTGTACAGAAAGTTGGTTAAGCTATATTTCATATCAATCAATATTCAACCACAGACACTGGTTTCTGCTGCTATTTTGGAAGTCATCCAAAAATGTGTGATGTACTACAAAAAAAATAAGTAGGAATAAGATTAAATCTTGGTTAAAAAGAAAAAAAAAATGGCTTTTGACAAAAATAGCTATGATGTATATAGTAAGATACACCTGTCTGTTTTATTAGTAGGGAGTCTCCTTTTAGTTTAAAATTACATTTGCTTAAATACATTCACTCTTATCACGCATTTCTTTTATTTTTTCTACTTTCAGTTCCTATTCTTTTGTTAGAAAAACATTATTCAAATCAGTTTTCCAACGACCCATTAAAGCGTCTGATATACAATTTATAATGCTTTACTAAGCTGATTTAATTATAATCAAAAACTGGATTTATAAACTTCTGTATGACTGCTTTCTTGTTATGCTTCATAATTCCTAATTTGTTCTCAGCTGTTTAATATTAGCCTCTTGGCTATTTCTCTCTCTTTATAAGGTTTGCTTTAATGGCATATCAACCCTATGGGTTATTTAATGCCAACTCTATAATATTTATAAAATAAACATATAATTCTTATTATAATGGAGATTGTGTGTCTGTCTGTAACTGAAACTATGTCACCACCAATGTTACAATTCCCTTAGTTATATTCTCAATGGTTATTAAATAATCATTATTTAATCTTACTTAAGCATCTTATTTATTAACAATGTCTCTATTAAGGTCTTGCTGTGATAAATTTACCTCAAATCAGCCCATATTATTAATGTGTTTAAAATCCTGTGATTTGTGTTATATAACCTTTAATAAATAAATGTTTACATAGTATATAGTGAGAATAATTTGCATACTGGTTTTAATAAAACTGTGTTTAATTAATAATCACTTGGTATTATTGATTACCAATATTAGTTTTATTCTCAAATGTATTAAAATCAATCCTATGTATAATTTTATATTGAAATCAATTAGAATAAAGTCAAAATTAGCGTAATCTTTTTTGTATTCTTACTTAATTTCATTAGTCTTTCTAATTCAATAGAATATTTGATTATATTAAGACTTAAATACTTGTACTCGAAGAGTGCATTTTTTTGCTTGTATATATAACCATGAATAATATATACCAAGTAATATAACAATATCTAGCATACACACACACACACACACACACACACACACACACACACACACAAATGTTTTGTAAGGAATTAATTTGTGATAAAAAAAAATTCTTTTTTCTTCTAAAAACAAATTGTCAGGGTGTGAGATTACAGTTTACCTTACAGTTGCGTTCAGTAAGAGGAATTGTGGATGTATTTCATATCAGATTCATAATTTTTATGTTTTTATTTCTCACTAGAAGGACAAAATTATATCTGTTAACATTTTCAAACAAATCTTTCATATTGTTGTGTTGAAAAAATCTTTTTCTGGTAGGAGCGTAAACTTGACATTCTATGAGGAAGTGTTTAACAGTGCACAGTGTTTGACATGTTACATATTGTGATTGTTCCTCTTGTTCAAGTATAAAAGAATGCATAAGCCTTGTGTGGCCAATGGGCAGCCGTTCCAATGAGAAGAAGGCCCCGAAAAGGTGCACATTCTCTCCTGATGATCCCAAAATCAATTACATAAAATATAAAAACAAACAGGGAAAAAGAATCATGGAATTAAACTTCTCGTCGGCTTTGCAACTAGAATGAGGAGCATTCCACAGCTCGCTCGCTTTATGGTGAGTTTCCGTTACTTTTCAAGTAACTTTCTTCTATTGGTGTGTCTGCGCATTGGCCACACAATTGGTCCTCATAAGGAACAGAATGATTTTTTCTGTTATATTTCTTTTCTTTTCATTCTTATTCTGTTCATTACTTTTGTTAGGATCAAAGTATATTATATGTATACCCTACCTAGAATCCCACCCTGCTGGCTGGGATTGTAGAATATGCCGACAGCACCTCTGCAGAGGGGTAATACTTCTTTCCCAATATGGCCACCTGACTGTGCGGAGTGATGCTTAAGGATAGAATACTGGTGGCTGCTGAGCAGTTCATGACATGCAACACTCCACTTTGGCCCTTACTTAAACACAATACTGATATATACCTCACTAAGCCTGATAAAGGTGCAGGTGTTATGTTGACTATCCAAAATGTTTTCCATTTTGGATGATACCAGAAAATTCTGAAAATTGGGGAATTTATGACAATATTCTAAGGATGGAAATAAAAGTTCAAAAATAGTTCCTTGAATTATTCAATAAAGAACTTTGAGTGAATTTGTCCTGTCAGTTCGCAAAGACCAATGATCTATGGTTTGTGGGTTGTTAGGAATCAGTGTCAAATTCCATTAAACAAGTGGAATAATGGGGGGGGGATAGGGAGGGGCTATATTTTTATATTATTCCAAATATAGAAAAAATATTTGTTTTTACTATTACTCTGAATTTTTTAAATGAGGCTTGATGATTAGTATTATTTGTATTATTTGGCCGAAACGTTGTACAGATAACAATGAAGATGCGGACAATAGTCCGAATAATACATATTTGTTTTTAACTTTTTAAATCCTAGGCAACGCAGGGTAGCAGCTCTGTTCATGTCCTATATAATTTCTATATATGACAAATCCTCTTTTGTCAACCAGTGCAACTATTAAAATTAACTTAATTTTGATAGTTCACCTTTTATTCTTGACATTAATGTTTTCTCATGTTCAGAAACGAAAAGAAAAAAAAAGAAAAAACTGAAATGAGAAAATCTCATCTGGCTTTTTAGTAATCATAAAAAGTATTTTACTTATTACAGCTTTATTTTAATTACTTATATGTGTCAACTCCTCTTAATTAAAGTCTACATACAACTTAGATGTGTCACCCTATTTGTAGGGCTTATAATACATCAACTGCATCCTCTGCAGAAAATGAAGATTCTCCCCCCACACACACACACACACACACATTAAAAAAAGAAAAAGAAAGGGTATGTGTGTGTGTGTGTGTGTGTATGTATATATATATATATATATATATATATATATATATATATAGGCGCGTGGGCTAGTGGTTAGAGTCGTGGAAAATGGACTCATCGGTTCGAGTTCAATTCCTAGACGAAGCTGTTGGCATTTCACATAGCGTTAATACCCTTGGGAAAGGTTGTTCACTGGATGAACACTCATGCGTCGAAAATCGACGAGAGAGTCCATTTTTTTTTTTTAAAATTTATATATATATATATATACACATATACCAACCCCTCCACACGAGCAGGATGGGACACAAGGTCAATTTCTTAAGCAGAGTTTAACTGGTTTGAATTTAGTTTTCTTTCTCCTAGACTGGATACCTATCCAAAGTTAGAGCCCAGTCTTCCCTACTATTTACCCATAGCTGGAGGGAGAATATATGGATTCATACCTTTCCCAAGGGTATTAGCACTATGTGAAATGCAAACAGCTATGTCCAAGATTTGAACTCTGGTAGACGAATCCATTTCCTACAACTCTAACCATTACATCATGCACTTCCATATAAGGGTATCTGTATATGACACTAAACTGCATTCAGTGTTGTGGCTCGAGCTCTGGAGAGTATGGTGCTATCCCTTCATTGCCATTACTCTCAGGTCCACTCTGACCCAGTTTGGTAGTACCTGTTAGGGTCCCTTCTATAGGTCAAATAGATCTGTTTGAAAATTATTTATATTTGATAGGAATACCATATAAATGTGCAAATCAATTGTATTAAGAATAGTTATTTGGAGCTATAATTGTTTACTAACGATTATCATTATTAGTTACTTGAAACCATATAATGGTGCAAACAAATTATGATCCAATAGGAATAGTTACTTTAACTCTTTGCCTACTTTAAGCTGCTCACAGCAGCTCTCCCACTACTGTGATCCTATGCATACCACACCAAAGCAAAGTACAAAAACTGATGGTTAGTTCATTATAATTGAGTAGAAGGATTTGGATTTCAATAATAATTGGACTTTATTTGAATAGAATGAGTTCTGAGGTGAATAGTGAACTTTGAAATATCTCATCATAAAGGTAGGGTGGGGGTCCAGTGTGCTTCGGCCTCTGGACCGGTGTGTTAAATTAACGGTGTTGATCCCGGCAGTTATCCCCCCAGGCAACACCTGCCCTCTTGGTTTAAAGGGGTAGGGCTGGGTTTATTGCCCAGTGCCTGAGCCCCCCCCCCCCGAGGGGGAATGCTAACGGAATCAACACATTTTTTGCACCTACCATTCATGAGTATCAGCTCGTGGGTGGACCCACATAAAAATGTCCTTGTGTCGCGCCTGCATAAGTGGGATTTCATGGCAAATATCTCCCATCATACAGATAAAAACGAAAATTTGGTACCGCCGTAAGGGAAATTTGGTAGGCAAAGAGTTAAACCATATAATTGTGTATGAAATATTAGTGTTAGATAGAAATACTTGATACCATATAACTGCAAACAAATTATTATAGTCAAATAAAGTATGACTTTAAAAAATGATTGTAATGGAACATTAAAAATATAAATGTTAGTTATGATTGTAATCACATTTACAAATGAATCAAATTTTGGTATTAGATGACCCATAAGGATGTTGTTATGTCATTAAACCAATAAATCTAACTAAACAACTTAGACAAATCCTTGCTGAAATAGTAACATTTTTTTTTTATTGGGACATTCCATCGTATTTATGTCCATTTTAGTAGACATTTTGGCGTGAAAGTAAAAACTGATTTTACTAGCAAAACAAAAACGTCCTCTGGGTGGTGTAAGAATTAATTTTTGAAAGATATGGGTGGGAGTTTGTTTTTTTTACGATAGATGACAATGCTTTTTTTTTTCTTAAATACATTCAATTCTACAAAATCTTATTAAAATTGAACGAATATTTTAATTTTGGTATAAAAAAAAAAAAAAAAAAATTAATCTCAATTTTATCGACATCCAAAAGTACATATAAAGGATTTCTTGCCTTGCTCTTTCATAAAAAATGTAAACAGACCTTTGAAATCTTATATTCTTTTAATGATAGACATGAAAATATTTTTCCTGTCAAAATCAAAATAAATGTTTTATTTCTAGTAAAATCAAGTTTCTCTCAGTTAAATTCAAATTAATTCTAACAAGGATTTTCTTTATTGTATATTCAACGATTTTGGGTAATGTGATGTAAGCAATGATAGTTTTGTTTGCAGACAAATTGAGACCGAATCTCCATTATTAATAGACTAATATCAAGTTATAAATGCTGCCCATCATGATGTAATGGTTAGCAAGCTAGTCTTGCAGAATCATTACTACTGAATAGTGGGATTGTTCTTTACTGGATGCCCCATACTTGCAATCATGTATCATATCCTGTGGTGAGCTGATTGTAATGTAAAGTCTACAGAGTGGCTTATTGTCAGTATCTGCTAGCGCTAGACCAGGGAGATTGTTTGGCTGAGGTGGAGCGACACACCAACAATCAGCTCCCAGATGGTTTACCACACAGATCAGCCTACCCAAGCTGTGCTACTCATGAGCTGAGTTAGCGAGGACCAGTACTGAACGTAGAGACTTGCGACTTCCAGGCAGATGCTCTACTGACTGAGCTAAACTGGCCCTAACATATTTTATTATTTTTAAAGTAGGAATTTTTTTCCCCATTTTCATGTTCAGATTATAAGTAATATGTTGTAGGTATTGATATGAATTATCATTTAAAAAAATTTTTTTAACAAAATCTTTGTGTTAGATTTAATTTTATTGCTCTTGAATAGTTACTCCCTTCATATTTTGAAAATGAAATTTCCCACAATCTTTTAACATTTTTATGACCACACACATATCCATGTATCTTATTACATGAAGTAAAAGGAGAAAAAAAATGTTAAGTCATTTTGTCTTGAAGTATTAAGGTCATGTTCATGTAATATGAGAAAAGTGGATTTAATTTTGTTAAATTTAAAGCAAATTTGGGGAAAAAAATATTGTTCATATTTTTTCAATTTTGACATTGGCAAAATATGTAGACATACATTTTAATCCAGATTAAAAGTACCATAATGGTAAGCCAAACTTTTTTTTAGAGCTTATTTTTTCAATGCAGGTATCATTGGGGAACAAGAAAATTTTGGTAAATGTGCCAAGCTTTTTCCCTGTTTACCAAAACTTTTCTAGTTCCCTAATGTTACCTGCATCTAAAAAGATTTGTGTTACCCATACTAGACTATTTTTATCATTTTTATATTTTATGAATTAATGTCCAAAAGTTGTGTCGACATGGGTGACATTTTCTTCTTCTTGAGAGAAATAAAATTATACCAAAAAATATAAATGTAAACATAATCAATACCATACAAAATAATTATTCTATTATTATAATTATTTCTACCTTATAATTATTATATAATTATATATACTATAATTATACTATTGTTGTTCTCAATAATTATAATAATGTATTTAGATATAATAAAAAAAAAAAAACTATAATAATAATAATAATAATAACAATAATTCATTCACTTATACGTAATTGTAATATTAATATATATTAATCGTCAAATAATCAGTACTAACTATAAAACAACAATACAATACTCTTTCTAACAAAAAAAAAAAAATAAATAAATAAATAAATAAATAAAATAAAATCTTTTCATTTTTTAAATCCCCAATCCCCCACACACACACACCCAAACTTCCATCTCCTCTCTTAATATAAAACATGAAAAATTTCTTTTCATGACATCTCCCCTTTACCTCTTACCAATATACACACACACCTCTCCCCTACCTCTTACCAATATACACACACACACACACACACACACACACACACACACACACACACACAACCTTGAGTTTTCACTTCCGCTGTCGTTTATCGCTACAGAAAAAAATTTATACACACACACACACACTACCACATACCTAAAAAATGCACAATGTTTCCTTCAATACACACACTAACAGCGCTACATACTCACACCTTAAAATAGAATATTTGATGTCATATTTCAAAACCGTCTCCTTTTTTCAAACTTCAGAAAAAATTTTTAAACAGACTGAATAAGAAGGATTACCACTCATTTTTCTCATCATTCTGTGATATATAATTTCTTATCTTATGCCCTGAAGATGATCTATTTAATAGATCGAAACACTGCAGCGTCGGCCAATAAACTCACCACTTAACCTATTTAAACCTGTGTTTTTCAATTTTCTTGATATATTACAAATAATTATTCTAAAAAAAAAAAACTTTACCAGAGGATTTTGACATATCATTAAAATGAAATATTTTTTTAAAAGTTCCTTTAAAAAAAAAATACCCAAGTAAATATAAACATTTAATGTACAGAATTCTCTAACTTCCTGGCATAGAATAACCCCAGACAGGTTGGCATGCCATTAAAATCAATCAATTTATATTGTTCGGATGAAATTTTATCTTTTGATTTTTAAACTTAAAAAATTGATAATTATTCTTTATAATTTTAACTCCTTCATCACAGGGAGGATGTGACACAAGGTCATAAGTGTGAGGAATGCAGTGAGGATTGAACTTGCTATTCACTAATTAATGGATCTGCAAGACTAACTTGCTAACTATTACACCAGGTCGCCCTTCCATACAATAAAGTATATTGACTTGTTGTTGCAATTCAAATTTTCTTTTTTCTTATCATAAACTTTGTATATAAGGATTTATTTATAACCTTATTTATTTCATTCAAATTAAAGTTTTGTGTTGAGAACTGAAATATTTATTTGTTGGTGAATGAAGTAGTTGCTCTTAAGATTTGGGCATCCCATCGTGCTATAATGGTTAGCAACCTAGTCTTGCAGATTCATTACTACTAAATAGTAAGTTCAATCCTTACAGGATGCCCCATACTTGCAATCTTGTGTCACATCCTACCTATAGCAAACAGGTTGGATAAATACCTACTTTCTCTTAAGATTTCACTGTTTAACAATTAAATAATGTTTGATCTATTATGAATTTTTCCAAATTATCTTAAAATATGTCTAAATTTCTGAAATGAGTGATAATTATTTACACATTTTTGACTATTCTTCTCGTCTTGATTATATGCACAATTTTTTTTACCACTGTACTCTCTGGCGTTTGTCTGCAGATATCTTTTATTGTAATCAGTAACCTTGAGGGAATTTTCAACCCAACCCTTTATTCAATTCATTGGGTGTTGATTGTTTTCATTCCAATCTCCATCCCTTGAGATATCTCCTATCAGCTATTTCACACTTGTCTGCATGTCACTTTTCAGACCCTCGGATTTAAACTTACAATTTCTAAGTGCACTTCAATTAGAACTTCTAAACCATTACTTCTTAGGCCTGTCAGTCGGGGTAAAGAATAGTCCAACTGAATTCCCTGCAGACGGATAAGACACCAAAAGGAGTGTCCTAGATATGACACTAAACTGCATGTGGAGGTAAGGCACCAGTTCTGTAGATCTATGGAGTGTAGAGTACCCCTTTATTACCATTACTCCCAGGTCCACTCTGACTTAGAGTAGTAATATCCTTTTAAGGTCCTATCTATGGCTCAAATAGATCGGTTTAAAGATTATTCATATTTGATAGGACTTTATGAAAAAAAACAAACTCTAGGCCTAAAATAACCCTAGACAGGTTGATGTACCATTAAAATCATTACTTAACCAATGAACTAGGCCATTTTTAAATAATATGAACATGGATATGACTACTTTAATGATATACTGCAATAGCCAAGATTTTTTTTCTTTTTAAAAACTTTTATTTCCATTTGTTTTATTATTTTTAACTGATTCAATCCTTATTTTTAACCCTTTGTAATTCTAATTTTCTTTTTTTTTCTTTTTCTATTCTAGAAAGTTGGCCAGAGGTTGCTTACCATGAAGAAGCAAGAGAAAAGTGTTGGCCAATCACGGTCTGTCACCTCTGCAGCCGAAACTGTTGGTCCAATGCGATCAAAATCTGAAAATTCTGGTCTCAGTTCCATTTCAACTTCAACCACAAGCAAGAAGCCAATGGGGGCACCACTTGGGAAACAGTACCTCAGCAAAAGTCATGAAAATCTCACGGTTCATCAAAAGAAGAAACTCTCCCTATTGCCAGATCGCCCCAAGTTAAATGCGACCCCCGCAAAGCCAGATTCTACAAAAACTAGTAACAAAGAAAATGTTCTAAAAGAAAAGGAAAAAAATGTTGCCTTTGCAAAGCCATCAAAGGTTGTAAAAACTTCTGCAACCAGTGCAACCTCGACTATACGGAAGGCATCTAGCACTCAGAACTTAGATAAAACAAGTGGTGCCAGTAAGAATGCATCTCACGGATCTAAGATTCAATCAATGAAAAGGGCTCATAGCTCACAGAGTGTGACAAAAGACAAATCTTTACGGAAGAGGACGTCGGCCCCAGCAGACGTCATGGCCTACAACGCAGAATTACTAGCTAATTTTGAGCGTGAAAAGAAGATCCTTGAAGGTCGAATCTCCGAGCTAATTCAGATCACTGAAGGCCGGAAAGCCGAAATTGAAAAGTACAGATATGAAATAAAAAATTTAAAGGAACAAATTCCTCCGTGTGACCTGAAGGAAGAATGTGAACTTTTGCGTAATCAGAACAAATCCCTCCAAGACAGAATGAAGGAACTGGGGATTCCTTTTGAGCAAATTACCGATTCTGAAAAACTCTCAATGCTCAAACAAGCTTCAGCTCCGATCTCATCATTGAAAACTGAAAGTTCTAATGACCTTATCTTACCATCAAGTATAAGCTGTGATAGCCTATCAAATCTCGATTCACTACAAGACCCTATGATGCACCATGGCCTCGACTGTTCAGCCTCTGTGTCTGCGTCTGAGCCGGGACTCACCTTGGCTGATTTGTGCAGAACACCTGAACACCCTTCGGAATTATCCCTTGATAATGTTCCTTGGGATAAACAGAGTAATAAAAGCAGTGATGCCATGAGTGAAGTTTCGGTGGCCTGCCTCACTGAACGTATTTTGCAGATGGAAGAAACACACTACAGTACCAACG